>JASUAB010000001.1:37517500-38717500 GCA_037013595.1 Dicorynia guianensis | reverse complement strand
TTTCACCAATTCAGCTACTCTCCCTCTTCAACTTCACTCACTCACTCCCTCCCTCCCTCCCTCCCTCCCTTAATCAGCTTCTTAATTTTGGCTTCTGTCACCAAATTTTAGCAACTCTTCTTGCAAAGTTCTGAGAAACCTCACCACAAAATGAAGGTCAGAACTAGATCCTCATCCAATTTCACTCTCTTTAATGCCCTTCATCTCACATAATCATTATTTTGAAAGCAATTTGTACAATTTTCCTTAGATTCTTGGGTTGTAACAGCTCTTTGATTTGCTTTGTGACAGAAAATTGTATTGAAAGTGGAGTTGTATGACGACAGAATCAAGCAGAAGGCTATGAAGGCAGTCTCTGGCCTTTCAGGTACTGAACTTCAAACGTCAATCTTCTTCCGTTACTCTTCCCTCTCATTTTTTTAGATGCTTATGCAACTGGTTATAAAAATCAAACCCAAACCATGTAGCATCAAATTTTTATTGAGTTTGGAGTGAAACTGAATTAATGGTTGTAACAATTTTGCAGGGGTTGTGTCAGTCTCTGCAGACATGAAGGACAAGAAATTGACCATAATGGGAGACACTGACCCAGTAAATATAGTGGCCAAGCTCAGGAAGCTCTGTCGAACTGAAATAATTTTTGTTGAAGAGCAGAAGAAGGAGGAAGAACCCAAGAAGCAGGACGAAAAGAAGCCAGATCCAAAAGAGAAAGTAATTGAAGTACTGAAGCCTTATGATGTGTATGGATATTATCAGATGAGACCAGCACAATATTACTATGCTAGACCTGTGCAAGAAGACCCTTATAATGGTCGTGTCATTATCTAAAGTTTAAAACATGATTGAGATAGAAATTAGAAGCAATATAAATAAAAAGAAAGAAGAGCTCGTCGTTACTTAAGTGAGGAACGGTGCATTTAATTTTCATTTTTGCCTCTCTTTCTTCTCGAATTCTGTTCAGCATGTGCATTTAATTTTCATTTTTGCCTCTCTTTATGAGTAATATTTTTATTTCATTCAAAGTTGCAAAAATTTAAATGATCTTTTCGTATAATTTCACGCCTGGTTATATGACACAATCTTAAATAGAATAAGCTATCTCTACTCACTTATTTTATTTTTTTAATTTTACATAAATTTATATATATTATAAATAAATAATTATGAACAATATTATTTTTGGTAGGAGTGAGTATCGGTCGGGTTTGAGAGGCAAAATGAAGAACCGACTAAAACTAATTGTATAGTCATCTCCATTCAAAACCGACCAAAATCTTGAGTGAAACCGAGATATGCGGGTTGCTTGGGTTGGAAAAGATTCATGCTGGTTGGTCGGGTTTGCTGAATGTTTGTTGCCTATCTCCGCCTGCGTCTGCGTTCCTAGGAGCTAGTATCCATTTTTGTTCTTCGCCGCAGAAGAAGGGGTAAAGGAATCTGAATTAAAAATTCTCAAGATTCTGGAGAAAACAACAGGGCCATGGCAGGTCGATCTAACCCCAAGTCACTAAATCCCTAAATAAAAAAGGGTAGAAGGAAGAAAGAAAGAAATTCCCAGAAGAAACGCAACTTGCTGGCTTGAGCTTCACACCCCTAAAAAATGAACTACGCTCTCTGTAGCGAGTTCGGAATTCAAACTTGTAAGTATGATTATGAACTGCAAGCAAAGGCTTCAAGTGGCTGCGAAAGTTTGTTGCTGATCGCTCCCCTGAACTATGAAGAGATTGGGCTCTGGGTGACCCTGAAACCCCACCAAATGGACGCCGGTACAGCGCCGAACTTTTGTTACTGGCGGATCACAATCCATTGGTACCAAATTTTTTAAACCCTCAAAAAAAAAAAAAAAAAACCGAAGCATTGTGTTTCATTTAATTTTTTGAGTTCGTCAGTAAACTCAAATTTATATACAGTTTGCGGACTCTCTGTCTTTCTCTCTTTCTCTGCGGCCATTCTTCTTTTGCCATGTTTCTCGCATTCAGTTGATTTTTCGACCAATTTCTTGGGCGATCTCTGACACTCCTTCATTGTGGTTCTGTAATTCGAGAACTATTTTTACTTTTCTCACTTCTTTTTTTATTATTGGGTTTCTCTCTATTTTCAATGATTATAAGAGTGATTTAATTAATCAATGCTCTATTTGTTATTACTGTTAAGGTTGGTAATATGAAATTTTTTATTTATTTAAAAATTAATTTATTGAGATTAAAATAAATAATTTAAGATATTATGATTAAATTTTATTTATTAAAAATATTAAGATAAATAATTTATTTTTATCTTAATTATATGTCATTTGGATATTTATAACGTTTTTTATAAATTAAGGAGATGCCAAAGCATGAGGTAAGATTTCTAACCTTTATTGTGGTGCTTGAGTGTTATAAATTTTTTGTGTATGCATATCAGAGATATTGTCGTTGGTTAATTTTTTTGGCCATAACTATAAACAAAAATAAAGAGCAATTTACGTGGATGGCTTCGGGGAAAGTAGAATTAACTCTACGTGACAGAGGCTGCAATCTAGATGCATGTGATTCATGCAACTGCCGGAAAACAGTATTAGTTATAGGTACTATATTTGTTGAATTCAAATGATATAAATAATATATAATTTATATACATTTTTTATTTTTATAAATAATAATTGTTCTTCCCGCATTTATATTATTATTCACATAAAGTATCTAGTATAAAACTAGCTTTAAATCTCTCTTAATGTGAGATTTAAATTTTTTATTTTTATTATTTTTAAAATTTGTAATTTATAATTTTTTATATTTATATTAAAATAAATGTTATAAATTTATTATTTTTTTCTTAATTTTATATATATTTATCTCTTACTTTTTTATTTTTAAATCTTTTAAAAACAAAAAATCTATCCCTTAAACTCGTACGACATAATTTTTAAAAAAATTAAGTGATTTTATGTCTATACTCAATTCACATACTCAATATATATGATATAAAATTTATTTAATTTAATAACACATATTATATCACATGAAAGTTAAATGTATAAATTAAATTTGAGATTAGTACTTTTCAAAAAGACTACTTTTTGGCAACGGGACTGTTATAAATGGAAAATGTTAATGTGCATATTTTTTATAAATTTTTTACATATTTTTAATAATATTATATAATATTTTTAAATGTTATGTATTATTTTAAAAAAATTATAATTTGAATATATATAAAAATATATATAAATAACAATATTCGTAATAGATAGATGCGGAGGCAAAGAGCAAATATTCAAACGTCATAGTTTGCGCGTCTGGTGAAAAGTGATCGCAAAATGTCTTTTATTGCACTCCACGGTCCACTCGCAGATTTCTTTGACACAAGGCCCAGCCAGTTTACTTTACTGGGAAGAGTTGACTTCGTCCTGTTTCTTCGCTACTTCCCAGTTCCCGCTACAAATCTCTCTCAGACTCAGCTTCATCTCCCCATTTCAGCTTATCTTCAAAACATAGCAACTCTCCCTCTTCAAATTCACTCACCTACACCCTTCGTCAGCTTCTTAGTTTTGGCTTTTCTTACCAGATCTCAGCAACCATTTGCTGTCACGACTTCGATCACGACAAAATGGTCAGGACTAGACCCTCATCCAGCTTCACTCTCTTTTAAGCCCTTCATCACCTAATCAATACTTTGAAAGCAATTTATTCAATTTTTCTTAGATTATTGGGTCTTAACAGCTCTTTTGTTTTGTTCTGTGACAGAAAATTGTATTGAAAGCGGCATTATATGATGACAGAATCAAGCAGAAGGCTATGAAGGCAGTCTCTGGCCTTTCAGGTACTGAACTTCAAACACCAATCTTCTTCCACTTCTAATCCCTCTGGTTTTAGCTGCTTATGCAACTGGTTATAAAAATCAAACACAAACCATGTAGCATCAAATTTTCATTGATTTTGGAGTGAAACTGTATTCATGGTAGTAACAATTTCGCAGGGTTTGAGTCGCTCTCTGTAGACATGAAGGACCAACAGTTGTCTATAGTCGGAGACATTGACCCAGTGGTTATAGTAACCAAGCTCAGGACGCTGTGTTTTACTCAAATAGTTTCTATTGAAGACCCAAAAAAGAAGAAACAGGATGAGAAAGAGAAAGTAATTGAAGTTCTGAAGCCTTATGAAGTTAGGCGCGGTGAAATAGACATGTGCATGAAGAAGCGAACTACCTGGAGACAAAGACCCTATGTATGGATGTAATTATCAGATGGTGAGACCAGCACAATATTACTATGCCAGACCTGGGGAAGAGGATCCTTATAATGGCTGTGTCATCTGCTAAATAGCAAAACATAAGTTAGAAGCAAAATAAATGAAAAGAGAAAGAGATCATTTCGAATTACGTAAGGCACACTGCATTTAATTTTCATTTTGCCTTTCTTCCTTATTGAATCCTGCTTAGGACAAATATTCAGCGTGTGATGTCCAAGAAGGAATAATCCTGTGTAAATCAAGCAATCGCACTACTCTGTATCACTCTATAAATAGGACTGCGGAACGAGAAATAATGAAAGAAACTTTTCCAGAAAGCGCTCTCTCCCTCCCTCTCTCTCTGTTTTGGAGGGTATTCAAGGGATTCAACTTTTTAAAGCGTATTTTTTTTTTTAAATGGGGATTTTTAAAGTGTATTTTACACCTTACAGTATAAAGTGTATTAATTTTATCGTTTGATTCAATCAAACACTAGGATTCAATATATTTCATTTAATGAAAACTTACATATCATCACTTTGATTTCAGTATTAATTTCATAAAAATTATTTAATTTTCTTCAATCAATCACCCAGAAAAACTAACTTTGGAGCTTTCAAAACCTTTTTTCCGTCAATCATCCAAGTCTCGTTAAGTTTCATTAGTGTCTAAGCGGTTTGCTTTTGGTGAGTGATGATAAAGCTGCATATCAAAAGTGTGTATTAGAATTACGTTTTCTCACATTCAAGGGGTAAGAAAGAAAATATAAAAGAAAAAAATGTGAGGGGATATAACTTTAATACACACTTTGATGCGTTCCTCTATCATTTTCCGCTCTTGATCTATGACTATGTCTCCAATACAACATGGAAAAAAATAGATGACATCACTTAACTTAGAAACAGATATAGAAGTATCTTGAGAATAAATTTAGTTAAGTAAAAAATGTAAAATATAATTAATCTTATTTTTTATTAACTAAATTCATCTTAAAATATCTCTATATTTATGTTAAATTTTTTTTATAATTATATATATTGTTAAATTTATATTTTATAATAAATATAATTATTTAATTAAAAAAATAATTTATCAAAATATTAATTATTTAAAATAATTAACTAAATTAAAATATAATTTTTAAATAAAATTAGATAAAAATATTAATTTAATATTCTTTTTATAAATATTTTATAAATATTTAAAATATTTTTTTAATTAATATTTAAGTAAATGAGGTATAATATCATGAGATAGAGTATCATAATTAAATAAATCATATATTAGTGTAATTTATTTTAAAAAAAAGCGAGAAAAGTAAAAATAGATTTCGAATTACAGAACCACAATGAAGGAGTGCCAGAGATCGCCCAAGAAACTGGTCGAAAAATCAACTGAATGCGAGAAACATGGCAAAAGAAGAATGGCCGGAGAGAAAGAGAGAAAGACAGAGAGTCCGCAAACTGTATATAAATTTGAGTTTACTGACAAACTCAAAAAATTAATGAAACACAATGCTTCTGTTTTTTTTTCTTTTTAGGGTTTAAAAAATTTGGTACCAATGGATTGTGATCCGCCAGTAACAAAAGTTGGGCGCTGTACTGGCGTCCATTTGGTGGGGTTTCAGGGTCACCCAGAGCCCAATCTCTTCATAGTTCAGGGGAGCGATCAGCAACAAACTTTCGCAGCCACTTGAAGCCTTTGCTTGCAGTTCATAATCATACAAGTTTGAATTCCGAACTCGCTACAGAGAGGGTAGTTCATTTTTTAGGGGTGTGAAGCTCAAGCTAGCAAGTTGCGTTTCTTCTGGGAATTTCTTTCTTTCTTTCTTCCTTCTACCCTTTTTTATTTAGGGATTTAGTGACTTGGGGTTAGATCGACCTGCCATGGCCCTGTTGTTTTCTGGAGAGTCTTGAGAATTTTTAAGTCAGATTCCTTCATCCCTGCTTCTGCGGCGAAGAACAAAAATGGATGCTAGCTCCTAGGAACGCAGACGAAGGCGGAGATAGGCAACAAACATTCAGCAAACCCGACCAACCAACATGAATCTTTTCCAACCCAAGCAACCCTCATATCTCGGTTTCACTCAAGATTTTGGTCGGTTTTGAATGGAGATGACTATACAATTAGTTTTAGTCGGTTGTTCATTTTGCCTCTCAAACCCGACCGATACTCATTCCAAACAAAAATAATATTTTTCATAATTATTTATTCATAATATGTATAAATTTATGTAAAATTAAAAAAAATTAAAATGAGTGAGTAGAGATAGCATATTCTATTTAAGATTGTCTCATATAACCATGCGTGAAATTATACGAGAAGAGCATTAAAATTTTTGCAGCCTTGAATGAAATAAAAATATTACTCATGAAGAACTCAACTAAAATTTTGAATAAAATCTTTCTACACAAACTCCACAAAACCAATCCAACATTACTTCGTCTTTTTGGACATCACATGCTGAACAGAATTCGAGAAGAAAGAGAGGCAAAAATGAAAATTAAATGCACTGTTCCTCACTTAAGTAACGACGAGCTCTTCTTTCTTTTTATTTATATTGCTTCTAATTTCTATCTCACTCATGTTTTAAACTTTAGATAATGACACAACCATTATAAGGGTCTTCTTGCACAGGTCTAGCATAGTAATATTGCGCTGGTCTCATCTGATAATATCCATACACGTCATAAGGCTTCAGAACTTCAATTACTTTCTCCTTTTCATCCTGTTTCTTGGATTCTTCCTTCTTCTGCTCTTCAACCGAAACCATTTCAGTATGACACAGCTTCCTGAGCTTGGCCACTATATTTACGGGGTCAGTGTCTCCCATTATGGTCAGTTTCTTGTCCTTCATGTCTGCAGAGACTGACACAACCCCTGCAAAATTGTTACAACCATTAATTCAGTTTCACTCCAAACTCAATAAAAATTTGATGCTACATGGTTTGGGTTTGATTTTTATAACCAGTTGCGTAAGCATCTAAAAAAATGAGAGGGAAGAGTAACGGAAGAAGATTGACGTTTGAAGTTCAGTACCTGAAAGGCCAGAGACTGCCTTCATAGCCTTCTGCTTGATTCTGTCGTCATACAACTCCACTTTCAATACAATTTTCTGTCACAAAGCAAATCAAAGAGCTGTTAAGACCCAAGAATCTAAGGAAAATTGTACAAATTGCTTTCAAAGTAATGATTAAGTGAGATGAAGGGCATAAAAGAGAGTGAAATTGGATGAGGATTTAGTTCTGACCTTCATTTTGTGGTGAGGTTTCTCAGAACTTTGCAAGAATAGTTGCTGAAATTTGGTGACAGAAGCCAAAATTAAGAAGCTGATTAAGGGAGGGAGGGGGTGAGTGAGTGGAGTTGAAGAGGGGAGTAGCTGAATTGATGAATCGAAGCTAAGGTTGAGAGAGATTTATAGGGAAGTGGGAACTGGAGAATATCCCTGTAGATTTGCGGCTTGTTTGTTGTTTATTTGTGACATGAAGTTGAAGATACTTTCCAGGAAGGAAAAGGCATCTCCATCTTCTTTTGACTGTTTCCAGGAAGCCATGTTGCTTCGCGGTTGCATCCGTATTCAATTATTAGCTTTGAAGAGGATGTGCGGTCGCTGGTGGCAGTCAACCCAAGTTGTCAGCACCGGTCAACTCCGTCGCCCCGCGTATAAAATAGGATAAAAATTATTAAAATAAAAAAATTCCCGTACGTACATGTCTCTTTCCTCCTTTTTTTCAATTTTTTTTTAAAAATTATCATATATTTTTATTTCATTTTAATAATATTTAAATTTATTAAATTTTATAAATCAAAATATAAAATTTAACTAATTTAAATGCTTACACATTATATGTGAAAATAAAAACATATAAATATTTTTAAATTTAAAAAATTTAATAATTTAACTTTTTTAAATATTATAAAATTTAATTTAAAAATAATAAATTTAAGGGACTAAAGGGGTGGCATAACAAATCAAATAGAACCGTCAATAAGTTGGTCAAACACATGCATTATTTTCTCAGGAGAACAAGAGTCTCGATTAACAAAGATCAAACCAGAAAATGTGTGATTCAATTTGAATTTGGATGGCGAAAGAGAGAGAGAGACTCAATTTGTATTTTGTTTTTCTATATAAAATTTTTTCATGATTCAAGTACGAACATTTTAATTTTCAAATTTGAGGTTTCCAATGTGTTGGGAAACATATTTATTCAAGAAAAATTAATCAAACAAAAAATAATTAAAAATAAAATATTATGTGGTTCAGCAATTCGTTATTAAAATTATTCAACTATTACAATTATTAATTAATGAATCACTTATAAATTCAAACCATAAGTACATCTAAATTACTTTTAAATACTTTCTTTTAAGTCAAAATCTATAATGTTGTAACGACGATCATTGAATTTTTTAAATTATAAATTTAATTTTAAAATTTTAAGTATATGTTTAATGACTTATCACTTTTTTTATTATAAAATATTTTCTTTGAATAAAATTATAATACTTATAATAGAAAATCAAGAAATTAACAATCAAAATATTACTATTATTCGTTCTTTTATTTTTTTCCATATTTTCACCAAACAAAAAAAAACAAAAAAAGATACACTTTTTTTTGGCTCATGGGCGCAACCAGTTATTATTTTATTCTAATTCTAACTATAAAACCATGTATTCTTTTTTTCTTACTCTCACAAGTCTTCTTTTCTTTATTCGGGCCAAGTTAAGACAAACAACCTAATATAATAATTCCCTTTGTTTTTTGTGATTAAAGGGGGCCAAAACGAGAAAAAGAAAATAATAATGTAGTGTATAGTTTTAGAGTTAATAACATTATAGATGAACACATTAAAAATTGAATTGAGCTTTTTTTTTAAATGCACAATGAGTTTTAAGGATTAAAAGATTATTAAATAATTATTTATAAAAAATAATAATATAAATTATTATAAAGTATAAATAAATGAATTATAATTTATGAATTTTTAATTTTTATTAATAATTATCCACTTATATTTTAAGCTTTAAGATAGGAAAGTGTAATAGATTTGAGTTAGGTTCAAAACAAATTTCATAGAATTAAATTAAATTAAAATTAAAAAAATTTAACTTAAATCTAATTGAATATATCTACAAGTTAAGTTGGTAAGTTATGTGTGTTTTGTGTGATTGGTTTAAACTAAAATTTTTTGAAATATAGCTTTACATCCACCTAATATATACGAGCGAGACACAAGTCAGGTTGAATTTTTAGAGTCCATTGGACTCATTTGCACAACTCTAGTCCAAGATACAAAATTAAATCCCTACAAAATATACAAGAAATGTTCTTTGTGTGCATGTAATCAGCAGGCACAAAAATAAAAATTTAAGATTAAAATATATAAAATTTCTTTAAATTTTAGATTGATTTATAAATAATTTTTTTAAATTTTAAAATTTTACAATCAATTCTTTTAAATTATAAAAAATATATAAAAAAATACTTTTATTAACTTTTCCATTAGAATACTGATAAAAACTCTTTTCTTTTAATCAAACCCTAAATTAGTTAAAAAAAAAGACAAAAATAACTCTAATGGAAATTGAAAAATCCCACCCACCCAGAATAGAAGATTCGAACGTTGGCCCTGCAACCCAATAGGGTACCTGGGCTTCAAACGCCCAAATCCTCACCTCCTGTTGTTGATATCAGTAGAAGGTTTTCCAAAAGTGAGAACACTTTCATAGCTGGAGGGTTGTTTGCTGTTGATCATCTGACGTAGGTCAAAGCAAGGCTCAACAATCATGGAAAGCTTGGTTCCCTCCTGCAGCATGAGGTTATACCGAAGTCAGTGCTGACCATTTTTGGTGAGGATGACACGAAAGCCCTGGATAAAAATCCTAGGTTTGGGTTGGCCATTGCTCTCAAGCCTTGAAGGTTTTTCTGATTTCTAGAAGCTCTGGCTGGAATTCCAAATTTTATTCAAATTTTTGGGTGGCCTTTGAAGGGAGGGCAACATAAGTAGCACCACAGACGAGTATTTCTTCATTGTTCGTTACTGTGGATGAAATATTTCAATATCTTGGAATCAACCACAATCTCGTGTTTTCCCGTTTTGAATTAGTTGTGTTCTTTCCCGCTCATGTTGTTGTTGCATTCTGAGATGTGGAAGGTCTTGATCCATTCTCTACTTAAAGCAGCTTCCGTCAAGGTGTTTATCTCAAAATTCTAAATTTTCTTCCATTTGGCTTTCACATATTGCAAAAACTCTTGAGTTCTGTATCCTGAATATAAATCTTGGTGTTGTAGAACAGATGGTGATGAGATTGAACAAGCTTTCCCCTTGAATTTCTCAAGTAGTTTCCATGTAGTAAGAATGTTCATTCACTCCTTTTCCCTTCTCCCCATAGACTCTTAAAATTTTGGTCAATGAATTCCTCTTCTTTGGAATCTTGTCTAAAATTTTAATTGCATGGCAAATTAGGTGAGGATTTTGGGGTGGATAGTTTGAAAATAGGTGAGTATTTGAGCATTTGAAGCTCGGGTATACTATTAGGTTGCAAGGCTTGCATTCAGATCTCTTATTCTGGATGGGTGAGACTTTTTTATTTTTATTAAGATTATTTTTATTTCTTTATCTTTGATCAATTTGAAGTTTGATTAAAAAAAATTTGTTTATGTCTTAATAAAAAATTTAATAAAAATATCTTTTTTATAATTTAAAAAGATTAATTATAAAATTTTAAAAGAATTACTTAGAATTGATATAAAATTTAAGAAAATTTTTATATTTTAATCAAAATTTAAAAGATAGAAAAAAGGAGATAAAAGTGTGATAGAATATACAGTGCATGTGTAAAATATCGGTATTAAAATATACATGGGCCCTTGTGTACTTGACATTGGAGAGCAAGAAAATAAGAGAATCAAAATAGATACAAGAAGACAGAATTCAATCATAATGGCGCCTTGGAACGGGTTTGCGAAATGAGATGCTAGCTTTTGTGCAGACGTGTGTAAGGTTAAAATTGAACAATGGAAAAACTGTCAAAGATTAAAATAACGAGTTTGATTGTCACTCAAGCATGTGGTACGAGAGGAAAGAAAATAAATGAGTGAAAATGATAAATTAGATTTAATATATGTCTAACTCTCAATGTATTAGGAACTGTTGTGCCTGCAGATGGGGCAGGTGAAATGGCAGCCCCCTCCCATCATCTGGCACAAAATCAATTCATATGGGGCAGTGTGTGAAAGCTCGGGAATCACTGGTTGTGGCGGTGTTTTAAGAGGGCCTGGAAGTTCCTGGATTGCTGGTTTTTCGTGCATGGTGGGAATCTGCTCTCCTGATCAAGCGGAGTTTTGGGGCATTCTGAAAGGCCTGGAAGTTGCCTAGTTGTTGGGGATTAAAAACATTATTGTTGAGAGCGACTCTCTCATGGCCATCTCTCTCTTGACAGGCATGAAGATGGCAGCTCGCGACACCTCTTTGGTGCTTCGAATCCGGGCGCGGTTGGAAAAGTTGGGAAATGTCAAACTCGCTCATTGCTATCGGGAATCTAACAGACTTGCGGACTGGTTTGCTCATAAGGCTCTTACCATTGGAGATCATCTGTAGATTTTTGAGGCTCTTCCTCCAGAAGTAGTTAAATTGTTCAATGGAGACCGCTTTGGGTCTGGTAGTCCGAGAATCATTTCTGACAACTAGTTTCCTGTTCGGGCTTTTTAGGCCCTTTGCTCAACCCAAAAAACAAAAAGAACTGCTGTACCTGCTTTTTCCGTTGAATGAAATTTCAGTATTGTCAAGAAAATTAATCATTAAGAATTTTGTAGTCAATAAATGTCATCAAATAACGAGAAAACTGAATGATTAATTTTATTCTATAAAGTCTTAAAGTCGAACATTATTAGTACTCTCACAATAGAATTTTGTATGCGTTTTCTCTTTTAAAATTTCAATTTATCATAGATTCCATAGGCTGTTTAAGACGTCTTGCTATTATGTATATTTGAATTGACTTCCCTGCGGGGCTGGTTACTTCTTTCTTTAGAAGGTGTCCTTGCTTTATTCATAATAAGGTTTCCTTGCATTATTCATAAATGGGGGGTCCTTGCTTTATGAAATATTCTTATATAGTCCTTTGTCCTAGTGACTATTTATAAAACATAAAAGAGTTAAAATAGATTTAAAATATAAAAAATTTATATAAAAAATGTTAAAAAAATAAAATAATTTATTTTTAAATTTATAAATTAAATTATAAAATTATAAATTTTAAGGTTGTGAGATATGAAATTATTGGGTTATGCTTCGTGGAACAAGAGTTTCCCAACTTTTTTTTACAATAAAGGAAAAGATGTTACCGGTTTCTGCATCATAATAATCAGAGCTATATTCACTTTGATTTGTCAACAATTTCGATTAGCATTCCCATCTCTCTCACTTCACACCTGGGAACGCACCGTTCTTAGAGAAGCGCTTTCACATCTTAAGCCGAAATGGCCGGAGACATGTCAATATGTGCCGACTGGCTAGCATCCAAGGCCATGGGAGTTAACGCTACTCCAAGAACACACAGACTTCAAAATGCTGCAATTGCTCTCCATGTGTTATTAAATGACAGATGCCATGCAAGTGTCCTTTTCTAGAACCACCATTGTGTAATCTTTTCTTTTTTTCGTTTCGGCCCGCTTTAATCACAAAAAACAAAGGGAATTATTATATTAGGTTGTTTGTCTTAAATTGGCCCGAATAAAGAAAAGAAGACTTGTGAGAGTAAGAAAAAAAGAATACATGGTTTTATAGTTAGAATTAGAATAAAATAATAACTGGTTGTGCCCATGAGCCAAAAAAAATTGTATCTTTTTTTGTTTGGTGAAAATATGGAAAAAAAAATAAAAGAACGAATAATAGTAATATTGTGATTGTTAATTTCTTGATTTTCTATTATAAGTATTATAATTTTATTCAAACAAAGTACTTTATAATAAAAAAAGTGATAAGTCATTAAACATATATTTAAAATTTTAAAATTAAATTTATAATTTAAAAAATTCAATGATCGTCATTACAACATTATAGATTCTGACTTAAAAGAAAGTATTTAAAAGTAATTTAGATATACTTATGGTTTGAGTTTATAAGTAATTCATTAATTAATAATTGTAATAGTTGAATAATTTTAATAACGAATTGCTGAACCACATAATATTTTATTTTTAATTATTTTTTGTTTGATTAATTTTTCTTGAATAAATATGTTTCCCAACACATTGGAAACCTCAAATTTAAAAATTAAAATGTTCGTACTTGAATCATGAAAAAATTTTATATAGAAAAACAAAGTACAAATTGAGTCTCTCTCTCTCTTTCGACACATTTTCTGGTTTGATCTTTGTTAATCGAGACTCTTGTTCTCCTGAGAAAATAATGCATGTGTTTGACCAACTTATTGACGGTTCTATTTGATTTGTTATGCCAGCCCTTTAGTCTCTTAAATTTATTATTTTTAAATTAAATTTTATAATATTTAAAAAAGTTAAATTATTAAATTTTTTAAATTTAAAAATATTTATATGTTTGTATTTTAACATCTGATGTGTAAGCATTTAAATTAGTTAAATTTTATATTTTGATTTATAAAATTTAATAAATTTAAATATTATTAAAATGAAATAAAAATATAAGATAAATTTTTAAAAAAATTGAGAAAAAGGAGGAAAGAGACATGTACGTACGGAATTTTTTTATTTTAATAATTTTTATCCTATTTTATACGCGGGGCGACGCGGAGTGTCGTGAGCAAACGACGGAGTTGACCCATGCTGACAACTTGGGTTGACTGCCACCAGCGACCGCACATCCTCTTCAAAGCTAATAATTGAATACGGATGCAACCGCGAAGCAACAACATGGCTTCCTGGAAACAGTCAAAAGAAAATGGAGATTCCTTCCTGCAAAGTATATTCAACTTTATGTCACAAATAAACAAACTAGCCGAAAATCTAGACGGATATTCTACAGTTCCCACTTCCCTATAAATATCTCTCAACCTTAGCTTCGTTTCACCAATTCAGCTACTCTCCCTCTTCAACTTCACTCACTCACTCCCTCCCTCCCTCCCTGCCTGCCTGCCTTAATCAGCTTCTTAATTTTGGCTTTTGTCACCAAATTTCAGCAACTCTTCTTGCAAAGTTCTGAGAAACCTCACCACAAAATGAAGGTCAGAACTAGATCCTCATCCAATTTCACTCTCTTTAATGCCCTTCATCTCACATAATCATTATTTTGAAAGCAATTTGTACAATTTTCCTTAGATTCTTGGGTTTTAACAGCTCTTTGATTTGCTTTGTGACAGAAAATTGTATTGAAAGTGGAGTTGTATGACGACAGAATCAAGCAGAAGGCTATGAAGGCAGTCTCTGGCCTTTCAGGTACTGAACTTCAAACGTCAATCTTCTTCCGTTACTCTTCCCTCTCATTTGTTTAGATGCTTACGCAACTGGTTATAAAAATCAAACCCAAACCATGTAGCATCAAATTTTTATTGAGTTTGGAGTGAAACTGAATTAATGGTTGTAACAATTTTGCAGGGGTTGTGTCAGTCTCTGCAGACATGAAGGACAAGAAATTGACCATAATAGGAGACACTGACCCAGTAAATATAGTGGCCAAGCTCAGGAAGCTGTGTCATACTGAAATGGTTTCGGTTGAAGAGCAGAAGAAGGAAGAATCCAAGAAACAGGATGAAAAGGAGAAAGTAATTGAAGTTCTGAAGCCTTATGACGTGTATGGATATTATCAGATGAGACCAGCGCAATATTACTATGCTAGACCTGTGCAAGAAGACCCTTATAATGGTTGTGTCATTATCTAAAGTTTAAAACATGAGTGAGATAGAAATTAGAAGCAATATAAATAAAAAGAAAGAAGAGCTCGTCGTTACTTGAGTGAGGAACAGTGCATTTAATTTTCATTTTTGCCTCTCTTTCTTCTCGAATTCTGTTCAGCATGTGATGTCCAAAAAGACGAAGTAATGTTGGATTGGTTTTGTGGAGTTTGTGTGGAAAGATTTTATTCAAAATTTTAGTTGAGTTCTTCATGAGTAATATTTTTATTTCATTCAAGGCTGCAAAAATTTTAATGCTCTTTTCGTATAATTTCACGCATGGTTGTATGAGACAATCTTAAATAGAATATTGTATCTCTACTCACTCATTTTAATTTTTTTTAATTTTACATAAATTTATACATATTATGAATAAATAATTATGAAAAATATTATTTTTGTTAAGAGTGAGTATCGGTCGGGTTTGAGAGGCAAAATGAGCAACCGACTAAAACTAATTGTATAGTCATCTCCATTCAAAACCGACCAAAATCTTGAGTGAAACCGAGATATGCGGGTTGCTTGGGTTGGAAAAGATTCATGTTGGTTGGTCGGGTTTGCTGAATGTTTGTTGCCTATCTCCGCCTTCGTCTGCGTTCCTAGGAGCTAGCATCCATTTTTGTTCTTCGCCGCAGAAGCAGGGATGAAGGAATTTGACTTAAAAATTCTCAAGACTCTCCAGAAAACAACAGGGCCATGGCAGGTCGATCTAACCCCAAGTCACTAAATCCCTAAATAAAAAAGGGTAGAAGGGAGAAAGAAAGAAAGATATTCCCAGAAGAAACGCAACTTGCTAGCTTGAGCTTCACACCCCTAAAAAATGAACTACGCTCTCTGTAGCGAGTTCGGAATTCAAACTTGTATGATTATGAACTGCAAGCAAAGGCTTCAAGTGGCTGCGAAAGTTTGTTGCTGATCGCTCCCCTGAACTATGAAGGGATTGGGCTCTGGGTGACCCTGAAACCCCACCAAATGGACGCCAGTACAGCGCCCAACTTTTGTTACTGGCGGATCACAATCCATTAGTACCAAATTTTTTAAACCCTAAAAAGACAAAAAAACAGAAGCATTGTGTTTCATTTAATTTTTTGAGTTCGTCGGTAAACTCAAATTTATATACAGTTTGCGGACTCTCTGTCTTTCTCTCTTTCTCTCCGGCCATTCTTCTTTTGCCATGTTTCTCGCATTCAGTTGATTTTTCGACCAGTTTCTTGGGCGATCTCTGGCACTCCTTCATTGTGGTTCTGTAATTCGAAATCTATTTACTTTTCTCGCTTTTTTTTTTAAATAAATTACACTAATATATAGCTGATTTGATTATGATACTCTCTCTAATCGTAGTCTACCTTATTTATTTAAATATTAATTAAAAAAATATTTTTATAATTCATAAAATATTTATAAAAAGAATATTAAATTAATATTTTTATTTAATTTTATTTAAAAATTATATTTTAATTCAATTAATTATTTTAAATAATTAATATTTTGATAAATTATATTTTTTAATCAAATAATTATATTTATTATAAAATATAAATTTAACAATATGTATTATTATAAAAAAAATTTAGTATAAATATAAAGACATTTTAGGGTGAGTTTAGTTAATAAAAAATAAGATTAATTATGTTCTATATTTTTTGCTTAACTAAACTCATTTTCAAGATACTTCTATATTTATACTAATTTTTTTTTCATAATCATATATATTGTTAAATTTATACTTTGTAATAAATATAATTATTTGATTAAAAACTATAATTTATCAATTATTAATTATTTAAAATAGTTAACTGAATTAAAGTATAATTTTTAAATAAAATTAGATTAAAATATTGATTTAATATTCTTTTGTAAATATTTTATTAATATTAAGTATATTTTTTAATTAATATTAAAGTAAATAGGGTGGAGTGTCATATTTAAGTAAAAATAGGATAGAGTGTCATAATTAAATATCTCAAGAGAGATTAACGTAATTTATTCTTTTTTTTATCATTGGATTTCTCTCTATTTTCAATGATTATAAGAGTGATTTAATTAATCAATACTCTATTTGTTATTACTGTAAAAGTTCGTAATATGAAATTTTTTATTTATCTAAAATTTAATTTATTGAGATTAAAATAAATAATTTAAGATATTATGATTAAATTTTATCTATTGAAAATATTAAGATAAATAATTTATTTTTATCTTAATTATATGTCATTTGGATATTCATAACGTTTTTTATAAATTAAGGAGATGCCAAAGCATGAGGTAAGATTTCTAACTTTTATTGCGGTGCTTGAGTGTTATAAATTTTTTGAACAGAGATATTGCCGTTGGTTAATTTTTTTGCCATAACTATAAACAAAAATAAAGAGCAAGCCTTTTCCTATATTAGAATCTAACTCTCATGCACCCAGAGAAAAAAAAAAAAAAAACTCACAAGGACTTAAACATATACTTAAAATTTTAAAATTAAATTTATAATTTAAAAAATTCAATGATCGTCATTACAACATTATAGATTCTGACTTAAAAGAAAATATTTAAAAGTAATTTAGATATACTTATGGTTTGAGTTTATAAGTGATTCATTAATTAATAATTGTAATAGTTGAATAATTTTAATAACGAATTGCTGAACCACATAATATTTTATTTTTAATTATTTTTTGTTTGATTAATTTTTCTTGAATAAATATGTTTCCCAACACATTGGAAACCTCAAATTTGAAAATTAAAATGTTCGTACTTGAATCATGAAAAAATTTTATATAGAAAAACAAAATACAAATTGAGTCTCTCTCTCTCTTTCGCCATCCAAATTCAAATTGAATCACACATTTTCTGGTTTGATCTTTGTTAATCGAGACTCTTGTTCTCCTGAGAAAATAATGCATGTGTTTGACCAACTTATTGACGGTTCTATTTGATTTGTTATGCCACCCCTTTAGTCTTTTAAATTTATTATTTTTAAATTAAATTTTATAATATTTAAAAAAGTTAAATTATTAAATTTTTTTAATTTAAAAATATTTATATGTTTTTATTTTCACATCTGATGTGTAAGCATTTAAATTAGTTAAATTTTAAATTTTGATTTATAAAATTTAATAAATTTAAATATTATTAAAATGAAATAAAAATATATATAAATTTTAAAAAAAATTGAAAAAAAGGAGGAAAGAGACATGTACGTACGGGAATTTTTTATTTTAATAATTTTTATCCTATTTTATACGCGGGGCGACGGAGTTGACCCGTGCTGGCAACTTGGGTTGACTGCCACCAGCGACCGCACATCCTCTTCAAAGCTAATAATTGAATACGGATGCAACCGGGAAGCAACATGGCTTCCTGGAAACAGTCAAAAGAAGATGGAGATGCCTTTTCCTTCCTGGAAAGTATCTTCAACTTCATGTCACAAACAAACAACAAACAAGCCGCAAATCTACAGGGATATTCTCCAGTTCCCACTTCCCTATAAATCTCTCTCAACCTTAGCTTCGATTCATCAATTCAGCTACTCTCCCTCTTCAACTCCACTCACTCACCCCCTCCCTCCCTTAATCAGCTTCTTAATTTTGGCTTCTGTCACCAAATTTCAGCAACTATTCTTGCAAAGTTCTGAGAAACCTCACCACAAAATGAAGGTCAGAACTAAATCCTCATCCAATTTCACTCTCTTTTATGCCCTTCATCTCACTTAATCATTACTTTGAAAGCAATTTGTACAATTTTCCTTAGATTCTAGGGTCTTAACAGCTCTTTGATTTGCTTTGTGACAGAAAATTGTATTGAAAGTGGAGTTGTATGACGACAGAATCAAGCAGAAGGCTCTGAAGGCAGTCTCTGGCCTTTCAGGTACTGAACTTCAAACGTCAATCTTCTTCCGTTACTCTTCCCTCTCATTTTTTTAGATGCTTACGCAACTGGTTATAAAAATCAAACCCAAACCATGAAGCATCAAATTTTTATTGAGTTTGGAGTGAAACTGAATTAATGGTTGTAACAATTTTGCAGGGGTTGTGTCAGTCTCTGCAGACATGAAGGACAAGAAATTGACCATAATAGGAGACACTGACCCAGTAAATATAGTGGCCAAGCTCAGGAAGCTGTGTCATACTGAAATGGTTTCGGTTGAAGAGCAGAAGAAGGAAGAATCCAAGAAACAGGATGAAAAGGAGAAAGTAATTGAAGTTCTGAAGCCTTATGACGTGTATGGATATTATCAGATGAGACCAGCGCAATATTACTATGCTAGACCTGTGCAAGAAGACCCTTATAATGGTTGTGTCATTATCTAAAGTTTAAAACATGAGTGAGATAGAAATTAGAAGCAATATAAATAAAAAGAAAGAAGAGCTCGTCGTTACTTAAGTGAGGAACAGTGCATTTAATTTTCATTTTTGCGTCTCTTTCTTCTCGAATTCTGTTCAGCATGTGATGTCCAAAAAGACGAAGTAATGTTGGATTGGTTTTGTGGAGTTTGTGTAGAAAGATTTTATTCAAAATTTTAGTTGAGTTCTTCATGAGTAATATTTTTATTTCATTCAAGGCTGCAAAAATTTTAATGCTCTTCTCGTATAATTTCACGCATGGTTATATGAGACAATCTTAAATAGAATATGCTATCTCTACTCACTCATTTTAATTTTTTTTAATTTTACATAAATTTATACATATTATGAATAAATAATTATGAAAAATATTATTTTTGTTTGGAGTGAGTATCGGTCGGGTTTGAGAGGCAAAATGAACAACCGACTAAAACTAATTGTATAGTCATCTCCATTCAAAACCGACCAAAATCTTGAGTGAAACCGAGATATGCGGGTTGCTTGGGTTGGAAAAGATTCATGTTGGTTGGTCGGGTTTGCTGAATGTTTGTTGCCTATCTCCGCCTTCGTCTGCGTTCCTAGGAGCTAGCATCCATTTTTGTTCTTCGCCGCAGAAGCAGGGATGAAAGAATCTGACTTAAAAATTCTCAAGACTCTCCAGAAAACAACAGGGCCATGGCAGGTCGATCTAACCCCAAGTCACTAAATCCCTAAATAAAAAAGGGTAGAAGGAAGAAAGAAAGAAAGAAATTCCCAGAAGAAACGCAACTTGTTAGCTTGAGCTTCACACCCCTAAAAAATGAACTACCCTCTCTGTAGCGAGTTCGGAATTCAAACTTGTATGATTATGAACTGCAAGCAAAGGCTTCAAGTGGCTGCGAAAGTTTGTTGCTGATCGCTCCCCTGAACTATGAAGAGATTGGGCTCTGGGTGACCCTGAAACCCCACCAAATGGACGCCAGTACAGCGCCCAACTTTTGTTACCGGCGGATCACAATCCATTGGTACCAAATTTTTTAACTCCTAAAAAGAAAAAAAAACAGAAGCATTGTGTTTCATTTAATTTTTTGAGTTTGTCAGTAAACTCAAATTTATATACAGTTTGCGGACTCTCTGTCTTTCTCTCTTTCTCTCCGGCCATTCTTCTTTTACCATGTTTCTCGCATTCAGTTGATTTTTCGACCAGTTTCTTGGGCGATCTCTGGCACTCCTTCATTGTGGTTCTGTAATTCGAAATCTATTTTTACTTTTCTCGCTTTTTTTTAAAATAAATTACACTAATATATAACTTATTTAATTATGATACTCTATCTCATTTATTTAAATATTAATTAAAATTTTTTTTAATATTTATAAAATATTTATGAAAAAAATATTAAATTAATATTTTTATTTAATTTTATTTAAAAATTATATTTTAATTTAATTAACTATTTTAAATAATTAATATTTTGATAAATTATTTTTTTAATTAAATAATTATATTTATTATAAAGTATAAATTTAATAATATGTATGATTATGAAAAAAATTTAATATAAATATAAATACATTTTAGAGTGAATTTAGTTAATAAAAAATAAGATTAATTATGCTCTACATTTTTTACTTAACTAAATTTATTCTCAAGACACTTCTATATTTATACTAATTTTTTTTTCATAATTATATATATTGTTAATTTATACTTTGTAATAAATATAATTATTTGATTAAAAAAATATAATTTATCAAATTATTAATTATTTAAAATAGTTAACTGAATTAAAGTATAATTTTTAAATAAAATTAAACTACAATATTGATTTAATATTCTCTTATAAATATTTTATTAATATTAAGTATATTTTTTTAATTAATATTTGAGTAAATGGAATGGAGTGTCATATTTAAGTAAAAATAGGATGGAGTGTCATAATCAAATATCTCAAGAGAAATTAATGTAATTTACTCTTTTTTTTATCATTGGGTTTTTCTCTATTTTTAATGATTATAAGAGTGATTTAATTAATCAATGCTCTATTTGTTATTATTGTTAAGGTTGGTAATATGAAAATTTTTATTTATCTAAAAGTTAATTTATTGAGATTAAAATAAATAATTTAAGATATTATGATTAAATTTTATCTATTGAAAATATTAAGATAAATAATTTATCTTTATCTTAATTATATGTCATTTGGATATTTATAACGTTTTTTATAAATTAAGGAGATGCCAAAGCATGAGATAAGATTTCTAACTTTTATTGTGGTGCTTGAGTGTTATAAATTTTTTGAACAGAGATATTGCCGTTGGTTAATTTTTTTGCCATAACTATAAACAAAAATAAAGAGCAAGCCTTTTCCTATATTAGAATCTAACTCTCATGCACCCAGAGAAAAAAAAAAAAAAAAACGCACAAGGACTTAAAGCAAAAAATTAAGGAGTTGAAAGTTCTGATAATAGATAGTTTGAGACCAATTTAAAAAGTACAACTAAAATAGTGTACAAAGATGTTTCTCAGATTACACGCAAAAAAAAAAAAAATTCTCAGATATTGACATAAGTCAATAAGCCCTAACATCATGTATCTTGAAAGCTCAATATTTTTTATTTTATGATTTTATTATTTATCTTCATATTAATTAGATTTTAATATTTTTCTTTGAAGTAATAATAATGTTACAAATTTTTTACAGACTTATCTATAAAAAAGCAGTTTTTCTATTTTTAATTAAATTACTATAACTTTGTTAATAAAAATTATATAAAATATTAAATTATCTTCAATTATACTAATTTTATAAATTAAATTTTATTAAATATTTATTTAAAATTATATTATTAAGTTTATTTTATCCTAGAAAACGATTTAAAAATTTTAAAAATTAAATAAATCTTAATGAATATATAGTAATTCCCTTTTAAATAAAGGCTGCAGTTTCCATAACTTGACATGACTGAAGCCACGAAACAAGATGACGGAATCCTGGAATGGGATCAAAAGCAATTTGCGTGGATGGCTTCGGGGAAAGTAGAATTAACTTAATGTGACAGAGGCTGCAATCTAGATGCATGTGATTCATGGAACTGCCGGAAAACGGTGTCAGTTATCGGTACTATATTTGTTGAATTCAAATAATATAAATAATATATAATTTATATATTTTTTATTTTTATAAATAATAAATATTCTTCCCGTATTTATATTATTATTCACATAAAGTATCTAGTATAAAACTAGCTTTAAATCTCTCTTAATGTGAGATTTAAATTTTTTATTTTTATTATTTTTAAAATTTGTAATTTGTAATTTTTTACATTTATATTAAAATAAATATTATAAATTTATTAATTTTTCTCTTAATTTTATATATATTTATCTCTTACTTTTTTATTTTTAAATCTTTTAAAAACAAAAAATCTATCCCTTAAACTCGTACGACATAATTTTTAAAAAAATTAAGTGATTTTATGTCTATACTTAATTCACATACTTAATATATATGATATAAAATATATTTAATTTAATAACACATATTATATGGCATGAAAGTTAAATGTATAAATTAAATTTGAGATTAGTACTTTTCAAAAAGATTACTTTTTGGCAACGGGACTGTTATAAATGGAAAATGTTAATGTGCATATTTTTAATAAATTTTTTACATATTTTTAATAATATTATATAATATTTTTAAATGTTATGTATTATTTTAAAAAAATTATAATTTAAATATACATAAAAAAATATATATAAATAACAATATTCGTAATAGATAGATGTGGAGGCAAAGAGCAAATATTCAAACGTCATAGTTTGCGCGTCTGGTGAAAAGTGAACGCAAAATGTCATTTATTGCACTCCATGGTCCACTCGCCGATTTCTTTGACACAAGGCCCAGCCAGTTTACTTTACTTGGAAGAGTTGACTTCGTCCTGTTTCTTCTCTACTTCCCAGTTCCCACTACAAATCTCTCTCAGACTCAGCTTCATCTGCCCAATTCAGCTTATCTTCAAAACATAGCAACTCTCCCTCTTCAAATTCACTCACCTACACCCTTCGTCAGCTTCTTAATTTTGGCTTTTCTTACCAGATCTCAGCAACCATTTGCTGTCACGACTTCGATCACGACAAAATGGTCAGAACTAGACCCTCATCCAGCTTCACCCTCTTTTAAGCCCTTCATCACCTAATCAATACTTTGAAAGCAATTTATTCAATTTTTCTTAGATTATTGGGTCTTAACAGCTCTTTATTTTGTTCTATGACAGAAAATTGTATTGAAAGTGCCATTATATGATGACAGAATCAAGCAGAAGGTTCTGAAGGCAGTCTCTGGCCTTTCAGGTACTGAACTTCAAACACCAATCTTCTTCCGCTTCTAATCCCTCTGGTTTTAGCTGCTTATGCAACTGGTTATAAAAATCAAACACAAACCATGTAGCATCAAGTTTTCATTGATTTTGGAGTGAAACTATGTTCATGGTAGTAACAATTTCGCAGGGATTGATTCAGTCTCTGCTGACATGAAGGACCAGAAGTTGTCTATAGTCGGAGACATTGACCCAGTGGCTGTAGTAACCAAGCTCAGGAAGCTGTGTTTTACTGAAATAGTTTCTATTGAAGACCCAAAAAAGAAGAAACAGGATGAGAAAGAGAAAGTAATTGAAGTTCTGAAGCCTTATGAAGTTAGGCGCGGTGAAATAGACATGTGCGTGAAGAAGCGGACTACCTGGAGACAAAGACCCTATGTATGGATGTAATTATCAGATGGTGAGACCAGCACAATATTACTATGCCAGACCTGGGGAAGCTGATCCTTATAATGGCTGTGCCATCCGCTAAATAGCAAAACATTAGTTAGAAGCAAAATAAATGAAAAGGGAAAGAGATCATTTCGAATTACGTGAGGCACACTGCATTTAATTTTCATTTTGCCTTTCTTCCTTCTTGAATGCTGCTTAGGACAAATATTCAGCGTGTGCTGTCCAAGAAGGAATAATCCTGTGTAAATCAAGCAATCGCACTACTCTGTATCACTCTATAAATAGGAATGCGGAACGAGAAATAATGAAAGAAACTTTTCCGTAAAGCGCTCTCTCCCTCCCTCTCTCCCTCTGTTTTGGAGGGTATTTAAGGGATTTAATTTTTTAAAGTGTATTTTACACCTTACAATATAAAGTGTATGAATTTTATGCTTTGATTCAATTAAAGACTAGGATTAAATCTATTTCATTTAATGAAAACTTACATATCATCACTTTGATTTCAGTTTTAATTTCATAAAAATTATTTAATTTTCTTCAATCAATCACCCAGAAAAACTAACTTCGGAGCTTTCAAAACCTTTTTTCCATCAATCATCCAAGTCTCGTTAAGTTTCACGAGTGTCTAAGAGGTTTGCTTTTGGTGAGTGATGATAAAGCTGCGTATCAAAAGTGTGTGTTAGAATTACGTTTGCTCAAATTTAATGGGTAAGAAAGAAAATATAAAGGAAAAAAATGTGAGGGGATATAACTTTAATACGCACTTTGATGTGTTCCTCTGTCATTTTCCGCTCTTGGTCTATGACTATGTCCCCAGTAGAACATGGAACACGATACAACAACTTCTTCCCAGGTTTGACAAGAACTTCCGCAAATGCCCACTCTGTCTCAAGGCTTCACCGGCAATCACTAACATGAAGTAGCGTTTCCACATTACCACCGGATCTAACCCAGAAAAAGGGTGTGACTCTCCTATGTGAGAAATCACATTTCTACAACTAAGATTTATGACTTCCGATATCTTTTATTCACTAAGAAACCCAAAAACTATGGTTTTCATTTTACTCTGTTTTTCATGCTTTAGAGCTCTGCATACCTTTATTAACTCTCTCTGAAAACCATGTTTTTGGGTTAAAATGTATGAGGCATGTTTCCCTGTTTTCATGGTTTAAAGCTCTGTTTTCCTCTCTTTAACTCTCTCCGAATGCTATGTTTTTGGCTTAAAGGTATGATGCGTGTTGCCCTGTTTTGCTTACTGCTTTAGACTGGTAAGACTGCATTTAGGTTGGGTTATCTTTCTTTTTTATGTTCAATAAATTTCTACGACCCAAAGAAACTATAAGGATTTGGTGTGTGGGCTAATTAAAAGTGAATGGATGGATAAATGACTGATGGCAATTGGCCATGGGATTTGATATTTGGGATGGCTGACACTTTTATGAAAGAAAATATGAGAGGGAGAGAGAGAGTAATGGAACACACAGAATTGATACAAGCTGCACTTCAATTCACTTGCTTCACTTGGCTCGTACACAAGAGTGTATGCCTATACATAGGCAGCCCATTTTCGGTTTGAAACCGACTTACAAGGATTTTAAGCAAATACGTAATTTACAAGCATTAAATCCTTTAGATATTTCCCTTACTCAAAAAATCTTCTGCTATCATAGGCAGCCCATTGTCGGTTTGAAACCGACTTGCAAGGATTTTAAGCAAATACGTAATTTACAAGCATCAAATCCTTTAGATATTTCCCTGACTCAAAAAATCTTCTGCTATGACAGTTATGTTTGCCGGCTCTGCTCTGAGTTTGTCAATGAGATCAGCTGCTCTTGTTGCTTTTTGGTCTGTCGATTGATTTTCTTCATGCCATCACTCTTCTTTCTTTAGTCGGTTTGGAGGCTTATAGATTATGGAAGATTTTTCCGCATTAATCTCAACAGAAACTTCATTGTGGCGCTGGGGTTGTTTTTCTTCTTGGGGTCACCCTAGTGGATGAAGGGAATTGGAAGTCATAAATCTTAGCTGTAGAAATGTGATTTCTCATTTAGGAGAGTTACGCCCTCTTTCTAGGTTAGATTCGCTGATATTGTGGAAACCTATATTTTTCTTGAGCCAGCTATTTCGACTTGCTCACTTTATTTTTTTAAATGAATTTATATATATTATAAATAAATAATTATATATGAAAAATATTATTTTTGTAATAAAATATAATAAAATTATGATAAGTGGAGTTCAAGAATGTGACTCTTCATTATTAATTTGGGTGTTTAAGAAAAAAAGAAAAAGAAAAAGAAAGTCTACGGATGTGTTTAAAAATGTTCTTATTTATTTTTTTAAAATAAGTTTTGTAAAGAAATTTTGAAAATATTTTTAGAAAAAATAATAAAATATATTTGATAAAATTATTTTAAAAGTCAAAGTGTAATAAAATTTATTTGATAAATTTTATTTTAAGAATAAATTTTAAAAATAAAAATAAAATTTTGTTTGAGTACACTACGAAGTGCCATCCTTTTGTCTTGCAAATTGGATTTTGTGCAAGGGCACACTACAAGGGAAATGATGTTGCAATGCTGATATGTTTACATACTCAGTCACAGTCAAAAGATATGTTGAATCTATTTTTTATTTAAATTTTAATTAAAGTCTATTTTATGGTTAGATTTTAAGTGTGATTGTAAACATAGGTGAAATTCGTGTATGGATAGCAACGCTCCACTCCAGAGTGTGAATCAATGTCAATGAGTGAGATTATTTCAGTATTAATATAAATTCTTATTTCGGTGATAAAAATTATTGTTGGTATACTTGTAATACTTTATAACATTATTGATTCTAATTACTTTGTCAATAAACTAATTATATAAAATAATAAATTATCTTTGTGATAATTGAATAATTTTGATATTTTTATAAATTAAAATTTATTAAATATTTATTAAAAACAATTTAATCTATTAAATTTGTTAAGCCCACAAATTTTATTTTTTTAAGCATTTAACAGTTCCCATGAAATAGGAATTACTTTTTTTATAATTGAATGAATTCTATTATAAATAAGGGAAATATTTTTTTTTTATAATTGAAGGAATTTTATTATTTTTGTAATTTTATTATCATTTAATTTTATAATATAAAATTTAAATTATTAAATTTTAGAAATTTAATTATAAAATTTAATAAATTTAAATATTTATATAAAAAATAGAAATATTATGTTAAAATTAAAAATGTAAAAAATAAACTTTCCCTAGATGTGGATGAAGCCACGAAACAAGAAGACGGATTCTTGGAAGGGATCAAAAGACGGGAAAATATACTTTTATGTTTTTTTTGGGGAACATACGTTATGTTTTTTTCATGTGCACTTTTGAGTACAGCGGAAAAATGGGTAAACAATGATTAAGGTGTTTACTTTTTTTTGTTATAGTTTAAGAGTAAATAAAAAACCGTGTGGGAAAACGGGGCGGCTTTGTGGAACGTGGAATCGACTTTATGTGACAAATATTTGGGAAATAAATAAACAAACAGGCTTGGATGTGACTCATGTACTTTCCTGGAAACAGTTAGGTTAGGTACACTACGTAAATTATCCACAAAGCTATATTTATATATATATATATATATAGGTTTGTCATTTTGATAATATAAATTTTAAAAATAATTATTTAAATTATTAAATTTATTAAAATTTATTAAAATTTATATAATAAATAATAAAACCTACATATCTAATAATTTACAACAATTTTTTTTAAATAAGCAACTCATAAAATTATTTTATGATATATTAGTAACACTCATGTCATGAGAATTCTTTTCACATATATATTATAAAGGTTTTTTTTCAAACTAAATTTTTATTAAATATTTAATTAAAATAAAATAAATTATTAAATTTATTAAAATTTATAAATTTAATTATATAACTCACTATATTTAATAAATCACATCAATTTATACCTTTTTAACAGACCACATTTCGTATTGAATTGTAAATATATCTGTCTCTAAGTTAAGTGATGTCATCTATTTTTTTTCTCACCAACATTAATTGCACATGGCCAGATAAAAAATAAATGCAAATACATAATTTGTGTATAGAGTAAAGTTATTGACATAATTTGTTTTTATAAATGCTTATGTATCTAATTTTTAATTTCATAATTTATATATAAATCGTTAACGGATAATATTTAAATTCAATTGTCTCTTTATAATTAATTTTAATTAATTGAATTCAAATAATATGATACATGATAATTTGCATATAAATTATAAAATAATTATATATCTTTGTTATAAATTTATAACACGACATTGTGCATCCACGTGCTGGGACTCTTGGGTTAATTAACATTACTTTTTGGCAAAGCGACTTTGGTAAAAAGAGGGGAAGGCAAACGGCAAATATTGAAATGGCATAGTTTGCGCGTCTGTGTGATGAAAAGAGAACGAAAAATGTCTTTTATTGCGCACCACACGGTGAATTATTTGACCGCAGACCCAGCAAGTGCCTTCACGTCTTGTTTTCACTCCACTTCCCTCTGCCCTATAAATGTCTCTCAACCTCAGCTTAGCTTCATCAATTCAGCTACTCTCCCTCTTCAACTTCACTCACTCACTTCCAGCTTCTTAATTTTGGCTTTTGTTACCAAATTTCGGCAACAATTCTTGCAAAACTCTCAGAAACTTCACCACAAAATGAAGGTCAGGACTAGACCCGCATCCAGCTTCACTCTCTTTTATGCCCTTCATCTCATATAATCATTACTTTGAAAGCAATTTGTTCAATTTTCCTTAGATTCGTGTGTCTTAACAGCTCTTTGATTTGCTTTGTGACAGAAAATTGTATTGAAAGTGGAGTTATATGATGACAGAATAAAGCAGAAGGCTATGAAGGCAGTCTCTGGACTTTCAGGTACTGAACTTCAACCACCAATCTTCTTCCACTTCTAATCCCTCTGATTTTAGCTGCTTATGTAACTCGTAAAAATCAAACCCAGACTATGTGGCATCAAATTTTCATTGATTTTGAAGTGAAACTGAATTAATGGTAGTAACAATTTTGCAGGTGTTGAGTCAGTCTCTGCAGACATGAAGGACAAGAAATTGACCATAGTGGGAGACGCTGACCCAGTAAATGTTGTGGCCAAGCTCAGGAAGCTGTGTCATACTGAAATGGTTTCGGTTGAAGAGCAGAAGAAGGAAGAATCCAAGAAACAGGATGAAAAGGAGAAAGTAATTGAAGTTCTGAAGCCTTGTGAAGTATATGGATATTATCAGATGATGGGACCAGGACAATATTACTATGCCAGACCTGTGCAAGAGGATCCTTATAATGGTTGTGTCATCTGCTAAATTTTAAAATATTAGTGTCTTGGAAGCAAAATAAATGAAAAGGGAAAAGAGATCATTGTTAATTATATGAGGCTGCATTTAATTTTCATTTTGCCTTTCTTTCTTCCTGAATTTTATTCTGCATGTGATGTCCAAGAAGATGAAATTATATCGTTAATGGTTTTGTTGGGTTTGTGTAGAAAGATTGTATTCAAAATTTTGGTTGAATGCTTCATGAATAATAATATTGGACTAGTCTTTTTATTTTATTTAAGGTTGCAAAAATTTGATTGTTCTTTCGCTATAATTTCATGCATGGATTATATGAGGGAATACCAAACAGCTAGAATGAAAGTCCAAAATTAAGATAATTATAAATTGTAGATGACACTAACAATCACATTGTTTTTATCAGGCAAACAGAATTTTCAGACACCCCAACTTTAAAAGAATATCCAAATTCAAAAATTAATTAAAATAATGGCGACGGCTTTAAATTGAAATGTATAATTTTGGGCGTTATCAGAGAATGTGATAGTTTTTAAGTCTAAGAGGTTTTTATCTAATAGGTTGGGTTTTTAAGTTAAATTTTTCTCAATATTTTCATTGAGAATTAGTCTATTTTAAAAAATAATTACTTAAAAATCATCTAGTACCGAAAAGAGTTCATACTAAAAATTATTTAGAGTGAATATCAAAAACTTTTTCACCTAATGGGCGAAATTTTTAGGGTTGGGCTCTAAGATTGGTAAAGGCCATGGTAGCAATTTGGGATTTAATAAGATAGCAATGGTAGTGGCAATTGTAAAAGTGATTTTTCAAGCCATGATGTTTGTTTTTGCAGGCTAGGAGAGCATAAATTTTGAAAGATTACTGATTATGGAATAATCATTTCAATTAGTTTGGGAATGAAGCTTATTTCAAAATTTATTTGGCAACTATAAGTTTTAGAATAATACTTAGAAAACCTTTTTAACATTTAAAGACAATTCAATAACAATATTATACTATTTAACTAACGATATATACACACCAATATTTAAATGTTCTTTATGAGTCATTAAATTTTATATTAGACTGCATTTTTTTTATAATAAAATTTAATACCATATGGTTTGGATTATAAAGAACCTTAACAACAATCCTGTACATATTATTTTTTTGTTTGCTTTTGACATTGGACCATGTTAGAAAGCTTTGGTAGACCATATTTTTTTTTTTAACTTTTCATATAATAGGGCGATTGTCAATATGCATTTACAAATAATTTATGGGATCTTATTAAATAATGGGCAATAAGAAAAGAGTAATGATATCTCGTTAACTATTTATTCATGTTTTACACATAATTTTATTTAAATAAATATATTTTATTGAGTCGAACTATCTTTGTTCACATTGAACTTTTTCTTTATTATTTTCGATAAATTTATATACATACAAGATCAGAAAACAAACAACTATAGAAGTGCATTATATACCTTATTCGTATGATCAAATCATTGCAGGCATCCTCACCAAGCCTATTTCAAGTGTCAGATTCTTTCTTTTACAGGGCAAACTCATTGTTCTTCCTAAATGCTCATATATATTCGTATGAATCATTAAGTTTATTTAATTTTAAATACTAAATAAAGAGACCTAAAATTGTGAAAGTTCAAATAAAGTTTAATGATTGTTTAGTAATTCTCCTTAAATAAGAACTACTTTTTCCATAGCTGAACATGGATGAACCCACGAAGCAAGAAGACGGAATCTTGGAAAGGGTGTAAAGAAAATGGGGATGGCTTCGTGGAAAGTAGAATCATCTTTATGTGACAAATAATTGGGACATAAATAAACAAACAAGCTGCAATCTGGATGCACGTGATTGATGCAATTTCAGGAAAAGTGTTAGCTTCACTACACTACATAAATTATCTAATGCAAAGCTAGCTTTAAATGTCTCTCAAACTCATACGACATAGTTTGGTCAAAAGATTACTTTTTGGCAAAGGGACTTTGGTGTAAAGGATGGGGAGGCCAATAGCAAATATTCAAACGACACAGTTTGCGCGTCTGATCTCTTTGACACAAGACCCAGTCAGTTGCCTTGACTTGGAAGTTGACTTGGTCTTGTTTCTTCTCTACTTCCCAGTTGGCCAGTTCCCACTATAAATATCTTACGAACTCGGCTTCACTTCACCAATTCAGCTGATCTTCAAAACATAGCTACTCTACCCCTTCAATATCATTCACCCACTGCCTAAATCAGCTTCTTAATTTTGGCTTTTGTTGCCAAATTTCAGCAACCATTCTTGCAAAGCTCTCAGAAACTTCGATCACCTCAAAATGAAGGTCAGAACCAGACCCTCATCCAACTTCACTCTGTTTTATGCTCTTCATCACCTAGTCATTACTTTGAAAGCAATTTGTTCAATTTTTCTTAGCTTATTGGGTCTTAACAGCTCTCTGTTTTGTTCTGTGACAGAAAATTGTATTGAAAGTGGAATTATATAATGACAGAATCAGGCAGAAGGCTATGAAGGCAGTCTCTGGCCTTTCAGGTACTGAGCTTCATACACGAATCTTCTTCCGCTTCTAATTGCCTGTAATTTCAGATGCTTATGCAACGGTTAATAAAAATCAAACCCAAACCATTTAGCATCAAATTTTCATTAATTATGGAGTGAAACTGTATTAATGGTAGAGTAACAATTTTGCAGGTGTTGAGTCAGTCTCTGCAGACATGAAGGACCAGAAGTTGTCCATAGTGGGAGACACTGACCCAGTGAATGTAGTGGCCAAGCTTAGAAAGCTGTGTCATACTGAAATAGTTTCCGTTGAAGAGCAGAAGAAGAAGGAAGAACCCAAGAAACAGGATGACAAAGAGAAAGTAATTGAAGTTCTGAAGCCTTATGAAGTGTATGGATATTATCAGATGATGGGACCAGCACAATATTACTATGCCAGACCTGTGCAAGAAGATCCTTATAATGGTTGTGTTATCTGCTGAAGTTTAAATTATGAGTGAGTTAAGAAGCAAAATGAATTAAAAGGAAAAAGAGGCCATTGTTAATTATGTGAGGCATGGTGCATTTAATTTTCAGTTTGCCTTTGATTTTTCATGAATCCTATTCAGCATGTGATGCCCAAGAAGAGGAAATATAATATTGGATTGGTTTTGTTGGGTTTGTGTAGAAAGAATCTATCCAGAATTGGTTGACTTCTTCATGATCAACAATATTGGAGTAACTAATTTTTATTTCAGTCAAGGTTGCAAAAATTTAGATCTTCTTTTGTATATCTCTTTCAAAAACTAAACCTATGGGTTATAATTCTAAGAATCGGCTCAATTAATTAAGTAATTTTTAAGTTTTTGAAGGAGTACAGTCTGATAAATATAAATTTAAATTTTTTAAGATTCAAATATTTAAAAATTAATGATTACATAATTTTAATAAATAAAAATTAATCTTATAATATTGAGAAAATGGAGATACTTTGTAAGAATAAAAAAAAAAATATAAGTTATATGAGTGAATGTTGAATATTAAATATAATGAATGTCCCAAAACCATCATCATACCATATATACCACTATCAATTTTTTTTTTTTATTTTTGGCTTTCTACAAAGCAAATTTTTATTATATAATTTATAATTTTTGTATGAAAAATTGCTTACAAAAGAATACCATGACTCTTCTTTTAAAGTTGGGATGCCCGTAAATTCATATTGTATAATCGCATCAAATTGTGAATGTCAGTGTCACCTATATTTATCTTAACTAGGTGGACCCCGCGCAAGCAACATCAATCCACAGCAAATGCTGATCGCTGCTGCAATATTAATTAAAAATGAAAAAATCCAAGCAAAATAATTGGTGAGGAAAATTACAACGCGGCAGTTTTCTTGATAAATTTTTTAAGTATCCTTTTTTTTATAGGGCCTCGGGTGTTTTCACTTAAGGGTGACATTAATTTTATTTGAAATGTAAAAATGTAAAAAAAAAATTAATCTCTCCCAAGACGAATTTTAAAATTTAATATATATGGATTTGGGACATTCATTATATTTAATATATATGGATTTGGGACATTCATTATATTTAATATATATGGATGTAAGATTGATATTGGTAATGGTAACAATTTGGGAATAATAATTTAAAATTGACTTTGGATGGATATCACGTTTGTTTTTTGTAGGCCATGAGAGCATACATTTAATTTGAAAATTTCCTTATTATGGCATAATCATTTCAAGTTTTGGAATCAGCTTATTTCAAAAGCTATTTTGCAACAGTAGGATTTAGTATAATGCTTAGAAAATCTTTCTAAATTTTAGAGAAAACAATTCAATGATAATATTATGCTATTCACATAGCAATAATAATAATAATATACACTAATTTTATTAAAAATGCCTGTGAATCGTTAAATTCCATGACTTTTTCTTTTGATCGAATGGGCTGGATTATACATAACTTTAATAATAATTGTGTATAAATTATTTTTATTTACTTTTAACATTGGACCATATTAGAAAGCATTAATGGACTGTATTCTACTTTTTTAATAATTTAGGATGATTTTCAGTATGCATTTGGAAATTTTATGGGATCTCATCAAATAATGGGTTATAAGCTAAGTCCAATTGAACTTGTTATGAACAGAATTGGATTTAGATAAAATTATTTAAAAGTATGTATATAAAATGTACATGTTGCATACAACAAAATAAATGATATATAAGAATAATTTTGGAAAAATAGTGAAAAAAGTTGATCAAATAATTTTTAATCTAATGAAGAGAAGTAGATAAAGATCAAAAAAAATATTCTGAAAGGTTATAAAATTTTTTTTAATTAAATAGTATTTTTAAAATTTTAATTTCAGATAAAATATAATAATGTTATTTAATTTATGTAATTAATTTTATCTAATAGGATATAATTTTATTTATTACTATTGTTATTGTGGTGAAATTTATATATACTTTCTATGTTTAGAATTAATTATAAAATATCCAAATAGACATAAGATTTGGAATAGATAAAGGAAGAAATATGGCTAATAAAAAAAAAGTAATGATAATTTTAGAACTATTTATGTATGGTATGCACACAATATAACTTCAATAACGATATTTTATTTTATTTTAAATAAATTTATGTACACATTATAAATAATAATTGTGAAAAATAACACTTTCCCATAATAAAATTAGATAAAATTTATTCAGAAACATATATGCGACTCTTCATTATTTGAATATTTAGTAAAAAGTAAGATAAAGTTTATGCTATTCCTATTTAAACTCAAATTTTAGTTACATTTCAGGGGTCGCAAATTAAATTTTTTTTTTCGTGAGTCACTCAATCCTATTTGACTCCCTCCTTTTACGATTTATGAACATATTTTTAATACTATTTTTCATTAAACTCCCATCTTCCCTCTTTGCCATCCACCCACATTTCATGGGTGTATAATTATCCAAAAAAGTATCACTCTCCCTGAAATTGGACCGACATTATTGGAATATAAAATGGGAGAAGAACTATAATCTTGGCGACGGTGATACATTATCTACAAAGGAACTTTCCATAAGCATGCAAATTTGCATATTCAATAATTAATTTATATACTTATAATTACTTTCATTTCACATTTTTAAATTTTATAAAATTTTGTATTTAAATGATCTCAATTTTTTTTTATACAAATTTATATGTCTGCCAACTCTCGCGTTCAAGCAAATCGTTTCCGCGGGATATTAGAAAAAAAAAATTAGAAACGAAAAAGCAGCCTTTAGGTTGTAACACGACTCCTTCCTCACTGCTGACCGTACGACCAGACCAGTAGTTTGCCTTGACTAGGTTGACTCTATCCATCTGTCTTCAGCTGCTTTTAGTATAAATGGCTTAGAGCTCTGCTTCACTTTCATCACTTCAATTCAATTAAACCATCTCCCACACCCTCGTTTCTACTTCCTCCACACCCTTCCCTCAGCACCCTTCCACCAACTTCACCAAAATGAAGGTTAGAGTTTGTACTCCTCTTTAAGTTCACTCTCTTTTATCTCCTACGTGACCCAAATAAATGCATTCAAATCCTTTTTGAGAGTTCCTCTACTTTCTTAAATGACTCATGAATTTGTTTCATGTGTAATTAATATTTAAGTACCTCTTTGCATTTGTCAGTCTGAGATCCACTTTTTGGTTATATAATCTAAACCTGGGTTTGTTTTTATCATCTTCTGTAGTGGAGTGCGAATTGGTTTTGGCCTTCGCATACTGAAGTAGTGATTCTGATTTATAGATTGCTAACAGCTCTTTGATCTGCTCTGTGACAGAAAGTAGTGCTAAAGGTCGACCTCCATGATGACAGAATGAAGAAAAAAGCTATGATGGCAGTCTCTGGCCTTCCAGGTATTGGATTCTAACCTCTAACCTTCTCACTCTTGTAAATCCTCTGCTTTAAGAAGCTTAGGCAATCAAGGAAAAGATGAAACAAATCTAAAGAGCAAGTTTAAAGATTTGGGCTGATTTATTTTCCCTTTAGAGCATCAAGAATTGATTGATGGGGGATGATTTTTGCAGGGGTTGAGTCTGTGTCTGTGGACATGAAGGACAAGAAATTGACCCTGACTGGGGATATCGACCCTGTAGATGTAGTGGATAAGCTGAGGAAGCTGTGTAGCACTGAAATACTCTCAGTTGGACCAGCAAAGGAGGAGAAGAAGAAGGATCCCGAGAAAGATGACAAGAAGAAAAAGGATCCAAAGGAAAATTTGGCTGATCTTATTAGGGCCCAGGAAGCATACTATTATAATCAGATGATGATGGGACAGCAACCATATCCATATTACTATAGAAGTGCAGAAGAGGATCCAAATGGCTGTGTTATCTGCTAAATATTAGCATAATCCAAAGAATTTAGAACGAAGAAATTAAACGAGAAAAAAAGTTGTTGAGGGTTATGGTGCATTTGGATCCACCTTTCATTATTTTAATGTTCCTTCTCTCCAGTTTTGTGTTTATCTTCCCTTATGATTATGATGCAGTTAAGCGCTGTTTTAAGATGAGGAATCTGCTGTACATTAGAAGTTTAAGACTTTGTTGGTATCACTGTAAAATTTTGGCTGCCTTTTCTTGCTTATAAAATAATACTATGTGAGTGATTGATTTCGTATTCATTTAAGGTGCAGCTTGTAATATCTGCTGTTAGTATTACTTTGGAGAATCAGATAAATGGGTTCTATAGGCAAACAAGATAACCACACCGTTTTGATATTTGAGTTTTATTGGATTCATCCCAACTTATTTCACTCTCTTGCTTGTACTAGTGGGTGCCTTCACAAAAAGATTCTCAGAGTGGAAATAGCTCTCTGAATTTGGAATTGTTTTGTGCCTGATTCACCAACCAAAACTAAATTAGATACCGATTAAAAGAGAATTAATTTCCGAATCACATAACTATATTGATTTGGTTGGCTAATCTCTAAATCTTGAAAGCTGTTATATCAAACGTCATGACGATGATTATGTAAATTAGAAAAGTAGCAGGGCAACAAAAGTGGTAGGTCATACAAAGAAAATCTAAGCGATACAGCCAACTGGGGTATGAGCAAATGGCAGTTGTACAATTGTGAAAATTATAGAGGTGTTTGGCAAGCATGGCGGTGTGACCAAACCAGTGATCGGTGTGGTGACAAGAGTAACAACAACTACCAAGCATCCAACAATCATATAGAAAGAAAAGAATAATTTTAATGTCATGGTGCAAAATATTTATTGTATATGCTAAAAAATAATATAAGGACAACCCATAAAAATGAAGTAATTGGTAGAGGTGTTAAGGTGGTCCTATTTTATCGAAGAGACGAATTCAGTTAGTATTTCTTGAATTCATCAAATTAGAGATTGACCCATTTTATCCCTTTTAATTACGGGTTGATATAAGTCAAGGCAAATAATCCAACTTTGACACCTCTAAAAGTAAGGATTGAAAAATAATGACACTATTATTATCCAAAAGTTAAAAGGATTACACTGTGTAAACAAATAAGTTAATTAACACTTCTTTTTTTTTTTTTTTTTCATATATGGCATTGTTGATGAATAACTAAATTTACATGAAATGTATCTTAATTTTATCTATTTTATTCAAATTATATGTGAGATATATAAACAATTTTTATTAAAAATAGATAAATATAGCTAACATAATTAAAAGGGTAAAGAAGTAATCTTATGCACTAATTATTTTTTTAATTTGCTAGTATGCTTATATAATAAGTAACGCTCATCCTCTTTTATGAAGATGGAGTTTACTCTCAGTCCATAGTGGGTTGGAGCCATGAGAGTGGAAGCACAAGGTTCAAGATTCTTGACCTATTTGGTCTTCTACTTCTTAATATCTAATTAAGTTTAAGCACACTTATTTACTAGTGAATATAAAATAATATGAATTATTTTATTTAAATTATCATATTAAACGTAGGTATCTTTTCTGGCAATCAAAGTTGCAGAAGAAACCTTACCTATTGGTTGATTAATTCAGTGCAAGTTGGGTGATAGAGGGTCAACCCTGGCAGCTTTGGCAATGTAAAATAATGAGAAGCACATGCAGGTTGAAGGGGAGATCTAGTATGAATGGTAGGCATTAGATATCTTAATGTCAGTTCATATTGTTCATTCACTATAGAGAGGTAATAATAAATTACAGGGTCTCCATCTCCCCCTAAAAAATCCCATTTTAATTTACCCTCTTCCAATAAAATATGGCAAAGGGATTGAATTAGTTGGGATATGTTCCCTTTAAAAATTTCAATTTAATGGACCTCTTATTAAAATGATTAACATTATTTAATGTTACTGCCCATGGTGCAATGAATGCATCCCAGTATGCACTTCATACTCTGGGATATTCATACAGAAAAACAACAAATTTGTAGATTTAACTTTGACAATCAAATTCGTAGGAAAAATATAAGACATGCAATGCAAATACATTTGACGTTCAATCATAGATTTTTAACTTTGATCAATCGTCAATTTATGTAATTTAATGGCATGTTATTGCGTCAAAAGTGATTCTAAGAATAGATATTTGCAGTCTTCTATGAAAATATTTATTCTATTTATTTTGTCGCAAAAAATAAAGCCGGAAAATTAGGTGAAAAAGCAACTCATTGATGTCACTAATGCTGATGCATGAAACGGACTAGTATGACAGTGTCATCTCATCTTTCCAATTGCGATTACGACACAGCAACGCAGTACAAGAGAGCCGTGAACGGAACATCTATCTCATTTAGTGAATAAGAAATGTTGAATTGGGTGCACGCTCTCTGTCGTATTCCCATTTATTTGTTTTTTTTTGTTAGTAATTAATTTAGAAATAACTAACATAACACACATTAATTTTTCTATTTTTACAACATAAATTTTATAAAAAATTTATATTTTTTGACTAAAATTTTTATGAGGTTTAATTTATAAAAATAAAGATATTGTAATAATGCTATGAGCAGCCAAGTAAAAAAAAAAAATCCAAAATCAACCAAATATAAATTGTAACCAATGTCAAACATGAGCTCTTTTGTCTTTTGTCTTTTTTTTTTTTTTTTTTTTTGCGATGGGCTGCAAAAATATTCCTAACAAATCAGAAAGTCACCAAATACAATAATAGTGTAAATGTTGGGTGGAGCTTTCATTTTGAAGTCATGCTTTGATTTTTCCATCCCCTTTTTGGCTTTTAAGCATGGCGTTTGTCCAATTATTAAAATATCAATTTCCAGTTTGGAGATTTCTTAGCTCAGCCCAATAGATTGAGTGGCAGATATTCATGTCGCTCTTTGTTGACTCATTCGCACTTTCATGACGTTGGTGAACAATATCTAAAGTGTGCTTAAGCAATAAGCATTAAATTGCAAATTTACATATGGGCAAATTGAAAAATGGGGCAGGACTGGCTCATATCCCACAAAAGGAAAATAACGCTACGCTGAACAGTGAAACAGAGACATAAGCTGGCTAGACCAGCGCAAATACCAAACCAATATGGCAAAGTAGCTCACCAACCCTCCAAATGGATTCTCTTTTAAGGATGTGGAACCCACTTACGGATGTTTGAAGGGATAGATGTTTCCAATTTATTTCATGCATTCTTATAATGAAGATGAAGCCATTACCATCAGCATCATTATCACCTCTGGCGGCTCTCATCCTCTTCCTTCCACATCTCTACCCAATTCCTTTGAACCTCTTCCACCCCAAGAAATGAGCCCTTCCTTTCTGCATCCAAACTTGTAGACAGTGTCCCATATGCTATTCCAAGCGCGGAAGCTCCAAATGTTACGAAAGTTGTTAAGAATGGGAGCCACATGGGTACATCCCACAGCTGTTGCTCCTTGAGCACGCCAAATATATGCAAAAATGCCAAACCCAACCCCATCGGTACCCCAACAGAAACCAAGATTCTGGCTATCATCCTGTTAAAAACTTCCCGAGGAATTTCATCATTGCCTTCGTTTTTGTTTCTGTTGGGCTTCTTACTGGCGATTTCACTCCCAACAGTAGCAGGTGTGCCGGGAAAGCCTTTGGAATTAGCATGTCGCTTCAGTGTGCTTAAAGGGTAGTTGAGTTTTTCAATGGTTCTGGGGTGAAAAACTGGGATTTTGGGTTTCCATGGAGAATATTTTGAGAGATAAAGTGTTGGGTTTGATGCACAGATTACAGTTTCCATGGCTTCTAAGGCTGCGTTTAGTCTTTCATTAGGCTTGGGAGATTTTTATTGACATATATATCTTATCCAAAAAGTGAATGTGTGGTTGTGGCTTCAGTGGTGGAAAATCCTAGGAGCATGGGGGACCATGGTCTCAATTTTTGAAAATTCTAAGATATCCCCAAAATAGAACTACAGTTGGTTAGAAATCTCTAAGAAAAAGTGACAGATTACCTTGTCATAATAATGAGTACTTTATATAAGTTATATAAAGAAAACCATACAGACCATCAGCTATAAAGACGAAATAAATATACAATGAACAGTTATCAGGCTCTGAACAAAATTTTTGACTTCGGATACTGATAGAAATCATGATTCTCTTACTAAATCTTTAATAATAAAAATTAATTTCAACCTGGGTTGTCTTTATTAGTCCCTTTTACATTGTAACTCAAAATGTGACTCTTCAGGTTTTTCTTGGACAGAAAGTAGTATTGAAGGTGCAATAATTTGATGGCAGAATCAAGCTGACGGCTATGAAGGCAGTCACTGGCATAAGAGGTATTGGGTTTCAACTTAATCATTTGATGCTCAGAAAAAGGAAGAGAAATCTGTTGCAGGAAGTCTTAACCAGTTTACCCTTAATTATCTTTGGTAGGGAGGGAGTCTGGACTATCTAGAGGTCAACCAGAACATGCCTCTGATGATTTGTGCAACCAAGGTTGATGTAGTAACTGTGTGCATTATCCTTACTCCTTTTAGCATAGCAACAAAGAAAATCTTGCTCTTGAAACAAAAGAATCAACATATTGGCTTTTGATAATCTCAATTTCACCAAGTGGATTCTAACTAAGTTAAAATTATTGCATTTCTTCAATGAAGACCAGACTCAGAACCGCTCCTCGATGATCTTGATTGTGTTCTTTGTGCAGGCAACAAGTTAATTTTAATGCTGAAAATGAGGAATAAATTGAAATTAATTGAATTTGTCATCATTGTATTAGAAGGGAAAATAGAAATGAAAAAAAGAAAAAGTCACATTTAGAAGAATCAGTTTACTTACTTCTGTTGGACGTGAACATATTCATCAGTTTCGTCCAGTATGTCTCCCTTGCAATCATAAAAGCAAAAAACCAAAAAAGCAAAGCAATCAGCCTAGAAATTTAGCCAAAAAAAAAAAAAAAGGAGTTGCAATGTCAGATGAGGAGAATAGTTGTATAGCATAACAACTAACCTGTAATAGTTCCTCCATTACATCCTCCATTGTAATGATACCAATTACCTCCTCATCTATGATAGATTGAAGAGATTCTATTTCTTCTTGGGAAATGGATCTTCTTTCTCGTTCCCACTGTCTGGACTGTTGAAGTAGTTCATTGTCTAGTTGCATGACATTTTTCGATGTTGGATCAATAGAAGATAAAGCGGAGTCGTTATTGGAGATGCCGTGATTCTCTTCCGGATCAAAGGAATAATTAGATTCTGCAGAATCCAGATTGACAAACATTGAATAATCTTTCTCATTTACAAAATTGTCTTTTGCATTTCAGTTCAATACATCTAAAAGAAATAAGCATGTTGAATGATTTTGATTTCATACCAAGGCTAAGTTGCATAAGATGTTACCTCCCATATTTTTTGCTGGGTTTGAATTTGGGTGGGTAATTATATTAAAAAAGGTTGGTGTATCCACAGCATGAGTTGCTGTGTTTCTTGTGTCCTTGTCAGATTTCAAAACAACAGCCATGTGGCTGTGACCCCTTTGGAATTGATTCAGTATTTCATATAGCGGCCAGTTTTCATAAACCCTGTCACAGATGTAGGAAGAATATGCTGTAATTATTGGAAACTTGATATCATGTACTAAGCATATCAATGACTACACTTGCATTTATAAAAAGAAAAGGTTGACTCCACTAAATGTATCATACAAAAATTTCTCAAAATTAATATGGATTGTCAAATTAATTGAATCTTATAATTCAATTTATGAGACTTCAGATATTTAATAATTTAAATTCTTTTAAGTGAAATTTTTGTGAGTTTCAAGAAATTGTTACATAAAAATCTCTAACAATTTAATATCTGACAGCTAATCATGATGGACCTATTGGTTATCATACCTGGGAATTTTCCTTATTATCAAATTCTTGATTGGTGTCTCATCCTCTGGGCGACAAAAGATCAAATTTTTAAACTGTACAAGCCGTAAGTGGTGTTTTAGAAGTAATTTGGCAAGAGATGAATATGAATCAAAGAAATGTTTATCTAAATGATAAGAAGCAGAAGCTAATTCACCACAAAATTGTTGCACATTTCAAATTATTTTTGTTTTCCTGTTTCAGTTTGCATGCACTTATCTGTCCAAGATTTATAGCAGAAATTACTTATCTATTTTATAATTTACAAACTGATTATAAATTTATGATTCTTCAGCTGCTTACCAATATGAGTCCAACTATATTTCTTGGACTTCCAGAGTAGACTGGTATTCGACTGTGACCTTTGCTCATTATTAATGTCAGGGTATGCCTGAGGTGAACAGAATTTATAAATGAGAGACGGGAAAAAAAATGCTTATGTAACATGACAATGAAATCAGAACATATTACGTGTCAAGTTTGGAATTTATATCAAGGGAAAAGGTTTCAGATATGGGTGTCATTGCATCTTTAGCTGTCTTCTGAGTCAAGTCCATAGCACCAGTGATTATGGAAGTTTCACGATGAGACAACTCTCCACCCTTCCCTGCCTGCATATCAATTTTTTTAGTCACCAGATTTGCACTCATGTTCAATTTAGTCGAGAAAGAATATGTAAGAGGTAAACCTCATTTGCATGTAAGTCCACAAATGTCTTTAGCTCTGATCTACCCAAGAGAACTAGCTGTTCTTTCCCCAGGGCCCAATCCAGGACCTACCACAAGCAAAAGATACTTTGAAATAAATTGGATCTTCTCAATTGATGCCTTTAATGTTAGATTACCTTACGTGTATGTCCACAACTCATGTAACGGTTTTGTTAAGTTTGGTGAATGAGTTCAATATCTAAAGGAAGTGTTTCTTGCATTATGTACTAATGTCCATAAACAATTCCTCTATTTATATAAATTCAAACTCACAAAAAAATTCATTTAAAAAAATTCAAAAACTTAGATGTATTGATTAATATTGAACTGTAGAACTTAACAGGTCTAACAACTCATATTACTTTTTTTTTTAAACATTTTGTTTCCACTTTTATGTGTAAACAATTTTCCCATTTGTGCAATAAGATAGCACTTAGCAGATAGCAATTTTGTACAAGAAAGTGATATTGAATATATAAATTTGAATCTAATCACACAAAACAAAGGCACAATGTGTGATTTACCTTGCTTGCTGGATAGGATATAGGGAAGAAGATCAGCAAAAGCAGTTGAGTAAAGGGAGCCATATTTGCTGCTATAGTTAGTCCATTTCGAGCGCATACAGCCTGAGGAACAATCTGAGAACATAAACGTTAAGTGAGTTGTTGATGAAAGAAAAACATGCCTCAACTCATCATTTAAGCTGACTTTGCCGAAACAAATATTACCTCTGCAAATACAATCACCAGGGGAGCTGACACAAGAATAGCAAACGAACCTGGGATGATAGAATCCATAAAAATTGGCAGTGCCTTAAATCACAACATTTAGTATCAATTTTCCTTCTTTATCAATGATATAAATTGAAACAATTCATGGACCTTAATTAAAAATGGTTTAGAATTTTAAGTTGATTGATTCGTTTACATGGTACCAACAACCTCAACGTAAGGTGGGGGTGCTTTAAGAATCGTTCTCAACTTGCTGAACTTTCACAAAAGATTATGCGTTATAGATTGGAACAAAAAATATCATTTTTGAATTAGGGGTACATGTAGAGAGATCTTAACTAAAAATAAAATGAATTACACACATAATATTTCTATAGGGAAATCTCTTCTCTTTGTGTGAGTTTTTAAATATATTAAATTTCATAATTTAATTTATAATACTTAATAAATTAAATAATTTAAATTTTATAAAATTAAAATTATATAAAATTAATACACCGTACCTCTATAGCTAGTGACTTCACTAAAAGTAGGGTACACAGGATGAAATGCCCATTCTTTACAAATGGTTGAATCCTCTCTGCACATAAAGCATCATATATGGCAAGTACTGATGTGAACGAGGCTTGCTTTGAAAGTTTAGGAGGCTAGACAGGAAAAAATTTGCAGAATGCAGTGACATTTGAGGGAAAACCTGCACTTTTTCTGTCATTTGGTGTACGGCCGGCCTTAATTAAAACCTCAAGATCAACGTGCCTGAATGACAATATTCCCAGGACAAGGCCTGAAGTCACACCTGCCAGTACCACGAGTGCCAGACACATCAAAAGAAATACCCAGAAGCTGAGCCCACAACATGGATGTTCAAATTCTTGCATTCTGTGGTTGGTTGAATGAAGTGCAGATAATGAGTTAAATAGATGCAACAGACACTACACTGCATGAGGGATTGGGTTTAAAAGAATTGGTTAGTACTACTGATTCTGTATAAAGACATGAAGAAGAAGATAAAAGATAGATACAGATGACATTCGACCCAAAGTATCCAATATCCATAAGCTGGACTGATGCTGAATATGTAGATTCTGATAAAGGAATACAACCAGTTTTGAGAAGGAATGAAGTAAAAGAACATCAGTGTTGAATAACTAGAATATTAAATTTTATAAAATGAATGTGAACTCCAAATAAAATAAAATTTCATTTGATTGGAAGCATGCTTTTGGTTTCTGTGATGGCATCCATCTACGAAATTGCGAGTGAGACATTAAAAACAAAGAATTTCGTGCTATGGTCCTAAGTTGTATCGTGTGGAGATATTAACAAAGAATGAGCAGTGAAAATAAGACAATAATTAGTGGTTGGCAAGTTAGGGACCCAATTATACCTATGATATAAGGTGAATTATTGGATTTTCTAATATTTTTATTTCTTTAATTCCGTTGATTATTTATTTATTATTTTATATTTAAATATAATTTATAAATTTTTTTATTTTTAAAATGTTATTTATATTTCTTTTTTATTGTACACTCTAACTTAAAACTTCTAACTTCAAAAAATCCACATCCGAGATGAACTACAATGTGAAAACTTAAAAAATTGAATATTAACTTGATTTCTGGTCAAATCTTGAATAGTAAGTCTCTGAGACGGAACATTATCGGTGGATCTATAAAGGAAAATGAATGCTATTTCAATGAATGAAGATGAAAATTTTTAGGACATGTTTGGTAGTCAGGATATGATTTGTCAAGTTAGTTTAGGTGCATGAGAATAGAAAAGGATATATGCCTCATAAGTTTATGTCCTATCCTATATTTGATAGACACTTGAAAAGAGTGAGAAGGCACATAAGCTCATATCCCACAAGTGGCACATAGTGCCTACGACAGCACATTACATGGATATGCAGGCACTACCATGCCACTCATCATGGACAAGCATAGCATGTTATAGTAGCATTAAATGAATTTTTTGTATAGCAAATAAGATATGTTATGACAATTAAATGGTGACATGCTAAATATATACGCAACAGTCGTGTGATTGAGAGATGTATTGGTAAAGCATAATAATTTTTAATATCTTATCTTGTTTGTTTGTATCTTAGGCCCCACAACCTTAATTATCTATGTAAGTTGTATAAAATTAGTCAATTGAATAAGTTTATCATATATTATCAATCCATTAAATATTAAATTAAAATAGGATAGAATAACTTATTCTATCCAATTCTCCTTACCTTAGCTAATACACATGCCCTTAGATATATATTAGCAGGTAATGTTCTTCTGTAAACTGCTTTTATACTTTAATTGTATAACTTCTCATAATTTCTCTATATTACTTTTCTTCAAAAACTTATTCCTCTTTGATTGTACCACCAACATTTTCCTGTATTAGCAGGCAGCAGGTATTGTAGATTGCTTAGCTGCAGCCTGCAACATTGTAGGAGGAAGTTGGATTGAACGCCAATTGATGCAAGGACGGCATTATAAAATTTGCTTCCGTTGTGTTCAAGTGGTCATCAAATTTACGAAGTCTTTCTCATTTTGAAAATTGCTTGTTCCTGCGTCATTAACAGACAGATTATAAAGTTGAAATTTGTTGTTTTTATAAATTAAATTATATTAAAATTTTACTGAAAATAATTTAAGTTAATAAATCTAATAACTTTAACAAATCAAATTAGAAATCTAATAAATCTAACTAACACATAGAATAATTGACAAAATATTAATAATTTCAATTTAATAAGATTTTCTTTTTCCGGGCCGTTTTCCTAGTCTAAAGAATAACGAGCTAGTGCTTGGGAAAGTGAAGCTGATTTCATAGCCATAATCTAACTTTACAAAAAAGTATTTCCCCAATGTGTGGAATTGTTTGAGCCAATAATTTATTTGGAAGGATACGTTAATTATTAGAAAAAAGTATTTCAATAATCATGTATATAATCTTATTCAAAATAAAAAATGAGAATACATAATTTGATGAAATATATTTGTTTAATTAAATTTGTGTATAATTTACAGATAAATAATCGCAAAGATATTATTACTCAAGTGTTTATTAGCTTCGAGCTCAATTAACCACAAACGGTTCCAAAGTGATGGCGTGGTAGACATTATGAACCTGAGTTTGAGTGACAAATTTAAAAAATTCTTTTATTTTCATATATTAAAATTTATAAAAATATTATTTAAAAATTTAAATTATTAAATTTATTATAATTCACAAATTACAAGATAAGATATAACATATCTAAAGAATCTTTTAATTTTTATGAGATTTTTGTTATCTGCATTACAGGACAATCATTTTCCAAATTAAAATGGCCCCGTTGTAGACTTATATCTGGTCGCTTGGGGTGGAGGGATGCTCTCTTACTTGAACATCATTTATTTTAAGAGCAATTATAAATATTTTCGATTTTAGAGTGATAGGGCATATTTTAAAGATAAAAAAAGTTGTATAACGAAAATAAAATAGGAAGGAAAATATATAGTATTTTATTCTAAAATATAAGTTTGTCACAAATATTATAATTGTATTTGTAGAATAAGTAGTGGCTGTAAAGGAGAATTGAGCTTCATATGACCTGATGATACATGGGAGTTTGCATGCTAATTTATACATAGCATTAATAATTATAAACACAACAACTATTATTGGGCAATAAAGATTAAATTTGAAGTCTTATATAGAACACTAACATGAGTTGGCACATGTGATATATACTTAGAGCCCTTTAAACATATTGACTTGAATTTAATTTAAGTCATATGTATAAAAACGATTATTTGTTTTAACTAAAAATTAGCCTTTTAATTGTTGGATGAGAGAATGCTTTGGAGAATAAAAAAAAAAGTCCTATATAGAACAAAAAGAGATACCAAAACAGTGTGCATGCCATATATCAAAGTTACTTTGCTACATTCCATTGTTTTCAATTGATTTTAGGGGTGAGAATTGGTTTATGGCTTGCAATATAATCCAAACACACCTTTATCATATTCTTTTCTTTTGCTATTCTCATTCTTCACCTAAATGGAGTGTTTGGCATTAGAAAAAGCATTGCAGTTGTTCAAAGACAACGTGGGTGAAGATGCTCTCAATTCTCATCCGGAGATGCCACGTCTTGCCGAAACAGTGACTGAAGAGTGTAAAGGACTTCCACTTGCTCTTTGCACTGTCGGACGTTCTACGGCTAATAAGAAGACTCCTGCTGAACGGAAGCGTGTGATACAAATATTGAAGAGTTACCCTTCAAGATTCTCAGGTATGATTGATTATGTCTATCTTCTACTTGAGTTCAGCTACAACAATTTACCGAGTGACATCCACAAGTCTTGTTTTTTGTTATGTTCTCTATACCCTGAGGACTAAAATATAAAAAAAGATGAACTTGTTCGACTTTGGATTGGGGAAGGGTTTTTATCAGAATTTGATGGGGACATATATGAAGCATGTAATCAAGGAGAAGATATTGTTACAGCTTTGAAGCTTGCTTGCTTATTGGAGAGCGGTAATACTGAAGATTGTGTTAAGATGCATGATGTGATTAGAGATATGGCACTGTGGGTAGCTTGTGAACATGATTCAAAGACCAAGCTGTTGGTGAAAGATGTTGCCAGTTCTGCAGAAGCAAGTATGCATGAAAAGTGGAAAGATGCAGAAAGGATGTCTTTGTGGGGTTCAGGCTCTAATATAATTTTGGGAAAAGTATATTTTCCAAATCTCGTAACCATGCTTGTAAGAGATACTAAACTGAGAAACTTTCCAATTGAGATATTTGGGTCTCCATCTTCTCTCAAAGTATTAGACTTGGCAGATAATATTGACTTAGAACAACTACCTGCAGAAATTGGGAAGTTTGTTAATTTGGAGTTCTTGAATCTGTCACGCAGTGCAAGAAAATTGCAATCTGAGCTCATGAATTTGAGAAAATTGAAGTGTTTGTTGTTAAATTATGACAGTTTCTCCCCCCCCCCCCCCCCCCCCCCCATTATTCCAAAGGGTGTCATATCAGGTCTGTCCTCCTTGCAAGTCTTCAGCTCATTACCGCCTGAAAAAAGATTCTATCGTTTGCGAACCGAAGATGCAAGTGATGTTTTGCGTGAGCTGGAAGCCTTGGAAAATATCCAAGAGATAAGCATTGCCCTCTTTTGTCCCTCTTCCGTACAAATATTGTGGAATTCTCTCAAATTACAAAGATGCATCAAACATCTACATGTGGGTGATTATTTTAAGGAAGTGACAGTCAACATATCACTCGATATCCTAGTAAAAATGAAGCATTTAGAAGTTTTTTTCTTGTTCGGTACAACAATTGAGTATATTCCCCAAAGTTCTAATGTATACACAATCGGCCTTCGTGAGTTATGGATAAAGCGTTGTGAAATGTCTAACTTGAATTGGCTCATTTATGCTCCAAGCCTTGAAGTTCTTGACATACAAGAGTCTACCAGATTGGAAGAAATTATAGGCAAAGATTGTGAAGTTGGCGAAAGGGGAGTAAACTACAGGGATATATTCACGAGTCTCACAACTCTTCGTCTATTCCATTTAGACAATTTAGAAAGCATTTGTCGGCAAGCATTGCAGTTTCCTTGCTTGAAGGAGATGGTGATGCGAGAATGCCCAAATCTGACAAAGCTGGCCGTCAATTCCAAGAGTGCAACCAACAGTTTAATGCGCATTGAAGGAGAGAAGCGGTGGTGGGGTCAGTTGCAATGGGAAGATGAGGCTACAGCGAATCTCTTCAGTTCAAAGATTCGTAGCTCCAGTTTGCTGCGTTGCTCCAACCAGGTACCTATGTGATGACAACCTCTTGACAAGTTAAATTTGGGCTCACAATTTGCACAATTCAAATTAAGTTATACTGTCAAAATAGATAAATCTCCCTTATAATTCGTGTATAAGATTAGAAAAGATATAAAGGGAAAAGAAAAAACCAATGAGATACCAAAAGAAAGTGCATGACCATATCTAAATCCCTTTAGATATATAAATCTCTTTACAGTAATAACTGATGTTCCAAGTGTTATATAAAAAAATGACGTGAAAATCCATCTAGGATTTGCCATATTACCAATCAATTGTTGCAAGTTGCTTAATTTAATTTCCTCACTCTGTTCATTAATTGTAAGGGGAAAAAGGCTACAGCAGAATGAGTATGTGCTTGTATGTATTAGACTGATCTAATTGTGTTTGTCAAATATTAGGGTCTTTGTCTGTAACTATATATATTTTACAATTCCTGAACAGGCGCTCCAAAATGTTCCAAGAAAGTTAAATTTACTCGCATGTCCTGCTATGATTTGTGTGGTGACCTGCGGGACTTGCCTTTGCTATGACTGCACGCAAAGCTGTGTTCTAAAAAATTTATCTACACCGGCACCCAAAAAATTCATCCTTTTTTTATTCATTCTCTTTCTTTCTTTTCTTTAAGATTTTGATGGAATACTTCCCAATTTTGCAGAGGTGGTTATGAAGAACACGGGCAACATTATTCATTTTCTGCAAGCACGGAATTGTATGCTTTTTCTCCATTTTTTTCGTTGGAAATGGCTGCATTGTGAGATAAAGAAACATGTGAGATTGTGGAAAGTTTCTTCTTGTTTATATTCGGTAGTTATTTTAGAATGTGTATTGTGATTTCTTAGTAGTTTTAATTCAAATATGAGTGCAACGGCATGATCAGCTTCTATATCTTTCCTATTTTAATCTGGGTTAATTCTTTCCTTTGTTTTTTAATTGAGGACAAAGTTAGAATTGAATCCTGGCATGATCAGCTTCTATATCTTTCCTATTTTAATCTGGGTTAATTCTTTCCTTTGTTTTTAATTGAGGACAAAGTTAGAATTGAATCCCACAATTGAGTATCCCTAAAAGATTAGGATCCAAACACCATATTGGTTAAATTCTTTTGTCATTGTTTGCATGGACTCATCCTCTGCACAAATAAAAAATGAATTTGAATATATAAGATAGCTAATTGATCAAATGACTTATATGAAGGAGCAGTGTGACAGTGAGAAATTACCAATTGGATCAGTATCTCAGGTTATTGCCCTGCATTCAGACTTTAGTCACCAGCCCAACTTTGAGAGTTTTCATCAATGGATGGTAATCAATAAGTGATATTTTACTTTTTAAATTAATTTTTTTATCTGGTGCATGACTTTTAAGTTCTTTTACAAATACTTTATTTTCCAATGCTTCATTGCGGCCTATCTAACTTGAAGCTCGGAAATTTAAGCATAGCATCAAATCAGGATGTATCATGACACTGTCTATGTCTGAATTGATTTCTCTGATGTGGCCTGTCTTGGATTTGATCCACTTGGACGAGGCATGTCATGGCTCTCCCCAATTAGATTTACTTCTGGGTTTCCTTTCTTTTTCTTCTTTTCCTGTCAAAATTCTCAATGATTTACCAGTTGTTAACCATGTCTACACTTCCAAACAGATGGCTCAAAAGTACTGAAGTTGAATAAAGATTTAAGGCTGTACCAGAGCTTATAATTGGTCATTGGCTCATTGTCTTTCCAAGTTATAGAGGGTTTTGGTCAGTGTTGATTCCATATCAAAGGGGACTTGCAGCCCACCTATAAAGTTCTGATGTTGAATCAACTTTCTGGTTTATTCAACTCAGCTTTTGTGAAATGGAATGTCAAATGACCCCAATCTACTATCTGCATCTAAAATGCTCAATGATCTTCCCAAAGGTCCTTGGCATTGCAGCTCCCACTAAATTATTCAACAGTCATTGAACAGTCAATCGTCACCATTAACAGTTTAATGAAGAAAAAAAAAATGTAGGAGCAGTGAGAAGGCGGTTGTTAGAAAAGTTCAACAGAGCTTTTACTTTATGAAGAGAGAAAAAGAAAATGATTGTAAGCTAAAAAATGTGACCATTTATTAAACCAATAATGTAATAGAAAATTTTGCTCTCATAATAAAATTTTAATGTAATTTTACAATACACGAAAATAAGAATTATATCAATTGAATTTTATAATTTAATTTATATAATTTAATAAAATTAATAATTTAAATTTTATTAAGTGAAAATTATGCAAAAATAATAAAATTGTAATGTAATTATTCATGTTCTTTTATAATTGATTTTATAAATATAAAAGGAATGAAAATGAGAAGAATATTTAACTTGAGTTCTACCAAAATAAATTTCTAAAATTAATAAAAGGATAATTAAATTACACGGTGATAATATTCAGGATTACACATATTTGTCTTTCTCAATTATCATCCAAATAAAAAATAGTTATGGGCAAATATCTAACTTTAGAGTTTTTTCCTCAGGTTTATTGCCCTCAATTATTGAATTGACATCAAAATTAACAAGACAGAATAAAAGTATTAATTACTTTCTCAATTTTTAATTATCCCTCGTTTTCTCTTACTTCTTATTTTCTTCTCAAATTAAAGCTTAAAATTATTGAATCTGATTGATAAATAAATCTGAAAAAGCAAGACAGAACTTCACCTGCATCCCAAATTTTCTCTACACAAACTGGCAAATCTTACTTTTAAACCATCGGATCATATTTAGATACAAGCCAATGTTATTCTTTAATGTAGAATTTTATGTAAGTATTAAATAATTTGTCTCTTTTTTATTATAAAAAATAAATTTTATAAAAATTTTATTTAAAAAATAAATAATTAAATTTACTGAATCTTAAACATAATAGATTTAACAATTTATCTTACATATATTCTGTAGACAAAGAAGGCATCTTTTTCTCTTCTTTATATCCACACATAAGAAGACACAATCTAAGAGTTGTCACAAGAGCACTTCCTTCGAACTCTTTTAGATGGATAGGTCCATATGCATAGACAACCCTCGAACATGTCAATGACTTGCATGTCTATCAGTTACATGGTACGTATACGGGGCACCATTACCATAGAGAAAAGGAAACCCAATATATTTTTTTTTCATAGAAAACGAAACCATTGCACAGTTAGCCCCTTTCAAAGAATCAATGGCCTATCCTTTTCAATGATATTATTTAAAAATAAGAACGTTGTTAATTATATTTGGAATGTGTAGATAATATACCTCATTAACCACACAATTATGCAGTTGTATTCTACATGTCATACAGTCAATCTTAGTAGCAGCAAGATCTATTAAATGCAAATTTTTTTCTTCAGGGGAGGAGTAATGATGGTTTCACATGACCGTACTACACAAGAATTATATAATGCTTTATAAATCACATAATAAGTGTTTGCTATGTAATTCTGTGCACTTATTATACAGTTTCCTTGTCCGCATTTAACCTTATCGTTTTTTTCTTCGGTCCTTTTTATATATGAAGAGACAACTAACATTTATTTGTTTTATTTTTGAAGGAAGACATATTGGATGAAATTGATCTCTATGTTGACGTCCACCAAAAGTGAGTACTTTGCATATGCTGAAGTCCACAAACACATTGGCTCCCCTGTGGGTTCTTATCTTATTAAATGATTGTTATGTCTTGTTTCAGCATCAAAATCAACCTGCAACATCCACGACGATCATCAGGGTCCTTTAGAAGGGCTTCAACTCCTCGTAACTTATCTCGACTTTCTTTCCTCACTCCTACGTATGTTTCACCTATCTCTCCACCTAGACGAAGCTAAGGAAGAAGCTCTAATTGATTTTTCTGAAGAATCTGTTCCAAATTGTATTCCTTTATTATCTGTCCTTTTCATTAAATAAGGCATTCCTATGTGGCTTCCCCTCTTGAAAGTGAAAGCCGTTAGAATTCTACTACTATCATTTTATAAGCGACAAATTGAGTAACAGAACTGAAAACTGTATTTTCTTTGTGGCCATCAAATTTGCAATACCGAGTCTGTTTAATCAATACCATAAAATATAAAATTTGGTTTAGATACTGTCAAGTGGCAGCCTCTTTACCAGCTTATATCCCGCTCAAAGGACTCCTCTTTACTATTTTTCTAAAATTTTTTAATTAATACTAGTTAAGAAACTATCTTGTAACATACATTAGATTAGATAAAAGTTGCTCTTATGTTTCAGTTACCTGGCAGCTTCTTCTATTTCTTTTTTTTTTTTTTTTCATTTCTTGATGCGAGGAACCTTTTTTTCATTTGATTGAGAAGTCAGCAGCCTCTGAATTTACTAGGTTAATTTCTACAATATTTTAATTTTCGGTCACAGTAGAAGCATTTAAGCCTGTTAACAAGAACAAAGTGCAGGAAATTATAACTTCAGATTACTACTCCTCTGCATCTATCTCCTAGTATCATCCAACCAGTCTTCTGATTATTAATCACTACAGAAACTACTAGTGGCACGGACTTAAATTACCGATCAATCAACTTTATCTTCTCATGATGTGAGTCACCTGAATACGGAGTTTGCGTTCTCCTCTAAAAACCTGCAAATCACGAGTCCTGAACAGCTAGTCATAGCATTGCAATTCATACCTCATTCACAAGCCATATGCCTTGCCTAGAGACTGACTATTGGAGTTATCACCATCCTAATGCCAGAGTTTCACGTATGAAGTAAGGAAAGAAAAATGAAGCAACTATGTAAGTGATATTTGGTTATGGTTCACAGTTAGAAAGGTTACAAACATATACTTATTTCTATACGGGATCAGCATATAAACATCTGCTCATTCTATCTAATGCCTCTAGTTACTTGCACTGGCAGACAATAGATTGTTTAACAATAATGGTGAGTACAAAAGAATATAGATCAGAACTCAGGACTATGTTAGAAGGCAACCGAGGAAAAATATTACTTCCAATTATCATTATAAGCAATAGCATTACATAACTTGATTAGCATCTGCGTGGCTTTCTTCTCCCTTCTTTTCACTTGCTATACACAATCATTGGCAAACAGGTGTACAAGCAGCCATACAGAATTCACCTTATATAAGACATTTGAAGGTTCTAGCATTCATTTTGATGTGTTTGCTTCACTTTTTGTGGCTTTTGTTGAATTCTTGGAAATAGTAAATCATTGAGTTGCCTCTCAGCACTGTACTCCGACGTGGCCTACAAATATAATTTGATATGTGTAAACTACAACTGGCAATGAATTGCATTCGGCTGCTTTACAATCATGGGAGTTGGTGCCTAGAAGCCACATTACTAATGCATTGGACATGACAAAACTAACCATACAGTGAAACTTTCTAGTGTTTATGCATAAAGTTCAACTTAGCCTTAAGTGTACTGAGGAAAGCACTCTTGCCTTTGATCATCTATCAACCCTAAATGCACAAAACATATACCACTAGAAAAACTAAGAAGTCACAACTTGCAACTCTAAGCACAGTAGCTATACGAAAACAGTAAGGCATATTAAGGTGGAATTTGTCAGACTAATTAAAAGAACATATACTAAAAAAACTAAATAGCAAGGAGCCATTGTATAAGTAAGAAGTGTTTAGTAAATATGAAAATTTTGTTTCTGATCACTTCATATTGACAACTGATTCAAATTACTTCCAAATACTAATCTGTTTAAGATATTAACTTTATTATGAACTAGCCTATACTAGATTATAAGTTTTCCAAACAGCCTCATAAAGTGCACCCGGTTTGACTTAGTGTGTGGAAGTACAATGCATGGCATAACTAAGTTCACAAGTTTTGAAATATAAAGAAATTAGCATTTGTAAATTAGAGATTAAAACAAAAAAAAAAAAGAGATGTACCCTTTTCTTAAATGCAAATCTCAGCGTTTGAACTTGAGTTCCAGAACAAACCCTTAGGTCAAACCCAAGGGAGTCTACACTGATAAGCTGTGCCTCCTGCAATAATTGCGATCAAGAGTTATTATCAACATTAACAACATACTTACATGTGTATATGCTTTCCTGCAAAAAGGCTCTTAAGGCAGAGGAAGAGATGATAATGGAGCTAATGAATTTCATACAACAACAACAACACACAAAGCCTTTGTCCAACTAGGTAAGGTCAGCTATACATAAATCAAACAATGCCCTTAGGTTCTATTAGAAACCAAATTTTCAAAAATGTCATTATAGTGTCAACTACCTCTATAGATCTACTAATCAAAGTTCCAATATTTCAAGTGCCAAAATGGATCTTGTTCACATAGACCAACTTAGCTAATGAATTTCATAAATGGTTTATAATCATTTCTATATTTATAGGACATATAAATGGCCATTTATAGTACAGGAGTTTTCATTGAAAATCTGTGTTTGTATATGTGCTAACAGCATTGCTGTACTACCAGCCCGACTGTTATTAAATGTATTAGAAATTGAAAAGAAAAAAATTGAGTTGAATGGAATGAGATAACTTCAAAGCATCAATGATTCAAACTCAGCTGCCTAGAAAATTTAAATAAAGACCATTCAACTGTGGCATAAAAGAAGTTTAGAGAAATTATTCCAATAGTACATTACGTATTACCTCCACTTGAATACCCATACTTCTCCAACATAGAGACTTAAGGGCTTGTATGGCCATTTCCCCACCTGCTTTCAAACGAGATATGATTTTGGCAGCTGAGTGTGTAATAGCATCTGGTTGAGCTTTCATGTAGTCTTCTAATTCAACAACAGTCTGCAAAAAAACATAAAGCATTTTTGTTTCTCTAGCAAAACCCATGTCAAATGCAACTAACATACAATTCAACACATCACTGTGACATGTAGTCAGATCATGTATTTTTTACCCTGGCAAATCACTTTGTGTCTTACTTCTTATAATGGCGACCAGCATATTGGATTCAATATATATAAGCTGTTTTTAGTAACGTAAGATTTATGTCTCTGGCTAACCAGAAAGGGTCAAATTTTGAAGTTGCAGAAATAAGTTTGCACCATAGAACATCAGGGAACATGCTCCCCAATTGGGGGTATCAAGGAGATAATCTAATATTGCCTTCATGGTTATTTCACCAAGTATAATTTTGCAGTGACTGGAAGGCAAAGAATAAAGTTACCATCTCTGACGATACAATGCTTCCATTATTGAGCTTGTCACAGTACGACAAGAAAAGCCTAAATTTCAGGTTTTCTGTCTACACTACCTATCTATCAATTATAAATAGTTTAATGCATGAGTATGATAGATTGTAAGCAGTTTAATTCAACGAAACTTTGGTGAACATAATACTAGGGGAGTTGGACATGTTCCACCACCAAAACAGGTAAAAGTTCACTAATTATCATAGTGTTCAAATTTTATTTAGAAGTATGATAAGCTTTAATTATCACACTACTATCAAAGAACTAGTCATTTAAAAGTTTAAACTAATAGAAACCAATCTCAGACTAAAGCTCTAAAAGCTTAAACTATTAGAAACCAGTCTCACGCTAAAACTCATTGGGCTTGAAGTGTGGCCAAAGCCTAGGTCCATCAAATATTGTGTTGAAATTGAACTTAATTATGAAGAATAGGAGTCGCAAGGATTGAACTTTTGACTACTTGGTCATAGAAGCTCCAATAATATGTCAAGGAACCAACAATCCCAAAAAATAAAGCTAATAGGTGCAAGCCCAAAAATAGGTTTTATCATTAACAACAAGGCCAGGTTGTCGGCAACTTTCTTAATTAATTGGATGCTATCACCAAAAGAAGCTGGCTAACTGCTACACACAAGAATCAGTTAAAGTGATGATCCGATGTATGTCTAACTTCATATTTTGTTACTAAACAAATTGGCAAAATCAAACACAACACACACAAGTCAGCAAACATACTGGATGTCCATGTGCCGAAAATAGCTGAATCTTAATCATCTCCAATTTGTAAAATGAAGTCTCATTGATGGGAACATCACTATTCTCAGTTTTATCTCCCTGTCCTGCATTATATTTTGATGACCCTGAATTATGCACATGGCCATTAATCACACCAATATCTTCTTTATTTTCCATGAGTATACTCATGTCAGGATTACTGGACTGATTGGCAGATAGATGCTTCTGCACGACGGAATGTTCTTCAATAAAGGCAGGTCTTATAAGGCCTTGGATAGCTAAACAAGCTGGAGGCTGTTCCATCCAATCAATTGGATCATCTGCCGCAATCTACACAATGAAACAAAAACAAGTTAGCTAACCATCATAAACCAAGGTAAATGGAAAAGATGCTACAACCAAGTATCTGGAAGAGGAAGACAAAGGTACCAGTACCACCAATGAACTTGCTATGATTAATATTTACCTCAGCCAACTTTTGGGCAAAATACATTGGATGAGAAGAACGCATAGTTTCCAATTTTGCCCAGTCTGAAAGTGTTTCATCGGCATCATCTCCCTCATCTTCATCTGAAAGAACAGCAACCCATTCCTGCAAACAAGAATATAAAACATAATGCAAAATGTCTACATAGCCATGATGTTAAACTTAAGAAATGAATCCAAGCCTTAAAATTTTATCATGAACAGAACAAATGAAATTCAGACCGAATCATATTCATCATTCTCATCTTCATCATCGTCCTCCTCATCATTGTCATCTACATCATCACCATCTTCTTCATCAAATTCTTCAATCCCAAAGTCAATTTCTGCAGGACCTGATAAGTCCATCTCATTGATCATTTCCATGGTGTCTACACCAACAATGACTTGCTACAATGTATGGAACAGACAAGTCATAACCAAAAATGATTACATGACAAGAGAAGTAAAGTAACAAATAAAAACTTAAAAAAAAAAAAAAAAAAAAAAAAAAAGCCAAAAGAAGAAGAAAAAGAGATTCATGATAAATGCTGCTTCCCATACCCAAATGGATGGTTTGGAGAGAACAATTAAAACAGTATGATCATATTGACAGAAAACATATCTATGTACTGAAGAAAGAGTGAGCTGAATAGTCCCAAGCCAACATATCATAGAGAGCATGCCTGTCCATACTTCACATAGTATTAAGAGACATAGCAAGCCAAATTGTAAAAGAAAAGGCCATTAAAACATAGAATGATGGGGTTTTATGCAGGAATAGATGTTACATTGTTAGAGTGAAGGAAATTGCCACACAATTGTCAATATTGAACTAGAGTGAAAGGAAATTTCCCATTTTTTGTATTATCCTTTTAACGTTCCTGAGTAAGAGTTGAACTTCAGAAAGCTCCAATTTGAGCTTCCTTCCACTACTAGAGGCCAAAGTAAGCACATTGCTTAGAATCATATATATTAAGCATGATAAAACTGCTCAATGTTCACATTTAGTCAAATGAAAAGATAGGCAGAAACTTAAACACACACAAACTGGACTCAATTTAAAATTAGGTCCTGATAAATATAGTCTCTGGAGAAGGCTTACAGGTATGCATACTTATGGGTATCTAACTGTCTACATAAATGATAAAGCAAAATACTTAGGCACTGACTAGAAAGCTTGAAACATAATCCGTACCACAAAGTTATTTTCTGAGGGGAGGGATTGCAAAACATCTTCACTGGTCTTTACTTGAAAGTATATATCTGCAATGCACATAACATATAAGTTGGTGGATGATACTTCCCAAGCACAAGAGAATTTATAAAAACACATAAAGGATAAGCATCTTGCTGTCACTTACTTCCACGTTCATCAGTCAAATAAGGTAAATCTGGCCATATAATATTATCATGAACTTCATCATTGATCAAATTTGAGAACATCATTGTTGCTTTGCTGTTGACCTAAAAATCACATACCACCATCCTCATTAGCTATGCATTCTTAGTTGTAAGGATCATAATGAAAGAGCTAGTGAAGATTTGCTTGACAAAGATGTTGTCTCAAGTTCACGGTTTTTGCAGTAAAAGAGTTTTGCTTGGGCTTAATTATGGACAAATGATTCAAGGTTCATTAGTATTACCAGCAAGTACAACCCACCAATTTCTTTAATTTTTATATTTTTTAGGCATTTTCATTGATATGCAAAGTTAAGACAATGTAATACCTCAATGATTGTTCTACTTGTTTCTGCTGCTGTAAGTCTAGCATCTCCACAATTATCTAATGTTGACTCAGCAATATCTTCAAATGGATGGTAAGATGGCTTCCCATTTGGCTTTACAGGATCCTGAGCTGAGCCCAGATGATCTGCTGATGCTCGAATTCTACTCTTTACAAGTTTGTTCCTTCCTGTGAAGGGAGTGCCAGTAGATTTCTGACTTCTAGCCCTATGCATATAGATTTATGATTATAGCTTTTTTCCTCTTAAAACGTTCAATATTGCATGCATGCAAGGTCACCAAAATTTGTACAAAGAAGATTACGGAGTAAATGGAACACATAAAAAAATTGTGCCTCTTGTGAATTCACTGCCATATTATTAAGAACAGGGCTCTGGAGTTTATGCTGCTTCTAAGGAAAAGAAGCGATACTCTACTTTAATTAAGAAGTGGACCTATCAGTTCTTTAAACCTGTCAACATGACAAATTGACAATTTCACCACAAAGCTAACCTATCTTCTCTCCATTCAGCTTTTCCTGGAGATGGAAATTATGTTTTCTTACTTACTTTATCATCATGGGCATCAGACTGAAACTTCAGTGTTCAACATTGTATCTGGAATTAGACATTACGGCAGAGATTTTTCAATCACCAGGTCTTCAAACATCAACAAATTACATTATTTTTTCCTATTTCGTTCTAAGATTTCAATGCTTGCTGATATTTTGTAATGAGCTTGGCGGAGTGGCAATTGTGCTTATTTTATGAAAAAACAAAAATCAAGAAAGGGTGACCAATCACTATTGTTCATCCCTTAATCATTCAAAAGTTTACATTCTCCAATAAAATAAATTTGAAGTCTATATGGATTATGGGCACATATTCACGATTTTAAGTATGACAATCAAATTAGAGTCACGTGAATACCACGGCATGTTGAAGCCACAGGCATACGCTAGCCGGCACGAAGCTACATGGACTCCTCCGCTTACATCATCACTGCTCCACATTGAACGGCAATCTACAAATAATGAAGGTGTCAACAAATGCATAGTCTCACTACAATACATTAGGCAGCTGAGAAAATATTAGAAAATCTATGATGAACATTATAGTGTGCACATGTCATCCTCTTCAGTACTAACAGAGCTACAGAAGCAAAAAGCTTAGTTTATCGTTTTTTTGTCTCCAATCATGGAAGCTCTGAACATAAAAGACAATCATTAGAGCAAAGTAAACCTTTGAAAAGATGTAACCAAGCAACTAGCAAGAAAATGGCTAAATAGAGACAGAGAGAAAGTACGAGATGCGCCGGCGGAGGAACGCATATTGGCACCGGAGGGGAAACGGACGGCCATGGCTGATTCGATGATCATCATCTTCAAATCTCACTCCATGAGACACACAACCAGAAGCATTCTCTCGCGGTGTCTCAAATGAACAGTGCTCAAAGATGAGGTGCTCGGTTAGGATCAAGTACAGTGCCAGATATTCAGTTTTCTACTCCCGGACACGCCCAGCGGTATCCCCAAGCCGAATATACCCTTCTATACTAAAACACAGTCGTTTCAATGAACAATGAAAAACAAAGAAAAAAATGAACAAAATATATAGGTCGTATAGCTCTTTCCCTTATATAATTTATTTAATTATAAACATATAAAATAATTTTTAAAAAAATTATTTAAATTAATTTATTATAAATTTAATTTAATTTATTAATTTTGTAAAATAAAAATAATATTTAATTTAATATATCATAAATATTAAATTTTAAATTTTAAATTTTAAATCTTTATATAATATTTTTATAAATAAATCTTAAAATTTTAAATCTAAAAATTTTAAATTTTTAAATTTAAAATTTATAAAAAATTAAATTAGATGCAATTTTTAATTTTAAAAAATTAATAAATTAAATTTATAAATAATTAATTTAAATAAAATATTGTTTTAAAAAATAATTTAAATAAAATATTATTTTTTAAAATTATTTTATATGTTTGTGCATTCCAATTGAGTAAGTAAGAGATTAATTATGAGACGTTTGTTTTAAAAAAAAAAAAAAAAAATCTTATCCAAACTCTGAGGCGGGTTCCCTCTTCCTGCTTAAAGCTGCGTCATTCGGTCTCTGCAACTTCGAACCGGTAACGTGCACGCATTCTATCTCTTTGGTTGTCTTAGAAAAAGTCTAATCCTGATTCAGCGAGTTTTTCTTTGGACTTTCTTTTGAATTTATGCTAATGCACTTTCTTTTATTCAAATTTCTCATCAATGAGGCCTTTCAGTTCAGCTAAGTAAGCGTTGTGAACTTGTAATAGAACAATCTGTAGAAAAGATCATGAAGAAGTTTTCTCGCTTTCACTATCACACTCTGGATTTTGAGGTTGTTAAATGAATTCATTGCGTCTTCCTTTTGACTAATCATCAATTCAGAAACCCAATAGCCGTATACCATGTGTAATGACACGGTTTTTATAAAAAGATGTGCTTTAGGTAGAAGAGACGCTGAGGAGTGGATAAGAAGATTTTTTTTTTTTTTTTTTATGTTGTAAGATAATGGAATATGGCAATCGGGTGTTTTTATATGAAACTCTTCATGTTCTAAGCTTCCCCTGCTATCTGATCATTTCTTTTTGAGAGTTTGAGGTGTACAACTTATTGTTTAGGAGTGTGTAAGTATCATGTGTGTGGCAGATTTGAAATTATTTTTTCTTGGTCCCGGAAGTGGAACTGCCTTAGACCTTGTTTGACCTTCCTATTACATAGCTTACAAGCCCTTTGGAATTATTTGAAGTAAAAAAAAAAACACTTTCTGGTGTTCTTAATGCCAGTAACCAGTATGGCATTTACGCGGCAACAGAATTTTTTGGTATTTTTGAAAAGGCATGAATTTGGGCCCTACTAATTGCAGAAATTAGAAGTAGCACTACCTATTTCTTTCTTTAAACAGTGATTCTTATAAAAGGGCTCTTCACGGAAGTGATTCTAGTGACACTTGGACAGTAGAACTTTCATATCAAGGCCAAACTTGGTAATAATTTGAGAATGCAAAAGAAGTACTTCAACAATGTTAAATATATTTCTTACAACTTGACTTTGATCATATGTTCTAACGTACAGAATGTTTGTATCCTCATATATTTTGTCTTCTGTGTTAGAGTTTCCCAGGATGCCTGCACTGACAGATTCTCCACTGTATATTTCCAAATCATTTGAAGCTTTAAAGTTCCTAAAAGTATAGCAAGCACTGTTGTAACATCCTGAGGCCATGTTTATGTGAATTTATCTGGGTATCATGTCAACCTTGTCCTTCTTAACCGAAGCTACCTTTAATTAGTATAATTTTTTTTTTTCTATTTCTACTGCCAATGTGAGATAGATGTATGAAAATGCAGAGTTTTATATTAAAACTATTAGTGTTTTAGAACTGTGCAATGAAATTGTGCCGAGCATTCTGTCCTTTTCCTTCCTGTTATCAGGTATGTGCTGCGAAAGGTCCCAGACAAAGATATCCTCGGGTGAGGAAACCGAAAAGAAAATTGGGACCGTCTGCAAAGCTTGTTCAGTGTAAGCTCTACCCTGTTTTCCATGCACTTATTCTGTCATTGGTCTGGTAATTTAAGCTCTATTACAATTGGTTGCAATTTCCTATTATGCACTATGTTCAAAGTACTAATCTTTTTTAGATTGGGTTTTCATGAATTTTCTGGATGTTTTGCATTTCTGGAAGAGTGATTTCTCTGATGCCATCTATAGATTAGGGGAATGTCAAATGTCAAAGACGAAGTTTATGGAGCTCTAGATTCCTTTGTTGCTTGGGACCTGGAGTTTCCTTTAATTACAGTAAAGAAGGCACTTAAGACTCTTGAAGACCAACAAGATTGGAAGCGGATAATACAGGTATCTTAATAAAGTGAACTAATACCTTTGGTTTTATTTCTATGGAAAAAGAAAATTCATTGTATCTCCACTTTTAAGTTGTTAGGGACGGTGGTTATATTGGATATCTCCATAATGGAGGCTTTGGGCCCGAATTTGGTTTGCTTGGTTTTTGTTTTCATTATGATTGTTTCCCTATTCTTTCTTATGGCTTCTGCATGCTGTATGTTACATCTGGGCCTATCCTCTGAACTGATTTCCAATTAATCAAATTAAACTTATTTTTGTAGGTAACGAAATGGATGTTAAGCAAAGGTCAAAGAAGAACAAAGGGAAGCTATTTCACATTGCTTAATGCTTAGCAGAGGATGGTAGACTAGATGAAGCTGAAGAGCTTTGGACAAGGTTAAAATTGCAGAACTTGGAAAGCTTGCCTCGCAAATTTTTTGATAAAATGATTTCTATATACTATAAGAGGGGTATGCGCCAGAAGATGTTTGAGGTATTGTGATCTGTAAATTTATATTCATTGCAACTCTATCCGTCATTCTATAACAAGCTTCAATGACGTTGTATATTGTAGAATTGTTTAAGTTGCATAACTTTTTCTAGTGCTCACTAAATGCTTATAGCGTTGAATGTATCTGAAATTCCAGCATACTTGTTTGCCAACTGATTATGATGAAGTGTCTGCCAGTGCTTCCGAAATCTGCAAAATCATTTTTTTTGTAAAACCATTTTTTTTTCAGTACATAACATGTGGTTTACATATGCCCATAAATGTTCTGGAATAGGATAACACCTCTGCCCCTACCTTGGTTTATGGATTACTATGTGAGTATTATTTGTTCCAGGTTGCACTCAATGTTGATCGTTTTAAATAAAATACCAATTACTATCTTGTTTTTCATTTATGAGTTTTTTTTTTTCTTTCTTCTTTTCCTTCATAGTATGATTTGTTGAGCTATACTTGGAAAAGTTGAGTCTTTTTCCCTGTAATCAGTTTCTTTGCCATATTATAAGTCACTGTTAAGCTTATATGTACAATATGAAAGTGTCTGGGAAGAGTGTGAGGATACTGTTTTATAGTTCTCAAATCGAATTTCATCAAATGCGAGTAGGGTTCTTCATTTGAAGCACCTGAACTTATAAACTATGTAACCACTTCACAACACACATCCAAACCTGTTTCACCTGGTATTAGATTAGTTGATTGTACCTTGGAGAACTTGAGATATTCCATTATTCATCATTCTGACAAATTGACACCACGATATATGGCCAAGTCCTTCATTTGCTAATGCCCTTTTCTAATATTGCTGTCCCATATTTCAAAGATTCAGTAGTTGCCTTTCAGAATCTCCGTACAGGGTTTGACATGTTTCTGTTGCTGAAAAGTTTGTGTTTCTAGCCATATAAGTTTGTAGTTCCAAATTTTCTCTACCACCTGAGCCTCACCTTCTCTTTGCCAGACTGCTAGCTGACCACATATCTGCAACTTTGCTTTGTTCTAGGCTTATCAAACTTGGATTTTGCATACTTCAGCTCTGATATTACTTTGGTACAGTGACGACATAGTTCTGGTGAGGACACTGGATACTAAAGAGTTAAAACAAAACATTTAAAGTTTCTGGGTTTCAGACCCGTGGATTTCTTAGATACTTTAGTCAACAAAAGCTGCTTTTAGAAGTTTTTATTAGACCATTCAGTTCTGTCATGAACCCCTACCTCTATTAGGAGAGTATCTGAAACAGATACTGTGTCCATCGGATGATAAAATACCCATGTACAATGTTTTATTAGACCATTATTTCAGTTCTGTCATAACCCCCTCCCACTATTTGTAGAGGAGCGACAACAACAAAGTAGCACCTTAGCTTTTCTTTACGTAGAATTTCTATTAAAACTCAATCATTTAAGTTCAATGAAAAGATCAACCTCTGGTAGTTATGAATTTGTCAAGTGTAACATTACCATTTCATCAGTGAAAACAATTTAAAGGACTTGAAAAATCACATACTCTTGCATTATTCAGACTAGATAGTTTGTGTGAATGGACTTTGGACTCAATAGTCCTGAATATTTACTTCTTAGTTTCTCCTGTAGATATTCGGCGACGTGACCTAGTATCTCAGTTGTTAAAATGGTTGGAAATGTTCCAGGAGCTGGGTATGCTGGAAAAATACGATAAGTTATGTAGAATATATCCACGACCCAAATGGGAATATAGATACATTAGAGGAAAGCGTGTTAAAATCAAAGTAAAATGTCAAGACGAGTCCCGTCAAGTCAAACAAAGACATGATCAAACGCGAAGATGCTGAACAAGATACAAATGTAAACAAGGATGATGGTATGAACTCTCTTCTGGTGTAACCGATGAGGAATTCATTCAGAATTCAAATGTACTACATGAGGAACCTGAACAAATTTCAGATGATGTATATGAGAAATCAGAACTAGTCTTAGATGTAGTATGTGAGAGAGCTGAAATAAGATTAGATAACTCACTGTAAGCTTGGCATTATTTGATCTTCGTTGTTTCTGTGCCCATCTCTTAGAGGGAAGACACTGGCATCTGTGAAACATGCAATGTCCACTCCACTAAAATGTACGCCTGAGTTTCATGGCAGCCATTTTGAGTTCTGAGGAAATCCAACAGATCATCCAACAAGCCAGAAACCAATATGATCATCTGTCTTCAGATGCAGAAGCCTCAGTTGTGCTATTCTCTCACCCTGTTGCGAGCATCATTACTAAAGGTGAAAGCAGTGTAATGGCTAGAGTAAATTTGTTTAGGTGTGCTGTATGAAAGTTTCCTTGGATGTTAGTGTTACATTGCTATTTTTTTCTAAATCTTTCATTGTTTGACGTTCAATACACAACAAGAGGCTTTGATTGTAACTCTGCAGGTTTGAGTGAAATATTTTACTCATCTACGTATCTAGTATTCAATTTCTTGACCTGGGATGATAAATTTGTTGTAAGATGCAAAAATCATTATTTTTTAAATCGTACTACTCTATCTTTGTCGACATAATAATTAATACTTACTTAAAAATGATATGTTTACAAAATTTAATAAAATTATGTACAATTTAAATTCATATGAAAAAAATTTAGATCTTATATCAATATGTCATCTAGTAGTTCACAGAGAGAAGTGCTTGAGGAGTTTGTAGAAAAGAATGTTATTTTTACTTATTTATCGTTGATCTGTCTGTTCTTTCAATTTCTTTCTTTGTAAGGAGTGAGGAATGCATAAAGTATGAGTAAATTCATAATTTAAAAAAAGTAAATTTTAAAATACTTGTTTGTATATTACAAGTTAATGAGTAAAGATTTTATTGTAAAATTTCATTATTTCTTTTTTTTTAACATGTAATTACTGCCGTCTTTTTTTTTTCTTTTCTTTATAAATTGAGTTAAATTAGGAGAAAGGTCAAAAAGAATAACATTATACTTTGTCAGTGCTGGCGTTGACCACTGCCGGTGACCACCCTGTCTCGCTGCCTTCTCTTTCGACTTGTGTTTCTGTAACTTCCTCTATTCCTCTGTTCCTAAAACTCTCCGACGCTCAGAAGTCACTACCCCATTTCTTCCCACTGCATGGCTTTGCCATCTGAACCTCACCGCAATCACCACCATACCAACCACTTCACCCAATTCCTTCAATCCACGGCTTCCAACCTTGTTTCTCTCTTCAACCCCACAAAGGCCTCAAATTTAACAGCTCTGCAACCACCCTCTGCATCCAGAACCTGCATCCCCCTGCTATTCGCCGATTCTCCCAAACCACAGCCGCTCGCCCCGGTTTCATCCCTTGACTCCGCCCAGGCTGGCCCAGTCTCCTCTTCCAAATCGGCAATCAAGGGTGCCTCCTCCACTGCTGAGTCCAACTCCGGGTTTCCGTCTACTGTCAGGATTGCCGGGCTGAATTCCAATGGGAAGGGTGGTGGACCTGCGTTTGTGGGCCAGGTTTTCAGCATGTGTGACCTTTCTGGGACTGGTCTCATGGCCGTTTCCACCCACTTCGACATTCCCTTTATCTCCAAAAGGTTTGTGCTCCTTCGTTTATGAATATGCCTTAAGACATGTATTGGTTAAATTTCTGCTCCTTATAAATGTAAAGGGAAAGATTTAAGTTGAACATTTAGAAACCCAATTAGTCATTGACAATACCTAATTAGCTTCTTGATAGAGTTGACTGAATTGGTTAATACTGTGCTTGTTTTCTGGTATAGGATGGAATAGAATAGGATGAAATGACAGGATAAAGCTCGTTAACTATGGATCTGAGAAGCCTATACTATCTTAGTCTTGGTGATTGACTATATTCCTTGCTTGAAAGTATAGATAAAGGCCTTTTTAGACAAGAAATAATATTTAGTTCTTATTTTCAGCTGTTGCTATGCCATTCTTCTTCTGGATACGTAAGTTTTTCAGCTGTTATATTTTATTTGCAGAACACCTAAGTGGCTCAAAAAAATGTTTGCAGCAATCACAAAGAGTGAGAGAAACGGCCCTGTATTTCGCTTTTTTATTGATTTAGGAGATGCAGGTCAGTTCTTTATTAACTTATCCCCTTCTTTGTGGTCCTTATACCTGCTTGCACGTTGCAACTTTACGAATTTTTTTTTTTGTTGTCAACTTTTTGCTGCTTCAAGGTTACTTTGATCAATGTTCCTCTTAATATCGTTCATCGGCAAATCTCTTTTTATTTTATTCTTTGATAAAACCTCTAGGAATCATGATGAATTTATGGTGATGACAAGGTTTAAATATCATTCTTTTTTTAGCTCTTGACAAGGCTACTTTCCTTTAACTTCTTAATAATGCATGTACCTTTGGGCTTACTCGATCAATAGACAATTATGAAGATGTCTAATTCTATTAATTTTTGTTGCTTATAATGACAATACTTGTATACCTAACAAATTCCTTTCCGCAATTGTTCAGCACCTTTTTAAATCATCATTATTTTATTTAGTCTTTTATAAAACTGCTGGAAATCCTGATGAATTTATGGTTATGACAAGGTTTAAATATCATTCCTTTATAGCTCTTGGCAAGACTACTTTCCTTTAGCTTCTTAATAGTGCACGTGCCTTCATGCTTACTTGATCAGTAAACAATTACAAAGATGTTTACAACAATATACAGAGTCTTATTTTACTAAGTGAGGTTGGCTACATGAATCAAATGGCACATTGAATTTTATCAAAAACTAAATTTTTTGAAATATCATTTATCAAAAGATCTCTTTTAACAATCTTTTAGAATGTCTTTTTTGGTATTCCTCTATCCCTCTTCATTGTGGTTGTGCTAAAAATCATTTAATCAACTTTTCTCACTGAAACCTTTAGTAATCTTCTTTACACATGTTTAAACCACCATAACCAAAGTTTCCGTAATTTTCTCCTTAATAGGCACGAAACCTACTTTGTCCTAGGTTCAATCACTCAAAATCTTATCCTTTCTTATATGTCCACTCTTCAACATTCTCATTTATGCTACCCCAATTTTTGCTTTTATTGTCCCTTCAAACCCAACACTCTTATGACATGAATTACAAAGATGTCTAATTCTATTAATTTTTGTTGCTCATAGTGACACTACTTTTTCTGACAATCTCCTTTCTGTGATTGTTAAGCACCTTTTTAAAATCGTTGTGGACTGCTCACATTTGAAATAGTAGTGATCTTTTAAAGAGTTTCATAATTAGGAGTTTTCTGATGACTTGTTAATTGGCTCTTCACAACTCAACTATACTTTTTCTTTGAATAGATTTTATAATTTGGTCATTTTATTTGCAACTCAACAACACTTTTTTTTTTTTTTTTTTGTGGAGGATATTCGGGGGTTAGGGTTGAGAGGGTGTCACACCTGCCACAACTGTCCCTTTAACAGCAAGTTTCTTTACTTTTGTGTCTTTGTTTATGTTTTTATTTACATCTGTTTGTTCCCCTGCATGTCTATAAATTTATTTTTCGGTCAATAGATAGAGTTTTGTGATTACTTCCTTACTGCATAGTGCATACTGACCTTTTTGTGGTCTTAGTTTCATATGTCAAAAGGCTGAATATTCCTAGTGGCACAGTTGGTGCTTGTCGTCTTGATCTAGCATATGAATATTTCAAGGTACTGCTGAATTTTTCAATTTATTCTGATGTTTAGTTGGTTGAAATTTGGTTGGCGTATTTTACTTGGAAAGGTTATTAAAAGAAACTTTTAGTTGAATGATATTTTCGAAAACTTGGTTTTAGATAAAACTTTATGGCAACGTTTTATCTTTGGTTTATCTACCTACCACCTGCTTATTCTTGTTTATTATCACTTCCTGATGTGGAATTGCTTTTTTTCATCGAATTTTGATTATTTAGTAAGCAATGCTTTATATGATTTCTGCAATTTGGTGGCTTGATATATCCCAACTATTTCTTTGAGGTAGCTGTAGAGCTGCACATTGAATTTGATGGCCTTAATAAGTCTATTTGTCAGATGGAGTGGCATGCTTTAGCCAATAAAGTGTTGTTTATTGTTTTCTTTTGAATTTGTTACAATGATTGTAGTAAACAAGGTTATGGAAAATGTTGGTTTTGATTATCACTGATGCAGAAAATACTTGAGTTTATAGTTGGCAGAATTACAAGTAGTTATTTTTGTACTAAGTTATCTTGTTGAAACGTGTCACATTTGGTTGGATCAAAAATATTAGTACTGATTTTTATATAAAAGGGGCTAAAATGTAGAAAAACCAAAAATAAAGAAGAAAAAACCCTTCATCTTTAAGTGTGTTGTAACCACCTCAGCTTTTAATTGGTGTAAAGATGGCCATTGAGCTTATAGTAGTTGATGGAGATATTCTTATTAGCCTCAATATTGAGATTAAGGGATATTCTTTTTAGCCTGAAAATAATATCTCTTATGTAGACTAAATTCTGACATTTTTCACTAAGTATCATGCAGGAAAAACCTCATTTATTCCAATTTGTTCCCAATAAGAAGCAGGTAGGTATAATTTGTATTAAATTGGCCATATCTTTAACAGTGTTGTTTAAATGTCTTCTTGATAAATTTATTTTCTAATATCTTTCCTACAGGTCAAAGCAGCCAATAAACTTCTAAAAACAATCCCGCAGAATGGTGTTGGCAAAAAGGTGGATGGGGTGCCTGTGTTTAGTGCACAGAACTTGGATATTGCAATAGCAACGACAGATGGGATTAAATGGTGTGCCTTTTTCATCTTCCTCGTTATATGTCAATTAGTTTCTCATTTTCATTGTTATACGAGTACAAATAAAGTATTTTCTATCAGAAAATGTAATAGAATATAGTTTGCTTATACTATTTCTCTTTGAGTCATCAGGTATACTCCATACTTCTTTGATAAAATCATGCTTGATAACATTCTTGAAGAATCTGTTGATCAAAATTTCCATGCTTTAATTCAAACTCGGCACATGCAGCGCCGACGGGATGTGATTGATGACAACTTGGCGGCAGAAGTGATTGAAGAAATGGGAGATAGTTTATGGGAACCTCCTGAGGTATGAATAACTTCATGAACATTGTCCTATTTTTTGTACAGAAACAATATTGATGGAATGATTTCAGCAGCAGTGGATGAGGATCTGATACTTCATGAACATACTAAAATGTTTTCAATTCTAGAATGTCTGGACCAATTTAAAATTTATTTGAAGTTCAAGAAATTGATAATGATTTCAGAGAATGATACTTGTTTACATATGTTGTAAAAGCTTGCCCCGTGCTGCCTTGTGTCATTTGTTCCACAAATTAGTGTTCTGGTGTTAATTCTTTCTTTTTTTTTAATCTTGTCCTTTTAGTTGCAAAACATGCAACAAAATAAAAAAGGGATTAACTATGGTTCTAGAACAAATGATATCTTGTCTTATTTATCTTCTAAAACTGGATAATTTGGTAAATGATTTGACAGGTTCAGGAAGTGCTAGACGAAATGGGCCATCCTAGTATACCTCTAAGTGTTATTTCAAAGGCTGCAGAAATGCAGTTCCATTACACAGTTGACAAAGTAATCCTGGGCAATAGGTGGTTGCGGAAAGCAACTGGCATACAACCAAAATTTCCGTATATGGTTGACTCATTTGAGAAAAGGTACATTCCATGCCACTGCACTGACTTAATTGGTTCCACTTGTGGAACTGTCACTTATTTTGTTCTCAAGTGGTTTCCTACTCAAGTTTGTCATTCTTAAACCATAAGAAAGGCAACATGGTGTGACCATTAATTAATAAAGCATGATTATACTATTCCAGAATTTTTTCTGGATAGAAATAAAATTTAATTAGAGAGAAAAAAGGAAATGAGTAATTAGAGGGAGGGTAACATATCCTTAAAACTGAGAATTTGAGAAACAAAGAGGAACAAGAGAAAATCAGTAATATAGAGCAAAGCTGTCCAGTCTTACTGCAATCAGAAATCAACACTTTTTTCCCCGTAACAAATGAACAGAGGATTCAATTGAAGCCAAATACATCATCCTATCTCATTATTAGTGTGATGGCAAAAGAAACACCGATAAAAATGTGAGCATTCTGGTCCAGCCAAATACATAAAAGAACTGCATAAACCGCATGATGCCACAAAAGGTTTGCCTCGTTATTTCTGCCAAAACCATGGAAGTTAAAAAAGAAAAACTGCTTCAAAGTGAAAGGGTAAACCCATTGCTAACTAAGAACCCCACAAAGATTATTGATTAGCTGCCTTACAGTGCAAAAATTAAGTGGGCTACTGTTTCTGATCTCGAAGTACAAATAACACATATCAGAAGATAAGGTCATATGAGGTCTACCTTTAACATTTCATTGTAGTCAGCCTAATCAGTACTTCTGCCCAAGCAAAGGTCTGGACTTTGCTCTTCATTTCGGATCTTAGCACCTAATGTAGATTGTCTCTCTTGTCAGTCCAAACTACAAGTTTGCTTGGCTCTTCTATACCTGCTTGGGAGGCCTTTCCTAATGCGGTGAAAATGTAAATTGGACTGGTTGATTTGCCATTTTCAGAACAGTAACATATCCCCCAATGCATAACATGAAAGGGTGTAATTGAACTTTCTAGAATCTCCTTATGTTTCCGCTATCTTTTTATGCGTTTGATTGGGGACATAAACAAAAAAGATGGCGCTATGTGAGGCTCACTATATGGTCTACATGTTAATCGGGAGAGTTTGTAAGCCCTCAGCACTATAGAATAAGCACTGGGACAAAAATTAGTGGCTGAGACTCTTGAGTGAAACATAGTTTACTAGGAGACGTGTTCATTTCTCAGTTTGGTTGTTGCGGGGTTTACATCTTTAGAAACATTTTATTTATTATCCTGCAGAAGTGAAGCTTCTTTTCTGAGAGCCTCAGAGTCAAACAGCAGTCTTGCGAAGTCTGAAGTGATGGATGGCATGAAGGAATCTGATTGCATAAGCTCTATGGATGAAAACTTAAAAGATAATACTCAAGCGATTAGAGATACTCATCCCAATTCAAGGCTACCATTTGGTGAGTGGTTTCATAACCTATGGCCAAAACAGTGGCACAGAAACGCAGGCTTATCACGAAAAGATGTAAAAGAAGATCTGAGGGGAAATCCTTTTCTTCCCAAGATTACAATGGTTGGTATCTCTACAGAGGAAGCAGGTCAGATGAGCAAAGCTAATTTAAAAAAGACAATGGAAGATTTAACGAGAGAGTTGGAGAAGACAGAACTAACTAATGTAACTGGGGGTGGTACTAATGAGAACAAGGTAGAAGATAGGGATCCATTATTTGTAGCAGATGTGGGTGATTACTATTCTGGCATGGCGAGGACAACATCTACTCGCTGGATTCGTGGAGGAAACATCTAAAGCTCCCCTTACCTAGAAGACATCTAATGTAGTTAGTTGTGGATATTTATGTCCCCGGCAAAGAAGAACGGGAAGATCAGATTGCCAGGTAAAGCAATATAAGGTATCGTAGTACTTCTCACACAACTGTTTTAGTCAGATCCCTTGTATGTAATGTGGGGCCACTACTAACAATAAACTCTTTAATGAGTATATGCAAGTTATTTTTGTTGTACTCATGATGGAGTAACTCTATTTTTATATTTTTATATTTATAATTTTACCTATAATTATCATTTTGTTATTTAATTTAATTTTTAATTTTTTAAATTCTATATTTTAATAAATCTGTCCCCAGTCACGTATTTGACGTGACTGGGGACGTAGTTATAATTGCGTAGATGTAGCATTTTTCACTCTTGATGTAAACATAATTGTTCTCACAAAGGTACTGCTATTGGCTCGTTACTGTGTAACAGTTTTTTCACATAGAGATAAGTTATGTTTTTTTTTGGTTGCGTTGCTAGCTAATTGTGTGGTAATGAGTTTTATTATTTTGGTATTTTATACTTATTTAATTTTTATAATTTAATATTTATATTATTAATTTATTAAATCTTTCAAATTTAATAAGGTATATTATTGAGGTGACTATTTTATTAGAAAAATAATTGTGAGATTAGTCTTTGAGTGTAATCATCAATCATCAATCAATACTTATATAAAAGCTCAAGCTAATACGGGGTTAGCATATAAAGCAGCCTTGGGTTTAAAAACTTTGCTCATTTTTTGAAAACTACAGCTATGTTACTGAATTATTCAATTCCAAATTTCCAATGCCTTATAATACTTCTTGAATAATTTTATTAAAAGAAATTCATGGGTAATTTTTTAAATTAAGATTTCATTAATTTTGTTATCAATTTATTCTTATTTCTTTATTTCTTATTAAATACTCAATTAATATTTATCTCTTTTTATTAAGTAAAATAGTCCATCTAATTTAAAATAAGCGTCGTTTTATAAATTTTTTGTTATTTTTTAAAAGTTAATGCAATTTTTTTTTAATTTTATTCTTGTCAAAATAATCATTTTTATTAAATATTTAATTAAATTTATTTTTCTTTTTTTCATAAGTTTTTATAAAAAAAATTGAAGAAGATAAGATATTATTAAGATTATTTAACAACTTCTTTAATTTTTAAATTTTAAACGGCAAATTATTTAAATGAGAGAAAATATAACTATTTTATCTTAATGACTTTTAGTATTTGAATTCTTTAATGTAGGAGTATTTTAATAAAAGAAAATAATCTTTTTATATTAAGACAATTTAAAAAAATTACTTAAATGGCATAGTTTAAAAAAAATTACTTAAATGGCATAGTTTAAAAATTGCAACGAACTAGTTATCATTATTTTTGTTCAATGAATTTCTTCTTTTTTTTTTATACAATGTGGAAATATAATATGGAGAGAGAGGAATTGAGCCTTCGGGTGAGGGTGGAGAATTGAGCCCCGATGCTCAAGTGGCCAACGAATTTCTTCTGAAATAATAGTACTTTCACAACCTCATAGTCACTCGTATACACTAATACATACGACAAAGTTGAATTTAAGTGATATTATACACAAGTATATAGTTGCCCTACTTTCTATCTTATCAGTCATCATCACTATTGTGGTAGTAGTTAGTGACAAATGAGTGGTGACATCCACCATGTGTATGCATGCCGAGTTCCTCAAAGACTGCTAATCTTTGCCGTAGGATAACTAAATCATCTCTATCCATAGATGGCTTGATAATGACTTGAAAGTCCCTCACCACCATTGAAGTTGCCATTTCGGAGGGTCACCGGCTGCCCTTTCTACCATCCAGATATCAACTGACAATGACTATCATATTTGATCAATAACCGTGTGACCTTTAAATTACCTATTCTTTAGTAGTGTTTGTTGTAAAAGTGCTTTTTCCAAAAGTAACTATTGTAAACAACACAGTTTTCACAGCAAGGTAAAACGTTTTCCTGTGTTTTGGTACATGTCAACGAGGTTCTAAGCTGACCCCAGGACTTTCCATTAACCCAAGGGTGCATGGGGTTGCTACGCGTGAGGCCACACATATTAAACAGATATATTCATTTGCTTTTTGTGCTTTATAGGAGCATCTTACCTCATGGAATTCCGTAAAAAGAAAAGCTGTTCTCACAAACAGCTTGTCACGCAAATCTTGCAAAGGGATAGGAGAAAGTATTAATTTATTAGGTAAACTAAATGTCTGAATTTTTTTAAGTATATTTTATGTTTTTGGTTTGCACATTTGTATTCTTTACGTGAAACAAATGTTTATTCGAGATAAAATAATTATTAATTTAATTTTTTAACTTTAAAAAGTAATTTTAAGATTGAATCTTGAGTATATAATATGTTTTAAAGTAATTTAAAATATAATTAATTTTTATTAGACTAATTCTTTAAAATATTTTAAATAAAATTTTTATAAAATTTAATTTATAAAAATATAAAAATTGGTTCTTAATTAAATCAAGTGAAAAATTGATGCCATGGAAATATGTTCTGGAAGCTTGTATTCTCCACTCTCTGACTTATCATTATTTTATCAAAGTCCACAAGCTAATTAGGTTTTGAAGTTTAAAGCAGGGACACTGAATCTATCACTTGCAAGTTGCTTATGACTCAAGTGGGCTACCTATCGTCACGAGAGAGTGTGTGATAAGAGTCAGAGATGATGGAGGTGTATGGTTCTTAGGCTATTCCAGTGATAAGAAGAGATTACACCAAAACACAACAGAGACATAGACAAAGCCACAAATCAAAAGAGATTGCTTGTTAGCCATTAAGGCGTATCGAACCACTCTTCTGTTCTTTCTTACTTAGATACAAATCTAAGTCTCAAATAACGAATAATAATCATACATGTAAACTCACTACAATAAAGTATGAAACGCATTATTTTTCAGTCAAACGAATCATTAACTTCGGAATCACAATAATTTGAATTTGGACATGGCGGATAAAATAAAAGATGAAACTTGTAAACAAAACAAAAACAATAAATTTAAGAACAAAATTCAAACTTATAACAGGAAAAACTCCAAGAGTTAACAATGAGAGGTTGAAATACTTACCTACAAGTTCTTTCTCAGATTTTTTGATCAAAGGAGGGTCTTTGACAATCCTGTCCCATTTTTAGAGGGAAAAAAAGAGGGCATAGAGGCCAGACTTTGGAGGCATGGCTGCCATACCACGAAGGAATGAACAAGAAGTGAAAAACTAAAAATTAGAGTGGGTGGGCAGCAGCTGAGCATGAGGAGTGAGGACTGAGGAGAGGATGGCATTGGAAGCCTTGGAGTGGGAGGCGAAAAGAAACCTAGATCAACATGATGTCGTTTTGATTTAGGATCAAAACGACATCATTTTGATACAGTAATATGCAGGTTGAAGACTTGCAGGTTGGTCCGTCTTAAATCTGTTTTGACTCAAATTAAATGAGGTTCGTTAAATTACTTGCAATTTTTTAAGCTATGCATGTATCAACCCTCTTCACACGTTATGCAAGATGGGCCCGTTTTGCCAGCCGTGCATCTCTTCTTCACGTCGCTTTTACTTTTTTTCCTTTTCTATCATATCATGACCAATATCACTGAACAACTATGTTTTGTCCATTAAATTACATCCATATATAGATACATTATGCTCAACTCCTCTCATAATCATCAAAGATGCCATTAAAAAAAATGGTTGTCAACTCATATTCACGGAGGGAAAATGCTGACACAGCTCACAATGTTTGTATGTGCTGAAAAGTAAAATTAGAAAAAAAAAAGAAAAAGAAAAAATAAGAATATTGCAGAGTATAAGCATAAATATCATTGCTCTTCACATAGTGACTTCTAGTAATTTGGGGGCTACGATTGGGTAACTTCTACCTTAAAAGTTATAATATACAATAAAAAAGAGAAAAGTTAATGACCAAAAAAACTAAAATTTATAAATTTAAATATAAAAAGAGATAGAGAACAAGTCACTGAAATAAAAAAAAATTGAAAATAAGTTTATTCAAATCCATAATTTAGGGATTTGGGTCAGTTAATTTTTATTTTTTTAATTTTAGTAACTTTCTCTTTATATTTAAATTTATAAATTCTAATTTGTTTGTTCTTTTAATTTTGTCTTTATATTTCTTTCTGTTGTAACTTGTAATTTGAATACTAAGGGAGTATATACCTATATGTATATTAATACATAGAACACATTTTTTTTAGTTATATTATTTTTTAATCAATCATTATAAAAATTTAAATTATTATGTAAAAATTAAAAATTCAATTAATTTTTTTTTAAAAAAAAGATGATAATGATTGAATTCTTAATCACTCATTTATCAAAACTCTAATCTTATATAAAAGAAAAAATAGTCATATCAAAAATATAAATCAATAGCTAAAAATTTAAAAATAATTATTTTATATCTTTTCATGCGAACCTGATTTTCTCTTTTTACAAAAGAGTGACATCAATAACTACACACGGATATTCTGTTTTGTTTCTGGAAGCATAAAATTTATTCTCTCTATCCCACATTCCCATTCTCTTGTTTAAATTTCTTTTGTTGAATCCGCGATGATTCCTTTCTTTTTGCTAATAATATATTTCAAATCACTTAAGTGGTGTGATTCTTTTCCAGATTTTTGCCTTTGTCTTTTTGTTTGGATTCCTTGTAGTTTAATGATATTGATTTTCTTTGGTATGATTCTTCTGTAATAATATATTTCAAAGAGTGATATTAATTTCATTTTTCTCATTTCAAAATATGTTTATGTTTGTATTAAATTCTTTTTTCTAATTACATAAATTATTAAACTTACATCTTATAATAAATATAATTATATGATTAAAAATAAATAATATTATCAATAATTCAATTATTTAAAATAATTATCTAAGTAAAACATAACTTTTTAGCAAAATTAAAATAAAATATTTTAATATTTCTCATGTGGATATTTCGTGAGTATTTAGATATATTTTATTAATAAACTAAAATATTAAAATTAAAATAATTTTTTTAATAACATTAAAGTGCAGTGTCATATTCAAAAAATTTAATGATTTAAATGTAAAACAAAATTATTAAAGTTACATATTTACAAAATAATAAAGTCCAGTGATACAAATCAAGAGATTTAATCTTTTAAAGTAAGAAATATACTTTATAAAAAAAATATAAATAATCATTAATAAAAATTAATAGTAAAAATTATTATAAAACAAAAATAAATGAATAATAATTTATAAATTTAAAATAACTTATACTATTAATTTTTATAAATAGTTATTTTTTAATGCTTTACAAAATAAAATGTGTTTTTTATTTTAAACTATTTGAATCCTTAATGAAAGTTGCATGTTACAATAGATGAATAATGATTCTCTGATTTTAAGTCAAAAGATAATAAGAAAAAAATAAATATAAAATTAAGAGATAAATAATTTATAAATTTAAAATAATTTATACTATTAATTTGTTTTCCTACGTCAATTTTTATATTGTAAATTTTAGCATTTCATAGTTATCACCTTGTGTGGGATTAAAATTTAAAAATTTTATACAAAAATTAAATGGGCATAATTTCTTTAAAAAAAAATACTGAGAGACCAACAAATACTTTCCTTGTGCTAGACTTAATACAAAGAGTGATCTTTAATGCATACGATTACACTATATAATGATTATACAACATTAAATAAGGACCATTTGTTGTTATTTATTTTTTAGTTCATTTATTCTTATTTAATGAATATAAATTATTAAACTTATTAAATCTTATAAATTAAATTATAAAATCTAATTAATTTAACATCTCATATCATTTGCCATGAAAAAGTTATGGGAATTATAATGTGAAATTACTTTTACAGAATGATTAGTCACTTAATAAATATATAAATTTGAGATTTACAAAAAAAAAAATTCAAAATAACAATGGATAATCAATACATCACAAAAAGCACCGGCCTTTTTCCTTTTTTTTTTTTTTTTTTACAAAAACATCATATAATTTTTGTGAATATTCCTAACTCCAATCCAAATGGCTAACTATAACAAATTTGAAGTTATCATATTTTTATTATTTTATTTTTATTTAATTCTTATAATATAAATTTTAAATTATTAAATTTATTAAATTTATAATTGTGAAATTAAATAAATTAATATATTATATTATTCAATTGTAAAAAGAATATGAAATTTTTCATTAAACTTTTTCAATTTTCAAGTTGCAGCGACACAGAATCATTCTGTTACCATCCACCAAGGTTTAAATTGCAGGGATTATCCGAAAAACTTACACAACAACTTTCATTTTTTTAAATAAATTAACTTTTATTTCTCTTGATTGTAATAATTTTTTCTTTATCTTTCTATCAATCCTCCAAATCCATGACAGCCCCCGACTTTCGAATCTCTTTCATTATCTCTTTTCGTTTTTCTCTTATGTTTTTCTTTTCCTTTCTTTTCTTATGAGAAATATTCCTTTTTTTTTTGTACAAGTAATTAACAATTACCCAATCCTGTCAGTCCTCCACCATCCCCTATCTTGCTTCCCCTTCTCCCCTTCTATCAAAAATTTCTATTGACCAAGAAATCAGCGCTATCCTTTGTGCCTCTCTTTTCCTTCTCTGTCGGGGTTTTTTTTCATGCTTTGCCCAGTTTCTCTCAATTGAGCAAACCAGTAACTGCCAAAAGCAGACTGTACGATTTTGGTACATTTTGTAGGCACCCCGCGGATGTTCCTCTCCTTTTTTGTTTTTGGTGATGCAGATGTTCCTGTCTTTGTCCCTACATTCTTTCACATAAATATATTATTAAAGCCGGTGAGGCTCTAGCCCATTGGCACAAATGACCCAGTCCCAAGGACCAGAGTACTGGTTCGATCCTTGTCTTTCCCACTTCCCATATAATCCTAAGTATGATCCACTGTTACCTAAAAATATATATATATATATATTTTATTAAAAAAATAATTATTATTTAAAGATACAAAATTATATTATAATTATACAAAAATTTTATGTGCTATTTGTAGTGCTCGTATTTCATTATCTAATATTCTGTCTCATTCTTTTTTAATATTAAATTATTAAATTTATTAAATTATATAAATTAAATTATAAAATTTAATAAACATATGCATTATGTATTACTCAGAAACATTTTATTATCATGAACCAATATTGAAATTGTAGAGACTCTCAGAAAAACTTACATAACAACTTATATTTAAAAGAAAAAATACAGAATTGTTAGATTATGAATTTGATTTATTTAATTTTTTATTTTAATGACTTTTTTTTCATTTTTTTAATATTTAAATTTTAAATTTTTATTTCTTTATTATTACACATACTAACTTTTAAAATAAAAAATACTTCATCGAAGATATATGGAAACTTCTACTTTCTTCTGATTCGAGGAGACACAAAAATCAGTTATATATGCAATTTTTAACAGTGCAATCAACACACGGTCAGGATTATCCATCTCAATGCACCGCTAGGGTGAATTTTATATCTGAATTTTAAGACATGCAATCAATCAAACAGCCAGGATTCATCCATCTCAACGCAGTGTAAGGGTGAATTTGGATTCTTGCATTTTGTATGGGCTAATTTTGGTAACTTTCCTTTATTTTTTATTTTATAATTTATAAAATTTATTTTTCTTACTTATTTTATAATTTTTAAAAATTCTATCCATACTTCTGAAACTTAATTTCCCGCACAGCTCTGCCCGGATGCAGAATGACAAAGCAGAGCTTTTGCATTCAATTTTCCAGAGGAACACTGCGACTGGTGAGATCTTGCTTTTATTGAACCTGTGGGCCTATGGGGCCCAAATGAAGTTGTTCTTACCTAAGATCTCAAACGCGCACGTATGGTTGGGGGCCGCGTTTTTCATGTCAGCCTTCGCACGAACATCAACCTTCATAAGGCGCGTGCGATTCTAATTCTGTCGTCCGTGTTTCCTTAAAATAGAAAATTTCTCTTATATTAAGAGAAAGATCATTTTCATTTTTTAAAAAATAAATAAATGATATCCCATTTAAAAAAAAGCTTTTTAATATAAAATTATGTTATCAATTGATGCTCACTTAATAAGACGTTTAAAATATTTGGTTTGTTGACCATGCTTAGATCGTGAGTGCAAATAAAAATTTACTTATGGATATATGTTTAAATTACACATTGAGAATACCAATGTTGTCATAGTTGTCCAACATTAAAAAAACTAGGAATAATACTATATATTATCATAGTTGTTAATGGCATGTGTATGATTAGGAGTACCAAATAATACTGCTTAGCGTTGGCTTAGTCTTCCAAAGTTTAAAATAAAATAATATTATTTGAGAAAAAATTGTTTATATGAGATATTAGAACAAAATATTCATATTTAATATAAAAATGTTTAGATTAATTAAGGCTTTAATTTAATTTATAAAATTTAATTATTTAAGTTTTATAAAATAAAAATTAGATAAAATTAAATATATGAAAACATAACAATGAATATTATTTTGTGTAAAATAAAAAGAGTCATATTATTCTTATAATTTTATTTTATTTAAATATTAAATTTTATAAATTAAATTATGTGACTTACTATATTAATATATCATTTGGAATAACATTTTTAAAGTTAAGAACGCCTATTTTAAGCAAAATTTAAAGTTGATACTCAAAAAGTATAAATTGAAAGGAAAAGTGATTACAACCCACCAAAGCTTGTATAGTATGGCCCAGTTGTAAGAGGTGCCATGCAGAAGTAATGGATATTTTGATTTTTTTTAATTTTGATAATTTTTATCTCTTTTTTAAATTTAAAAAATAAAATTTATTTTTTCATTTTATTATTTTATATTTTTTATAATTTTATATCTAGTTATTTTTAAAAATCCTCTGACCTTTACCTCACTGGAACTCGATCCCAGAAGCATCACATACCGCGTCAACAGGTCCCCAACTCAAAGCCACATAGCCTCTCATCTCGAGCCAGAAGTCACAAGCAAAGCGATTGAGCAAGGGTGCAATAAAGAACCCTTTTCAGTTTCCACTGCCACTTAGTTTCCTGAAAATCACCAATCACATCTCGAGTATATTCAATGGGCAAAAATGAGAGTAGGCATCTTGTTCAACATCGGAATCATCGTCCTTGTATTGCCACCTTTGCTTGGGCCCCCTTTGACCTCCACACAAAGTCAATAAAAAAGGCAGGCGAATTTGGCCTTTTATAGAGGGAGAAAATAAATGCCTCAATTCCCCAAATCCATGGCCCCAATTACCTTCTCTTTCTATTTTTCTTTCTTATTTTTTTTCCTTTTCTTTAATGAGAAATACTCCATTTTTCTTTGCATAAATAATTAACAATTACCCAATTCTGTCAGTGCTCCACCATCCCCCATCTTGCTTCCTCTCCTCTCTTTCTGTGTATAATTACTCATTCACCATAAAGTCAGCGCCGTCCTTTGTGTCTCTCTCCCTCTGTCTTAGTTTTTTTGCTTTGCCCTGTTTGCCTCAATTGGACAAACCAGTAACAACAAAATCCAGATTGTGTGATTCTGTTACACATACCCACAGACGCCCCTTCCTCTCTCTTCCTCAATCTAACTCTGCCTCCCTCCCCTTTCTATACTAAATGGCTGATGATTGGGATCTTTACGCTGTGGTACGAGGTTGCAAATCCACCGCCACCGCGACCACCACCGTAGAAACTCTACCCACCACTGCCACCACCACCAATACTACGTCGTCGTCGGAAGACACTTTGTCTTGCTTGGCCAGTTTGGCTTTCAAGGAAGAAAATGACCCGTTTTCTTTTCCCAATCTTGTACAACCTAGAACCAATGGGTTCAAAGAGCTACACCAGTTGTTCGTGCCCTTTATCCCCACTGCCGCCACCACCACTACCAATAGAACTTCCACTAGTGGTTGTGGCATCAATCCCAATTCCCCCTTTTCTGTTTTTTCCGGATCCATTGGACAAGAGCAGCGACGCCACAGCCATCTTATACTTCCTGCTAAGCCTCATTTTATGCCAGAACCCTCCATTTCTGGTTCCGACAAATTCCATGACCAACAACAACAGCAACGGCAACACGTACAGCGGCCCCAGCAGCAACAACAGCAACAACAAAAGCAAAATCAATTACAAGAACCTCAACCACAGGAATTTCCCAAGAGCAGTTCTGCGATGACTTTAACAAATAACACACCAACTCAAACACCCAGATCGAGAAAAAGGTGTTACATAATTTCCTACTCATAGTTTTCTAATTCGTCTCCTTTAAATTTCATAATATTTCAATCACTGAATAAAAATGGTAAATTTTTCTGATTTTCTTTTTATAGAAAAAGCCACCAGAAGAAAATGGTGTGCCATGTAACTGCTGAAAATCTCTCGTCAGATTTGTGGGCATGGCGAAAATATGGACAAAAACCTATTAAAGGTTCTCCATATCCAAGGTATGAATATAATTAGCGCTTGCTTCAATGTATTTTCCTTTCGATTCTCCTTGTAAAGTCTGACTCTTTTGATGAATCCTATACAGGAATTATTATAGATGCAGCAGCTCCAAAGGTTGCCCTGCCCGTAAGCAAGTTGAACGAAGCACCACTGAACCGGACATGTTCATTGTCACTTACACCGGAGACCACACGCATCCACGACCCACCCACAGGAACGCTCTGGCAGGTAGTTCCCGGAACAAGGCACACGAGATCCATAATGGATCCGGGTCGCCTATTAATCCTTCCAACAGAGCATCCTCTTCCTCGCCACTGTCCCCTACGAGCCTCTCTCCCAGGACGCCAATAACAGCTCCACCCGAGAATAATGAGGCTGTGGGTGAACCGACCCGAGAAATCGAAACCCAGGACCCGGAAACGGATATGGATATGGCCTCTGATGATGAACTTTTGATTCCCAATATGGCAGCCCTGGAGGAAGACATCTTCGTGCATCTGCCTCAGTTTGATAGTGGATACAGCGATTTTGACGGTGACGGTGGAAGCGGGGGCAGCAATCCTGCGGGTGGATAGTCTCCGATTAGTCAACTCGGGTTTACTCCAGTTTCTTATAATTGGCAGCCCAAACCCAGCTGAGCAAGCCCGCCCGTTTCAACTTCTCACGGTTCATGCTGGCAAGGTTGTATAATGTAATTGATATTGTCATTCTCACCAATACAATCTTACTAAACATTACTTTTGTGTTTAGTTATTCTTAATTTGTGGCTAAACTTTAGTGATTAGTTCCCATGCAGAATTTGTTCCTCTAGAGATTTTTATCCCACCGTTTTATGTTTCTCCGTTTCCGCGTTCTGGTGTTCCATCGTCGAGAATCCCTTAATCATGCTCGCAACTACACGTGATGACCGTCCGATCATCATGATCTCACACTTTCAGCTTTGGTCTTTAGATCCTCCGGATCAAAGTCGTCGAGTTGACTGTTCCTCGTGGAACAATTCGTGCAATCCACCACCAACATTGCCACGTAGGAAAGTAACAAAATGGAAAAGAATAACGTTTTTTGCCTATGGATGTTGACCGAGTCAAAATTTGAAGTTTCCACATCATCATCAACGTGGCAAGATACCGCCAAAGTGCGTCTAATCCAATTATTTTAAAAAACAAAAACAAAAACAGTTGGCGGCTGCGTGCGAAGAAAGTGTCAGAGCTGTCCGGTTCCGGCTGTGACGCCCTTGTCACGAGACAACCGCAGGGGATGCTCATGCTGTTTTTTTGTGTTCTCAGGAACAAGTGGGTACCAAGGTCAAATGTTTTTTATTCCTAGGTACAAGAGCTGGTCAAATATAAATTTTTTCTGGGATTTAATTAATACAATTATTAAGAAAATAACGTGTGAAAGTTGGTTTGTGCAATAAAAATTTGTTATTTTAAGTAAATTATTTTAAATTTCATTTAAATTTATATATTAAAAAATTTATTTTAAAAAATTATTTATTTTGATTCTCTTAATATTTAAAAAAATTAATATTTATTTGTCCAATGAAAGATATTTTAAAATAAATAATGTGCTTTGCTTAATGAGAAAAGAAAAATTAAAGTATAAGTTGAGAATAAAATAAGATTATGGGTTTTTTTTTTTTTAAGTGAACAAGGTTGGTGTTTAATTGCGGTGTGTGTGGCACGTCAAGGTGGCTGTTAAATGGTCACTAGTATATGATGTAAAGTCGGTGAAGCAAGTCGCTAATCTAAGGCTGTTATCATTTTTTAATAAGGTGATTAAATAAGGCAAAATGTGATTATGGGTGACCTGGCTTTGAAGCAGTCCTAAAAGGTCATCTTTGCATAATTTTTAATGGGAGGGGACAATTCATTGGAAGAGCGGTGACCGGTCGTCGTGACCAAAACATTGTCTTGGTCTCCCCTTACTATCACATGGGTCTAATTAAGGACGTGATTTGTGTTGAAAATTAAAGACGGAACATGGAGGTGTCATGGCTCTTCCTACTTTTGGATTTTTTGATAATATAAAAGTATATTTAAGTACATATTTATATGTAACAATTTTCTTATATGCCCTTTCAATTTAGGTAAATCAATTATCCCCAAGAAGCGGAATACAAATTTCTTACACAATCTGCTCTACCAGCCTTAAATAATGGTGGAACGCACACGTAATTATAGATCTTACCACATGTTTAATTTATTTCTCCTTATGAAAATTTGGTCATCATGCTTTGCACAATAGTTACATAATAAATTTGCCAACCCAAGAGAACGATTGCATGATGTAACTAGCACATAATCTACTTGAGAATTTAAAGAAAAACTAATGAATATGGATTTGAATTTTTGGGTTCTTTTAATTTTGATGACTTTTTATTATCTTTCTTAAAAATTTAATAAATAAAATTTATTTTTTTCTCATTACTTTTTATCTCTCTTAATTTTATATCTATATTTTTCTAAAGTTTCTTTACCTTAAGATAAAGAAATCAAATCCTAATAAATATGAATAATTGGTGGCTTACATATGAAGGTAAACTTAACCTTTCTGACGACGGAAAGGGTGAGGCAGAAGGCGGCAAAAAGTGCTGGAAATAAATCTAGAAGAGAAGAAAATGAAGAGAGGATGCTCAGTGGTCTTGATTTAATTGGAAAATGGAATGGTTGTATTTATGGACAAGCTAATTCAAAGTGCTGCCTCCACCCTACAACCGTTGTCTTATATTCCTCTGAATTGATAGCTCTAGTAGTCTAATTCCTACCATTTGGATAAGTGTCCCTCTAAACCAAAACTTATATCATTTAATAATGACTTCTAATAGTTTCATGTCAATATTATACACATCATGTAATCTTTATGTGTACAAATAGTAAAGATGTAAAAATGAATTCAGTCCCCCCTTTTTTTTATTTAAAAGGTATGATGAGTTAATTCTTTTTATTTACAAAAAATGTAAGCCGACTTTCATCTACCTCTTTTAATTTGCATGGTAGGTTGACATATATATATATATATATATACACACACACACACATGTATATATATAAATATAAAAGATATTTTATATTAATATTTTCTTGGTTCATTATAGTTATAAATTGATTCAGTTTGTCAATTCTAATAAATAGTATTATTCAAACGTAAAAAGGTCATTGCACAATTTTATATATTTTAATAAATAATGTTACTTGCACATAAATTTTATGCAAAAAAATTATATTCATTTTATAATTTTATAAAATTATTTAATAACTTTTATAAAACTATAAAAATAAATTATAAAATTAAAAAATATAATATTACAAATTAATTTTATGAAAATTACCAATATTTTTATGAAAATTTAAAATTAATATAACCTTTATACACAAAATCCATATTAAAGTGGCATTGCTTTATTATTCTCCATGTCAAATAGGATGTCGGAAAAAAACTGAACATGGTAACCAACGAGAAGCAAGAGGAGACCTGCCTAACTTTGCAAAAATGGGTTCCAGATTGATTCCGATCCACGGGCCATTTAATGAGTCTGGCCTTTCGCTCTTCTGCCCACTACCAAGGTTTCCCCCACCCATAAAACGAAAACAATCTGAGTCGCTGACGTGGCCATCTCACCGAGGACTCCGATTTACTTGCCCGATCCATCCACTGTCGCACTGATCCAAGAGCAATGCGCATTTCGCAACTCCCTGACCCGAAGTGAGGACTGTGATCCAGAGTAAGCTCTCCAGGATGTTTCTGCGGGCAATCGCGCGGCCGTTGATGGCCAAGGTGAAGGAGACCACGGGGATTGTTGGGCTGGAAGTAGTGCCGAACGCGCGGGAAGTGCTGATCAACCTTTACACCAAAACCCTGAAGGAGATCCAGGCCGTTCCTGAGGACGAAGGCTACCGTAAGGCTGTCGAGAGCTTCACAAGGCACAGGTTCAAGGTTTGCCAGGAAGAGGAGGACTGGGAAATGATCGAGAAGCGCCTCGGTTGTGGCCAGGTCGAGGAGCTTATTGAGGAGGCTCAGGATGAGCTCAAGCTCATCGCCAAAATGATCGGTATTAATACAATCTTATTCTTTCTTTCTTTTGAAGAGGCTAGCACTTGTTTGTCGGGTAAAATTTAGTGGGGATGAAAAGAATGGAATGGACAAGTATGTATTCGCTTATTCAAATAGACATCTTAAGCTGATTAAGTTACATTATTGCATGTTCTCCATAGAAAATCTGAATTTGCTATCTTTTATGGCGTGCCTGTGTTTTATATCTCTTTGGAATTAGAAAGCTATGAAATTATGCTCTTTATCCTAAAAAATGAAAATGTTGATTAAGTTTTCTTCAAGACATCCATTTAACTCATAGATTATAGATGTCTTGAATAAAACGCTGATACAGTATTTTTCAGATTTTTTTTTTCCAGAATTCTAATGTGCATCATTGCCATTTGACAAATGCATACATATTTAAGTATTGCAAGTAAGGGTTACTCAAACAAAAGAGATGGATAAATTTAGAATAAAGTGAGGAAAAACCTATAGACCATATACTCTGGGCAGCTGCTTTAGTTGCATTGTTTTCACAATTGAAGGATAGGTTGTAAATGGTGGCCTAAATAGATTTGTGCTTCTATCTGGTGTTTTTGCTGGCCTGTGTGTGAGAGAGACGAAGACAAAAGATTTAAGCGTTTTATTCATGTGCAATCTGTATGTAAAAATGAATATGAAAAGCTACATATGCTGGACTAGGTTTAAATTTTGGTATGGCTAAGATTATTAAAATAAATGCTTTGCAGAGAAAAAAAACCTCTGTTCAAGTGAAACGGGGTCAAGTTGTTAGCTGTTTTACTTTTGACTACCTAATCTGATTAAAAAATTTTTACTTGCGTACTGCTACTTTCTCAATATTTTCATTCTAGGTTATGCATGTAATAGGAACTCTTTTGGAGTAGTTATTTTCACTCTGTTGCTTATTAGGTGACTAGGAACATCGTAAATAGTAATTAAATAATTTTGATAGGAAATTTCCAATTGATAATATCTTTCACAGGGTGGCTCGTTCAGGTTATCATGTGGGAAAAAGTGGCATGTACATTTATTGTTCTGTTGCACTATTGCTGTTGTACACTTTAGATTTTTCTTTTCTTCTCTATGCAATGCATTCTAGGCACCCTAGATCTTCTATTTGCCTATTTATATGTTATGTGGCTCGCAGATTTGAGGTGCAAGCGATATTGTATTTGGAAATTCATCAGTGTGTTAAGAATTAATGGATGGAGTAATCATACATTGCATTGAAATATCTGGGTTCCAATTTTGTCTGGTTGTAGTTGTAATAGCTTGTATAACAAACTTCAGGTAAATGTTGAGCCTGATGGTTCCAAAGGGTTCCAGTTAATGAGTTTGGTTTTGGTTTCGAATGACTGTAAAGGAAAGCTTATTGCTTCAGTCATTTGTTAGCAGTTCTGAGTATTAATTGTGACAGTCATTCATTTGATGCTTTAGTACCAAACAATTTGCAAGTTTCTCTAAATTTTTGTTGTATAATAAGAAAATATTAAGCGGTTTCAAATTTCCTAATATTTTCTTGTCCATACATGGAATCAAAATCTTCTCTTTGCCTGACATATGTCTTGCATTGACACCTATGTTCATCATAGGCAATTGTTATATGATATTTTAGCTGTTAATATTGGAAAATTGTGTCAATTATTAAGGAAAGATGATAGATTTTATTTATATCCTATGTGTTTTGTCGGATTGCAGAATGGGATCCTTGGGGTGTTCCTGATGATTATGAATGTGAGGTGATCGAGAACGATGCACCAGTTCCCAAGCATGTCCCTCTTCACAGACCTCCTCCTCTTCCGGAAGAATTTTACAAGACGCTGGAAGCTCTTCAATCACAAACAAAAAAGGATACTCCTGCAGTCAGCTCTAGCGATTCGCCCTCAAAGGCATGATGATCTGCAGCCACATGCATATCAGAGTATTTATTTCTCAATTTGAATGTATTTTCCTCTTTACTTGAATTGTTTAACATCGTAGGCAGTTTTAGAATGAACAGAGTGTGTGGGATAAAGTCTTGGCTCCTCAGTGACTTGAACAGGATATAATAACAAGAATTTATGGTTTCTCTTCTATATTGTTATAGCCCCGCTTGGCCTCTAAACTTCCCTACTATAACCAGCGGCGAGATTCTAGGATTCAGGGAACTTTTTTTTTTTTAAAAAAAAATTGACTCATATTAAGTGGTGGGTGTAATTTACATTGATAAAAAAAAAATCAAGGAATGAATTATCTTAAATTTAAAATTTAAAATAATTGCTTATACTGACAACAATCTAAATCAATTTTTATATCTTTAACAGTTATGCATGTTATGTTCTGTAAAGTGCATCATGCAATATTTTTTTGGGAGGTCTTAGATTCAGCGAGGCGACCATCCGAACCACTTGTGTTCTCGTTTCTATGGCCTTTTTAAAATGTATTATTGAATATTTGTGTATATGCTAATAGTGGGTCTGGAGCAAACTCACCAATTTCTCATTTTGGTCTGAGCTTCATGTGCTGTACGTATTAATTGCTACGAACATCTGTTGATTCCAAAGAGGAAAGGGAGATCAAAACTAGAATTACTTTGCTACAACTCTCTAGTTTTGATAGCATAAAATAATCCTTTCACTTCCAGATGAAACCTCGATATGCCTGACGAAAATTTTATTAATGACAGTGATTCTAAACGAGGTAAACAAAATTTATAGTGACTTAAATGTCAGGAAGACAGAAAGAAAATACTACTAGTACTTGAATAGAGTTAGGAGTGAAAATTGAAGGCACATTCATCTTTGCCACCCTGTACTTCGGTCCATAATTTAAGCATTTTAGGCATGCCATGCGGGACCAAACAATGCTTATGGCAATAATTTCCGTTAAACATTCCAAATATCAGTTAATAGGTACTAATATCCTCGCACAGAGCAAGCCCCAAATGGATTCCATTTGGCCACCTGTATTTAACTTGGGGTAAGTGAGAATTTGTTTGAGTTCCTGGGTCTACTGGGATAAAAAGCTTCAATAATTACCAGTGACCTCTACAGGAACACTGGCCCTTCTTCAAAGAATGGAATCGGTTCCCATTCCTCACGATTATCTCCCTATCAACCACTTGGCTTACAAGCATTATAAAACAAAACTATGGCAGTGTGGGCAAATATGTGAATCCTTATTTATGCGTATTGGACCCATATCTGGGGCATTAAGAAGACCAAATGCAACAGTCAATTGCTGTGAGTGATAAAATTTATCTTGATTCTCTTGGCATGGATACCCTCGATTCTTAAATTCAGTTACAAGTAGCTTCAGTTGTTCATGAATCTTATCTATATGGGGATGTGATGTCTCTCCAGCAGAGAAGAGATGAACTTTTCTTCTTATTTCTATCCAGCACTTCCCAGGACTCTCCTTACACCTCTTTCTCTCATCAGTCTTCGAGTCTTCTCAGCAAAATCAGGGAGTCCTGCATTGTCATACAAGTTTGCAAGTAATAAGTACATTACCGGATCATATGGATCAAGCTCAAGACCTCTCCTTGCCATGTCTTCTCCAAGAGGCACATTTCCATGTAACTTACAGGCATTTAATAAAGTTTTACATATTGAAGAGTCTGGTTTAAAAGGCATTGTTTCAATAACTTGTATAGCTTCCTCTAGGCGACCAGCTCTCCCTAGGAGATGAACTAAACTGACGTAGTGATCTAACTGTGGTTTTATAGCGTAAATTTTTTCCATAGAATCGAAATATTCAATACCCAGATCAAATAGACCACCATAGCTGCAAGCAAAAAGCAGCGATAAGAATGTAATAGAATCCGGTTTAACTCCTGCTAACCTCATGTCATCAAAGGTAGAAAGAGCTTGGGAAATATGTCCACTAGATGACAATCCTGATATTAACCCATTCCATGATACTGCATCTGGCTTATTAATTTGTTTGAAAGCTCTGTATGCATCATGCATGCAGCCATACTTGCTGTACAAGTGAACTAAGCTATTTGATACTGATATGCAGTTCTCTAAACCTGATTTGACGGAATAACAATGCAGCTGCTTTCCTGTTTCCATTGTGCCTAAGCCAGCTGCAGCTGATAAAAAAGTTGCCAGGCTAAATTCATCCATCTTAATGTCATCGTTACACATATGAGTGATCACTTTTAAGGCCAGTTCATGATCACCCCTCTGATTTAGTCTTGCAGCCAAACTAGTGTATGTGATGGGATCTTTTTGAGTCATCACGCCTACAACACGCCATGCATCATCTACCAACCCCTGTCCAGCATATGTGTCTAAAAGAGCATTCCCAACAATGATATCATTGTCTGCTTTTGTTTTTATGATATACGCATGGAGTTTCTTGGTTTGCCCAGGAGACTTCAATTTGCTGCATGCCCTAAGGATGCCAGAAAGTGTGAAGGAATTTGGTTGCACTCCTGCTGCGCGCATTTCTGCAAACAATTGAAAAGAATCTTCTTCAAAACCATATTCTGCAAAACCAGCAATCAAGGAAGTCCAAGAGATTACATTTGGTGAGTTTACCCCTCTAAAAACTTTCAAAGCATTTGTTGTGATGTGGGAGCATTTCATGTACATATCAACCAGTGCATTCCCAACATTAACATCATCCTCCAAGCCTACCATGATTACCCGTGAATGAAACTGTTCCCCTAGGTCCAATGACGAAATTGAGGAGCAAGCATTCAGTAAACTAGCGTATGTAAAATTATTTGGCAGAATTCCAGACATTTCCATATCAATAAATGCATTGACAGCCTCCCCAACCTGCAAATTTAGTGTGAAACCAGAGATTATGGTGGTCCATAAGAACACATCATATTTGGGTGTCTGATTTGAGACCTTAATAGCAGCTTTCATCTGTCTGCATTTAGAATACATATCGACAATGGCTGTCTTCAAAACCACATTCATCTCAATACCAAATCTGATTATATGTGCATGCATTAGTTTTCCATATTCTAAACCAATAATGCAAGATGCACCTAAGAGTTTAACAAATGTGAACGCATTCGGATAAACTGCTGCTTCAATCATCTTAATATAAACTAGCAGAGCTTCATTCCACTTTTGAGTTTCCACTAATGAAGAGATCATTGTTGTCCAACACACAGCATCACCATCCTTCATGAATGTAAGCAAATTGTAAGCTTCTACAGCATAATCACAGTTGGTGTATAAATTAATCAAAGTGGCACCCAAAACTGGATTGTGCTCCAACCCACGCTTTACCACAGAAGCATGTATTTGAGCCCCGTACTCGAACTCTCTTAGAGCAGAACATGAGCTTAAAGTACTTGACAAGGTGAACTCATTTGGGTATTGACCAGAACTTAGCATGGATCCGAACAATTCAAGCGCCTCATAATGATATCTATTCCTGACATGAGCAGATATAATTGTAGTCCATGACACGACATCCCTGTTAGGCATTTCATCAAAGACATGGCGTGCTTGTCCAACTCCTAAGCATTTACCATACAAAGATAACAAATTGTTTTTCAAATACAAGTTATCTTGAATACCCAGTTTGATTATTGCACTGTGAACGCACACTCCCTCCTTTAGGGACTGTGAGTTGCATAATGCCAGAACCCGCATGCAAGTTTCTTCCAAGCGGCACAGTTCATTCCGGGTAAAAATCTTTGTAGCAGCTTGACATGTCATATCTACCTTATACCCAATAGAGACCTTCTTAGTGGCGACGCGAATCTCTTGAAATCTTCAGAATTAGCAGGTTGAGACCGAGAAAAAATTATGGACAGAGCCCAAAAAAGCACTTACAAAAGAATTGTAACTTGGTTCAATATAAGCTCCTTGTTTTAACCAAAAAAGAAAAAACATAATCGTCTGCAGATCAATAGAGCATAGGGAGAAGAAAAATACTTCAGTTTTCAATAAATCTCATTTTATTAAAATTAAATCTGCATTAATTTTTTTCAATTTTTTTATTAACTTTTACATACATGTGTTGCATATAAATTAACTAATAATAATATAACATAAATTATTTTTAAAAATCAGTTATCTTTGTTATATCAAATATTTAATAAAATAAACGAATGCTAAAATTTAATAAAATAGAGTGGTAATGAAGAGAATATGATAAGAAAGTAGGATTCTTATAAAAAAAATAGATATAATAAAATTGATGTTAAATCTAATACTTATAAGAAAATATTAAATATTTAAAAATTTGTAAAATTTGAATTTATCTTCTAATAAGACACATCATTTATAATAAGAATAAATACAATAATTTTAAATTTATATTTAATAAAAATATTACTTAGATTTTTAAGATAATGTGAAAGAATGAAATGGAGTTGTGATAAATAAGACTTTTAAAAAAGATATTTTAGTTCAAAAATATTTCTATCCATTTTCACTTTTATATAATATAATATAGATATAAATTTGTCTATTATCTCTATTAAATGCATTCTTTATTTTCTCCTCTAATATAAAGGATATTCTCACAAAAAATTAAAAAATTTTCAATTATAAAATTATTAAAAATTTTCTTAGTTTATATATTTTACTTAAACCATAAATAATCAGGCACAAAGAGAGTACATCCTGCCCAAAAAATGATGCAATGAAAAGGGCCATTATTTATCTATAGTCCAAATACAGCTTCTAAACAAAAATAAGTAGTAGGATACTAGACATGTAATTCTTCGTAACTATCTTCTGATTTAGCAAGTAAAAGTAGCAAAAACGACTTTGCTAACAAAGTTTAACTGAAAATTAATTGATATTATTTTAGCTTGTTTGGTTATTATCACCAAAAAGAAAGGGCGTTTGGTTATTATGTTGACAATTTGATATTCATTTGCATTGCCCGTTAACAACAAATGTCATAATCATAATTAAAAGGAAAAATTAATTTGATATAAGTAATTATCAATATTGAACCCAATGCTTTAAATGAACAAAGTAAAAAATCTTGCTCCAAATTAGATACATGTTTACCAAAACAAAAACCTTAAAGTGATTTTGTTATATGACATATATCTAATTAAACTTTGGGTGTCTATCTAAGTAAACTTAATTCTCACAAAACTTATAAATACACTGAATATTATTTAATGTGATGAATCTTATATCTTTATAGATATATTTTTACTTTATCTAATGATAATAAGTGAATTTTATAATTGAAGTTGAAAATTTTTATAAAAATAAATCATATGTCAATATTAATTTACTCATGCCTGAATAAAAAATTTTATTGCCACAAAAGTTATCATTTCAAAATAAAAGTTAATGAATTAAAAAAAATACTAAAATTAGAAACAAAAATTAAAATTTATTAACACTTTAAAATAGATAAAACTTTAATAAGCAAACAATATTTAAATTTAAATAATGTAAGCTAAATTTTAGAAATTAGAATTATCTCTCATTAAATTCCTTAATATAATTATAAAATCTGTCGGTACTATATATTATTAGAAGGTTTATATTCTTAGTATAACCTTAGTTGGTAATTATTACTAATAGATTTCTTAATCTCTCAAAAATTTGTTAAGGGATATTTGAAGAAAAATATATCTATTCATAATTTATTTACTTTTTTGGTTAGATATTTTATTTTTATTAAGAAATTTATGTGCATAATATTCTTTAGTAATTTAAAAAATTTTCAACAACCAGAGAATTTATTCTTGGCATGTGAAAATTTTTAAAAATTAAAAGTTATCAAATTAAAATTTTGTTATTTTTCAAATTAAAATTATCGTCAAATTAAATTCTTCACTAAAAATAAAAAATTTTATTTTTAAAATTAAAAGTTACATTCCTTGGTAACTTATTTTTATCTTTTTACATAAAATTTTGTTATGAATTTAGTTGTAGAAAATTTATTAATAGACTAAAACTCAAATTTAAAGATCAAACAAGATATTAGAAGTCAGAATTTGTACCTGATATCCTGGTTTCTTCACAATAATTATAGAAAATACTATATATACTTAAATAGGGATAATTATTAAGATAGCCAAACAAGCTATCTATGCTAATACCAATAATTCAATCCTAGCAGTATTAAAATTTAGAATAATATCTTAAATCATTTATCTTAATTCTTATAAATCAAATTTGAGATAAATGAAAATTTTTATGTTACCGACCTCGATAATAACAATGAACTCTGAGCAAATAAGGAAGGAGTGGTCGATAACATCACACTCACAATTACTACAAATAGAAAATAATGTTATATAGAGAGGTGAGAGAAATAAAAAAAAAAAAAGTAAACTTTAAATCGTAGAAAGACAATGAGGTAATGTTGGAATTCACTTATAGAGCACGTGCAAAATGCTTGAAAGTCGCCAGAAAATGACTGGACAGTAAAGGACAAAAGGGCAAAACTTTGAGAAGAGTGGATGGAGAAAATGCCAAGTGAGTCTGTGGGATGAGGGACTCCACGGTAGGGTTGGGCATCAAGTGGAGCTTGAAATCACAAAACCGACTAAAACTGAAGTCTCACATGAGGGAAACCGATCTCACCCGGGTTGAAGCATCAACCCAAAGTTATTGAGTTGAAATGATTCGGGTGGTCACGAGTTGAAACCAAAGCATTTCGTGAGGTGAGTTCAAATTCTAGAAGATGGAAGTGAACCTATGTGAAATCCTCTAAAATTTCAAACACCCAAACCAAGAAAATTCAAGTTTTCAACTAATGAAACCAAAAAGTGGGAAGTGAAGATGAAATCGGTTTCACCATCAAAATATGGGTGGGGAAGAGATGGGACTTGTCGCAAGACTTCAGCGATAGAGGTTTGGGTCAGATTTAGTGATGCGTTGTCTTGGAAGCACGATGCTGGCCAAGATGGAGCCACGGAGGCAGGACAGATGTGAAGGTAAATGGGCCTGATGGTATTGGGCCTATGCACTGAGTCCATTACTACTACCCGCATTATACTTTAAAACCTCTTCCACTAGTTCCTTCTAACCCTAGAATGGCATTTGAGGCGTGCAGCCGCTACGCTGCAGCGAACTCATCCTTCCCGATCTCATCTTCCGTGAGGTTAGCTGCTTCATCCTGTTCATATCTATGGAAAATATTTCAGGCATTGGTTTTTATGGAAAACTAACAACTTAGGTCAAGTTCATATGGGTTGCCATGGGTTTGGATTTCTAAAACCAAAACCGACCGTTTGAAACCATATGAATCCAAACTCTCACTCGCAATATTTTGGTTCGACTCAAACCGAATTAGACTTCAAATTCAGTCGGTTTGAATCGGGTTAATTCGGTTTGCTTGGTTTTTTGCCCATCCCTACTAGTACGCGGCTCACTTTATATGTAGATTCACTCGCTGATTCAAAAGGATAATGATAGTCTTATGCAATATTTTGTTACGTTTAAAAAAAAAATAATTTTTATTATTTATTATGTAGAGTTAAAAAAAATATTAATTTATATAAAAAAGTAAAAAAAAATAGGGCAATTTTTTTTTATTGACAGTTTGATATTGTTAATAAAAAAGAATTAAAATATATAAATTTTTACTATATTTATAATTATTTATAAATAATTTTTTAATATTTTTAACTTTTACATGAAAATTTTTTAAATTCATAAAATATTATAATATATTTTTTCATTTATTTTTTTATTTAATTAATGACAAAAAATTAAAAAATGATGAAACTTTAAATTAATCAATAAAAAATTTTTAAAAAGTTCTATAAAAATAAAATTTTAAAAAATTATTTATAATTCAGTTATAAACAATTAATTAGAATTTATGTAAAATTTAAAAAAGATTTAATAAAATTAATGATAATATATAATTTGTTTATTTAAAATTTGATTATTTTTTGAGAGATGTTTATTATTATTTGAATGAAAAATAATCGAAAAAATTATAATATAATATTTTTTGAATTAAAAAATTTTATATAAAAATTAAAAATATAAAAACTATTTATAAATAACCTTAAATAAAAAAAATTTTGTATATTTTCACGGAAAAGAAATCCACCTTCATTTTGGCCGCAGTGTCGGCGCCCAATCATTTTAAAGGAAATCTTTTTACCACCAATAAAAAATTTGCTAATGCCATATTTGATTCACAACAGTGCTAATGAGAAAACCAACTCGTAATCAAAGGAACACAGTAATTAGGATAAGATTATCTTTTCTGAATGTACTGCCACCAAGAAACATCATGTCACGTTGATAAGAACTCAGCCAACAAAGTCAAAAATGAAAGGAAGAATTTGCCAATATTGATAAATTTTTTTGTGATAAAAAATTATTATTTTTATTAGTTAGGTTTATTATATTAAATTTAATAGTCAAATAAATTTATTAACTAATTATTAAAAATTTCTATTATTATAATAAATATTACCACTACAAAAAGTTAATTAAAAAATAAAATTATCTAATTAAAATATATATTAAAAATAGAAAAGAAATAAAATTAAAATATATTGACATTAAATGTTTTAAAAAATGAAAAAAATATTCAAATTATATTATGGTAGTTGAATTTATGAAATTAAAATTTTTACCCATTAAATACTGCAAAATAAATGAAAAAAATAAAAATCTTTGTTATTCTTTTGTGTCTTAAAATATGCCATTTTGATTTTGTAATTAATAGCCATACGTTGATTTGAAGATCTCATTTTCATAAATAATTTTATGCATTGGTCTTTTTTCAGTTTTTCATTGAATAAGTTTGGGTCAATTTTATAACAAATTAAAATTAAAAATGTATAAAATATATTTTATATAGATTTATCTCTTATGCTCTTGATTGTGTAATATAACTAGATTTTGAACTTATGTTTATAATTCGTTGTATTATGATTATTTAAAGGTATTTATATGATTTAACTATTTCTTTGTGTTTTGGTATTTAATTTTGAACTAATTTTATAATACTAAGATTAAAATTTAAATTATACATATTTAAATATAAATAATGAATGAACATTTTAAGTAATCTTATTTATTAATATAACCTAATGAATCACTGTTAAAATAAATTAATTATTTATTAAAATAATTTATACAAATATATGTCATAAACCTAATCCTTTACAAGTTTAAAAATTTTTTAAAAATTAATTTGAGTACCATAAAAATTTTTAGAATTTTTTATGCCCTTCATTTTTAGTTTGGCACTTCAATAATTTTATAAATGCAAATGGTATATAATTTTTTAAATGATTGTATTATTTATTTTATTATAAATAAAATAAAAAATATTTGAAGAATGAAATAATTTACCACCTTTAACAGAAATTGACAGAAATTGAACTGGGCCGCCTACGCGTAATCATTGCTCAAGCGCTTTGCAGTTCGGTGTTCCCACCTTTCCTTCTTCGTACTTTCCTAATCCAACCGCGTTTGGTTTATTTTTCAAAAATAAACGACAACTAGCAACGTTTTAACATCGAAAGCAATTTTCTTGGTAATTTCCTAATCTGAAATAAAAATGGGAAAAATAATTTAAAACGAAGACTCGCGAAGTCTATCTCTCCCAACTCTCACTCTCACTCTATAATACCCTCTCGGGTCAATCATATTTCTCTCAATTCTCTTGCAAACCAGAGTCCCTTTCCCTTCGTTCTTCTTTCCAGATTCTTCTACGACTCCTTCTCTCTCGATTCCTGTTCTCCTCCATGGCTTCACATCTTGAAGCGAGGGTCAAAGAGGCCTTTTTCGAAGACCACTACGAACTCGCCGCCGACCTGCTTACCCAGGCCATTGACCTCGACCCTAACAACGCCGAGCTCTATGTCGACCGTGCCCAGGCCAACATCAAACTCAACTACCCCACTGGTACTTTCTCTGCCTGTGCCCGTTGAGATAAACGAGGCAAGATGATAAGTTTTAGAATATGGGCATGTCCGGGTTCTGATATTTAATTTCGTGTATTGTTGTTAGTTTTTTAAAAAGTATGTTTTTTAATACCCTTTTGCGAGTTTTTAACTTTTGATTAGCAACTTCAATTATGTTTTATGGGGCCATATATTCTACAAATTTTGATTTTGATTCATAGAATCTGGTTGGAGAACCGAAATTTATGCTATATGGGTTTTTTATTTTTGTTTTCTTATGGTGAAATCTTATAACGGACACGATTTGTGTTCAGCCCTGATAATGATTTGGTTTTCTGGTCTTGTGCTTAAGAAAGTTTTTTTTTTTTTTTTTTTGGCGCTCTTTAGTTGTCTATGCGGAAAACCAATTTCGTCTTGGAAATTTCATATATTGGAAAGCAAAATTAATTGTTTACCTCTGTTTTTATGTATTATTTTGTTTAATATGTTGTTTGGGCCTATTTATTAATGTTTTCCACCTTAGTTGTACTTGTGATGATTTTTGGTTGTGGCAACTAATTGTATATGCCTTTTGTCCAGAGGCTGTTGCTGATGCGAGCAAAGCAATTGAGTTGAATCCTGCGCTACCGAAAGCATATTTGCGCAAAGGGTGAGTACAATGTACAAGATATACATATGGTTTGTGATCGCTGGTTGAGCCTCAATTTAAATTTTAAATGTTTTCGTTTGCCTTATGAAATTGATCGCGAATATCTTAAAAATACAAGAGAAGAACACATACCTTTAAGTGTAGTTGATTTTGCAGTTGAGTTCTTGTAATGCTCACGGCTGGGGAGACTTTTGGGGTGAACTCATCATTTTTTTAATTTTCTTTTTGAGTAACTGTTTTGAACTTTTACATATTGCTATCAGACGTGACTTAAAAAAAGAGTAAGGAACTGGTATGGTTTTAACATTTGCTAATTTGCTCTAGCCTCTTTATTAATTATTTAGTTATACTTTCTTTTGACAGGGTGGATTGGGTTAGGTGGGAATATACGATTGGCAGCCTTTTTTAATTGCTGTGTACTTGTTACTTATCTTTTTAGGAAAATTAGTTTCTGAATCATATTGTTCATATCTTCAATTTTTAACTTTGTGAATTCCTCTATTGGCTGTATTACTTCAAATATGATTAAATATTGAAAACTTCTATTGTAGTGTGCCCTCTCTCTTTGGCGAGTATTAATGAGGGTTTTTGGAAGGGGGGGGGGGGTTTGTTTATGGTAACTATAAAATCCTTTAATTTCTCTACATGTCCATCAAGAAAACCATTCATTAACTGCCCAACACAAGGATACCAAGGAGTTAATCCTTGTCAACAGTTGTGGTACTATTCACAGCCATTATACTGATCATTCCATTGTACACTGTGTGACCGGCTACAAGACCATTTGTTTCCAGTGAGTATATATGCGTTTGACAGTTATTGTAGCTTCAGATTGCTGCAAGCTTCTTTTGTGCCACCTTGTATGCAGTTGTTTTCTTATTTTTACTTCCAGTGAGATTATGATATGATCTTTCAACTCCTGCTGTATGCTTGTCCATGATCATAACTGCAGAATCTATATTTGCTGGGGGTAGGTTGCATTTTTTTGTTAAATTATTGCGCTTGCTGTTGTGTTTGATTTACATTTTTCTGCTAATGTAGCTTTGTAAGTATGAGCCTAGTTGTTACCATTTTTGATGCCTAGATTATCAATGCTTGCGGTTCCAATCCTATCTTACATACAACTGTGTACTACAAAGTTTATATTTAAAATGAGATATGTTTGAGGTGGCTTATATCTTTTGCTTATTGGAAACTGATTTAGATTGATGCAAAATGCGTAGTTGTTAACTGCGAATTGCGCATCATTGCACATTGTGAATGAATTATGAAACACAACAAAGTTTATGGAAAACAAGTTCCCCAGCATCTCTGCAATTATCTTAGGAAGCCATTAACAGACACTGATTATAAGAGATCCCCCCACGGAAAAATATTTGTTTTCCCAAGAGAAAGAGAAAACAGAAGAGGAAACGGTGACACCCACGTAAGGAACAGCCAACAGAGACATCAACATAAGAAACAGAAAACAGAGATATCCACAAGACCAACCCAAAGCAGAAAACATGCTTTACTCACAGTCACAAGTTGAGAGGAGGCAGAAAGGTGCCATTTTTCCAAGAGACTAACCCAAAGCACTTGTAGTCCAAGGTAAGTACAAAGGCCTCCGAGAAAGACATGCGAAGAGTCTAAGAGTCAACTGAGAACCAGAGAGTTCCGTACTCCAGCACCTTGAGCTCTGAGAGAAACCGAGAAACTCGTGACAGGTGGAGAGAAACTTGAGAGAGGTGGTCACAATTGAGGGCTGAGATGGGTACTCAGGGACAAAATCGGGCTGGATTATTAAAGTAATAGATGGATATTTACCGTTGCCTTCATGTGGTGTAGATTGCGCTGGCAAGAAGTGCTCAATTGTGCATGCAATCCATCACAATGTGAAGGTTACAACGCAATGGCAGTTTTACTGTGCAAGATGCACACTCTGCAGTTGTGATTGCAAATGACAATTATGGCAGCATTTTTTTTTTTTATCTGTCAAGGTAGTGTGTCCTTTAAAAAGATATTTATGGGTGAACTTTACTGACAACCTATGCAGTGTTGTTGATAAAATCATATGTTAAATGAATTGTACTGTATCCATGGTCCATTGTGTTGTAATAAATAATCTTCTTGATGTGATATCTGATTTGATACATTTATTGCAGCACTGCATGCATGATGCTTGAGGAATATCAGACTGCTAAGGCAGCTCTGGAAGTGGGTGCTTCATTGGCTCCGGGTGAATCAAGATTCACTAATTTGATCAAAGAATGCAATGAGCGCATTGCAGGTAAATCGTAAACAAGGGTTCTTCATGTGGTAGATGATGACATCTCATGATCAAATCTTGACTTTTTAGAGAGAAAGTTAAAATATATCTTATTTGGCTGGCTTGTAATATGACATGTGATTGTTGGATGTATTATGTTGAACAGAAGAAACTGGTAACGTACCCATTCAGGAACAAACCATTGAAAAGGATGTGACTGCAAAAGATGTTCAGCCAGGGGATCATCTTCCAAATCCGGTGACAGTACCACCAGCTAAACCAAAATACAGGTTAGATCAGCATTGTGTTTTTGTGCTTTCTGCTGAGACTTGATTGTTTCATAAGTGGTGATTGTCATCATATTTTCTTGTGCAATTTTAGGGATTAGTCTTTTAGGAGCTTTTAGGGAGCATACACTATCAGGTTTTAAAGTTTTTGCATGATTTATTGATTGTTAGTTTGTGATTGAGGGAACTTGCAATTAAGTCTGTTTCTAGTCCTTGATACTCTTTAATTGGTATGCCCTTGATTATGATGATTGCACTACTGCATGTGCATCAGGAAAATTCCATATGGAAGAGAATTATTTGTCACTTAGATAAAGGGTTAATTTTTTGAAAAAAAATATTTTGCAGGCATGAATTCTATCAGAAGCCTGATGAGGTGGTTGTGACCATATTTGCAAAGGGCATCCGACAAGATAGCATTACTGTTGACTTTGGTGAACAAATAGTATGGTTCAAATTATAGTTTCGTCTGTGCCTTTTTACAGATTTGGTTAGACTGCTTGTTAGAGGATCATAATTATAACTTACTCTTTTTTCCCCCTTTTTTCTAGCTAAGTGTTAGCATTAACGTCCCTGGTGAAGATGCATTTAATTTTCAACCTCGCTTATTTGGAAAGGTATATAGGAGCTTCCTTTTCTGTATAACAAGCTTTGAGCACTGGGATGATATTGATTATTCTCAAATTTGCTAAATTTTTATATATTTTTTTGTTGGCTTAACCTCTAGTAGTTTGCAAATTGGCATTGGACTGCTTCAGAATGATTCAGTATCTGAGCTGTTTCTGTTAATTTGTAAATCATGTTAATTTTGGCTTTTCTTGAATCAGATAATACCTGACAGATGCCGATGTGACGTTTTGTCTACCAAAATTGAAATTCGCCTTGCAAAAGCAGAACCTATCCACTGGACATCTCTTGAATTCACCAAGGAAATTACAGTTGCACAACGAGTAAATGTGTCTTCAGGTAATTTAAGATCAGTTGTTATTTTAATGATTTCAATATACAAGAGAACCCACCTATAACATCATAGAGATTTCTTATGGTTGCTTCTATCCATTTTTCTCTATATGATGATTAATTTTTGTGTTGGGTCCATGATGTATGTATAGCAATGTTATGTTCTGCTTATGTTATAAACTATTTAGTTCTATGCTGCAGTTATGGTCTTGCCCCACCACATACGCTCTTGATTTCTTTATTATTTGAATGCTCTGACAATCTATTGACTTTCATACACTCCACAACATTATGGATGTGCTAGATATTCTGATTTTGTAAGACTAATGAAGCTCTTATTGTGATACCAGTGAAGCATTATATTGCTCGGAGTGATAAATGTTACATTTGATAATATATCCTATGATTTATTGGGTCAGTAGTTACTTTATTTGTTGTTACTTCGTTGGTACAGGTTCATTAATGAGATTTGGGGGTGAACAAAACCAGTTCTGCAAGCTGATGGGCCTGACGATGGCCTATGTACTAAAATTATTTTCTTTCTGCACTTCTAGTCATTGACTACATGCTAATAAGCTTTATTCTTTGCAATGAATTTTGCAGCTACCGCAGGTCAAAGACCTTCTTACCCATCCTCAAAACCAACCAGAGTAGATTGGGATAGGCTTGAAGCTGAAGTTAAGAAAGAGGTACGTTTGCAGTTACTTAAAATGCTGTTGTTCTTTGTTAGTACACTTCCTTGCTCCACCTCATAACATCTATCATTTCAGGAGAAAGAAGAAAAGCTTGATGGTGACGCAGCATTGAACAAATTTTTCCAGGATATATATAAGGATGCTGATGAGGACACCAGAAGGGCAATGAAAAAGTCATTTGTAAGTTTATATTTTCTTTCTACAGCCCTGATGAATGTATGATGCCAAACTTGTTGGGCTTACTGCCATGACTTGAATCTCACCAGTAATTGTTTGACAGCTTGCAAATTAGTTCACATTGTGTACCGCTGTTGTGTATCCTGCAGCTAATGTCACATTTATTTTTTGCAGGTGGAGTCCAATGGAACAGTACTGTCTACAAACTGGAAAGAAGTGGGATCAAAGAAGGTAGAGGGAAGTCCTCCTGACGGCATGGAATTGAAAAAATGGGAATATTAATCTGTTGTCTGAATCAGTGTAGTGTTTTTTTGGTGTGAGATCATGCTCGAATTGCTTGTTAGTGTTTGGACACTGCTGAACTGAATTCATCTTCGTTGCTTTTATTGGTTGTCCTTGGGGTGTTTGTATGAATTCATTTTCCGGTGTAGTTTTCGTGGAATTTGAACTTTCTGTTCTTCGGTAAACCGTAAACGCAACCTGAACCCTCAATAAATATTGTTGATAAGTGTGACATGCGTAGTAGTTAGTTATCCTAGTTTCCACCCTGACTAAAATTTCGGTCGTTCTTTTACACCATCTCATCCTAAAACTAATTCCACTCCGACTCATTAGGCAACCACGCCCAATTGTTCCTAATTAAAATGAGAACGAGGTAGCCGTAATGTTTTCAAAATTCATTTTCTAAATTCATTATCTACCGTAATTATGGAGGATGGTCACATTGAATTTTACAGTTTAGCACCGATTAAAATCAGTACACTTTATTGGCATTCCTGATTCACTCCAGTAAACCTTTCGCAGCTCTTATTGCACACACAAAAATATAATTAAAGTGGAGAAAGAAATTAAAGTATTTAAAAGTAATTTAAAATATAATTAAGCCTATAATTGGTAAGTACAACAACGGTGAAATGAAATTGTAAATTTTAAAAGCATGCGATATATACTCCATAAAGTCAATGGCTTGTAGACTATATAAAACTCATAATTGCTTCAAGAAAAATAAAATAAAATCTAGTACAAAAATTCCCTTTGTCAAATTGTTGTTTTTATGTTCCACATAGTTAGTTCGTTCAATGAATATCAGTGTCATTTATAACTTTAACAAGTATTGTTCATCTCAAAATGTGATTTTTATGATAAATATTTAAAGTATAAAATATTTTATAAAAAAATTATTTTATAAATCTATATTAATAAAAAATTTAGAGTAAAATAATAATAAATTATATATTTTTTTAATGATGATTTAATCATTTTTTTTAATTATATCCTGCGATTAAGTAAAAATGATTTGTGCATTTATTATAATTTTATCTTATTTTTATTTAAACCACAACTTAATTGGATCGAAATTTCATTTTATGAACTGCGGATATGAAATGACATATTTGCCCTCCCTCCGGTAGATCAAATGTCAGGACAACCTGGCCGCACCCCCTCTTGTTCAACATCTCCTGGCCCCAGCCAAGCCGTGTTCGCCGTTTCCGTTGCCGACCATTCTTGCCGGTGAGTTGTGTGATCACTTCCTCTTACAAATTTCCCGATCGATTTCCAAATCTCAGTGTCCCATCGTCGACCCTCTTCTCATATTCTACTTTCACGCCGTACCTTCTTTCTCCCCATCTATGTCACTCTTCTCTCTTTCATTGTGCTCCAATTCCTCTCTGTATTCTCTATCTCTACCTACTTTCTCCACTATAGTCTCATTCTGTCTACCTCAAGACTTCTCCCATTTCTACTCTGGTGTGTTAGGTGTTGTGGAATTTTGTTTAGACTTGATTAAATTCTGGGGACTGATTTTGGAGGTTCGGATTAGGATTTGGGGCTTAATAACTTTGGTTGATCTGTGATTTTAGATCTTGGATATCTGATTTGAGTTTTGGAGCTTTCTGGTTGTTGAGTTTATTTTACAATTATATCTATCCTCTTGGAACTAGTCGATTGGACAATTAGACATTGGCAGATTTAAAATTAAGTAGTAGTCAGATGATTTTTCAGATCATAATTGGATAAGCTCAGCGCCAAAAAGATAACTGGTGATTGGTTAGGCACCTGATTCTTCACGTTGGGTGGAGTTCAGGAAAACTGAGATTAATATTCCAGGCTTTGCATTTGGTTTAAAATAACACAGCCATCTTTGCCTGTAATTCTTTCCTTTTCTTCATTAACTTGAAATTGATATGAAGATTCACATAAAAATGTCTTGGATGAGCAGAGTATCCTCCCCGATAGGCAAGTTCCTATCGTAAGTTCAGTATCATCTTCACTCGAACTACTTACACTCCAAGGAGTAGACATGTCAGTTCTCGCTGACAGAAAATACGTTTAATAGATGCTGAATATGCTGGACTTTGGGATCTAGTAACTTGAATTATAGCCTATGCAAGAGATTAGTATAAGGTTATTCCTCATACCGTACCCCATTAAGGGGTTGTGTTTTGGTCAAAGAAAATGTCACGAACAATGTTCTTATTACTTTGACGAGAATGCTATTAGAAATTAGTGCTACTAAAGATGACTTCTTCGGGCTGTTTGATTTGCTGTTGAATGGTTACATTTTACTTATGGTTTTGGACAAATCCCTGTCTTAGGTAACTTTTAATGTTCTCTTGTCCATGTCTTGGCATTGTGTTTGTTTTTATTCCCCTAATAATTGCTAAGTTATAGCTATGAAACAAGAAATTTGGATTGGGAATAATATAGCAGTTTTTTCCCCTTCAAAAAATAGGCATATTCTTGTATTAATTTATTTATCCAGTATAATCCAAGCACAATAATCTCACATTCTTGGTAATATGTCAATAATTGTTGGAAATGTATCAACAGATCAAATGCATTTTTGGAACATTATTAGGCATAGTATTCCAAGGATGGTGAGTCACAGGAAAGTTTTATGTATGGAATCTTTCATTAAGTGATCCAAATGCCTCTATAGAATCAATGGGTTTCAATGGTAAGTGGTAGATACATTAAGTGTAGTATTGCTAATTATGTATGTATGTATGTATAAGAATTGGTTTATACAAGAGGGATTTGTGTCATTTTTCGAACAAGATGTAAGGTCAAATGTAACCAAATTTTAAAGAAAGAGTGATGAACCTAACCCAGTCCAAAGACAGTTTAAAAAGTTAATCAAAATAAATATATAGACTCGTTGTTTTATTTCTTTGTTATTGTTTAAAGAAAGAGCAGTGGGTATAGTTAAGCATTCAATGCATTGCTACTAAATTTTAAAGTGAGATCTCAATTTCATAGCAAACCATTTTGCTTTTATACCTTAAATGTGTGTTGTGCCACATCTGCTCATATTATTGCCATGGCACCATCTGGCCCATCTTCCGTCTGCTGAGTAACCAAAATATTATCCCATCCCCCTTTCACAATTCCACAAGCTTTGGCAGGTCCGACCACTCTCTCTGCTCACTTGATGGTTTCTTGCTGTCATTCTCATTCAGATAAATAGCAGTGCTTCTGCTGACAACAGTCCACTTATGTTTTTCTCCTTTAGGTCTCTTTTTGAACCCTCAATTATCTCACCATGACAACAAGCATGGGTGGCAGTGATGTGCACCCAGAATGAATTAGGACATTCTTACTCTAAATAATATAAGAAAACATCTGTACTAGGAACATGGTGTGCTTGGTAGTAGAGAAGATAGAAAGAGGGGAGATGGGGGGCACAAATTTGTCACTCCCATGAAATATAACATGTCTAGATATATTGTAAAATTTTACTTTAGTGCTCTGCTTTTTTTTCCCCATTCTCATCCCTGCCTGGAATAACCTTGATATTATTGTTTTTAATTATGTACCCACAACTGATATGAACCATATGTTTGTACTGGCCAATTGTGGAGTACTGTACTTAATATGGTTAACATACATGACAGGATATCTATTTTTCTATCAAATATCAATTGCTTTGTATCCATCGTAATCAAGAATGCAATTCTTTGGGGGATCAGAGATCAGTCCCTCACCACCTGCTCCAACAGCATCAGGAAACAATGCCCATATGATGTATATTTTCAATAGAAACGGTGTATGCTTGCTCTATAGGGAGTGGAATCGCCCTCTTCGGACATTGAATGCCCAGCAAGACCACAAATTAATGTTTGGCCTACTTTTCTCTCTCAAGTCATTAACTGCCAAGATGGATCCCACTAGGTAAGTTTTCCTCTTCTGAATACCAGAAAAACCCTTTAAAATACCATTGTATTCCACGTGGATATGTACCATTGAAGTTAGTTTCTCAGCACAACAAATAACTTATTGCCACAAAAGTGATGTAAACAATGCATCTGCTTTTAATTTTTAAATGGAAGAAAGATTGATGGGAGTTTATCTTATTATGTTTCAAAATGTACAAAATATCCCCTAAGGTATTACTTGCTTAAATTTTTTCTTGCTTCTGCATTCTGTAGGACAAACTATTGCATACCACATTAACTGTATTGCATATGTGATAAGGCTTCAGCCTAAAAGTCATTCTTTAGGTTGGTCTATTACAAGCCTGCAATGTTAGCAATAAATTATTTCGGACTTTTCTGTCATGAACAATTAATATTATTGATGTTTTTATTGGATTACTTAGGCATATCGAGTCAACCATTATCCATTTCACTAACACGTAATGTACTGAAACCTTTGATTGGACTGGTGCTAAGTCTCTTACAAAGAGACCATCTTAGGTATGTAAAAGTGATAGGAATCTCAATTTATTTTAAATGAAGTTTAAACTAGAGATATTATAATAAAAATATTAATTTTAGGAAATTTTCTCTTTGTATATTAGGTTCTATATATCAAATAGTAGAACTTCAGGGGTAAAGAGCATGAAAATATTTGTTTGTGTATGAAAGCTTGTGATGCATGAGCTTCAGTAGAACAAGCCAAAGAAGGGCTCAGCATCATTGGTTTGACAAAGGAACTGAGTTTAATCTAAGCTTTTATTCTGTTGCTAGTGAATTCACAAGCTGTTTGGCCTTGTACCCTTATATTTGTTCATTTCCCAAAAGTGGATAAATGCAAATTAAATTTTGAGATGAATTATCATTGTTTTGTTTATTTCCTGTATTCTTGCAAAACCCAAATATAGAGTTGTAGATCAATCCTCCAGTGCAGATGAAATGATCCAGATCTTTCACCAGCGAAACCAGATATAAAGTTTATCTTTACTGTAGCAGATCCAATATTTATGTATGAGCAAAGCTGACTTTCCTTTGGCATACAAACTACCAAAAGTTGAACAAGAAAAAGATCTCTTTTTGCCAGAACCTAAAGCCTTTGTTTTTGTAATGACAAGTACTGAATTTTGTCAATGAATCTAGACTTGATATGCACACTAATACATTAAGTTGGTTTCCCAAACAAAGGAATAAGATAGCACTACTGTGTGTATGAGTATACGAGCTAATGTTCCTTCTGAATTAAATTTCCCTTTCTGCTTTTTATTTCTTGCCCAGTATGGGCTGTTGTCTATAACCATAGTAAAATTGTACCCAAACAAGGAGAAAGAATGTTAACAATAATTTCTAGTGGGGTTTGTGTACGTTATCTTCCTTTCATGGAACATCATCTGTGATTTGTCCTCAAGAGTTTAGTGTTTATATTTTAATTTGTGATGGGTTGAAAGTAGTTTAATTTAGTTGGTAAGCGTTGCTGCCTAGAATTTCAAGAGGCACCATGTGATTTATATGTCAATATCCCATAACTATGGGATGGCAATTGTACAAGATGCCTTCTTTTTGTGAACTTATGTGCATATGCCTCATGGTAAATCTCATTTTTCTTATACTTGGTACCAGATATCATTTGCATTCTTGTTTCTAATGTATTCTTTCATTTTGGCTAAGTGCTTTCATGGTTTGTTTAGGAAACCATATGACATAAAGACATGGGAATAATGAAATTGGACAATAAATCTGGACACATTACATGGTTCAAGTCAATACATTATTAATGTTCATACCTTTTATTTTGTTTTCCAAACTAGGCTTGGTGTTTTACCATGATGAGCAACACGCTGAAAATATCCAAAAGTAGGGGTAAGCTTGATTCAGGTTGGTTGAAATTACCTTTAATTTTCAAGTAAATGAACCCTACTCTGGTAAAGGAAATTCTACCCTACCTGCAGCTGACTTAAACTGCCTGATTGACTGACCAAATTAAACAACTTATGGAATTGATGGTTCAGTAAGTTTGCTTACTCAAAAACTGCAAATACATTATGTAATATTCATAGTGCATACAAAAAGGTTTAACAAAAGAAAATCCTGAAATTGATGAGTGATGTACATGAGAATAATAGGTACCAGAGACTGCAGAATTATTGTCTCAATTAATATCTCACTAAGCAGCTAACTCAGAAAATTTGTTTTTCTATTTATAAAGGATGGTTTTTTTTTTTTGGGGGGGGGGGGGGGGTGTGAGGGAGGTAGATATGGAGTGAAACTTGGATATTATTTGGAAAGGTGGAACCAAGGTAGAGTGGAGCAGAGGGGATTGTTGTGGAAATCTGATGACGAAAAAGGTAAGCAGCAGGGTTTAATTGAAAAGGAAAAGGTAAAGAGGGAGAGGCATTCGGGTTGGTTGGACACTGATGAGAGATCTGAAATGTGTTACTACTATTATTTTGGTCAAATTTAATTTTATCCTGGTTATATATTTCAAATTAATTAAACTGAGATATGAGGATCTCTTTTTTCTTTTTAAATATATAAAGAGTAATTATAGAAAACCTTCTTCAACTTTAACCAATGTACAACCTCCCAAGGTTTCGATTGTAGAAATTTACCCACATCAATTATTTGATTGTAACAATTTGTCATTATTAACAGTCTGGGAATTGACAATTCTGTTATCAATTTAAACAGTTAACGGTGGAAGTCTTAATTTGCATAATTGGACAGTTAATGAGGGTAAATTGCACACTCAAAAATTTGGGGACAAACTGCACATCGAGTATAGTTGAATTTTTTTTTTAAATAATTTTGTTTATTTAAGTTGTTAATCTGAGATACCTGTGCATGCCACAGTAATTAATTGAAACTGAGAGTTTTGGATAAGTCTGATAGGTTTGACACTGGCTGCTCAGGCTATGCTCACTCTACCAAAAAGAGTTATAAATCTATTTTAACTGTGTTTACTCGATTGCCATATATATAAAAGTACTTGGAAATTATGAAACATTTGCTATTTTGTATCCTGATTCTTCTACTTTTCCATCTCTGTTGTCTGTTTTATGCCATATCATGTTATGTGTATTTCAGGCTTTACATGTGCCTGTTTAATGCTATAATTGTCTCAATTATTACAAATCTTAGGTTTGTTTATTGTTGCAGCGCATCATGAACTGGTCATGGATTTATGTTTTAGTAATTATGGAAGGAAATTTGATCTTATTGCTGGTTTACAATTTGTATATAGTACTAGTAGGTTTTATTTATCATATTCTCGCTTTTTGTGCAGTGCAGAGAAAGGGAATCTTGGGGTGCCTCAACTACCTGGCCAAGGTTGTTCCTTTCACAGTTTTCGCACTAATACATACAAACTCACTTTCATGGAAACTCCTTCTGGAATAAAGGTCAGTTACAATGGTATTTCTGGTTTTCTTATATGTTGTGGCCTCTTCTGGAAAGTGTGATCAACAATTCAACATGGGAGCGAGACTAAAGCATCTACGAGCCCAAACTAACTTGTTATATGAGCATTGTCAATGGTGGACACTGGACACCATGACCACCATGGCATCATGGCAGGGCAGTCCATGGCCCATCTGCTTGTAAACCTCCTTAGTTTGGTAGTGGCATGGTGCCTGTCAGACTGAAAATGGCAGATTTTTGTGCATTTGACTCAGCTGGCCAGTGGGCTTGTGATGTGGAGGGATTTCAAGGCCATTTGTCCCTATATGAATAATAACTTCACAAGTAAAACCCCCAAAAAACACTACAGAACGCTCTCTGAAAACTCATGCACAGTACTGCATCTCTAGGGCTGAACAGAGGCATCTTTATTGACTCTTTTGTTTCTTGTAATTAACTTCCAAACTGTTGAAATCATCTCTGGATACAAGTCATACAACTTCAAGCTTAAACTGCTGGTGGACCTTTGTTCTTCCATTTTATGATTTCTGTTTCTTTGGTGGTGGTGGCCCACACCCCGCCCGGGGGGGGGGGGGGGGTTTTGTTGGGTGGGGTTCAGATGAAAATAGCTGGGTTATATTTTTTTTAATGTTTTTCTTGATTAAAAAAAATATGAATTCTTACTCACATTTTGTTTCTGTATTTAAAATTTTTTGCATTTTTTAAACTTCCTGCCTGGCTTAGTTGCAGTGTTTATGGCTCATCACTTAGGCTGCTTTTAACCATTAATGAATTTGGGATATATGATTTAGATTTTTTTTTGGGATGGGAGATTTAGATAGGGAGCGATGCCAGCAGTTATTTTGGTGAAAGAATCAATAATCACTCAAATGTGGTTATTCATTTAAATGATTGAATTGAGTAACCACATTTGAGTGGTTATTGGTCTTTATGCTAAAATAAGTTGACAGATTGATCCCTTGTATCTCAGGAGCTCCCATCCCTGAGATGATTTTGGTTTCCTAGTATTTATTTTCATCTCCTACTTCAATCATCTAATGTTCAAGTCATATGTACCAAGTGTAGCCAAAATGATTAGGAAATTGGTGCATTAAAATTTAAATTTGACGAGTAATATACTGAGAATCAGGGTTGAACCAACGTTATAAGGTGTGGGAGTAAGTGCCTTCACTAACCTTTCCAAATTTTAATGTTAAGTATCTTTAAATTACATTATTGCAACTATTACGTGTTTTTAATTGCCCCAATTGCCACTTACAAGTCAGTGACTTGTGTGATTTAAACTTCAAGAAAACAACCTAAAGGCTAGAGACTTCTTGCGTACTTTATGTGTATGTATAGCATACTTACTGTCCCCACTAGCCAAAATTTCTGGATCTGCCCCCTGCTGAGAATACTTAGTTTTGAGTGTATTTTGATTGAAATGTATCTGGTTGAAATTCTGACTGTGGAGTAGTTACATTCAAGCAACTATCATAGCTGTCTCCCCTTTGATTGGTGTTACTTTGTCACTTTTAAATGGATCCCAGCTAATTGACTTATGTGGCTTTAACTGAAAACTTGTGTTGTTAATTAATTGCCTTAAAACTGATCAGGTGGATATAGATGGTCTACATAGCTCCAGCAACTTCATGATCTTGTCTTTGCAATTAAAGAAAAAAGACAGCTAACGGCTCATAAATATTATCAAATAGTGTCTCAAATTTTTGCCCAATATTTTCTTGTCTGTCTTTGTTATTATGAGGCTATTGTGGTTGACCCTTGATTTTCATGCTTGATGCAGATTATCTTGGTGACTCATCCCCGGACTGGTGATCTGCGGGAATCGCTCAAGTACATATACAATTTGTACGTTGAATATGTTGTTAAAAATCCTCTCTATACTCCAGGATCTCCAATCAGGTGACTGAATTTCCAGTAAATGGCTTGTTTCAGTTTAACATTTGGTCTCATATTTTCATGCATTGGCAGTCCCGTCATTTAGACATAACCTGCACATCTAGCAGTAGATAGAAAAGGAATGAGATGAGGACATTAATATCACTGCGTCTTTTGACCCCACTGTCAGATGAACAGTGAATTCATGTCCCTTGCATTGGATATTTGATATTAAATTCTTTTTTTCTCTAACTGAGTCCTAAATGCATCTAAGATTATTGGATGATTTTGTTGAACTGATGTATTCAGTGTCTGTTGCATTTGCTTTAGACATCAGCGTTATTAATGAAATTATCTGTCTGGCATGTGGCAAGATCTTCTATAAGCTGAAAAGTGAGGTGCTTATCGCATTCAGTGCGTAATTTTTTTACTTTGATGGAGGAAGAACGAAATGTGGTTTATTCTCGCATTTGTTAGTCAACAACCAAATTTGGCAAGGACTTCTTTTATTTTGTTAGGGGGTGGGCTGGGGTTATAAAGGAGCATGTTGTACTAAGATTGTGGGGAAGGTAAAGTTGTGGGGATTGAATGCCAGACACTAAACCTCCTGAGATTGGGGAGATGCACCTAAACTTGCAAGTCATTGGCAAGGAATTCGTTTCTGGTGTTACATGGGCTCAGCTGTCATTAACCTAGTTTCTTTCTGTTTATTAAGTGTAGTTCTTTTTGTTAATTTTCCTTCTTGGCATAATTATTGGTTTACGAGCGACCAATGATACATCCATAACCTGCACACAACCTTAAATAAGTTTATTTTACAGAGTTATTTGATAACTGACGATGGGTTTTGTAGGTGTGATCTGTTCAATACAACACTGGATCAGTATGTGAGAGGCATTGCATAGAAGCTGAAGAGTAATTCTGGCTGAAGAGTAGTTCCTAGCACTAAGTTATGCTATTACTTATTACTTATTTAAAAAATTAAAAAAATTAAATTTATTAAGTTTTATAAACTAAAAATTAAACCCTTGAGATTTAATAGTTTATTTAATATTTTGTGAGTATTTAAAATTTTAAAATTTGTGAATGTTTCTTTTCTTACTGAAAAAAATATTCTTGCAAATCTGGAGAAATTGAAGTTTGTCGGAATTACTTCAGGTCTTTAACCTCGACCAACTTTGAACGGTAGTAGCAACTACCATTTTTACTGAGCCAAAACCAGAGGTTACTATAAATTCATTTCCTTGAATTGGGTTGCGTTTCTTAGTTTGTTACGTGCTTCAACTACTTTTCAAATCTATCCAACCATCATTATAGTAATGTTATTTAACGCATTCATGTCATCATTCGTCAATTGTATGCCAAAATAGCAAACTAATGAAAGGGACATTTACTATTGTTGTGGCTTAGACCTGGTGAATTCCCCGACCAAGAAGCACAGAACAGCAATGGAGGAGGCAATTGTTCTATACCCAACAACAATCATAGGCCATCTCGTGGCCATGGTGGAGCTAGGCAAGCATATATTCACTCACCGTCCTTCTCTATCCGTTCACATCCTCATCGCAAAAGCACCATACGACGACGGCTCCGCTTCCCGCTACATCGCCACCGTCTCTGACACCATGCCTTTCAACACCTTCCACAGCCTCCCCGCAATTACTCTTCCTCCCGCCTTTCTTTCCTCCACTTCCAACCATGAAAACCTCTTGTTTGAGGTCATTCGCCTCAACAACCCAAATGTCCTCCAAGCTCTTCAATCCATTTCCAAAAGCTATACCATTCATGCCCTCATCATAGACTGCTTTGGATCTCAAGTTCTCTCCATCGCCTCCCAACTTAACCTCCCCGCCTACTACTTCATCACTAGCGGCGCCGCCAACCTTGCTTGCTTCCTTTACTTATCCACCATCCACCGCACCACCGACAAGAGCTTTAAAGAACTCAAAACACATAAAAAAATTCCCGGCTTGCCACCAATCCCAAGTTTGGACATGCTGAAACCGCTGCTTGATCGTAACGATCCCGCCTATAAAAGCTTTGTAGAATCCTCAACTCTGGCACCCAAAACCGCTGGGATTATTGTACACACATTTGAAGCTCTAGAACCCTCATCCCTCAAAGCAATTTCCGATGGTTTATGCATAACAGATAGTCCAACATCACCCGTTTATTGCGTGGGTCCCTTGATTATGGAGAAAGAGGTGCTGCCGGTGACGGCGGCGGCGCTGGTTTTGGAGGTGGGCACGAGTGTTTGAAGTGGCTGGATTCTCAACCAAGTAAGAGCGTTGTGTTTTTGTGCTTTGGGAGTTTGGGTTTGTTTACCGAAGAGCAATTACATCAAATAGCTGTCGGGTTGGAAAGAAGTGGGCATAGATTTTTGTGGGTGGTGCGCAACCCACCGTTAGAGCACAGCCCAAACCTGACTTTGCGGTCCCAACAGGACCCTGACTTGGAATCGTTGCCTTCAGAAGGTTTTCTGGATCGGACCCAGAACAAGGGGATGGTAGTGAAGAAGTGGGCCCCGCAGGTAGCGGTGCTGAATCATGAATCGGGAGGTGGGTTTATGACTCACTGTGGATGGAACTCGGTGCTAGAAGCGGTGTGTGCTGGGGTGCCCATGATTGCGTGGCCGCTCTATACGGAGCAGAGGTTAAATAGGGTGACGTTGGTGGAGGAAATGGGGATGGCGTTGCGTATGCAGGAGTCGGAATCGGGAATGGTGACGGCGAGGGAGGTGGAAGAGCGAGTTAGAGAGTTGATGGAATCAGAGAAGCGTGAGGTGCTCAGGAAACGAGTGATGGCTGCAAAGGACGAAGCTGAAGCCGCACTGCGTGAAGGAGGCTCTTCTCGGCTTGCATTGTCCAAACTGCTCTAGTCATGGAAGAGAAGAGATTAAAGAAGGTAATCACGTGGCGGCAGGACGTACTTGTAATTGCGTTAGGAAAAGTGATTAAATTTTGAAAAAGAAATACATTAGTGTTTTCATTTTCATAAAATAAAATTTTTAAAAATTTTTATTTAAAAATATAAATTATTAAATTTATCAAACTTTACAATATCACATATTAAATTTTATAAACTTAGTCTAATAAATTTAAATTTTTCATGACATACGTAATTTAAGTTCTCAAGTGGTTCAATTCTTACGTAACCTTGCAACATTATTACATATAAAAAAAAAATACAAAAGTAGCTAGCAATGGTTTTATTTATACAAGATGCCATAGAAGTTTGAATGAATGACATCTTTTCTGAGGTAATTACTTATATTTTTTCTTATTAAATTAATTATACGTACTAACTTAACCAGCGAATTAATAATTAATTAAGTTGAAATGACATTGAAGAAGAAGAATACGTCGTGCTCTCTCTTGTGGATGGCGGGTCAACCATCGGTGTGTACGTGTTGTTGAATGTGTTGCCTTTTGCTTTTTCAAATTGAATGCTTTCCCTGCTTGAATAAAAATTATAAATTTAAATTATATAATTGTTATGAATAAAAAATTAAGTTAATTTTTATTTTTAAATTTTTGAATTTAATTTTATATATATTAAATAATTTTATTACTCTTTCGTTACTTAAATAAACTCCTAAAAGCAAGTTACAAAATAAAAGTCAGATCTACACCCATTTGACCATTCTTTTAAATTATTTTTTTTCCTTTCTTTGCTTTTGCTGAAGAGGTAACATATCAAAGTTGACTAGCAGCCTCCACTAATCGAATGGCAGATGATTCTTCATCTAGATGTTCATTTTCGTAAGTCTTCCACAAACTGTTATTTTTAATTCCAGTTTTCCATTCTTTTTATAATCTCACGCTGCCCATTAAAACCCTTATTCTCTTCTTTCTTTTTTGACGAAACCCTCATCCTCTTCTTGATGCCCTGTTTTCCTCCATTTGTGAAAGGTAAAATGAACAATGCCATGAATGTTTCACCAGAAACAACCAAACATGCCATAATTCTATATCCTGTTATGGGCAGGGGACACATAGTTCCCATGGTGGAACTCGGCAAGTTCATATTGACCCACCACCCTTCCCTTTCCGTTGCAATCATCATCCCAACCCGACCCAACACCACCACCTCCGACTACATCGCCACCGTCTCCACCACCGTTCCCTCCATCACCTTCCACCACCTCCCCACCATTCCACCCACCGCTTCACCTTCAGATCATTTTCGCCTCATCAATAGAAACCTTCACCATACCCTCTCATTAATTTCCCAATCCCATGAACTTAAAGCCGTCGTTTTGGACTTCTTCAACCACTTTGCCGCCAACGTCCCCGCACGCCTCAACATCCCCACCTATTATTACTTTCCCTCTGCCGCCAGCACCCTTGCCCTCTTTTTATTCCTGCCAACTCTCCAACGAAATGCCACAAAGAATTCCAAGGACTCTGATCATCTTCTTCGTATCCCAGGATTGCCGCCAATATCGGAAGATGACTTGCCCGATCCTATAAGGGACCGTCATAATCGGAGGCAAAACTATGAGGGATTTCTCAACATCTCGACCTCCATGATGAAAAGTAATGGGATAATCGTAAACACATTTGAGAAGCTTGAAACAAGAGCATTCAGAGCATTAAACGATGGATTTTCTGTGCCAGAAACACACACACCACCTGTCTTCTGTATTGGGCCGTTGACTTCAACGCAAGCTGGAGAACAAGATGAAAGTGGGTGTTTGAGTTGGCTCAACTCGCAACCAAGTCGAAGCGTTGTGTTTCTAAGTTTTGGAAGCCAGGGAAGGTTTTCTGCAACTCAGATTAAAGAGATGGCTATTGGGTTAGAGAGAAGTGGGCAACGATTTTTGTGGGTAGTAAGGAACCCAACACGCTATTATGGAAATAGGGAACCGAGTTTGGATGAGCTGTTGCCGACTGGGTTTCTGGAGAGAACAAAGGGGAGGGGACTGGTGGTGAAAGAATGGGCCCCACAGGTTGCGATCCTGAGCCATGACTCGGTGGGTGGATTCGTGACTCATTGCGGATGGAACTCGGTGTTGGAGGCAGTTCGTGCGGGAGTACCAATGATTGCATGGCCTTTGTATGCAGAGCAAAGACTGAACAGGGTGGTTCTAGTGGAGGAACTGAAGGCAGCTGTGGCGGTGAACGAGTCTGAGGACGAGTTTGTGACTGCCACTGAGTTGGAGAACCGAGTTCGAGAATTGATGGATTCAGAGAGTGGGACAGAGATTAGAGCGAAGATTTTAACATTAAGAAACGATGCCGCGGCGGCCCTGCAGGAGAGCGGCTCTTCTCGGGTTGCTCTAAACAAGTTGGTTGATTTGTGGAAGTAAAATTAGATCGAATCCAGGATGCGATGGATGGAGCTCAGCCATTTTTTTTTTCTTTTGTTTTCTTCTGTATATTTGTTTAGATTTTAAAATTAAGTCGCATTACTTATACCATTATAATTTTGTATACATTTATACGTATACAAGACTTGATAGAAAAGTTATACATACCGTAGAAATCATGGGTGGGATGCTACTCATCGGAAAGTCATTTCTTATGTCAATTAACATGAGACAGCGGTGAAAATTAAACTGGTTGATAAGAGGGAAAAGTGCCTTAGCTGCAGAAACTGTGGAGCTTCGTTCTTGGCATGGAATGATATAGAGATGTCTGATAGTTGAGGGAAATTAACCTTATCGTTGAAGGCTACCCTGATTATCACAGGGCTGGGTGCACATTCAGGAGATTTGGGACCATGATTGGGGAGGTTGTCTTCTCCAATGTCTTTTACAAAGCAAACGGAGTTGTTGACTGTCAGGCAAATTTGGCCCAGCAAGAATCTCATCACCCAACGGATGTAGTCATAACTACCAGATGGGCGAGGCTTTCCCACACTGGGTTAGATTGGAGTTTTTCTTTCTTATATTTCTTATTACTTCAAAAAAATAGAAAAAGGAAAGTTTATTTGCAAGAACATTTTTAAATTAAAATTTTTCGAAAGCATTATGTTTTTACAAAGCAATGAACCTATCCAAACGGTATATTCAGACAAAGTAAAATCATTGAATCTGATTCATTCCCAAAATACAGGGCAATGACTTTTATAAGAGTACCTTTTAAGAGTTTGGAGTTCGGTGTGCATAATTAAACAAATTTGTTGGGGTGGATCGCAATTGTGCTTATCCTAAAAGAAGTAAATGAACTCGCTGACCGATTGGCAGAAAATGCAGAGAATAGACTAGTATATTTTATTGGTTCTTTGTCACTCACTGAAAAAATTGATAATTGGCAGCACTCCATGGGCCGACCTACGACATGGTCCGCTTATTTTTTGGCTTTAGCTTTTGAAAGAAAAGTTATGAAATCAATAGAGCGTGAAGTTTCCTGTTTGCTCTCATATCAAGAGTTTTTGATGATTTATGTGCAGCTTGTGTGTTTACTTTAAACAAAATTAACTCTATTTCATAAAAAATTAATATTTTAATGGATAATTGTTAAAAATTAAAAAGGAATTAAAAATATGATTATTGATTGTATTGTATATATACCAAAATTCATTGTCTTTAAAGTACAGTCACAAGAGGAGATGTAGCTGTACATACTATACTGAAAAATTGGTTAATTACACAAGTATAAATTCATCCTTGTGTTTTGCAAGTTGCAAGGAATCAATCAGCCATATAAATGGTGCATAAACTTTCTCTTTTATTTTCATTTTAAAAATGAATTTTTATTATTTATCATTTCATAAGTAAAACAAATTCAAATTAATATGTGAAAATTAAAATGTGTCAAACAGCCTGTACGGACTTTAGTTATTGATCAAGATTGATCCAAGCCATTTGTTGATCAAAATTATTTCGTTTGATTGGCTCTAAAAACAAAAAAAAAACTTTCTATCTAAATAAGTGTGTGAATATATTAACATCTCATTTACTAATTTAATTCAATGCTGCCTAAACCGCGCATTGTGTTTAGCCACTCGCGCTCAACCAAAATGGGATTGAGATTCTATGCGGTGAAGGTATAAAACAATGACAGAAATAAATATAAAATAGAACAATAATAATAAAAAAATTATGTATTAAATTATAAAAAAATAATTAAAATAAAAATATTCAAATGCACTAAAATGCCTCTTGCCTTGAAAGGAACTTGGAATGTACTTCGAATGAGCTTCGAAGTTGTTAGCCTTATTTGTAACAGGAATAGGCCGGGTTCATAAGAATCTGACAAATCTCGACCATAATCAAATGTTATATCTATTAAAAATATTCTTATTTGCAGCAAAACAAAAAACTTCTTTCTCGGAATCTTGTCACTTTTTTTTTGGAGGAAAATCTTGCAACTTTTTTTGTCCGCCATCGCTGGCTTTTTTTGATTTTCCTGATCTTCTTGGTTCAAGGCAAAAGAAATATTTAATTTAGGGTTATAACCACCAGGCAGCGAATCAAATATTAGTGTCATTATTAAAATGAAAACGCTTTGTCGTCCTCATCTCATCCTGCCCATTATTAATATAGGATTTATTTAAATCTTCTACTTTTATTATTTTTAATAAATTTAAATCTTCAACATGGGAGCAAGACTAAAGCATCTACAAGCCCAAACTAACTTGTTATATGAGCATTGTCAATGGTGGACACTGGACACCATGACCACCATGGCATCATGGCAGGGCCGTCCAGAGCCCATCTGCTTGAAAACCTCCTTAGTTTGGTAGTGGCATGGTGCCTGCCAGAGTGAAAATGGCAGATTTTTGTGCATTTGACCCTTTTTTTGTCTCAGCTGGCCAGTGGGCTTCTGACGCGGAGGGATTTCAAGGTCATTTGTCCTTATATGAAAAATAACTTCACAGTAAAACCCTCGAAAATCACTACAGAACTCTCTCTGAAAACTCGTGCACAGTACTGCATCTCCAGGACTGAACAGAGGCATCTTTATTGACTCTTTTCTTTCTTGTAATTAACTTCCGAAATGTCGAAATCATCTCTGGGATACAAGTCATACAATTTCATGCTTAAACTGCTGGTGGACGTTTGTTCTTCCATTTTATGATTTCTGTTCCTTTGGTGGTGGTGGCGGGCGGGGTTCAGATGAAAATAGCTGGGTCTTATATTTTTAATGTTTTTCTTGATTAAAAACAATATGAAATCTTACTCACATTTTGTTTCTGTATTTAAAATTTTTCACCATTTTTAAACTTGCTGCCTGGCTACGTTGCAGTGTTTATGGTCCACCACTTAGGCTGTTTTAACCATTAATGAATTTGGGATATACGATTCAGATTTTTTTTTTTTTTTTGAGAGTGGGAGATTTAGATAGGAAGTGATGTGAACAGTTATTTTGATAAAAAAAATTAATAATCATTCAAACGTAATTATTCAATTAAATAGTTGAATTGACTAACCACATTGGAGTGATTATTGGTCTTTGTGCTCAAATAAGTTGACAGATTGATCCGTTGTATCTCAGGCGCCCCCATCCTTGGGATGATTTTGGTTTCCTAGTATTTATTTTCATCTCCTATTTCAATCATCTAATGTTCGAGTCTTATGTGCCGAGTGTGGCCAAAATGATTAGGAAATTGTTGCGTTAAAATTCAAATTTGACAAGTAATATGCTGAGAATCAGGGTTGAGCCAACGTTATAGGCTGTGGGGGTAAGTGCCCTCACTAACCTTTCCAAATTTTAAGGTTAAGTATCTTTAAATTACATTATTGCACCTATTACGTGTTTTTAATTGGCCCGATTGCCACTTACAAGTCAGCGACTTGTGTGGTTTAAACTTCAAGAAAACAACCCAAAGGCTATAGACTTCTTGTGTACTTAATTTGTATGTGTAGCATATTTATTGTCCCCACTAGTCAAAATTTCTGGATCTGCCCCCTGCTGAGAATACTTAGTTTTGAGTGTTGTTGTGGGCAAGAAAAGGCACGTAAGCTAGATGGCTGAACGCTATTGCCTTTGCTTTTTCATTTTGATTGCAATGTATCTGGTTGAAATTCTGATTGTGGAGTAGTTACATTCAAGCAACTATGATAGCTGTCTCCCCTTTGATTGGTGTTACTTTGTCACTTTTAAATGGATCCCAGATAATTGACTTATGTGGCTTTAACTGCAAACTTGTGTTGTTAATTAATTGCCTTAAAACTGATCAGGTGGATATAGATGGTTTACACAGCTCCAGCAACTTCACGATCTTGTCTTTGTAATTAAAGAAAAAAGACAGCTAACGGCTCACAAATATTATCAAATACTGTCTCAAATTTTTGCTCAATATTTCCTGGTCTGTGTTTGTTGTTATGAGGCTATTGTGGCTGATTATCTTGGTGACTCATCCCCGGACCGGTGATCTGCGGGAATCGCTCGAGTACATATACAATTTGTACGTTGAATATGTCGTTAAAAATCCTCTCTATACTCCAGGATCTCCAATCAGGTGACTGAATTTCCAGTAAATGGCTTGTTTCAGTTTAACATTTGGTCACATATTTTCATGCATCGGCAGTCCCATCATTCAGACATAACCTGCACATCTAGCTGTACATAGAAAAGAAAGGAATGAGAACATTAATATCACTGCGTCTTGTGGCCCCACTGTCAGATGAACAGTGAGTTCATGTCCCTTGCATTGGATATTTGATATTTAAATTTTTTTTCTCTAACTGAGTCGTAAATGCATCTAAGATAATAGGATAATTTTGTTGAACTGATTGTCATGACAATTGTTCTGATACTAATTTGTTATGACAATGGTTAATAAATATAAAATTATAGAATATAAATTGGAGAAGGAAAAATTGAGAAAGTATACAAATATTTAACGTAAAAAAATTCAATAAAAAAAAAATCATGGATAGAAGAAAAGAATTTTATTATGTAAGATTCAGTTACAAGGTTAAAATTTGGGCTAAACAATTAACCCCAAACAGCAGCACCCAAAATAACCTAAATAACTGCTGTATCTAAAATACAAAAAATCTGCACTCTTCTGTATTACTGTTTTACAGTAGCAAACCCAAAACAAACACTGTTTTTGTGCACTGTTTACCGACACTGTTCACACACAGCACTGTGTTGCACTGTTTACGCTGCTACTATTCACAGGTCGCACTGTTCACGGCGGGTACTGTTCACCGGTCTTGTTCACGCTGTTATTTTCTGCAATTAAAACTGCTGTATGCAGTTTTCTACTAAAATTACAATTCTGTCTGCAACTGTTTTACAGTGTCTCACTAAAACTGTAACTCATGTATTTTTAGAATTTGGATCACACTAAAAAACATAACACTAATGTATTCAGTGTCTGTTGCATTTGCTTTAGACATCAGCGTTATTAATGAAATTATCTGTCAGGCATGTGGCAAGATCTTCTATAAGCTGAAAAGTGAGGTGCTTATCGCATTCAAAGTGTAATTTTTTTTACTTTGATGGAGGAAGAACGAAATGTGGTTTATTCTCGCATTTGCTAGTCAACAACCAAATTTGGCAAGCACTTCTTTTATGTTGTTAGGGGGTGGGCTGGGTTTATAAAGGAGCATGTTGTGCTAAGATTATGGGGAAGGGAAAGTTGTGGGGATTGAATGCCAGACATTAAACCTCCTAAGATTGGGGAGATGCCACTAAACTTGCAAGTCATTGGCAAGGAATTCGTTTCTGCTGTTACATGGGCTCAGCTGTCATTTACTTAGTTTCTTTCCTGTTTATTAAGTGCAGTTCTTTTTGTTAATTTTCCTTCTTGGCATAATTATTGGTTTACGAGCGAGCAATGATACATCCATAACCTTCACACAACCTTAAGTAAGTTTATTTTACAGAGTTATTTGATCCCGCTTTCTTACTTTATTCTTTTTTCTTTTCTATTATTAAGAAAGATTGTGCATAAGTTGTGGGTGAATATTTGTGTGAATATCATTTTTCTTTAAGTAATTTCTTTTCGACAGATATTCGTTTTGTCTAAAAGCTTTTAAGTCATTGACGATTAAACTGACGATGGGTTTTGTAGATGTGATCTGTTCAATACAACATTGGATCAATATGTGAGAAGCATTGCATAGAAGCTGAAGAGTAGTTCCTAGCACTTAGTTATGCTATTACTTATTATTTATTTAAAAAATTAAAAAAAATAAATTTATTAAAATTTATAAACTATGATTAAACTCTTAAGATTTAATAATTTATTTAATATTTTGTGAGTATTTAAAATTTTAAAATTTGTGAATGTTTCTTTTCCTACTAAATAATATATTCTTGCAAATCTCGAGAAATTGAAGTTTGTCGGAATCACTTCAGGTCTTTAACCTCGACCAACTTTGAATGGTAGTAGCAACCACCATCTTTACTGAGCCAAAACCAGAAGTTACTATAAATTCATTTCCTTGAATTGGGTGTGTTTCTTAGTTTGTCGCGTGCTTCAACTACTGTTCAAATCTATCCAACCATCACTATTGTAATGTTGGTTAACGCATTCACGGTATCATTCGTCAATTATATGCCTAAATAACAAACTAATGAAAGGGACATTTACTATTGATGTGGCTTAGACTTGGTGAATTCCCCGACCAAGAAGCACAGAACAGCAATGGAGGAGGCAATTGTTCTATACCCAACAACTATCATAGGCCATCTCGTGGCCATGGTGGAGCTAGGCAAGCATATATTCACTCACCGTCCTTCTCTATCCGTTCACATCCTCATCGCAAAAGCACCATACGACGACGGCTCCGCTTCCCGCTACATCGCCACCGTCTCCGACACCATGCCTTTCATCACCTTCCACAGCCTCCCTGCAATTACTCTTCCTCCCGCCTTCCTTTCCTCCACTTCCAACCATGAAAACCTCTTGTTTGAGGTCATTCGCCTCAACAACCCAAATGTCCTCCAAGCTCTTCAATCCATTTCCAAAAGCTATACCATTCATGCCCTTATCATAGACTTCTTTGGCTCTCAAGTTCTCTCCATCGCCTCCCAACTTAATCTCCCCGCCTACTACTTCATCACTTGCGGCGCCTCCAACCTTGCTTCCTTCCTTTACTTATCCACCATCCATCGCACCACCGACAAGAGCTTTAAAGAACTCAACACATATCAGAAAATCCCCGGCTTGCCACCAATCCCAAGTTTGGACATGCCGAAACCGCTGCTTGATCGTAAGGATCCAGCCTATAAAAGCTTTGTAGAATCTTCAACTCTGGCACCCAAAACCGCTGGGATTATTGTAAACACATTTGAAGCTCTAGAACCCTCATCCCTCAAAGCAATTTCTGATGGTTTGTGCATACCAGATAGTCCAACACCACCCGTTTATTGTGTGGGTCCCTTGATTATGGAGGGTAACCAAAGAGGTGCTACCAGTGACGGCGGTTGCGGTGGTTTTGGAGGTGGGCACGAGTGTTTGAAGTGGCTGGACTCTCAGCCAAGGAAGAGCGTCGTGTTTTTGTGCTTTGGGAGTTTGGGTTTGTTTACCAAAGAGCAATTATATCAAATAGCTGTTGGGTTGGAAAGAAGTGGGTATAGATTTTTGTGGGTGGTGCGCAACCCACCGTTGGAGCACAGCCCAAACCTGGCTTTGCGGTCCCAAGAGGACCCTGACTTGGAATCGTTGCTTTCAGAAGGTTTTCTGGATCGGACCAAGAACAAGGGAATGGTAGTGAAGAAGTGGGCCCCGCAGGTAGCGGTGCTGAATCATGAATCGGTGGGTGGTTTTGTGACTCACTGTGGATGGAACTCGGTGCTAGAAGCGGTGTGTGCTGGGGTGCCTATGATTGCGTGGCCGCTCTATGCGGAGCAGAGGTTCAATAGGGTGACGTTGGTGGAGGAAATGGGGATGGCGTTGCGTATGCAGGAGTCGGAATCCGGAATGGTGACGGCGAGGGAGGTGGAAGAGCGAGTTAGAGAGTTGATGGAATCAGAGATGGGTGAGGTGCTTAGGAAACGAGTGATGGCTGCAAAGGACGAAGCTGAAGCCGCACTGCGTGAAGGAGGCTCTTCTCGGCTTGCATTGTCCAAACTGCTCCAGCCATGGAAGAGAAGAGATTAAAGAAGGTAATCACATGGCGGCAGGACGTACTTGTAATTGCGTTAGGAGAAATAATCCGGCCACGGTTTTAGAGCAATAATACTGGGTGAATCAGGAGTGATAAAAATGAAAAAACAAAAAAAAGTAGACTGTATTGATGAGAAGATAAGGAAGAGTGTAGGAATAGAGTAAGTGAAACAGTGTGAAAATAACCGAACTCTTGCCTTAGGAAAAGTGGTTAAATTTTGAAAAATAAATACATTAGTGTTTTTACTTTTATGCATTAAATTTTTTAAAAAAATTTATTTAAAAATAAAAATTATTAAATTTATCAAATTTTATAATATTATATATTAAATTTTATAAACTCAGTCAAACAAATTTAAATTTTTCATGACATACGTAATTTAAGGTATCCAAGTGGTTCAATTATTATATAACCTTGCACCATCATTACATATAAAAAAAATACAAAACTAGCTAGCGAATGGTTTTATTTATACAAGATGCCATGGAGTTTGAATGAATGACATCTTTTTTAAGGTAATTACTTATGTTTTTTCTCATTAAATTAATTATACGTACTAACTTAACCAGCGAATTAATAATTTATTAAGTTCAAATGTCATTGAAGATGAAGAATACGTGGTCCTCTCTCTTGTGGATGGCGGGTCAACCATCGGTGCTTACGTGTTTCTGAATATGTTGCCTTTTGCCTTTCAAATTGAATGCTTTCCCTGCTTGAATAAAAATTATAAATTTAAATTATATAATTGTTATGAATAAAAAATTAATTAAGTTAATTTTTATTTTTAAATTTTTGAATTTAATTTAATATATATTAAATAATTTTATTACTCTTTCGTTACTTAAATAAACAACGCCTAAAAGCAAAGCAAGTTACAAAATAAAAGTCATGATCTAAACCCATTTGGATATTCTTTTAAATTATTTTTTTCCCTTTCTTCCCTTCTCTGAAGAGGTAACAAATCAAAGTTGACTAGCTGCCTCCACCAATCGAATGGCAGAAGATTCTTCATCTACATGTTCTTTTTGGTAAGGCTTCCACAAATGGTTATATTTAATTCCAGTTTCCATTCTTTTTAAAATCTCGCGCTGCCCATTAAGACCCTTATTCTCTTCTTTCTTTTGATGCCCTGTTTTCCTCTATTTGTGAAAGATAAAATGAACAATGCCATGAATCTTTCACCAGAAATAACGAAAAATGCCATAATTCTATATCCTGTTATGGGGAGGGTACACATAGTTCCCACGGTGGAACTCGGCAAGTTCATATTGACCCACCCCCCTTCCCTTTCCGTCGCAATTCTCATCCCAACCCGACCCAACACCACCACCTCCGAGTACATCGCCACCGTCTCAAACCGCCGTTCCCTCCATCACCTTCCACCACCTCCCCGGCATTCCACCCACCGCTCCACCTTCAGATCATTTGTGCCTTATCAATAGAAACCTTCACCATACCCTCTCATTAATTTCCCAATCCCATAAACTTAAGGCCGTCATTTTGGACTTCTTCAACCACTTTGCCGCCGACGTCCCCGAACGCCTCAACATCCCCATTTATTATTATTTTCCCTCTGCTGCCAGCACCCTTGCCCTCTTTTTTTTTTGTTTTTTGGGTTAAAACCGTTGCCCTCTTTTTATTCCCGCCAACTCTCCAACGAAATGCCACAAAGAATTCCAAAGACTTTGGTCATCTTCTTCGTATCCCAGGATTGCCGCCAATATCGGAAGATGACTTGCCCGATCCTATAAGGGCCCGTCATAATCGGAGGCAGAACTATGAGGGATTTCTCAACATCTCGACCTCCTTGATGAAAAGTAATGGGATTATCGTAAACACATTTGTGAAGCTTGAAACAAGAGTATTCAGAGCATTAACTGATGGATTTTCTGTGCCAGAAACACACACACCACCTGTCTCCTGTATTGGGCCATTGACTTCAACGCAAGCTGGAGAACAAGATGAAAGTGGTTGTTTGAGTTGGCTCAACTAGCAACCAAGTCGAAGCGTTGTGTTTCTAAGTTTTGGAAGCCAGGGAAGGTTTTCTGCAACTCAGATCAAAGAGATGGCTATTGGGTTAGAGAGAAGTGGGCAACGAATTTTGTGGGTAGTGAGGAACCCAACACGCTATTATGGAAAGAGGGAACCGAGTTTGGATGAGCTGTTGCCGGGTGGGTTTCTGGAGAGAACAAAAGGGTGGGGGGGGGGGGGGGGACTGGTGGTGAAAGAGTGGGCCCCACAGGTTGCGATACTGAGCCATGACTCGGTGGGTGGAATGGTGACTCATTGCGGATGGAACTCGGTTTTGGAGGCAATTCGTGGGGGAGTACCAATGATCGCATGGCCTTCGTATGCAGAGCAAAGACTGAACAGGGTGGTTCTAGTGGAGGAACTGAAGGCGGCTTTGGCGGTGAAAGAGTCTGAGGATGAGTTTGTGACTGCCACTGAGTTGGAGAACCGGGTTCGATAATTGATGGATTCAGAGAGTGGGACAGAAATTAGAGCGAAGATTTTAACCATAAGAAACGATGCCACGGCGGCCCTGCAGGAGAGCCGGTCTTCTCGGGTTGCTCTAAACAAGTTGGTTGATTTATGGAAGTAAAATTAGATCGAATCCAGGATGTGATGGATGGAGCTCAGCCGTTTTTTTTCTTTTGTTTTCTTCTATATATTTGTTTAGATTTTAAAATTTAGTCACATTATTTGTACCATTATAATTTTGTATACATTTATACGCATACAAGACTAGATAGAAAAGTTATACATACGGTAGAAATCATGGGTGGGATGCTACAGATCGGAATGTCATTCGAAACTCATTTTTTATACCATTCAACTCCAACGAACTGTGCAAGTCATACATTACTTATTGCATTACTGATTCAATGCTATATTAATTAACATGAGATAGTGGTGAAAATTAAACTGGCTGATAAGAGGGAAAAGTGCCTTAGCCGCGGAACTGTGGAGCTTCGTTCTTAGCATGGAATGACATGGAGACGTCTGATAGTTGAGGGAAATTAACTTGCACATTCAGGAGCTTTGGGACCATGATTGGGAGGTTGTCTTCTCCATTGTCCTTTGCAAAGCAAACGGAGTTGTTGACTTTCAGGCAAATTTGGACCAGCAGGAATCTCATCACCCAAAGGATGTAGTTCGTTACTCGGTAGAGACCAGATGTGCGTGGCTTTCCCACACAGGACTAGATTGTAATTTTTCTTTTTCATGTTTCTTATTACTTCAAAAAGAAAAAAAAAAGAAAGTTTATTTGCAAGAATAGTTTTAAATTAAAATCTTTCGAAAACATTATGTTTTTACAAAGCAATGAATCTATCCAAAACGTATATTCAGACAAAGTAAAATCATTGAATCTGATTTTAGAAGAGTACCCTTTAAGAGTTTGGAGGTCGGTGTGCATAATTGAACAAATTCGTTTGGGAGGACCTCAAATGTGCGAACCCTAAAAAAGTAAATGAACTTGTTGACCAGTCGGCAGAAAATGCACAGAATAAACTAGTATATTTTATTGGTTCTTTGTAGCTCATTGAAAGGATGGATAATTGACAGCACTCCGTGGGCTGACATACGGCATGGTCCATATTTTTTGGATGTAGCTTTTCAAACAAAGGTTATGAAATCATTAGTTAGGGGTTTCATATTTTTCTCTCTTTCACGAACCTCACTGTTTTACATATTAAGAGTTTTTGATGATTTGTGTGCAGGTTGTGTGTTTAGTTTAAACAAAATTAAATCTATTTTATAAAAATATAATTTTTTTAATTTATCTAATATTTATAAGATATAAATTTATTTAAAATCTTTAATTTATGATTAATTTAAATTTAAACTAATATTGAGCTTAAATAAACAAATAATATTTTTTAGATATACAACAAAATCTAATCCCTTTTGTTAAAATTAAAAAGAGATGTAACTGTACATATTATACTGAAAAATTGGTTAATTACACAAGTATAAATTCATCCTTGTGTTTTGCAAGTTGCAAGGAATCAATCAACCATATAAATTGTGCATAAACTTTCTCTTTTATTTTCATTTTAAAAATGATTTTTATTATTTATCATTTCATAAGTAAAATAAATTCAAATTAATATGTGAAAATTAAAATGTGTCTAACAGCGTGCACTGCACGGATTGATAAAGATTGCTCCAAGCCATTTGTTGATCAAAATTATTTCGGTTGATTAGCTCAAAAAAAAACAAAACTTTCTATCTAAATAAGTGTATGAATATATTAACATCTCATTTACTGATCTAATTCAATGCCGCCCTAACCGCGCATTGGGTTTAGCCACTCGCGCTCAACCAACAAGGGATTGAGATTCTATGCGGTAAGGGTACAGTACAATGACAGAAATAAATATAAAATAAAATAATAAAAAAAATTTATGTATTAAATTATAAAAAATAATTAAAATAAAAATATTCAAATTCACTAAAATGCCTTTTGCCTTGAAAGGAACTTGGAATGTACTTTGAATGAGCTTCAAAGTTGTGAGCCTTATTCATAACGGGAAGAGGCTGGGTTCATAAGAAAGAATCTGACAAATCTTGACCCTAATCAAGTGTTATATCTATTAAAAATATTCTTATTTGCACCGAAAAAAAAAAGTTCTTTCTTGGAGTCTTGTCACTGTTTTTTTGGGGGGGAGCGGGGGGGGGGGGGGGGGTGGGGGGAATCTTGTAACTTTTTTGTCCGCCATCGCTGGCTTTTTTCATTGTCCTGATCTTCTTGGTTCAAGGCAAAAGAAATATTTAATTTAGGGTTAGGCAGCTAACCAAATATTAGTGTCATTATTAAAATGAAGACACTTTGCCGTCCTCATCTCATCCTGCCCTCTATCAAAATAGGATAAATTTAAATCCTCTATTTTTATTATTTTTAATAAAATTAATTTATTGATTAATTATATTTTATAAAACTTACTATTTAATTTTATTAATTTTATATTTATCTTATTATATTTCTTACCTTCATATTCTAAAATCCAATTCATTTTATCGGACAAGATCCTTCAATTTTTTAATTTATCTTTTAAATAAAAAACAATCTCTTTTAAAATAAAAATTATATTTTTTAATAAATTCTTTTTAATAAATGAACGGACATTTATGCATCTTTTAACTAACGTCCATATATATATTTTTTATTTTTGGAGAGATAACGCCATATATCTTCTGACACTATAACTTGGCACTCTGCGGTGCACCTAACTTTAATTGATAGTGTACACCCAGATTTTGCTTTCTAGTTTTGATGATGAAGGACGCCATAGTTCTGTATCCTTCTCTGGGAAAGGGGCATCTAGCTGCCATGGTAGAGCTGGGCAAACTCATACTAACTCATTACCCTTCCTTCTCCATCACAATCCTCATCCTCACTCCCCCCAACACATTTCAACACCTCAATCCTAACATTGCTGGCGAAACCACCGACAAATACATCGCTGCAGTCTCCGCCACTATACCCTCCATCACCTTCCACCACCTCCCCGCAGCACCTTTTCCTTCTACCCTTCCACGTCGGTTTCTAGGCTTTCAGCTCCCTCTTCTCAGTAACCCCGATGTTCACCACGCCCTCAAAACAATTTCCCAAACCTCTAAGCTCCAGGCCTTCGTTATGGACTTCTTCAACTACGCCGCTGCTGACGTAGCGGCAAGCCTTAACATTCCCTCTTACTATTACTTTACCTCTGGCGCTTCCGCCCTTGCGGTCATTTTGCACCTTCCAACTATGGACCAAGCTATCACAATAAACCTCAAAGACTTTAATATTCTTCCTGAAATCCCAGGATTGCCGCCGGTCTCGGCGTCAGACGTGCCGGAATTTATGGAGCGCGGGACTAAGATGTATGAGGCTTTTTTGATCTTAGGGACTCACATGCGAAAAAGTGATGGAATTATCGTAAACACCTTTGAGGAGATTGAAATGAGAGCTGTGAAAGAATTCACTGATGAACAGTCTGCTCTGGAAGGGCCCAAACCGCCGCTTTTCTGCATCGGACCGTTGATTTCGACCCAACAGGGAGAAGGAGATAAGGATGGGTGTTTGAGTTGGCTCAACAAGCAGCCGAATCAAAGGGTCGTGTTACTCAGTTTTGGAAGCATGGGAAAATTTTCAGTGGCGCAATTAAAGGAAATGGCCATTGGGTTAGAGAGAAGTGGGCAAAGGTTTTTGTGGGTAGTGAGGAATCCACCACCGAGTGAGAGCGAGTCTGCTACGGTGAACTCAGAAGTGGATTTGGAGGCCTTGTTGCCGGAGGGTTTCTGTGAGAGAACAAAGGACAGGGGATTGGTGGTCAAGAATTGGGCCCCACAAGTTGCTATTCTGAGTCATGAATCTGTGGGTGGATTTGTGACTCACTGTGGATGGAATTCGGTGTTGGAAGCAATATGCGCTGGAGTGCCGATGGTGACGTGGCCTTTGTACGCTGAGCAAAAGCTGAACAGGGTGCTTTTGGTGAAGGAAATGAAGGTGGCTTTGGCAATGAACGAGTCGGAAGAAGGGTTTGTGAGTGCAACCGAGTTGCAGGACCGAATTACAGAGTTGATGGACTCGGAAAAAGGGAAGGAGATCAGAGAGAGGATTTTAGGTGTGAGAAACAGTGCCATGGCAGCACCACAGGAAGGTGGATCTTCCCGAGTTGGTTTGAATAGATTTATTGAGTCATGCAAGCATATTTAATAACGTGGCTTGTTTGTGAATTCGCTTCGTTATCTTGTCTGGGCATGTTTGCTCGTTTTGGTACAGAGAGGGGCGAAAGCCTAAAATAGAAAACACACAGCCTGGGGAATGAGATTGCCAATTTGCCATGGAGTCCTCAATCAAAAAACAGAGACACGTCCTGGGAGTGGAGCAAGATATTCTTACAAATCAAAGCACTAATATTTTCATTTTTAATGCAATTGTTTCTAAGAACTAATATCTTTAATATTCTGTTGATGTATGCAAAGTTGCGAAGTAAAAAGTATATGAAAAATTTAAAGCAGATAACTACTGAGTGATGTGTATTTCAACTTAGATTCTTAGCCGTTATTGAAGAATTGGTTAAAGAAATTAATATGAATTGGTAAAGTGATAGATATTGGATTTTTTAAGTAAATTATTTTAATTTTTATTTATGTTGTATATATAAAAAAAATTATTTAAGGGAGAATTATTTATTTTAATAATTCTTTTAAATTAATCTTTTAATCACTGCTCAAGAAAATACCTAAAATAATTTAAAAAAAAGTTTATTAAAGAAACCAGCTGAAGCCACTGATCTCCTAAAAAGTGGTGATTGGTACATGTTAATTTCGATAAAGTTGTATTTTTTCACAAAATATACTAAAAATATAAGATTTATTTAATTTTATAATTTTATTTATAAAATTTAGTAAATTTAATTATATAAAATTTTCAAAATATATTCTAATTTTCTTTGTAAATTGTGAATATAAATTACAGTTACCCATATCATATCTGTTTTGGGCTACTAGTCTTGGACCTCCTCCTCCATTCCATTGCAAGTGTGGGCTTGGCTGGATGATATTGTGGCCGTTCTTTTCACTTACTTGGGGCCCACATCAGCGCTTTCCTCTTTTGTTTTAGAAGGCAAGTTCATTTTATTGAGATCTCATATTTCTACGTCTGTGGCTGGCCTATAGAGAACGTGGCTCTATAGGCCAGCCAGAGACAGATACTTATCATATTTTAATTTATATTAGTACGGTAAGATTAATCCAAAGCCACTTAATGAATGCACTGAAGTGAGATTATTTTTTTAAAAAATTTTTAAGATGATATTATTTTTAAATTTATTATCATATTTATTAATATTTAAAATTTTAACTGATCAAGTTTGCTTTTAGTTTAACATTAAGAATTAAAACAAAAATATATAATTTATGTATTATTAAATTTTATACAATTAAGGCCGTCATTTGTTACCCTTGCCGTTAGATGACCTCCGGTGATTTTTTTGTCAGAGATTCGAAAGCTTTTTCAATACTAATATATTTGTAGTAGATTAACATCTTATTGATATCCTTAGAGTATCTCATTGTTGTATTATTAGATCAGCTAAAATAGGGGTGTCAGTCTCCAACATGCCCTGCATACACCACCTATAATTGGCTATGTATTACAAGATCTGGGCAATGCAAACCTACCTTCAATTTATCAATTGAAATTGAAAGGTCAACGTTTTAGGGAAGCATTTCCAATTAAAAGTTGCAGCAGAAGCTTCTAGCATAACAATCTGAATAGTCGCCGTTATGTAATGTTGAATGATTGGTACTCTAAATGATTTAAAAAGAAATCACATTTCTTAATTCATTTTCCCCTCACATTTGCCAATTTATTTCTTTTTTTTTAGATTTTTAAAAATATCCCCTACCTTATTGATAAGAGATTAATCCGTAAGTTATAAACCAAAAATCCTTTCCAACAAAAAAGCTACTCCAGTTTATTTCTTTACCTCCATTTTCTGTACGCAGCACCCAACAATGGGTTCACGGGTCACCAGGGGGACGAAGGGAAGAGGACAAATGAATAGCAGCAACTTAGCCAAGCGACAAAACCCCTTTCATGACGAGGGAGACAGCTTGGATTCTTCCCCACTTTGATTGAGCATCCATTGCTTTAAGGGACCCGTGACATGCAGGAAGAAATTCTTTAACAAAAAACCAGTAATTAAATTGAACAAGCCAAGAGAAATGTAAATGGTTTTGATTTGATATTGTTGTTGACAACTTTTACCCGTGAAAGCCATCTTAGTGAGCTCTCTCAAGCCAAAAGCTACATGGACCCCAACTTATAATTGAGCCATAAATATTGAGCATGAATTATTATTCTGATGCTTTGTCAATCAAATTCTTTGCATGTGACCAAATCAAAGGACAGCAGCCATTAGTGGTTGCTTGAATTATGGTACCATAGATGATGATCTGTCAATCTCATTCATCTTCTGCTAAGAGTTAGATCCATGCACACATTATAGACAAAAAAGAAAATTGTTAATTCACACGTAGGTTCGACAAACAATACTATGCGTTTTGCGAGTCATATACATGCATGCACTAAAAAAAATCAACATAGTTAACAGGTTAGTTCAATTGACAATATTCGAAATATTTTACTTATAAAATTTAGTTTTGAATTTTTTTTGTTAACAATTCTCATTAAAATAACACGATAAGTTATCTTTGAGACTTATGGCAATTTTAATTTTGTAGTAAGTAGCTTTTATTCACCTAAAATTTTGGTGTTAAAATATAAAATAAATTAACAGATAAGAAATTGTGTATTAAAATTACAACTCTTTTTAGAAAAAAATGTGTGTACATTATGGTACAAAGATTTGAAGTGGAAACCTATTAAATCATCCAAATTGCACACTACTACACTTCAACTAATGCCTTGAAATGTCACGTTCTTAAGTGCATGTGGACCCACTCGTGTTTCAAGAACATGAACTATCATACTGGGGATAACAAAATTCGGGTCCCAGGAGAGGGAACATATATTATCTAATATTGAGAGAGATCTAGTGAAAGAGAGAGAGAGAGAGAGAGAGAGAGAGAGAGAGAGAGAGAGAGAGGAGTAAAGAGTCAATTTCGTATCCATAAGAAAAACTTTGTTGATGGTTGTATTTCAACTTAGGTACTGACAGCAATCAAACGAAGCAGAAGGAGCTCTTGCAAACAGGCTTCACAAATTCTTTAAAATGAAGAGAAAACTACCATTTTACTTTCTCAGTATTTCACCTTATTTTCTGTCTGTCATCTTCAAGTTTTGGATCTTGAAACCCTTCTAACTAAAACCAACAAGCAAAGGACTCGATATAACATAAAGAATCCAATTAAGATATACACATTGGTCCATCTCTGCCTCTCGTGGAGCCCTCTGTTTTGCAACACATCGCCACCAGTAAGCATGCACTGCTGGTTCTCTTGGTACCATATCAAACACCTTGTGACTAAGCAAGAGTACTCATTGATAAGAAGGGCATCAAGGGCATATTTGTACATAGAGAGGAAATGCATGAAGAGCCAGTATTTGGGCAAGCTCTCCTGAGAGATGAAATACCCAGAGAAGAGGAAAAATGCCGCAAGAAGTACTGTTAAGAGTGAAGTTCCGGAAATGTAGTTTGGGGCAAGAGAGCTCAAGAAGAGAACAAATGAGTTTGCCATCAGAACTATGACCCATATGACCAAAACAAAGTAAGCAAAAGATAGCCAAGTAGCACAAAGACCCACTAAGAAGTAGACTGGGATAGAGTATATAATCGCAACTGCCAGCAAGTAAGGCAAGAAAACAAGTGTGTTTGCAATGAGATAAGAGGATAGCCTATAAACCCCACTTGAAGTTTCTCTTAATATAATTGGTCTTTCATTGATGAAGATGGGGAGTGTTTCAGTGGTGGAAGAGAGAAGAAAAGTGAGAGTGAAGGCAAAGAGGCCAAACCTTTTCTCAATGCCTTCCTTATCAAAGCCAATATTAATGTAAATGGTTCCAAGAACAAGCCCCACAACAAGCGCTTCCACAGTGTTTGTCAAAAGCAGTTGTCTTGTTCTGTAAATGATCTTCCAAAACCTGTCATAAAGAACGCATATTTCATGGACTCTAGAGCTTTTGTATCTGATTTTTCTGGTGGTTCCGTTGTCAGATGGAGAACTTGTAGAACTCTCTGGTGATTCAGGAAGTGATGGAGGAGTAATGGGATTAAGCTCGTTGAGTTGGTTTAGTATTTCCATGGCATATTCTAAGGCATTGAGCTGAGGAGGGACAGTGAACCCATTTGAGAGCAAGGACGCTTGAAGTGAAGCAAGAGTTCCATGGTGAATCACTTTCCCCTTTGAGAGTAATAGGATTCTGTCAATGGTGGAGAGGATCTTGAAGCTTGGCTGGTGAATGGAGAGCACAATTGTCCGGTTCCGCGACACACAGATTGATTTTAGAATTTGCATGACATTGAAGGCAGAGGTGCTGTCAAGTCCTGAAGTGGGTTCATCTAGAAGCAGCACAGCAGGGTCATGTAGGAGACTTAGGCCTATAGAGACCCTTCTACGTTCTCCGCCTGACAAGCCATGAGCGAGCCTGGTGTTAGCCAAATGGGTTAGCCTAAGCTCAGTGAGAAGAGAGGTCACAATGGTGGCTATGTCTGATGCCTTAGGCTTGAGAAGGCGAGCAGCAAAGGCAAATGTCTCATATACAGTGAGCAAAGGGAGGCATGCATCGTGTTGGGGGACATAGGCAGAGAGTTTGCGGAATTTGGAGGGATTAAGAGGGGAAGAGTTGAGAAGAAGAATGCCACTTGTGGGTGATGTTCGAGCAGCTAAGATGTCGAGAAGGGTTGATTTTCCGGAGCCGCTTGGGCCCACAACGGCGAGGATTTGAGAGGGATAGGCGGCGAGGGAGATATCTTTGAGGATGTAGGTTGGTGGGGTTGTGCTACAATGTTTGAAAAGGAAGAATGGAGCAATGGTGGAGTTGCTGGAGGTTGATTTGGTGTAGGAGATTGAAGAGGCTGTTAGTTTGTAGGTTTTGGGTGGTGGAGGAGGTGGTAACTGCGGTGGTGGCTGGTCTTCCATGGCGGAGGTGGTGAAGGAGAGCAGGGGAACGGACTAGGATTTAAAATGAATGCAATGACTATCGTTTCCATGTGTTGGAGTACAACGTAGATAGATGACGTGAGAGAGAGAGAGAAACATAAAGGTAGAAAAGTGCGTTTTGGTAGTTGATTATATTTTATCCTCCATTCTTCGATTTCGATCAAATGCGTGGATAGGAGAAAATATTCAAGGTTATTCTTCAATTGGCGAATTCTCATCAAGTTAGTCATAAATAGTGATTTGATTACAGAATGTATGTAAACGAGAATATAAGTGAACGGGTTCTTCCGGCTAAGGTTTAAAGTATTTTATTTATAAAATTTTAATTCAATTTCTCTTTCAATAATTCTTTCATCTTCAAATGGAATTAGTTAAAAAAAAATAAAAAAAGAATATATGTAAACAAAGCATAGCGGGTGTATAATTGAGATTGTAAGTTTATTGTTTGGGGTATATGTTTTAAATTATTAAATTTATTAAGTTTTATATTTAAATTATAAAATATAATAAATTTAATTTTTTATCTTCGTTTTATGAAAATTTTGTTACTAATTTGTTAAATTTTATATATAATTTAGTTTTAAGATTTATAAATTTAATAATTTAAATTTTTAAATAAAATTTTATTAATAAAAATAGTACAACTGAATAAAAAATTTAAAAATATTGTTAGTACACAATTTTTATATACGCAAAACCTACGCATAGAAAACAAAACGATATAAATCACTGTTTTATTTAAGCAAAAACCACGTAGAAATAATTCGACTCTAAAGAATTATAGCCTTCAATCCTTATAATGTAAAAAGAATTGTGAGGGAGAGAAACTGTTGTACTTTCCCAAGCAAGACTTAATGGCTGTGAATGGCAGGGGGGAGATTGCACTAACTTGACTGAGCCCATGTTTTAACGGAGAAATATTATTTTTATAATCTAATATTCATAATTTTTATTTATAATTTTCATATTTTTTTATTTAATTTTCATATTTTTTATTTAATTTTTATACTTTTTTATTATTTTTAATGTCCATCCCTCCAATCATAATCATATCCAATGCGAAGCTGAAGATGTGAGAGAAAGTACGTCGAGATATTATTTTCGATTTTAATGTTAAAAGCAAGATAGAGGAGGTGTACATCATTAACCACGTATAGCTCAAATGGGGTTGCCATAAATTTCTCTGTTTTAAACGGCGCAAATTCTCAGAACGAAAAGTAGATGGATTACAATCATAGGGGGTAGGATTTTTTCCCTGCTTTCTCTTAAATTCTTCAGAAATTCTGGACCTTGAAGATCACTAAAACGATAACATGGGGAGGCAAGAAAGAGAGGACCTAGTTTGAATTTGGCATTTTGTAAATTGATATATTCTCAACTAGTTGGTATTATCCTGATGTGACAATTTAACTTAAAGCAAGAGTGGGAACACGTTGGAACTTGGAAGTTGATCGGATTGGCCTAGAGAGAGGGACCGAAGCCACTGTAATCTGTGTATGCTCTAATACTTCACGAGCATACTGTTAGGTCACGCAACTCATCTGATGATCTCTCTTTCCCAATCACTGTCTCTCTCCTCTCATGTGTTTGTTCCCCAGTATCACGCTTGATGTCGACCAGCTGCCTCGTCCGTGACAATAGAAGACATGCATGTTCGTGCACAACTGGACAAATACTACTTTAATATTGCATGCCACGCAATGGGTCAGCAGCAGTCAGGACAGCCATTACTATCTACGAGTAGAGTAATGCAATTTATATCTATAATAATAATCTCAACGTGAAATACAGTGTACTATTTCTTTGGGTTTCATACTAGCTATAGTGAGGTCGCCATCGCACTCTGGTAACCTTTGTTCACCTACTCCATTACCACCCGCTTCAACTTTTGAGGTCAAATCATTCACGGCCTCAATTCTCATACACAGTTTTCTTTTGCCTGGACACGTCTTCCTCCATTTTGTCTTTTATGATCTACTCAGTGATCTTCCTTGGCACTCAAACTGATCTCTCGTAAATTAAACCCCCCATCCCCTGAATCTTGCCTTTAGGGCCTTGGGCTCTACGTTTGGATGGATGACAACGAAAGAGAAGGGAAGGAGTGAAATGGTAAATGCATGGTGTTAGAAAATAGATAGTGTGATTGAAAAAGTTTTAAAGAATGAGCAGAATGGTATCCTAAGACTCACAACCCCTCCTTGGTCTCTCAAATTTGACCCTTTAATTGAAGATTTGAAATAGATTGACATGGACTCATGAGCATTTCTAGCTTTGTGTTCAACATTCAAACGATAGGGGCGCACAAGCAGTGTTTTAAAACCGGTCAGTTGAACAAGAAATCAAACCTATGGTCAATGTGAATTTATAACGAGTCCCATTTATTAGTACCTTTTTAGTGGTACACAAAATGTATATTTGTCATATTTTTATTTTGTTTCTTTTATTTATTTATATTTACAGATACATATATGATAGACAAAAATTACATACACTTATCATTTTTTTTATAATAGGGTCAATAACGCACTTAAATCGATAAAAATCAGTAAAATTTAATGTGAACGAATGAAAGAATTGAATTTTTAATTCTTATATTATATTACATAACTTTAATATCTAAATATAATATTTATTTAATTTTTATAATAATCTACCGGTTGAAGATTGAAACGTTGGTAGCTTGTAGATTTTGGGTGGTAGCTGCGGTGGTGGCTGGTCTTCCGTGGCGGAGGTGGTGGCGAAGGAGAGCGAGGGAGTGGACTTGGATTGAAAAGGAATGTGATGATAAATAGTTTCCATGTGTTGGAATACTACGTTGATAGGTGAGAAGAGTGAGAAAAAAAACAGAAAACTGCGTTTTATGAAGGAACGGGCCACATGAACGTGGCCCAATAATCTACCGTAGTTGATCCGAATTCGTAAACCTTTTGTACCATCTTTGGGCCACCTGAACACAGGCCCAAAGCCTATAAAGTGTTAGGTTGTCCTTTCGATTGAGAGAGCAGATGCCACGTGAGGGATCCTTAGATTCTTCCTTGCATGCCGCTAATTCACTGGAATTGAGGAAGAGGTAGCCAAAGCGAGGTTCTTTGTACCAATTAGAGAAACCCTTAAATCCTAATTAGGACACGTTATGAGGCGTAGGTTGTCTCAAAATTTGGGGAGAAAGTGCAATGCATGCATCCATGGACACTACATAAACAGTGATCCGACACCCTTTCGTCCTTCTAGAATGCCAGATTTGCTGTGTTTCTTCAGCTCACGTTTGTGTTGTGTCGACTCAGTGTCACAAGGTGTCTTATAGTGCCATTTGCACACAGATGGGACAAATCATGTGAGCCCATTTTCCAGTATCAGCTTTGTTGTTTGGGATAATAAACATTCCCTGCCAAACATAACATTATGATTTGAACCTTGAACTTCTCATCATTTTAGTTCATTGCATTCTCTTTGTTTACGTAAGTTTTTGACATAACATTTCAAAAGTTTGATAATTTAACATTTAATTCTATTATTTTTATTTTAGCACAATGCATTATATATATATATATATATATATATATATACTATTAATAAAAGTAAGAATGAGTGGAGTTATTTTTGGACTGAAATATCTTTTTTTTAAAAGTCTTATTTATCAAAAGATTATTTTATTATAAATTTATATTATTTTAAAATTTTAAATAATTTTTTATTAAAAATAAACTTAAAATCATTGTGTTTATTCTTATTACAAATTATATGTCTTCTTAGAAGATAAATTCATATACACATACTCTTTTAAATATTTACTTTTTTGTTATTAAATATATGATATAACAATAATTGGTTTTTATGAAAAAAATAATTTATATTATTTTATGATGAAATTTTCATATTCATACACAACACATATGTGTGAAAGCAAACATATAAGAAAAAAGAATCATAATGCACTAGTTAGTTGTATTTACAACAATCTCTTGTAAGGTATATAAGATGGAGACAGATCAAAACTTAAATACAAGTGAAATTGACATCTTGAAATGGGAGAGGGATATCATTACTAATTATAATATCTTAAACAAGAAAATTATGACTTCACAATGCAAAAAAAAAAAAAAAAAATTGTAATAAGTGTAAAAATAAAATACTTAGACTTAATACATGAATCCTTAAATCAATTGAGCTGTAAAATTTAATACGTTTAATAATTTAAAATATATGAAATAAGAATTATACAATAAAATATAAAAATACTCTAATTATAATTTGTTTCTACAATATTAATATTCTACTATTCTAACTTTTTTTATTTACTATTTTAATAATTTTATTTTTATTTAATTTTTATAATATTTAATTTAAATTATTAAATTTATTTAAAAATCAAGTTATAAAATTTAATAAAATTTAAAAATATATACTATTAAATATAAATTTTATATTAAAAATTATAAAAATAACCTAGTCCCAACATTTTCCTATCGCGTAAGCCAAAAGACCGCGTTAGCTTCCTCTGCAATGAGAACGTGATGGGCAAATCCTGAATTGTGGCACACCTTGAAGCGTGCAATGGTATATGGGCCGCATTTTGGCCTTTTGTGGTATTGATTCTTCAGCTCTTGTCATTATGACGATGCCTTGGAAATTCAAGCTTTGCTTACACTGAAACTGCCTCCCTCTTCAATTCCTTGATTGTCCCCACACTTCTCTCACCTACAATTACAATATTTCAAAATTCAAAGAAATCATCCAAACCCCATAATGTCTCAGACATTAATTTGAATCTGCACTCCACCCATTCCAGTCAAAAGTCTACGTCTGAATGCCATTTCACGTAGCCAAAACCAATTTGATTGCTTACTTGAAATTTTCCATTATATATGGATTTCTTCTGCCTTCTCTTACTCTCTAATCTCTCAAAGTCTAAGCAAAATCAAAGCACTGTGCACAGACGGATAAGAATTCTCTCAGTTGAATCATTATTTTGGTGATTTTAGATCAATTTTAGATATTAAAAATTGGTTTTTTGGGTCCCATTGTTTTTTATTATTAATATTAACTCCCTTAAAATTATTTCTCTTTTGCTAAGACACCCTTAACATTGTTAGCCAACATTAAGGATCAAATCTGTACAGAGAAATAACAAATAGCAATATTCTAAACTCACAATAAAATAACAGATAAATGTAAATTTAGATAACATTCATTGAGTTTTAGAGATCAAATTTACACAAACCATTATTGTCTTTGAGTATATTTTCAAAAAATTGCATTATTAATTTTTTTAATTTTATATTTTTTTCTTATTAAAAGTACATCTAAGAGCCTAATTGTTGGGCAACAGGATCTTATTTTTATTTTTAAAAGTAAAAAATAATAAATAAAGATTAAAATAAAATTATAAAAAATGACTTTATTATTTAAATTTAAGTATAAAATAAATAACATTACAAAATCAATAATGAAACAGTCAGAATCCAAATCTGACTACAGGACTATCTATCTTTAACTCACAAATAGCAAAGAACTTTTTTTTTTTTTGCTTTTATAACTTTATAAAGTACTTTTCCAAAAGCAGGGCAAAGATGCAAGGCTTCCTGGCAAAAGATTGAACCTACTGAGATTATCTGGCAAGAGGATATCACTGGGATCATCTGCCACCAAGAAGCCACCCAGCATAGAGACCCATTTGTATTTTTCTCAATTCCATATATTTATCCACGTTTTAAGTGCCTTTAATTCTTCCTTATTTCACATAAATTGGCAACATATGCCGGAATTTTGAAATACTTTTTTCAAAAAAAAAAAAGTTTAAATGGTTAGTTCTGCCGTTTCAAATTACATTAGTCATCTAACAATAAAGGGTTTGGCGCGGAAATATAATATTTATGTTTATTGAAAAGTTATTAAATTAGTCAAAATTTATAGTTTAATGTATAAAATTAAATAAATTTAATAATTTAAATTTTAATAAAATAAAAATGTGAAAATATAAATATTGAACAATAAAAATCTCAACATTAACACAAGCACTTGGGTTCTGTTTGATAACCAAACAATTAGAGGCTATTTTTTTTTTTTGCCAAGCTGTTTCTACTAATGCTAAATGGGAAAAGGAATTTTGACTCAATCATCATTTTAAAATGCTCGCATAATAAATTATGAATAATTTACCAGTTAAATTTTATAATTTAAATTATAAAATTTAATAAATTTAATTTTTATAAAATTTTATAAATTTAAACTTATGTGGATAAAAAAACAAATGCTAAATTATTGTGTATTGTCTTTTTGTTATTTGTTTATTATGTGTATATTTTTAAATATTTAAATTTTATATACTCTTATTTTTTATATTTTTCTTATTTTATTTTATAGAATAGATAAAATTATATCTAGAGATCATTTCTTTTTTATTAAAAAATAAAAAAAATATGTATTCAGGTAACCCAAAAAACCCCTTAGTATGGGTTAAACTTTTGCCCCTTTTGAAACCATATAGCTACCAACATTGTTAATTTCCCTAGAAAGTTTGGTACATTTGACAACAAAGTGAGATAGAATCTTGTTTCAAGTCATATCAATGTTCAGATGATGGCTATCTAATCAAGCACAGCTACAAGAGTGCAACATTGGGCTCAAGTACACAGTGCAAAGAGCAAATTACAGACTCTGTCAAAGAGATAGACAAAGATACACTGAAGATCCCATCCCAGAAGGGAGCTTTGATTCTTTTCATAAACACTCATCCATATCCGCTTACCAGCATGAGAGCCTATGGCTATGGCACTCTCAAATCATCATCACCTAAACATCATAAACAGCCCCTACTCTTCCTAATATTCCTTTTCTTTACAAAATTACAAAACACATATCAAACACTTGTCTTCTATTCATATATCTCTTCGTCTATCTACCTTCTTTCTTTGTCAATGACTATGTCATCCTTTTCCCGCATTTTCTCTTTCAAAATTCGGAGACCCAGCATGCTGCGTCAGCAATTTGACCCATTTTCCTCCTCAGAGGATTTTCTCATCGAACACATCGATTTCTCCCCTGATTCAATGATAGTTGAAGAATGATCTGAAAATCCCGTTAATGAAAATTGTTTTATAATTTATAATCAGTGGAATTCATCCTTGACATATTTGACGAAATTAACGAAATGTTATTCATTCACCTCCTGCGTTGAAAGATCTCTTGCAGTGGAGAATGGCGCTTTGGATCCCATCATGCTGCTCCAACAGTGTATCATCACTCCTATTCGCCGGAGATGCTACTCCAGTCATCACGGATGAAGCCGATTTGCTCTTACCAAGATGCTTACGAACAGCCCGAATCCCCGCCGGAATATTCCCCTGCTTCTCTTTCTTCGGAGAAACAGCGGCCACCGACGGTGAAGACGTTAAAGAAATCGAAGACAGTTCCCCAGAAATTTTCATCTTCTCGCTATGGCTTCTCGAGACTTTCACGTAAAAAGGTTTTATCATATTCAGATATTTCTGCAGAATATCCTTTGAAAATCGCTCTGATTTCGATTCCTCTGAGCTCTGATTTCTTAGCTTGGTTCCATAGACCCTCGAGCTGTTGATTCTACAAAGCGATGGAGAGCAATGGGGTTCTTTAATATTCAGTTTTTCTGCAAAGACCTTAGCTTCTTTCTGCCGCTGCTGGTTCCTCCCCATACTAGATTCTGCTTTCACAATTTGCTCTGTTTGCTGAGCCGCCATTATTCCTTTGGGCTTCTTGAACATGAAAATTCTGAAGCTTTGAGCTGATTTGAGCAGAGCAATTGGATATTGGGGCTTAGAAATAGGCTCAATTGGGAGGACTTTTCGCTTGGAAACTGGCTCATTAGAAGACAGAGAAAGAGCAGTTTTTGGAATATCAACTTCACTGTCGTCACCCCTCATCCCCTCTTTTCTGATTCCTTTGCTTTCTCCTTTTGTTTTTTCTTCTGGGCTGCCGTCGGTTTTGTTGTTGGTGCCGTTTTCTTTGTTGTCGAAATCACGAACTGTTAGCTCCAAGTCAAAGAAGGAGTCATCTTCGCTTGACTCATTGTCTTTTTCCGCCGCTAGATGAGAAACTGCGCTTGAGTTGTTCCTTGCGGTGGGATGTCGCCAGAACTTGAGGAAGTTCAAGGCATCCATGGAGGAAGATAGAGGTAGAGAGAGAGGAAGTGATCGAAGAACCGAAGAAGGGTAAGATTTAGGGGGTTTAGTTTTGGGATTTATAGGGGAAGAGGGAGACAATTAACGAAATGAAGAGAGAGGCTGTAATGGTAGTTAGTTCACGTCGTGTAAGGGGTCATGTTATGAATGTTTGCAGCGTCGAAAATAGTGCTACTTTCGGGAAGCAGGGAGGGGCAGGGGAGGAGTTTAGCTTTTGCTTTGCTTTTTGAAGAGAAAATGTGTGCTTTTTATTTTTTTTTTGGTCATTGTATTATGTTTTTATTTTGGGGTTTGTTTTCATTTCTACTTGTTTTTCCATAGTATGGATGACATGGGCAGGACTTGAAACAGGGAAATGATCACGTGAGAAGAGAAAGGCAGATAGAAAATGGCATGAGGTTCGGTATGTGGGTGAGGTCAGGTCACACATTCAGACACAATGTTATGAAGAAAATGTTTCAGAGTTCCCACAAGCAATTTTTGAATAGTGAGATACATTAGGCCCACTTGCGGTCCATAAGAGGGGCTGATACAGCAATCTCTGCGCCATTTTTGTACTTTCAAAATACCCAAACTCTCTGGTCTCAACTAGTCATAATGTCGTTTCCATTTATAATTTTTTCAATATGAGGGTATATAATATTAAAGGAAATAAAGTTTTTAATAACTAAATTGGATAAAAGAAAAGTTGAGTTATATTTAAAAGGGAGAATAAAATATATACAAAAAATAATATAAATAATTAGATTGATTATATTTTATAATTTAATATATAATATTTAATAAATTTAATAATATTAAATTTTAATTTTTTTTATAAATTTTAATTTATAAAAATAAAAAATTAAATTAGATAAAAATATTTCAAACTCTAGTTTTTGACCGTTTGTTCGTCTAGAATTAAGAAATCGTTCTGCCCATATGAATTGGACAGCGAACAGTTGTTAAAAGGAGTTTATCATAGTGGTGGCGCTCACGACTATGAAATTGATTTTTAATATTTGAATAAATTAAAATAGTATAAATAATGTATAAATTTTTATATTTATTTTATATTTTTTTCTCTGCAAAATTTTTTTAACACATAAAAATACATTTCTTTTATGAAATTGTGCAGCTCTTATAATTCTTGCGCTATATTGTTTTGTTTAGTGGATAATTTTAAATGATTAATCCTCATGTGAGTAAATATGAGTTTTCTGGCTGTGTAGATGAGTTGATTCTTTTGTTTAAAAAATTTATTATTTAAAATACGAGTTTATTATTTTATTTTTAGTTAATAATATGCTTAACGAATATAATACTTAAAATTGTGTACATATTATTTTTAGTTACTTTATATTTAAAGATAATATTCATTTTTAACTAAATAAATCAATTCTAAAATAAGAAATTTACTTATAAATTTAATTTAAGCACAAAACTTGAACCAATTTTGTTATTTCACCTTGTCTTATAATCTATTAGTGCAAGTTTTCTATTCGCAAAAAATTATCTTACACAACAAATGATTTATCCTCTGGATTTAATCCTATTTATATGAGATTTCAACATCAACTTTCCAAACTGAAGAATATATATAACATTAATCTGTATATTTATTGAAGGACTCCATTGATTCAATTCCGATTAAAGAAAATTGCTAGGGATTTGTATCAGTAGCGCTTATTGGTAAATTCTTTTCCAAGTAATGGGGTTTTGATTCCCTAGTAACTTTAGGTAAAATAAAAATAATATAAACTGATGTTATTTGTAAATATTGCTTTTCCATTTTTCACTTATTTTTAATTTTTTTTAATTTTATCTCTGTTTCTTTGTATATCTGACTTTGAAGATCAAATTCAGGGAATCGGAGTGTAACATTGCAAGTAGTTTCAGGGATGTGTTTTTCTTCAGATGCAGAGCACCGGAGGACAGTGAAGGGATGGCAGGCATTGGCAATGAGAAGCTTCCAAAAACGGTACAAGGGGGAGAAAAAGAAAGAAGAAAACAAAAGAGAATACGAAAGATAAAAGGGTTAAAGAAGAAAGGCTCATAAAAGAGGAAGAAATGCAGCGCACAGGGGAAACGTTAAGGTCATCTATTGCTTTATTTACCTTTCTTTACAGAGAGACCCATTTAAAGAAGACACCAGTGAGAGTCAGAAAATATGGTTCTTTTACAAGGCAAAGGCATTGGGTGCAAAGCTGGGGCACGCATGTTCTGCTGCTTTAGGGGTCCCCCATTTTTCTCCTATGTGACTACACCCAACTTTGAAGAGGTCCAATGTCTGATTCTTTGAATGAGCAGAAGGGTCCAAGTCTTTTGGCTACACAAGTTTTGACCAGTAAACCTGAGTTTGGGTGGTCGTACACTCTTTCCTTAGCCATTCCTTTTGGATGGCCTGCCAAATGCTTGCAAAAGTCACAAAAATTTAAGAGAAAAAAACAAAATAAGAATCATAACTTAAGCAACTACAGTTTGGATTATCCCATAAAGTAATGACTCCTTGGTAAAAAAGCCATTCTACCAAAAAAGAATCCTGGTTGAGAAAGACAAGCAAAACAAATGAGATTCTTGACGGTACACCAAAATATATCAATCAAAATCACTAGGTTTTCCAATTATTTGCAGAAACTTTTTACTTTTGATCTGGTATTTGTTTTGTTAGTATTATAAAAAAAAAAAAAGGTTAACCACCTACAATATGCTTGCAGAGGTTAAGACATTGAGGGACAAAGAGGCAGATGAACCAAAAAAAAAATCATTAACTACTCAGCTGCAATTTGGATTCTCCCGGAAAAGATAAGTTAGAGGGGAAAATCTGAGAAAACTTAAACTTTACTGAACTTCATGTCCATGACTACCAAACCAGCTAATTGTCTTCTATTGAGTTTGATGAATCACCAAAGCAGAAAATATGGGAAGAATCTAAACAACCTTTCTCATTTCCATGAGTTCCATATGATTTTATACAAACCTCTAATTGGGGCAGTCTAGTCAACCGACCTCTAAATATCCATAAAATCTGCAAAGCTGTTCTCATGTGCACATGTCTATAACTCAATTTGTGTACTCCAGCTTATATAGACAATGTGCCAAGGTTCAGATTTGAATCTTGCTAACTCCAAACCTTACTCAAATTGTTGCAACTTGAAATTTGTTAGAAATATAAAATAAAAATTATTTTTGAGTCTCTCTATCTAATAGGTCAAATTTTTAGAATTATTAATTCTTTAATATTGTATTAGAATTTGTACGACTGAATAGTTAGTAGTTCAATATTTATCACTTTTTATACTTTTGGAAATACTAGTCCATGACAGAATTGCTTAATTATAATTTTGATATATTATTGTAAAACAGTTTGCAATATTGGTTAACTAATTAAGAAAGAAAAAGGTACCCAATAAGTGAAATAATTTTATTATTTTTATAAATTGAATCTTATCAAATATTCACTTAAAAAAATTTAAACTATTAAATTTATTAAGTCTCACAAATTAAATTATGAAACTTAATAAATTTGACAACTTTTTGTATGTTTATGAGAATTTAGTAAAAATCTTGTCAATGATAGTTGCTTCCCCTAGCGTGAAATATGAAAAGAGAGACATCCAACAAATCTTGAAGTTTGTTGTATAACCAAAATTAAAGGAAGAAGGGAAAACATATATTGCACTACATGGTCCTGACACTGAAAAAGTTTGTCCTACAATTCTACAATTAATGAGCCTAGGTAAAGGCAGCATTGTGTGTGTACTTGGCAAGGATGCTGATCTTGGGTCTTAGCTTATGCATGCAAATCTTAAGCACTGGAATATATTGTGGTCCTGATCATATTGACTGCTTCAGTTTGTCTCGTAAGATTCCCTCAGATCAATGAAAATGAAAGCACCTTAGCAGACTAAATTCTTCCCAATTATTTACGCAGTTACAGAACAACCATAACAAACAAGTTATGCCATGAACAAGTCATGGTAGGGTTTTGAGCTGAAATTGATTCAGTGAGAGAAGACAACTATTTTTTCTGTAAGTGCTGACATGGAAACAAGTCTTAAAAAGTTTGAAACACAAAAGCTTTTCAATATCGATGATTAATTATCAAATTTTCAAGCCCACTAGTCTAGCCTCAATAGGGAGGAAAAATGCAAAATCATTCATATATATAATAATATTCTTATCAAGGGGGAGATATTTATATGATTAGCAGTTTGAATTTAGATGGATATGACTATATTAAATAGAAAGAAAAAATTAAGTTGTACTCACGGGTCCATAAGCAGGCATGATAGAAATCAAAAGAATTGCATTTTAACTTTGGTAACACACTAAGCTGCAAAAGGACTGTAAGTCATGCTCATAGTTGCTATTTTCTCACGTATCCCTCATACCACGAATCAAGTCCAGTATTATGGATTAGTATATCGGAGTAATTTTTTTTATTATTAAGTGACGTATTGTGTGCAAATTAATTTAATGTTTCAAAATAATTAGCATATGTAATGTAAACTATGGTCATGCTTGGTACAGGAGAAATTTTTCTGCATTAGATAGTTTACTTTTGATTCAGTTTTTCTTCGCCCTACTACACCTAATTTAAAATGTGCAACTGTCTTATTCTTGGATTGCACGATTTGAGATTTCCCAGTTGCTTCAGTTGACTTTTGTTGTTGAGGAAATGGCGCACCAATGAAAAAAGTTTCATACTAATACTCCCAATACAATCTCATCTTAAGAGTTATGATAAACCTATGTTTCTGGACGTACTCTTTGGCCACATTTAAAAAGGAAAAATTAGTAAAACACACAATTTTACTAATTTTTCTTTGTCAAACGTAGTCACAGCCTAGTGTGCAAGGATGTGGGTTTAGAATTTTCCCATCTTAATGAAGACTACAACCTAAAGCTATTATGACATATAGTTAGTGTGGGATAATTTATAAACAGAAAAGCTTTACGTAAAACTGCACATCATTATCTGAGTTGTGCTTGCTTTCCTGTAATCTGAGCATAAGTTTCCAAGGTTTTTTGGTAAAAGTCCGAGTATTTACACCTCAAATAATGACTGGTCTGACTTGGGAAATTCTGTGCCCCAGCACAAGAATTTTATGGAGCTTCTTTTTCTTTGAAAAGGAAAGTGTTCCCAACCGCACCATCTATGGTCATTTTTTTCAACTATTCTTTAATAAAAATAATAGCAAGTAAACTTGAAGTTTTTCACACATTATTTAAAATCTTTATGAATGGACCATTCATGATATTTTGTTCCTCATTTTACTGTATAGGGGGGATCAAGCTAGCTCTCCTAGCATAACTTCTTAAGAGATATTCTTCATTTCGCTTTCATGGCTGCCAGGATGACATCTTGTGCTGGTTGGCTTTGGCTCTGGCGGTTGGGTGTCAAACTTGCTATGGGACTTCAGAAAAAATTAGTTGGTCAGGAATTCCCACGCTGGTGGGGTCTTCATGTTTCCAAACTCCTGGGCAACATGCATGATTACTGATTAGCAACTCTACAACCGTTGTTAATTAGTTTTCAGCAGTACTAGTACTTGGTTACATTTAAATGGTTTTTAAAGATTAATTAAATGACCCACGAAGTTAACATCTATGTCCTCAACGTGCGTGGGACGAAACTCTTAGCAAACTAAGAATGGTTGTAGGATTTGTAGGTGTCAAAATTTAGTCAATGAGACTTAAGAATAAATTTAGTAGTCTGAACTCATTTAAGTGATTCAATTCGTGGGGTCAATGGAGGAAGTTTGTCTTATTTCAAGCCTTCCTCTGGAAGTGAAGCAGGAGTGCCAGCCAGGTCGTGCCGCTGTTGCTTTTGGCTAGATGACTTCAGTGCCCAACCAAGTCGTCCTTCAATCAGCTCCTACCAGGCATCCCCACTTGAGGATAGATTCATTGACCTGAGCTTATGGAAACGTACTCCAAAACTTGTCGTTTGGGGACAGAGCAAACGAGCTAGTCAGGTGCATTTTCAGTATCATGTTCAGGATCACATGATCATAGGGAAAGCCTCATTCACATGCACAATTCATCACCTTTTTCAGGTAGGTGTCAAAGAGGCAAACCGTCATGTAGTAGCTGCCAAACCAAGCTCCTCTGCAAACCCCACACTCTTCTCAAAATCCTTAGTGGCAAAGCAGCTTTCAAATTTCAAGTGCCACTAGTGCTGTTATTATCTGATGAAGCAGCTTCCACAATGAGCGGTGCCAATTTACATAAAATCGATTTCTACTATCTCATTTTTATATGAAGTTCTGGGTCTTACAGTTCAATACATGAGATTCAGTTAATTTAATGGTTAAATTTATAAAGTGAAAAATATGTGAGAGTGAAGACATAATAAGAACAATGGGACTGATACACATTGCTATAGCTTTGGTCTCGTTAATTTGCCTTAATTTCTGGCATTGTATATATCCCTCTCTCCCAATTTTCCTCATGACAATTCAGAATCTCGCAATGGGCAAGAAAATGTGCTGTGCATGGAAAAAATCAAAGGATATGTAGAGATTCAACTCAAGTGAGGGTGATGCCATGTACAAATTTTTCTATCCTCCTTCGGTTTTATCATGTGGTGGGCCAAATTTTTTCAGAGCCTCAAATACAGCTGTGTGAAGTGACAACACAGTCAACATTTCCCTCATGTTTTCTGGGCTTACTTCACTGGGTTGGCCTATTGGATTTTAGGCAAATGTACACATGCGATGCCCATTGTAACTTTGCACTTACAAGTGTGCATTGAATGGAGTCTTTGACTTTACGTCTTTTAAATTTAAATAATATTATTATATTAATATTTTATTAAAAATTATTAATTTTTTTATTCTTATATTTAAATTTTATAAAAATATTATTTAACATAATTTAAATAATTAAATTTATTAAATTTTATAACTTAATTATAAACACAATAGATTTAACTAATTTATTGTATACATAATTTCAACCTAACAATAATGTAGTTTTGTTGTTTTCATTTGAAAAGCCTCCTTAAATATAAATATTTTGCTGAAAACTTATTATAATATACTGTTTTTGCTAAGCATACATATTTCTATTTTTTGGATTGTCGTTTCAATTTTACTTAAGACATTTAAAAAATACTAAAATATAAACTACTAATCGATCCCAAATTAAATTTCTAAAAAAAACAGAAATCAGATTTTTCGTTTTACAATTTAACACAGGCAGTAACAGAGGGGAGGTAAGTTTTCAACTTTTCAGTCGTTTTCAAGCCTTGCCCTTTATTCCAACACCGGCGCCATTTTCTCAGTTTCCGTTATACATCCCCTTGCCTCTCCCCACGTGAGGCTCGCATTCACCCTCTTGCATGCAATATAAACGGCTGAGATTTCATTTAGTGTTTTTCTTTTCATCTTCATCTGTCTCTTCTTGGTTTTTTACTACTGGTTCGTACTCAGCCTGGTGCAGCTCGTTTCTGTGTGCTCTTCTCTCGCTTCACATCCATGGCGGACCACGTAGGCGAGCCGGAATCGCTCATTGAGAAGATAACGGAGAAGATCCACGACGGCGATTTGTCGTCCTCGGATTCCGACAATGACAACCCGTCGGTGGCTGGCCCCTTCAAGTCCAAGGTTTATAGGCTCTTCGGCCGCGAGAAGCCTGTCCACAAGGTCTTGGGCGGTGGAAAACGTACTCTCTCTTTCATTCTGATCTCTCTCTGAATCCGCATTTTGCGTTTTCTGAAACAATTCTGCATTGATTCATGTGTTCTGTATGGTCCATAGGAAAATCCGGGATAAGAATTTGAATTAGGCACAACGTTTTTTCTTTTTAAGTTTCGTTGTGTTAATTATGAGATGCAAGAATTTCACTGAATCTATCGACGGAACAACTAGATTTCGTGATAGTTGACGTGAAGTTGATCAATTTTCACCTTTTACGTTGGGATCATCCTGGGCGAAGGAATTTGTTGGAATATTTTTCTTTTTACACAAACCAAAAGCGGAATGCGAATAAGTGATTGTCATAGTGTTTTTGAATGAGATTGATTTACAGTTTCATATCGTTTTCGATCAAACTGGACGTACCAAAGTTGAAGCTCTTGTTTTGCTTCCCTTGTTTCTTTTTTCTACCTCTATTATCATTATAGTTACTAGATTCACTCTCATCCAGTTGTCTTACAAAGTGATTCAATATCTTGATTAGTTTTTCTATTACTAAATAGTTTATCATGAATTGGTTTCAGCATCTAAAACATTACTCACCCGATAACTATGTTCATTATCAACCAAGGAATTGTAGTCTATAAAATTTGGGTTGTTTTGGTGACTTCTTAAAATTTTAGGTCTCTGTACATAAACTGAATTACTTATGTTATTTCTTTTCTACATGTTGTAGTATTTTTTTTACTTGGTATTTATGGGATGTTATGTATGTTCCAGATTTGGATGGTAAATATTTCCTCATCCGAAACGATGAAGCGATCGAGTATAGCTTTATTAAAATCTGTATCTCGGTTGTATAATATATATTGATTAACTGATCCCAGATAATTTAATGTAGTGCTTATGGGGACTGTTTGAGAGTTTGCAAGTGATTTATAACTGAAAATGAGGCACTTAATTTAAGATATTTTTCTAGCAACCAACATTGCTGAAAGGAATGCCATAACCAATTGACTTGAGAGAACAGCTGCCAAATGAAGATAACATTTGCTTAACAGAAGTGTAATTCGCTACATTCTTGTTGCCTGAGCCAAATCAAACTGGGTAAGTTTTATATAATTTGTTTCCTCACTATCTGATGGTATGTTATTTCTGAAACTTTCTGGCTTATGTCTGTGGGCTTGCTGTTTATGAACCCACTATATCTATGGAACCTTGGCACAAGTAAAATAATAAATGGATTTGTACTTCTTTACTGAATTAACTTTCTTCTAAATTCTTCATCACATCACCTGTTGTCTTACGACATTAATTTTCCCTTGCAGCTGGAGATATTTTCCTTTGGAGGAACAAGAAAGCCTCAGTAATTGTGCTCGGTGTTGGCACTGCAGTTTGGTTTCTCTTTGAGTTACTGGAATACCATCTGATCACTTTTGTCTGCCATGCACTGATTCTTTTTCTGGTCGTCCTTTTCTTGTGGTCCAAGGCATCCATCTTTATCAGCAAGTAAGGCATTGGAAATTCTTAAAAATTCTTTCTCATTTCATTCAACTTCACCTTATATGGTCTTGACTTTACATCAACTATATAGGTCTCCACCGCACATTTCACAAGTTGCTATTCCTGAGCAATGCGTTCTTCAGGTTGTTTCTGCACTGAGAATCGAAATCAACCGAAACTTCGTTGTTTTGCGGGGCATCGCATCTGGGAGTGATATAAAGAAGTTTCTTTCTGTGAGTCAAAATTTCCCGGAATATTCTCCTAAGTCGTAAAGCTTTAGTTGCTGATGAAACCATGTCGGTTCCCCCGATTTCCAATGGAATTATTTTTATTTTCTGTAAACTTCGGAAGCAGCTGAAAAGCAGTCTATCAAAATCATATATATTCCGTTCATGCTTTGCATTGTATTTTACGTAGTCTAGTCGGTCAGCGTTGTCCTTCATACTTTGCTACATGCTAATAGTTTGAATAGTACTAGCCAGCCAGGACTAAGGTATATTTTGTCCAAATTTCAGGTTGTTGCTGGATTATGGGTTATCTCACTTGTTGGAAGCTGTTGCAACTTCCTGACCTTGTTATACATATGTGAGGCTTCATCCTTTTCTTTTACTATTTCCTCTGGTTCTTAATCCTTCTTATTCATGCATAGGAGGCTAGTTTTGCAGTAATTTTTAACACAATAAATTTGGCGACATACAGGCTTTGTCATGCTGTTCACGGTGCCACTGCTGTATGAGAAATACGAAGACCAGGTGGATTCATTTGCTGAGAAGGCAATGGTTGAGATCAAGAAGCAATATGCATTGTTGGATGCTAAGGTTTTGAGCCAGATACCGTTAGGAGCGTTGAAAAATGATTAGGAAAAATCATCTGAAATCCTATTAAGTTCTTTTATGACAGTGGGTAACTGTTTTGTTTACTTGTTCCACGTCTTGTTCTACCAAAAATTTTCCTCTTTTATTCAGTATGATATAGTATGAGGAAAGCGTATCCACCAAGTCCCGGCTTGATTTTTGGGGTTTATGTCATGGATTATGTCAGTAGGTAGCATATACATTTAAAATCATGAAGTATTAATCGTATACATTGACTTGATTGACGTGTACCCCATGTCATCGAGGGAAGTGATTTTGCCTGGTCTAGTTTGCTTGTTTTTGGGTCTTATTTTTCATTGGAAGACCATGAGGATTTAGGGGCCAAGTTCTTCTATCTCTACAGAACTTGTTTATGTGATGACTGTGATCCAATAAAAAAAAAATGGTTTTTCATCTTCTGAGAGAATTTCAATTACTCAAAAATTTGAGGTATTGTGTATTAGCGTCCTCCGTCCAAGAAGAGAACAGTTCGGTAGTTCATTGATGGCCACGTCACTTGCGCCTTCACGTTTTCCTTTCTTATTTGTGCGTGTGCATAAGGGTCTATTATTCGATCAACTAGAAAGTCATCATGCAGGTAAAACTGATGTACAAATATCATTATTTTCTCATCCGCATAGTGGGGTAATCTTCCCTTTCTTTGTTAATACAGTACTGAGACATAAATGGTATTCAAGGGCTTTTTATTTTGAGAAGTACTACTTCACAATCTATTGTAATGTTGCGAAAACAATAATAATTTAAAAATTATTAATTTTTGTCAATTTTATAATTTAATTTATAAAATTTTTAATTATTAAAATTAATTAAAAATTAAATTATCAGCGTGGTAAAATTGTTTTACTTTCCATGGGGTTTGGCTTTAGCTTTCAATTCACTCATCTAACAAAGGAGAAGATGATAATATTAGTGAGAGTTGTTAATATGAACATAAAGAGAGGAAATTAAATTATACTACTGGAAAAAAAAAAATTTCAGCCTAAGCTGAAAAATTCTCGTAAGGCAAACACTTATCGGAGGATTTCTCTTGAGGAAACTCCCGTTTAGTACTTCAAATCTTATGAGAAGTCAAAGATGACAAGTTTGGTTCCTTTTCTTTAGCAGGATTGACTCCTGCTCTTCAGGAATCCGCTGTACCTTCAAGCGGAGCTCTTTGAAGTCAATTTGATAAAAGCCCAAATCTCTTGTTGAATCATTAACGGTATTCAAAGGTCGCAATATAAATCTGTGATAAGATGCATATACATTTAACAGTTACCACTCGTACTTTCAAATAACATTTTATGCTCTGCATTTTAGTAACTACAAAAGCCACTAAATCTGGTTAAACCTTCTCTCAAGTAGACGGATCATACTGTCACTCGAACATAGGTTAACCATTATAAGAGCCCCGTGCAAGGATATACTAAAGAAATTAGATGTGCCAATGATACTAAAGCTTGTTTTCCTTTTTTCTTTTTTTTGCTTAAAGGAAGACAAGAGGTACAGCTGCTCCATACAAAAACAATTCTGCAGGCTATTTGACATCTTACAATAGGAGAATGGCCACAGATTTGTTTTTAAGTAAATAGCATCTCCCCGCATCATTTCATGTGCTTGGGATATGCCCATAACCTGGAAATAGGTCTTCCTTCTGAATCATTGTCACTGTCTGAGGATGATGATGTAGATAAAGATTAATCCAGAAGATATTCAGCAACCTGAAATGAGGACTAAACCGTCAAGCTTCAGCTAATTAGTTCACTAATTCCCACAACATGAAGCAAGGAGAATGCAAGATTCAATCTTCCAAAGACCAGAAATGAGATTTCCATCCATGTGTGAAAAAGCTTTTGCAATGTGTGCAAACAATGGTTGAGGTGAAATATGCAGGCTAAAAACTTCATGTGACAATCACTTCACACTCAAAAATGGAACAACAAAAAATATAGGGAGGGAGGAATACAACTCATTTTCACTCCCCTCCTCCAATTTTTGGTCGCTCCTCCTCATCTTGAAAGTGAGTTGAAAAGGATTTTCCAGTTCCACCCATCTCCACTCTCCTCCAAACACCACTGAGTTAAAATCAAAACCGTTTTAACCCACTCCGCTTCCCCTCACTGTTTTCTCCCTTCTCATTTTCCACCTTTCTACCAAGCACAGCCTAAATAAACTTTGTTCCAATTCCTGATGTAATAGCTAGGAAGGCATCAGCAATCTAAAGTAAGTTTCATATTGTTTTACACCTGGAAACATTCGGATTTCAACTGACAACAAACTAATACAACAAATGACTCAAATCAAAGTAGCTACATAAAATTAAGAATATACCTGGCAAGCTGTTACAGGCTTAATATCTTGAATTTCAGATATCATTCTGCAATTTGAATTGGAACATTTTGAATTATTTAACCAAACTATTGTTTTGCAATGTCCACAATATCCCCGATTGGACGTTAGTTTCCTTGATAGAGCTCCTACATCAAAACAAATAAACATCAGAAGAGAAAAATGAGCGTACAATTATTGTTATATATATGTATCTTTCCATGAACAAGACAAAGAAAGAGTATATATGTGAAAACTAATTGCAAATTGCAATTACACTGCGCATTTAGAAAAATTGTGCAATTTATTAAATATTTAAATATATATTTAATATAACTTCAAATAACAAAAATGTATTAAAAAATAGCTTTAAAATAATATTACAACTTCATTTGTAATTAAAATTTGAAAATTCTAGATGTATAAAGAAATTAAAAGTCTAAAACTAAAGCCTTGGAACATCATAAAACCCAAAAGGAGAGACAGGGGAGATAGTGGAGTGAAAGAAAGTGAAAAGGAGAGACAGCAAAACTTGAAAAAAATTTATCTCGAACAGCAACACAGCACCATTTTAATAAATTATACATAATAAAAACAAATATCATATAACCGATTTCAACTTTTATTCTCATTTTTCACATTTAACTTCTCAAGCACACCCCATCACAAAAAACACAGACCAACCCATCGATATAAACATTGAGAGAAGAACAGAGACCATTCCATGACAAACGCCAGCCCAAACAATAGACCTCTGAGAGTGGAACAGACTCCGACAGATAGAGAAGAAGAGTCATGAGGCCAGAAGCAATCCAAGTCAGAGTTGGAGGCCTACCCAACAACCGAGACCTCCGTTATTGTTATCCAAAAGCACTGCAAGGCAGACTCGTGACTCCAAACCAAAAAGTTAACCAGAAGTGGACGGAAACACACAGAAGAAGAACAACTTGCAAAGCAAAAATGCAGAACGCTACAAAGCAACCAACCTCCACTGTAAGTCTCGTGACTCTAGCGCAAAGGTGATGAATTGAGGGCCAAAGTAAGTGACTGAGTGAGAATCAGTGCAGAGGGCAGAGAAGCTGCAAAAGAGGGGATGAATTGGGGCCAAAATGGGATATTGATTATAAAGGACCCAAGCTGCAGAAAAGTTGCGTCCTTATTGCGAGCATTGCACTTGCAATTTCTCAGAATTGTGCAAAAATGCACACCATTGCAAGCACAATTTTGTGCAATCCGAACTGCACAACATAATTGCCTTTACGTTACACATGAGTCCATTGTGAGTTGCAATGCACAATTGCGATGCGTTCCACTTGCAATTAACAACTATTTTGAATTGAACAAAGTGTAAACTAAGTTGGACTTATAACATACAAGTCAAACTCTGTCTTCCGCAGCTTTAGCTTAGATTACAGAATACTTGACATGCTAGAAAAATTATAAACTTCTTTGACTTTCAGTTTTTCTATTTTCATCAATGCAAACCTTACCATCTGTGCTAGTGTACCCCATAGGACCATACCCGAAGACTTTACAAGGTTGGTCTGGTGCAAATACTTGTGTATCATAAGCAAGAAAACTATATTTTCTTAACATGTAGCATTACAGTACAATTCTGATATCCATAGAAGCATACAAACTAGCAATTGTCTTCGCAATAGATACAGCAAGGGACTCAAATTCTGCCAGGATCCTAATATCCATATATGATCGAAGAAAAAGGAAACCCATGCATATAAAAGGTTTCAGTCACCACAGATGTTCTCTGGCAATTCTTAAATGTGGCAAGAAAAACTGAAGAAAAACAGTTAAAAAATAAATTCCTGGAGTCTAAGAAATCAAGAGTCAGCTTACCAGTATAAGCTCTTTTAACTGCCTCCTTCCAGTCAGTACTGATTTCATTCTCCATGGGTTCCTGTAGAAGTGTATTCTTACCATCTTCACTCAGACTAATAGGCTGTTGTTTAACTGAACTACTATATAGCACAGTATACTGCAGCTCCCATAGATGGTTATCACTTGCAGCCAAGTTCCATGACCTCCAAATGCAGCATCCACGAGTCACTAACAATAATTTCATCTTGATAATCATATATAGAAACATTCACAACAGATTTAATTCAACAGACAATGCATCACAATCTGAAACAGGCTTATAGAGTTTCCCATCCTCAAAATGTGGGTTGAAGTGATTGGTGATGTAATATAAATCATGAACATTAAAGAAAGAAGTATTACCAGCAGACTAGCCTTGCATAGATTAAGGATTGCAGATCTAGAAAACTAAATATGTGCAAGAGAACATCATAAGGCAGTTGGGCTGAACCTGGAAATACAGAGAAAAGAAAATTGTTATTGTGGCTTCATTTGTTTTTTACAATGGAAACTATAGTTCAATAAAATGATGCAATTATGCAAAGCCATTTCTTAAATATAATCTGACCTGTTTCTTCCTGACAAGCTTTGCAGCGCCTTTTATGAGCAACCATTGCATGCTTAAATTCAGTGACAGCTGTATTTCTTTTCTGCTTTGGCAGCACAGCTTCTACATTCTGAACGAGGAGATGAGCTGATGATACAGCACTTTGGGTCCGTAATCTAATATTAAATTACATTAAAAGAAGGAATGAGACAACAAGATCCACAGGAACAGAGTAATTTTTTATTCTTAACCTTTATATCATATAATTAATGTTTAAGAGTAGTAACATGCCTCACTTCCCTAACAAAACTAATATATAAATCTTCCTGTCCAATTGTGAAGATTTTCCTACACCAGTGTTGACCCTAATCTAAGTAAAAATAGTTACAGCCCCATTGCGTGTTTAATAGCATTTGCTTTTATGTGCTGTTTGGGGAAAAAAAACCCTAAACCACTAATTCTAACCTTTTTTTCTCACCCACAAGAAACTTCCTCTCCCACCTTTCTCCTTGGTCTTGTCTCAAGATATACCTCCCTCATCCTATATTTTCCTCCCAAGAAGTGTAATAAATTAGCAAATAATAAAGAAAAGAAGAAAGTGGATATTTAAAAAGCACGTGTCAAGATACTTCCACGGCATTAGAGAAATTTGATGATAATTGGAAGTGGTATTATCTGCTATCAGGTCCATAGTTGTTAATAGCGCGCTATAGCGATCGCACTGCGCTATGGCCTGTTGCGCTACGCTATGAGGCATAGCGCAGCACAGTGCATATAGCACAGCATAGCACGCGCTATGCTATGCTATTTCTGCGCTATTGTGCAAAAATAGCGTGCGCTATTTAAGCTATTAGTATTTGGCCCAATTTCTTCATTCCAAACCTTCTTCCGCCTATGCTATCCTTTTGATTTTGCTTTCCCTCCGTCCCTTCATTGCCTTTATCATATTTTTTAAGGCTATTTTATATATATTGTTATTATTTGGGGTTATATTATATATATAAAAATATATATTTATATATATAATATAGTTGCGCTACTGTTCAAATAGCAGTACGCAATGCGCAACGTTATGCGCTATATCGCAATGATCTTAAGCGCTATAAGTGCGTTATTCGCTATTAACAACTATGATCAGGTCTATGGCCAAATCTAAAATAACAGAATTTGAGCTTCAGAGGCATGATTGGCACTATCCTTATTGACACTTCATCTTATTTTTTTCTAAAGACATAATGAAGAAGGGAGCTGCAAGATTATTAAACCATTCACAAGTCTCACTTGTAACATTGCACTCTCTGTCACAAAGTATCTGAAAGTTTTCTATCAGGGGAAATAAACTGCACCTGGTAGTAATTATGGTCTCTAAATATAACTACCGGAGTAACAAGAGTGATACTGATCAACCGTCCCGAACAATGCAAGATAATTCTCTTCTAAATTTGAGGGTTTAACAATCACATGATGACTGCTAACTTTATATACTGTTTTCAATATCTTACGAAAACTTCGGTCACATCATGAACACAAAATATGCATACCACTGGAAGCCTTCTTTCATATTCAAATTCAGCATATGAAGCTAGCGTCATACTTACTGCTTTTGTTTCTTAAAAAAAGAACAGCTACGAGGTAAGCTTTCAACAGAATTCCAGATTGTAATATTGCATGGAAAATTACAAACTCCTCAGATTCATTCAAGAGTTTTAATCACAAAGTCATAAGCCAAGAGAAATAAAAAACCGTAATAAAGTAAATCAATGACCCCCATAATTGGTGTTTGCGAGCAGATAAAACTTGCAACAAAAAATGAAAATTTTGGGCAAAAAGAAGGGAATTGACGATGAATACTTACTCGGGGAGGAGACGGAAGGCTGAGAGAATGTCTTGGAAGATGATGGCTTGCAAATTTTTGGGAAGATGATTATAAGCCTCCCTGAGAATAAAGCTTAGCTCTTTGCAGGCAATTGGGTATCTGTAGATTTTTGGTAGAGACTCTCTGAGGCCAAGTTTTTGGTACCTCTCCAATGGGGTTGACATTTTTTGAATTGGGGAGGAGAAGAAGATTAAAGGATCAGCAAAAATCCATTGGAAGCATACAAAGAGAGCGAAACACAGCCGGGTGGATGTTGCCGAGCTTTGGGGCAATGTCCGAATCGAAGAGGACTGCTGTTCTGTAGACCAAATCTAACACCGTTCAACTTTGATGGTGCCGAGGCCTTAGGGGTCGGATCATTGGCTGCAATGACGGGTAATTTTGATTACGTGTCTTTTTGCCCTAAAGTATGCAGATTTTATAGTACAATTACAAAAAAAAACTTACTGTTACATAAATTATTCTAACTTTTATTTTATTTTATATGCTATACAGAAGTTTATTTTTATTTTTAAAATTTACAACAACCTTCGTATTATATCTTATGAATGCAATACACACAAATTCAATTTTTTATAAATTATTAAAAATATAATTAATAAAAAATAAATTTATTGTGATCTATCAAAAAAAACTTTTATTAATTGAACAGGAAATTTTTTTTAGAATTTATGTTTGCTTCCTTTCACAAAAATGGTGTCAAATAATTTTTTTATAATTTTTATGATTTTTCAAAAAATACAAAAGAATGCTAAAAACATTTTTTTTAAGATTTTGTATAAAATACAAAAAAATATTATAAACATATTTTAAATATTTTATATTTTTTAAAAAAATTCATAAAATAAAAAGACCTAAATGAAATTATTTTTTTTAAAAAATAAATATAAATTTTAAGAACAAAACATATTACTATTCAATTAATAAAATTATTTTTGATAAGTCATGAATATAATTTAAAATTTAAAATTTAAAATTTTTCCATGGGTATGATTTTTCAAATCACAAACTACACATTAAAATATAATACATACAATTTAATAAAACAAAAATATGCAAGTGAGATTAGTGTGGTTTGGAAAGTTATGCCTACATTTACCTGAAGGAAAACTATTTCAACGAGACAGAACTATCAATACATGAAATATACCAATGGGTTCAATCCCAAATTGTTTGTACACTCTCTCATGAATCTCATGAATAAAAGCAATCACTCATTTTCTTATACCGATAATTCGTTCGGATGCAGAACTACAGAAACTTGGATCTTATCTCATAGCTACTTTTAACTTCCAAGTGGGCTAACTTAACTTCCAAGTCAAGGACCTACTAAGCCAAACTTATTAAACCAAATAAATAAAAATAAGAATACATAAAATAATATCAAATTTTCTATCCAAGAAATTCTGCATGAGCAAAAATTTCAACAGTTTTGATGATTAGAAACTTTTATCCCCGAGTCTGCAATTGTTCTCGTGAAATTACATTGGATCATTTAATAGGAATTGGACATCTTTATTAGAATTTAGAATTATAGAGTTATTTGGGAATACTGTGTCTAATTCCCTATTATACTTATCAATTTGATACTCCATTAGTTAGCTTGATTTGCCATGCACATCTCCAAAGAGTTTATAAAAATCTTTCAGCCGGCCCTCTTTTCATTAAAGCATTTATTAAAAGTAATGATGGTCACACATGACCAAACTGCATAATATCTTTATGCAACATAAATAGCGAGCACTCGCGATTAGTTTTATGTACTTACTGTGCAATATTCCCATGTGTAGCTAGCATTACTCTTCAAATCTTCATTAACCTTGAAAGATATTGTATTAAAACTTAGGCGAAGTTGTTGTCTTGTGCATAACAATTCACATAAATGTAAGAAGCATACTCTACATGCAGTGCTGCTATGCAACCAACGTACAAAATTCAATGGTTTGAGAATGCTGTTCATTTATAAAACTACAGCAAACCTGAAACGTAAATGTATAAAACGCTCCTAGTTCCTATAGAGCCATTGCATCTTCTAAAACCACGCATGACAGAATATGATTCCCCTGAACTAGTGGACTTTGGTTTGTTGACAATCCAAAACAGACACAGCGAACCCTCTCCAACCATGATGTATGCTGCTTTACGCACGTAATTTGGAGGATATGTCGCCTGGACTGAAGCTCTTCTGGAAGATCGATTTTGTTTTGTTCAACACTTCAGCATGCTTCAGATTCCACAAATCAGCTAAAGGGCTGCTTTCCTTGTTTTGGGTATCCTTTTGGAAGAATGCAGAATCCACAACTGACTAGCTCTCTACAACCTAAAGGAAGTAAGTAAGCTGCTGTTTCTTTCTTGAACCTCCTTCCCCATACAAATCATTCCACTGCTCCAGCTCGCTCATTATTGATCCTTCAGTGGCAAAACTCGCAGCAACCTGCATCATAATATGCATCTATAAATCTATAATCTGCTAGCAGAATACAAGGCCTTCATTTTTCCATGTCTGACATTCAGAAACTAGGCACGGTATTCTTGGGTCATAGGGTATGAAGTAATATTCTTCCTAGAAAGTCAGGGTTAAATGAAATATCCAAAAATTATTTGCAGATAACCCTACCTGATTCTTTGCTTGCTTCATGTCTTCCATGTTTAAAGGCCTCAGGGTAATTACACGGTCTACATTGTCATCTTTGGTGTCTGAAGCATCTTCAGAGCTTTGGCCTTCTGCCTCTTTTTTCTTCTTTTCCTGAATGAAATTTTAATTGGTATTAGCCAGCTCTTCAGCTTAATAAATTTTGCATTGGATAGAGTAATGTACAAAGTTAACATTATAGAAATTGTTCAATAACTACCATTTCCTTCAATCTCTCCTGCTTTAAGAGCTCCCTAACAGGTCTATAAGCTGCAGTCGTGCACAAATTCTGTTCACAGAAATTCCGGTCAAGAGCAATTCACCACAACTTAGAAACAGTAAATCAGAATAGCTTTCCGCCGAAAAGAAAAAAAATTAAAAAAAGCATGTTACAATCACTGACACAATGAAATAAACCTTGAGATCACTTCCACTAAATCCTTCTGTCATGGTTGCAAGCTCTTTGAAGTCTATATTTTCATATTTTTCTTTAGCTAGTAGAGTTTTCAAGATCAATTCCCTGTTCTCAGCAGATGGAAGACCAACCATGATTCTGCTCAACAGTTTGAGGGGCAGAGGTGTCAATCGCATGTATCAGTAACAATAATCTGTATCTTAAAAGCAAACATGTTCAATGATATTGTTTAAAGATGCTTCAGCCAGTCTTTATAAATAATAATAACTAATTGCACAGAAAAAGGCTACACTTGATTTATTATGTCCAAAGAACACATCCAGAGGACTCAATTGGTTAACAATTTAATATAAAAATGAAGACAGATACCGTGCTGGGAGAGTTTTGAGACTAAAAGCAACTGCAAGATCAGTGTTCTTCGGGATCCATGTACTAAAGACATGCATAATAAGAGGAAAGGAGCCTTCGAAATGAAAATTTGAATGCATTACTAAAAGGTTAAAAAAAATTCAGATCTCATGCCAGTTTAATTATAATTTGATGAGAACTGTGTTTATTATGAACTTTCTGTTCTGTTATGAGCACTCAACAGTTCATGATGAACAAATTTTTCTGATGGTGAACATAATGAAGGTGAACAGGGGAAACTGATGATCATGCCAACCACAAGACAAAAATTGTAGTCCCACCTGCGCTCAAACCGTCTTATAATTGCTTCATCAAGGTCAAATGGCCTATTGGTCGCAGCAAGAACCAGAATTTGCTCATCAGGTCTGGTCAATAGACCATCCCAGTGGGTCATGAATTCATTTTTAATCCTCCGCATGGCCTCAGACTCTCCAACTCTAGTCCGCCGCCCAAGCATGCTGTCAACCTCATCAACAAAAATAACTGTTGGGGCAACCTTTGCTGATAGTGTAAATAAAGCTCGGACATTCTTTTCACCTTCTCCGAACCATGCTGAAGTGATGGTAGACATTGAGACATTGATGAAGCTTGCCCCGGCATCATTTGCAATTGCCTTTGCAAGCATAGTCTTTCCAGTGCCAGGAGGCCCAAAAAGCAGTATTCCTCTACAAGGCTTAAGAAGCCCGCCTTTGAAGAGGTCTGGTCTTCGAAGAGGAAGCACGACCCGCTCTTGAAGTGATTCTTTTATTTCATCTAATGCACCAATATCTGCAAATGTAACCCCTATCTCATTTGCAGGGATAACCTCAGCTCTTATGCGCTTCTCAAATTCATTGTCAGGCTCCTGCAAGCATGCAATAAACCTTATGGAAACAGATGAAAGAACAAAAAGAAGTAGCCATGTAAAATGTAATTTAATATCACATAATTTATAAATCAAGGGCTTGTAGAGGCATGATGATAAATTCAAAAACCATCATGACGACTAACTTTCAAAACTCTAAACATTCACAATCTATAATAGTAACATTTTAAGTAAATTAAACAAATAGAAAATTTAATATGTGCATTTAATATTAGATGAGCATATAAGTATTCACATTTCAACCAATAGCAGCAGCTAGCTGTTAACACTATATGAATAAGCTTCTAGTATTCTAAGCATTTTTTTCATCGTTCTCTGAATCTTATCCTTTCGGGTTCTTGTGCAGATCATTATGTTTTAGCTAATAAGAATAGATGTAAACAGACCTTGTTTGATTTATTATTCTCCGCCTTCAGAGTATCCTTTTCACTGCTTTTGTCTTCCTTGAACAGACTCAATCCATGGGACAAACTGGCCACATACAAAATCAGTAACGAGAAGACCTTTGTCATTATTTTATTGCTAAAACATTGGTTCGGATATTTACCTCTTGGATGATATAACTAGCTTTCCATTTCGGTATTCTGGATCCTTGGTATTCATCAGATGGTAAGATATTGCACATACTACAATTTCTTCAATATAATTACTTAGTTGCATTACATCTGCATGGCAGATAGAATTCAAGTCATCACATTCTATGTCATTTGCTGCAAGTACTTCAGCTATGTGGTTTCTGTTATCTTGAAACTGAAGTTCTTTCACTTCCTTTTCCAGTTCGGCTTCCCAGCTGATGAGATGAGTCTTATCTTCTGGGGGCTTGATCTCAATGTTGTAAGGGAATAGCATATTGAGCTTTTCATCAACTTCTATACAATCATCTTCTGAATCTATTATCTGGGAACCAAGAATCAACACTGACCCTGAAAGTTTCTGTAGCAATTTATGGAACACACTGTACAATCTTTGTGAGTGGAGAAAATGCTTCTCAACATCCCTGATGTATAAAATGATGGAACCAGTTTCTGACATAGAAACCAAGACCTGTAAATAATCCTGATTGTTAGAACCGCATCTTCAAGAGATATACATTAGAGCACTTCAAGATTGACTTTTAGTTTTCAATACAAAACATCTATTTAAAGAGCTCCTGTACAGAATGGAAACACTGCTAGTCTTTAAAGCAATTGACCAAAAACTAAGAGAGAAAGGAAAAAAACGGAAGAGCCATAGGGCTGAAATGAAGACAATGATACCAGTCAAGACAGTAACGTTAAGATAAAAGTTTTAGAAAATCTTTCCAACTATGGTTACTCTCAGATATTTTGAGTTATAAAAGAGAAGAGAGCAGTTTCTTATGATCAAATCACCTTGTAAAGTGACTGCAGAAAGAGTTTTTCATCAAAGCACAAGCTGCTTGTGGGCTTCAAGGAAGCTGAAAATGGAATTCAAAAGTAGTAAGCATAATTTTAAAGTAGAGAAATGAAACATGTGGTAGCAACAGTGAAATAAACCATTAAGCACATGGTTTTACAAATATAACATTTAAAGAAGTTGACAAAAAAGAATTCACGGAGAACACAGTTGTTCTGCTGGAGTAAAATGCATCATAAGTGTACAAACATCTATATGCAAGAAATGTTTTTGCAATCATCAAATTTCTAAGAGCATCCTAGTAAAAATGCCTAGATGTATCCCTCAACTTTCACAAAAGTATAAAGAAACAGATTCATAAACTTGTTAAAACATTCTGTTGAACAGAGGCATACAGACTCCACCGTTGAATTAAATATAGATACTAAAATCAATCTATGAGAGAGATGCTATAAACATAGTCATGACAATTTCAGTTACATCAAAACTCAATTTAAACAAGAAAAAAATGTCCAAACCAAGGGTTAACCTTGAATCATATGTTTTTATTTTTGCTTTGAACTACTCCTTGTGCACACCCAACATAATAATATAATCTTGGTGGACGAGTCAAGATAATGAACAACTTTTAGACTTGAGGTGTAGAGGGAGGCTTTGGAATCAAAGCATTTCTGGCTAACTAGGAGTAAAACAGAGTGCATGAAATGCAAGTTTAGTAAATGTTATGGTAGTGATGCTTTGGAGGTGAAATTGGGGAGTACACCATACCACAAGTGTCACTATTTAAATATCTTAGATTGTATTTACAAAGTGATAGAAACATTAATGGGGATGTTACATATAAGATATTAGGATTTAAGTTGGGGGGATATAATGGAAAAATGTCTCAAGAGTAATTTGTAATTGCAGATTACCTATTAAACTTATAGGAAAGATCTATGGACTGCCATAAGAACAACAATGTTATATGGTAGTGAGCATTGGACAGTGAAATGCCAATAAGAGCAAAAAAATGAGAGCGGCCAAGATTAGAAATGAATGCATTCAAGAGAAAGTTGGTGTAGCACCTATTAAATAGAAAATGATAGAAATTCATCAAAGGTGGTTTGATCATGCGAGAAAAAGATTGGCAGAAGTCCAATTAGATTAGTCAACCAAATGGAGGATAGTTCAACCAAAAGGGGTAGAAGAAGATATTAGAGGTTAAAAATAACCTGCAAACTATTAAAAATAACCTTCTTTTAAATGTAATAATTGAAGATTTGGTTTTTTATCCAATGCAACCACGTAGTTTGATTCATATAACTAACTCTACCTAATAAGATAAAGATTTTTTTTTTTTTTTTGGTTATATCTTTGAATCATGGAGAACTAAATTCCTATAAGAAGTAATAGAAATTAACAAATATTGTAATTTCAAAAGAAAAGAGTGGCATTTCCATGTGTACCTCTAGTTTCACCAGTCGAAGGAAGGATGGAAAAAGAACCAAACAAACTGGACATTCGATCCAAAATCACTTCAGACAAGGACCTTCTAAAAGACTAAAACCAGAAGCAAATAAGTTAGAAAAGTTATCCTTATGAACAAACAATGAGATGGTTGAATAATCCAATTTAAAGTAAATAAGAAAGAGACTGAACCATAGTATGGCCATAATTTTGGGGAAGGCAAGAATGATACAAAAAGCACTACGCCCCATTAATAGTCATGTCAAGACTTATTCTTTTTAATAGATTTTTATGGAGCAACAGTAGACTATGGCGACCAGGGAAAAAAAAAAACTGTCATAGACAAAACTTACTGATTCCTTTGTTGCACATCCATATTTGCTCTGCATCTGATGGAGAACACATGACATGCATAAGTATTTTCATGTTACAAGTAAAATCAGATGAATAAAAAGCTTTCAAGAATTATATTCATAGAGAACTTTTGCATATCATAGAGCAAATAAAAAAAAAAATCAAATAATTACCTTCAAAGAGAAATCAGTAATATCTAGCAACAGCAGCTTTGATTCAAAGTAATGTGCTAAAGCTTTGGCAAGCATTTGCTGGTAAAGCTCTTCAAGAATTAAAAATATACAACTAGTATGAGTAAAACGGACTTTATAACCCTAATACTTTTGTTCAGGACAACATAACTTGTACACTATATACCTGAAGGCCCAGAAAGCAGAATAGTCCTGCTTGCTGGAGAAAGGTTACGAGTGTGCTTGGAAAAGTGAAGTTGTTTTAAGTTAACATACACAGCACTTGTCAACAACACTCGAGTTCTTTCACTGTAAATTTCATCATCATATGTTAGAATAAGATATCATGTAATCAAGAAAGTAGTTATTCATAATGCCTGTTTGAATTAAACCAGAATAAATACATGGTAATTATGAAGTCACAGTACTAACAGTCTTAGGCATATCAAATTCCTAAATGGCTAGACCATATCTACCTCTGAATGGATTCTCCACAACACTATTACAAAGCATGCATACTCCTTAACAAAAACTCAATTTTGCACTTAGAGAGATCATAACGACTAACTCAAAGCAGTGTTTGTTCCTTGGAAAGTACTAAATTAAGAAGCAAGAAGCCAGAGTTCAGGTTCAATAGCTACTGCCAAGTAGGACACAGAATGCTTTTCTTCTTTATGTTTTGCTAATTAACAATCAATAACATATTCCTATGTTTCAAAAGTCCTCAACAATAGGTATATATCAACTAGTGGACCATATAAGAACAGCAGAAAATTTTTAACCAATTTATGGCCATAATAGACTGCATGACATGCTATATGAGTAACTGCAAATGCATCTACTTTAAAAGCTTATGGTACCATTTAACATTCTTCAACCAAAGTAACGTTTCATTGAAGTAAATTTTAAGTACGACCTTTTAGTGTCATCTTGTATCAATTATATATATTAATAACGCGACCCTATTCTGATCACTGAGTACGTGTTCTGAGAATCAGAGCTGCAGCTGTAACAGCAAGTAGAAAGAAACATTGGAAAGCACAATTGGCACATTTCACACCTTCGATGAAGCAAATGAAGCTGGAATTTGGAATGGAGGGCTCTGTTTTGCTAATTTTGAAACATATCAAAACCAGAAAAGGTTATAATGAACATATTAAGATCTATATTGTAAGGGTCTCATATACTCAGATGAGATATCCTCTGATTGAAAAAACTGCGAATTTTTTTTTTTTTTTTTTTTTTTTTGGTTTTGACGCATGAACTTCTGGAATCAGTTTTATCATTTTGTCTGTTTTGGAACACTACATATACATGTGAGGAAAGTGATACCATTTATCTCTCAACTTCTTATCTGTTCTGACCCAATTAATATTCTAAATGCAACAATTCACTCGAAAAAAGCAAACAGAACTAAATCAACAGGAATTCTAAGGAAAAACTCTGGTTGACAAAAGAGCACAGATCAATAATGAACAATCTGAGAAGATCTTTAAGAGATGAGGGAAGCCATGCATAGAAGCCCCGTAATTTATTTTACTAGAAGATTTACGGCAAATTGTCTTGAAACTTACAAGTCAGCCTTTAACAGATCCATGACTGAAAAATCTTTGACTCTATAACTTATAATATTATTCTATGTTAAATGAAAATATAACCATAAGAAAAGAAAAGATACTGATAGTGTTCACATGTCATTCTGCAGACTTAGAATGGCAACAAAATCGTATGTCTCTCACATCAATTAAGTTGTCAAAGAAAAATAGGAATCCAAAATTACCTTAAGTAATAAGGAAACTCATCGAATATAACGTCGCTCTTCTTCCCATCAACCACCTGCCTCATGAGCTCCTGCTCAATCTGCTCACCGGAAATCTCCCCAGACTCGCGATTACCTCCAACCCATTTCTGTACGGCCTGCCCTGAACTCAAACCAAGCCCCACTCCTAACCCAACTCCTACACTCAATGCTGACAACAGAACGTGCTTCTGTTCCATCACAGCCCCTCTTATCCCAAGTAAAACACTTCAATCTCAGAATGATGGACACCCTCTCTGAGAAAGTTTGCACCTTTAGAAGTTAGGAAGCGATTCTTCTCCAGAGGGTATCAATCAGGATCAACCAAGCCTAGCGAAAGTGGATTAGTGATTCAAGAAGTCTGAGAGAAGCAGAAAAATGGTCAGCGGATATTCTGGGCAACGAATATGTTAAAGAGGCTCCAAGGACGACGTTGGTCTAAAGGACTTTGATAGGTAATGACTTGCACTTTGACTTGCCCTCCCCTGCTACATGTAGCATGCCCATACTAATGGACGTTAATTGCTTGCGGGAGCCAAAAACCAAATGTTAAAATACAAAAAGAAAAGGCAAAGATTATTTTTTTTTCTTCTGATGTATCAAAAAAAAATATTTTATTTTAGGTAAATTTAAGTTATTTAAATTAATTTTTATTTTAAATATAGAGACTATTAAAATATATTTTATTATTTTTAATAAAAAATTATATATATATAATTTAAATTAAATTTAAAATAATATATTTAAAAATTTTAACTATTACTAATTATATTAATTCTTGTTAATAAAAGTTATTTCTCTCTTTCTTTCCAATGTTTCTAACTTAGTGGGGACAGGCGAGTGGTGACAATAAATCTGAATCCCCTCCCTCACAGTCCACTTTATTTTCTGCTTTCATTTTCTCTAAAATCTATATTTTCAACTTGTACGGTGTGGTGACACTCTTCCTTTCACACTTAATTTGGAAAATTGCATGCTTACAAAATGCAATTTATCAACTTGTCACAAACAGAGCACAATTGTTCAATTTATTATATTTTATAATTTAATTTATAAAATATAATAAATTTAATAATCTAACTTTATTTTAATAAAATTTAACAAAATTTTACTAATAAAAATAATATTACTACTTAAAATTTGTCCTTCCTTTGAACCAATGTCACTTAAAAGTAACACCCCAGGAGTGACGACCAGGAGTTATGACATTAATGAAAATATCGTACAAAGAATTGATTTTTGGCAAAATAAAATTAATAATGGAAGTACATAGAAATTATATACTCGCTAAGTACAACATAAGAGACAAAACAAGTAAAACAGTATATTTCATTTATTTTATTTTTAATTATACCTAATAAATATACAATTTTTATGTACTTAATAGAATGTTGTTAGAGTTACGTTAGACTTCTCAGGGAACTGGCCGCAGAGAGAGAAAGTAAACAGTATTTTTTCTCTCAGTCAACATAATTCCATTGAGAGCTTGAAAACGTGATTCTATTACTTTTCAACCTATAACGGCCCTCCAGAATGGGAATTCTTGAGCACAGAACAGAATGATAACGGGTTGAACAGGGTGTAAAACCTAATATAACTAAATAGAAATATATATAAGATTGAGACACAAAGAAAAATGATGGATTTATGCTGTTATACCCACATTAAGAGCTATAATTATTATAAAAAGTTGAAACAGTGTGTTTTATTAATTTACGAAGAAACATATATCAGAGACGTGAAAGTAAAGGCGTGGTCCTAACACGACTTATGGATGGCTCTTTTAACCCTTCTCAATTATTCTGTTGTGCTGCCTGTTCAGATTGCTAATGGTGCCAAGTGACAGACTTCATGGAAAAATTAGTGGCAACAGTGTCTGAATAGAGCACAAGTCAGGCCCCCAACTACACAACGACGACTTGACTCTTTCTCCTTTAAGCAGTCCACAAAAAGCAATCCTGCGTATTGGTGGACAGCCAGTTGCCATACTGGAAATTCCTAAAGCTATCATTGTGCAATCAAATTCTGGTTTGGTTTTGTTCTCGCCACTCTTTACCCAGAAAAAGAGCTGCAATAAAAAACAAAAAAGATGAAAGGGAATTCCAGGTTTGCGGGTGATCAGTCGTTTTCACCGCGAACAAGAGCGCATGTGGATGCATGCACTACAATTCCATATGTGGCTTCAGAATCATAAACGTTGGGTTTGACTAGTAAGTAAATTCAATTTGATATTTTGTTCTCCTTTTTACACACTGCTTGCATCTCTATCCTTGTTTTGTACGTATTAATGATCTCTTTTAGTCAATACTTTTAACATTTTATAATCTGTCTTCTTTCTTTTTGATATGACTGTTGTTATTTTGATTAAAATTATTTTTTTAAATTTTAATTTTAAACATAAAATTTATATTTTTATGTATATATTAAGTAATTTATTACTTTTTCTATTATCTTGAAAAAATATTTCTTATATTATGACAAAATCAATCATTTTAATTAAAAATTTAAGTTTATAGGTAGAAATCTAAAAATAATTATTAAGTTAAAAGGTATAAAATTTTTCTGAATTAACAAACAATTGCAAAAGACTTTTATGTACTTTTAATTTTTGTACAAAATTATTCTCAACTCACTAAACTTGGCATTTCACCTATTTTGTTAAGTTTCCTATTAAAAATCAAATGAAACTCTAAATTTCATAGTTAAACTTCAAAATTGACCCAAATAAAAAGACAAACATGCTCCTCAACTAAATATGATATTCATTGTTATTTTGTTTAAAGTTATTTTTTAATTTTAAATTTAAATATAAGATTTTATATTCTTACATATACGTTGAATGATTTATCTCTTTTTTTATTCTCTTAATAAAATTTTTACACTGTATCAAAAATTAATTATTTTAATTAAAAATTTAAGTTTACAAGTAGAAATCCAAAATAATTATTATATTTAATATACTTTTTCAATTGAAGCTTTTTTTTGCCTAAGGCAGAGGAATCTGGGCATTTTTGTCAAGTCAGAAATTTTATGGAGGAGCGTGAAATTGAACCTGCCTTCCATCCTTTGCGAGGTCAGTTTAAAACTTTTTCGTGTAAAGTATTAGACTTTGATATTATATTAAAAATAAATATTTTATAATTTTAAATTAATAGATAAAAATTTAAAACTATTATATTTTACATATAAACATAAAACTTTAAAAAAAATTCTAAAATATAATATCCACACTAAACGGTAAAAAATTACAATACGTATCTCAAACAATTAGACAAATATTCCTTAAATAATATAATAAAGACACAAAGCCCTCCTCACCAAAAAATAGAGAAACACTCGCAGTCCACCGACAGCAGCAATTGTTGACGTTTATGTCGAATTATTTGAATATTGCTTGGAATTGGGATTGATACTTTTTCCTTGAAAGTTAGGTAATTGATCTTTCGATACTTAGTCGCTTCCTTCTGTGTGTATATATATATTTTTAATTTTAATAATTTTTTTAATATTTATCTCATTATAAAAAATTTTGATATTGTTAAAAGATTAATTTTTATATAAAAATTATAAATTCGTAAATAAAAATTTTTAACAAGAGACTGATTAAAAAATTAAATTTTATTTTTTTGATTAATATAAAAGTTTATATAAAAATTATAAATTCGTAAATAAAAATTTTTAACAAGAGACTGATTAAAAAATTAAATTTTATTTTTTTGATTAATATAAAAGTTTATATATGACTGGAATGAAAATACAAAATAATAAAAATCGAATCAAACACGTGATCTAAAGATGAGAGCATCAGTACCAAGTGAGCTAACGGCTTCCGACAAAAAAAATTTGCGTCCTTTGATGTATAGGCATTGCGTCCTGTGAGCGTACAATTATCGTTATATATATATATATATATATATATATATATATGTATGTATCCTTCCGTGTACAAGACGAAGAAAGAGTATCTACATGAAAAATAATTGCGACTTGCGCATTGCACTGTGCATATAGAACAATTACGTAATTATATTAAATATTTAAATATACATTTTTATATATATTTAATATAATTTTAAATAATAAAAATATATTAAAGCATAACTTTAAAATAATATTACAATTTTATTTGTCATTAAAATTTAAAAATTCTAAAAATATAAAGAAATTAAAAATCTAAATTTAAAGCCTCTGCACACTTCTGCACATCATAAAACCTAAAAGGAGAGACAGGAGTGAAAGAGAGTGAAAAGGAGAGACAGCAAAACTTAGAAATTTTACGTAGAACAGCATCATAGCACCATTTTAATAAATTATACATAATAAAAGCAAATATCATATAACCAATTTCAACTTTTACTCTCATTTTTCATATTTAACTTCTCAAGCACACCCCGTCACCAAAAAACACAGCCCAACCCATCGACATAAACCATCGAGAGAAGAACAGAGACCATTCCATGACAAACGCCAGCCCAAACAACAGACCTCTGAGAGTGGGACAGACTCCGATGGATACAGAGTCTTGAAGCCAGAAGCAATCCAAGTCAGAGTCGGAGGCCTACCCAACGACCGAGACCTCCGTTGTTGTTAACCAGATGCAACACAAGGCAGACTCGTGACTCCAAACCAGAAAGTTAACCAGAAGTGAATGGAAACAAGCAGAAGAAGAACGACTTGCGAAGCAGAGGTGCAGAACGCTACGAAGCAACCAACCTCCACCGTGAGTCTCGTGACTCCAGAGCAAAGGGGATGAATCGAGGGCCAAAGTAAGTGATCGAGTGAGAATCAGTGCAGAGGGCAGAGAAGCTGCAAAAGCGGGGATGAATTGGGGCCAAAATGGGATATTGATTATAAAGGACCCAAGCTGCGGAGAAGTTGTGTCCTTATTGCGAGCATTGCGCTCGCAATTTTCTCATAATTGCACAAAATTGCGCACCATTGCGAGCGCAATTTTGCGCAATCTGAACTGCACAACGTAATTGCCCTTACATTACGCAAGAGTCCATTGTGAGTTGCAATGCGCAATTGCGATGCATTCCGCTCGCAATTAACAACTATTTGAATTAAGCAAAGTGTAAACTTAGTTGGACTTATAACATAAAAGTCAAACTCTGCCTTCCGCAGCTTTAGCTTAGATTACAGAATACTTGACATACTAGAAAAATTATAAACTTCTTCGACTTTCAATTTTTCTATTTTCATCAATGCAAAACCTTACCACCTGTGCTAGTGTACCCCATAGGACCATACCCGAAGACATTGCCAGGTTGGTCTGGTGCAAATACTTGTGTATCATAAGCAAGAAAACTATATTTTCTTAACATGTAGCATTACAGTGCGATTCTGATATCCATAGAAGCAAACAAACTAGCACTCGTCTTCACAATAGATGCAGCAAGGGACTCAAATTCTGCCAGGATCCTAATACCCATATATGATCAAAGAAAAAGGTAACCCATGCGTATAAAAGTTTTTCAGTCACCACAGATGTTCACTGGCAATTGTTAAATGTGGCGGGAAAAACTGAAGAAAAACAGTTAAAAAATAAATTCCTGGAGTCTAAGAGATCAACAGTCAGCTTACCAGTATAAGCTCTTTTAACTGCCTCCTTCCAGTCAGTACTGATTCCATTTTCCATGGGTTCCTGTATGTAGACACCCAATTTTGTCCGGCCCACAATATAAAACTTTAAATAATAAAACCCAATTTTTAAGGAAAAAGCCCAAATAAAAATCACAAACCCGAATAAAAACATAATCCAAAAATAAAAAATAAAAATCAAATAAAAAAATCAAGAAAAATCAAGATAATTCAAGATAAATCAGAAAAATCAATATAATTCAAGATAAATCAGAAAAATCAATATAATCCAAGATAATTAAGGAAAAAATAATAGAATCCAAGATAATTAAGGAAAAATAAAGATAATTACAAGAAAAATCAGAAAAATCAGAAAAATCAAGTAAATCTAAGATAATTCAAAAAATTCTAAGATAATTCAGAAAATGAAGATAAATATAAAAAAAAAAAAATCAGAAAAAAAAAATCAAAAAAAAGAAATAAATAAAAACTACAAAGATAATGGAGATATAAAAATCTGAAATTTAAAAAAGATAAATAAGGAGATGTTAGATAAAAGAATAGGAGTTAGAATGAAGTTAGGAAATAGGAGTTAAAGTTGAGAACAAATTCTGAAAAAGCTCAAACTGAAAAACTCACGGCACACATAAAACTCTCCACACATGCACGCAACTATCACTTCATGCTTCCTATAAAAACTCTCACTGAACTCACGGCCACGGGGGGGAACGGAACGGACGAAAAAACGAAAACACACACAGCTCTCGGACTCACAGAAAGAACACTCACTGCTCCTCTCTCGAGCTACACACAACTCCCCACTCAACACTCACTGCTCGCATGCAAGCATCACACTCACGGACGTGCAAACAGCCCAGAAACTTTACGGCACAAAGCACTCTCTCTCGAGCTTCACACAACTCCCTACTCGCAAGAAGTTCTCCAACCCGGAAATAACCAGGCACCTCCCACTGCACTTCTCTCCAGCGCTCTTGACACCCAGCAACCCGGCACATCCAGCTGGTTTCCGGCGTCAACCAAGAAGCCAGTCGCGTTCGTCAGCGTCTCCACGCTGGACTTGGATCTCCGGCACCAACCAAGAAGCTCGGTCGCGTCACACCAGCATCTTCACGTCGTCTGGGCTTGGACCTCCGTTACCCATCGGCGCCCTCACCAGTCGACGCCCAGGAGTTCACCCTGTCGAAACTCGATTCTTGTGCGCTGAACGTCGGCTGTTGAAGCGCCGCTATCGTCGTTCGGCTTTGCTATTCCCGTCTGTTTTCCATCACGACACCAACTACTCTTCGGTCCGTCATCCTCAGCGGCACCCAGCTTCAAGTTCGCCCACCTCCGTTTGAAGTCTTTGAAAGGTATGGCCTCTAAAGCTTGTTGTTCCTTCTGTATTGTTGTTTGCTTAAATGGAGTGGTTACCGTCAGTTTGATGCTTTAGCATTATGCATTCAAAGTTTCGTGTAGTTTCCGTATGGATTTGCATGACAGTGTTAGAAGTTTCCTAGGAGATCCTTTCATAACGGCAAAAAGGAGCATAAGTTAGTTTTTAGGTTTTTACATTTTTTTTTGTAAACCTTGTATAAAATAAAATTGTTAGTTTATTGTTTTCAAGATTATGAAATTAAAATAAAAGATGAACCCTAGAACCCATGTCTTTTTTAAAAAATAAGGAAATAAGTAAAGTCATGATCTTCGTAAGTATATATTTCCCATTTATTTTTTTAAAAAAGGAAAACCCTGGACTGGAATAGGAAGGGGATATTTTTGAAATTATTTTTAAAACCCTGGACTGGAATAGGAAGGGGATATTTCCGAAAATATTTTAAAAAACCCTGGACTGGAATAGGAAGGGGATATTTCTGAAATTATTTTAAAGAAACCCTGGACTGGAATAGGAAGGGGATATTTCTGAAATTTTTTTTAAAAAAAACCCTGGACTGGAATAGGAAGGGGGCTTTTCCTTAGAATCATTTTATTTTTAAATCCCAATCCGGAATGGGTCGGGATTATCTATCAAAAGTCTTTTTTTAAAAAACCAACATAAATTAATTTAAGATAAATTAATTAGATCATTTTTGGTACCAAAAGGGCGTTTAGGGTGCTAACACCTTCCCTAAAACGTAACCAACCCCCGAACTCAATTTCTGAAATGTAGACCATTTTTTAATTAGGTGTCCGATCTCACCTTTAAATAATTTAGATCGGTGGCGACTCCAAAACAATAAAATTTATAGGGTCAACAGCTTGGCGACTCCGCTGGGGACATTTAGAGGGTTAGGCCAATTTAAAAATGATCTTATTAATTTCTTGATTGATTTGTTGGTTTTTTTTTTTTTTTTTTGGAAGATGGCAAAAGAAAAGGTACGCTTACTAGCTTCTAGTGTTTTGGGTGTTTAAATTTTGTACCTATTTATTTATTTTTCTATATGTATATATTTGTAGGTGATTGTTTTTAGGTTTGGGGTATGTTTTCCCCACACACACTACCACTCTCACCACACACTAGAACAAAGGGGAGGTCATGACCCCTGTGCTCTATGCCCGAGCCATATAGGATACCTTGTAGGATAGAGGGGTGTAGTAAGGTTAGCCTTCGAGAGACCTTCAGTCTCCGCATGGGCGCCCGAAACACCCCACTCGAATTGATCCTCTTAAGGACAATTTGGGGACCTGATGTAGGAAATATAGAACCTACCCTCTCACTATTAATGACCTTAAAGCTATCCTTTGTGAGAGAGACTTTGGACCCAAACCTATGTGAGTGTACAGGGGCCTAGGATATGCCTTAAATTAGGCACAATGGGGAATATCCTATTAATTGCTAAATTATTCCATCATAATCATGCATTTCCATCATTTTTTTTCTTTAAAATAAAAATTACACTTTGAAAATCATAAGGCATTAGGATTATTCATTTTTGACATTTTCCTTTCCATTTTGCATTTAAATAATAGGATTTTCAAAAGTTAATTTTCACATGGCTACATCATCTACTGGAGTCCTTGTTATCACTCAAGATCAAGCTAGGGTATCCCAAGAAGAACTTCAAAAGAAATTTGGGGATTGCCTACCTCAAGATTCAGTCCCTGATCTCCCAGAAATTGGAAAAATTACTTTCAAGCAGCATGACTTATCAAGAATCAAACAAATTTGGAAGAATACCACAGATAAAGCGGCTTTTCAATCCAAATTTGGCCACTTAGGGTATTTGCTGTCTGTACCAGTTGATGAGTCACTACTCAAAGCATTGTTATTTTTCTGGGATCCTGATTATAGGGTATTCTCCTTTGGGAATATGGACTTAACTCCTACTATAGAAGAATATGGAGCTATCTTGAAGATTCCACATAATCTTGCACTGCGAGCATATTCTTATAATCCCAAGACGGTCATCATCAGACAGTTAGCTAGATTAACAGGTGACAAGTCTACTGATTTTGATAAGATCCTTTGCAAGAAAGGGGGAAAGCAATGCCTTCCTATTGATTTTCTTCTATCAGTCGCAGAAAGCCATATGAACACTGAGAAAGGTTTTGACATGCTTGCCTTGGCCATATACGGCACGCTTCTTTATCCAAGTGTGGAAGGTCACATTGACAGTCAGGTGATACTTTTATTTTCAGAAGTAAAGCATGGGGCTCATCCAATTCCACCTGTTCTAGCAGAGACTTTTCGTACACTATGTTTTCTGAGGAAAAAAGGAAATGGGTGTTTTGTTGCATGTGCGCAGCTTCTAACAATATGGGCATTTAGCCATCTCCCACATATGAGCAATTTGGGGTACCCACAGTTGAAACTGACTCGAGATTACAACACAGCAAGGAATACCCCATATGAATTCTCTCAGCTCTCATGGCCAAAGCATAGACCTACCCGAAACCAGTGGATCCAAGCACTTACAGACTTGGGAGAAGTAAAATGGAAGGCATCTTGGATGCCAGTAGTTCCGACACTCTATAGTTGTGGTGATAAACCATGGGTCCCTCTTATTGGCCCTTGGGGAGTAATAGGGTACTCTCCCTCTATGGTGAGAAGACAATTCGGAGGCATCCAATATGTACCGGCGACATTGGGTTTACATTCTCTAGATGTGACATATAGTGATAATCCCACCAGCATAAAGAATGGAGAAGCTAGAGCCTCTTGGAAGAACATTTATTTTATAGAAGGCTTGGGGGGTAATAGAGAAGCAACTACTGAAGAATACTCCATATGGCAAAGCAAAAGAGGAAGGGGTTTTGTACCCCCGGTACCTGTTGTTCCTACAGCATCCATCCAAGAAGCCGAGAACTCACATGTTGATGTTTCACACGCCCAACTTAAACCAGAAAAACAAGCTTATTTAAAATTACAAGAAGAATACAGCCTATTGCACGCAAGCATCCAGAAGCAAGAAGAAGAGTGGAAGAGTAAAGAAAAATGCTTAACGACTCAGAATAAGCAATATGCTAAAAGAATAGATTCCTTGGAGAAAAAGATTGCTACAGATAAAAAAGCTGATCAAGAAGGAGCTGTGTGGTACAGAAAAGAGTACAGGAACCTTGAAAGCAGGTTGGAAAGGGCAACAAAGAGATATAAACAAGCTGAAGAGGATTTGAATGACATTCGAGACGTCTTATGGGAAGATAACAAAGAACTGAAAGATGAAGTCTCACATTTAAAAGAAGAAAACCAAGTCCTAACAATGGAGGTAACAAAGCTTCAAAAGGAAAACAAGGAGCTAAGAGGCACCCAAGCCTCTCAACTGCAATCCATCCATGAGTTAGAAAATATGAAGGCTCAGTTAGTTGCTTACATCAGGGACAATGAAAACCGACATGAGATGAAAGTGCAAGGTCTCCTCAATCAGTTAAGGGATGTCCCATATATACAAAGGAGAATGCAAATATCTGAAGCTGAATGCTTAAGGCTCGAAAGAATTATAATGCAGATGGAACAAGCGCACCGGGAGGAGATGCGGCAATTGGCTACCATGCTGGATGCAACTTATTACAAGACAGAATTGATCCTTGATAAGAATCTATATGAAAGGATCGCCAGAGCACTCTACATGGAGAGAATAGGCATAGCTGAAAGAGCTAAACAGTGGATAAGTGAGATTGAGAAGACGGCAATGCCAGAAGGCCAAGTTGAGAATCTTTATTGGGCCTTACGTGAAGATCTAAAAAGACTTGGGAAACCCCCTAGCATGAATCTTGATGGAAAACAAGGCCCAGCAGATTATGCCTAGCCTACTTTAGTTTATTTTTCTTTTCTTAAATTGATGTAATTAAAGATCTTTTCGTAATAATAAAGTTTCTAGTCCTTTGATTCAATAATTTACTTCAAGTTGCATATCATTCATATCATGCATATCATTATCTCCTAGCACATGTAAATAATTTATTTCTAAAAATTTTAAAAGGAAATCACGGCTCCTATAACGCGATCCCAGTCAAAGCTCATGGCGGAACAAAGGCAAGAAAGGTCTGTTGAAGAACTACATGCAGAAATTGGGAGTCTCAAAGCACAATTGGCTCGACTGACCGAGTTGCTCATGTCCAAGGAGAATATGCAAAATGAGTCCCCCCAAGACCCGACACCCCAGCAACCGCAAAATCAACCAAAACCTAATCAGCCATATATTGTAGAAACAGAAGCGAGCTTTGCCTCAGATGATGAGTTAGAAGAGCAGGAAAAGTGGAAAAAATCAGCAGAAGAAGCATTGATTCGAGAGAAATATGAATTGCTCGAAGCTAGGATGAGAAAAATGGAGGGGTTCACTGATGAATATATCCTAGATGTTCATGAGATCGGATTGGTGCCTGATGTTGTTATACCCCCAAAATTCAAGGTACCGGAGTTCAAGAAGTATGATGGAACATCTTGTCCTAGGGCACACATTTTTATGTACATCAGAAAAATGTCAGCTTATGCTGACAATGAGAAACTACTGATCCATATCTTTCAAGAGAGTTTGGTCGATGGGGCTGCTGAATGGTACATGAGCCTTGATCGTTACTCTATCCGTACATGGAAAGATTTGGCAGAAGCTTTCATGAGACATTACAAGTACAATAGGAACGTAGCCCCTGATAGGTTCCAAATTCAGAACATGGCAAAAGAGGATAACGAATCCTTCAAAGCCTATGCCCAACGATGGAGAGACGTGGCAATAAGGGTACACCCACCTCTTTCTGATAAGGAGATGGTTACCATATTCATGAGCACTTTGACATATCCCTTTTATGGGAAAATGGTGGGATTTGCTAATATGAACTTTGCTGATCTAGTAGAAACAGGAGAAAGAATTGAGCGAGGGATAAAAGCTGGGAAGATGGGAAGATCTATGGCAAGCAATCCATCACAGAGGAGGCCTCAACCCAGTAATAAAAAGAAAGAGGAAGTCCTTTCTGTGGATTACCATAACAAGGGGAAAGGTAAAATAAAAAATCTTGACAACAACCAGCAAACTTGCCAAGTGTCTTATGCACCAATAATGAGCACTGTAACACCTCAAACCACCAATCAGAACGCTCCTCAGCAGCCTATCCAATACCAACCATATCAACAAGTACAGCCAGTGCAACCTCAACCTAAGCCTCAAGCTCAGTTTAACCGTGAAAGACAACAAAACGATCGGAGGTATCAAAAGTTTGATCCTATCCCTATACCATATTCGCAGTTATTACCGCAGCTGCTGCAGAATAATTTGGTAACTCTAAGCCCTATCCGCCCACTCCCACCTCCGTACCCTGTATGGTACAATGAGAACCTGACTTGTGATTACCACGCAGGGGCAAAAGGACATACGGTAGACAATTGCACTGCCTTCAAAAGGAAAGTACAATCCCTAATTGATGCTAAGTGGTTGACGTTCGAACAGGTAGCTCCGGGCCCAGATGTAGATGGAAACCCACTTCCTAACCATAATTCCAGTGTTAATGCTGCTTTTGAGGGGACATTGCCTACTTTAAAGAATTCTGTGGCAGAAATCAAGACTCCATTGGAGACTATATTTCACATCTTAATCGAATATGGAGTAATAAAGGTTGAAGAGGGAACATCTGTAGAATCTGGATGTGAATTTCATGGAGGAAGCTCAGATCATGAAATAGAAGAGTGTGAGTCATTTAAGGGCTTACTTCAGCAGTTGATGGATGATGGCATGTTACAAGTAGGAGAAAACTCCAAATCTATAAACATGGTACACACCTCTTCCAATATGCAGAAGCCATTAGCTATTCAGTATGTAAAGAAGTTGCCTCAAACTGAAATACCAGAACCATTCGTAGCCGGTGGAATAGCTGACAAGGTGAGAGCCCCTACTGGACTCATGAAGCCACTGACAATTACAACGCCGGCTCCATTTTCATACAGAAGTGACAAGGCAGTTCCGTGGACTTATAATTATAAGGGGACTCCAGAGGAATCTAATCCACGAGTCACCAATATCTCAGGGGTTTCTGGAGTAACAAGAAGTGGACGCTGCTATCTCCCAGAGAGAGGGGTTGGAAAGGCAATTGAACATGATGGGGCAAAGAAACCAGCAAAAGATGATACTGGGGCAATGGAGACTGGAGAGAATGAGGTGGGAAATGAACCCTGCAAAGGAGATTTTGCTGAAAATGATAAGTCTACACCAATTTCTCTAAAAAGATCAGTGACTGAAGAGGAAGCTAGCGAATTCCTTAGACTCATTCGCCAAAGTGAGTATAAGGTGATCGAGCAGTTAAAGAGAACACCAGCAAGAATCTCGCTGCTATCCTTGTTCCTGCATTTTGAGCCACATAGAAAGGCCCTAATGAAGGTTCTGAATGAAGCCCATGTTGACAAGGATATCTCCACAGAGGCAATTGATAGTGTAGTGGGAAACATCCTGGCCCACAATTACTTGTCATTTTCTGAAGAAGAGTTCCCTCCTGAGGGACGCGGACATAACAAGGCTCTGCACATTTCTGCTAAATGCAGAGGCCTTGATCTAGCTAATGTCTTGATTGATAATGGTTCCGCATTGAACATTCTGCCAGAATCCACTATGAGGAGGTTGGGCATTGATCAGACTCTTCTAAGGCCCAGCACTATTGTTGTAAGAGCATTCGATGGGACCCAGAGTGAAGTATTGGGTGAGGTTGAGCTTCCAATACAAGTCGGGCCATGCGACTTTGAAATCACCTTTCAGGTCATGAAAGTAAATTCTGCCTATAGTTGTCTTTTGGGGAGACCTTGGATTCATTCAGCAGGGGCAATCCCCTCCTCTCTCCATCAAAAGGTAAAGCTAGTGCATAAAGGGAAGCTAGTAGAAATTGCTGCTGAGAAAGATTTACTGGTGTCTAGGCCAGCATCATTTCCATACATTGCAGCAGAAGCTGAGATAGGAAGTTCCTTTCAGACCTTTGAGATTGTAAACGTAGAATTCGCAAAGGAAGGAAAGCTACTATCAGCACCACATTTTTCTGAAGCTGCCTTAATGACTGGCAGGATACTCAAAAGAGATGGCTACGTCCCTGGAAAAGGGCTGGGGAGTTTAGGGCAAGGCATGAAGGAGCCACCAAAGTTGCCAGAAAACGAAGGGACGTATGGCTTGGGGTTTAAACCCACGAGGGCTGATAAAGCCAGAATGGTTTGGGTAAGGAAAGAAAGAAGGTTAGCTCGCCTAGAGGGCCGAGTCATGGAAACAGAGAAATTAGTCATTGAGCACCTCTACAAGACCTTCATCAGTGCTGGTCTTTGGACTCCGAATCAAGTTGCTGCTCTTGACGAAGGGAGCCCTGCAGAAGAAGGGGTCGAGCTAGTCACGCCATGCATTTCGGGGGGCAAGCCAGGCAGCTGGGTCGTCAAGCCAATTCCTATTGTTTTTAGTTTAAAAGACATGTAATTCTCGAACCTCACCATCTATGGCTCTGCCCAAGGCCTAGAATGGATTTGTATGGGCTTGCTTTGTTTACTTGTTTCAAATATATGATTAATAAAATGCATTTCCTTTTTCCAAAAATGACTTCGCTTCTACCTTTTATCATTTTTAGCATACATCATTCCGTCCATGACATAAATAAACCGTAACAAATACTCAATAATAATCCAGGTTGAATGATGAAGAAAATACTGGAGAAGATTACGCTGACTTCCCAAGTCTAGACTTCGAACGTCCAATCAGTTGTGCAATTGATGAAGAAGAAGAAGAAGAAGACTGGGAACTATCACCTGAACTGCAAAGAATGTTTGAACAAGAAGAAAAAGGGATCAAGCCACATGAAGAGCCAATTGAAGTAATAAACCTGGGAACAGATGAAGACAAAAAAGAAATTAAGATAGGGGCACAAATGGCCGATCAAGAAAAGGAAGCGATGATTTTGCTACTAAGAGAATATCGTGACGTATTCGCTTGGTCTTACCAAGATATGCCAGGATTGAATACGGACATTGTAGTCCATCGCTTGCCAATAAGGCCTGAGTTCAAGCCCATTAAACAAAAACTAAGACGAATGAAACCAGACTTGTTACTGAAGATCAAGGAGGAAGTCATGAAATTACTTGATGCTGGTTTCATTGAAGTAGCTAAATATCCAGAATGGGTAGCCAATATTGTGCCTGTCCCAAAGAAGGATGGTAAGATCCGAGTATGTGTGGACTACCGAGATCTGAACAAAGCGAGCCCAAAAGATGATTTCCCACTTCCTCACATTGATGTACTGGTGGACAATGCTGCGGGAAACTCCGTTTTCTCGTTTATGGATGGATTCTCAGGGTACAATCAGATTAAATTGGCCCCTGAAGACAAAGAAAAGACAACGTTTATCACCCTATGGGGAACCTTCTGCTATAGAGTAATGTCATTTGGACTGAAGAATGCTGGGGCAACATACCAAAGAGCAATGGTGGCCTTGTTTCATGACATGATGCATAAAGAAATAGAAGTATATGTTGATGACATCATTGCCAAATCAAAATCTGAAAAAGAACATCTGGTACATCTCAGAAGACTCTTTGATCGTTTGAGAAAGTATCAGCTTAAGTTGAACCCAGCAAAATGCACATTTGGTGTAAAATCAGGAAAGTTGCTAGGATACATGATAAGCCAGAGAGGGATCGAGGTGGACCCCGATAAAGTCAAAGCCATTATAGACATGCCTTCGCCCAAAACAGAAAAAGAAGTGCGGGGTTTTCTAGGGAGAATAAACTATATTGCAAGATTCATTTCTCAATTGACAACCACCTGCGAACCAATCTTTAAGCTCCTTCGCAAAAATCAAGTGGCTAAGTGGGATGAAGGATGCCAAGAAGCATTTGACAAAATCAAGCAATACCTTCAAAACCCACCAATTCTGGTCCCACCAATACCAGGAAAACCCTTGCTGATGTATTTGACTGTGCATGAAGAGTCAATGGGATGTATGCTGGGGCAGCATGATGAAACTGGAAAAAAGGAGCAAGTGATTTACTACCTCAGCAAAAAGTTCACTAATTATGAGTCAAGGTACTCGACGCTTGAGAAAACATGTTGTGCCTTGGCATGGGCCGCTCATCGCCTCAGACAGTACATGATACGTCATACCACGCTGCTAATTTCAAAGATGGATCCGATTAAATACCTCTTTGAAAAACCTGCCTTAACAGGAAGAATTGCAAGGTGGCATATGTTGCTGTCTGAGTATGATATCCAATATGTGTCACAGAAGGCAATAAAAGGAAGTATAATTGCCGATCACTTGGCAGAGAATCTTATTCAAGACCAGGATCTTGATCAGTTCGAATTTCCTGATGAAAACATCATGACACTCTCAGCAATTGATAAAGCAACTGACGAAGAAAGATGGTCCCTACTGTTCGATGGAGCATCTAACATACTGGGGCATGGAATTGGGGCAGTCTTAATATCTCCTGAAAAGAGATGTTACCCCATGACCGCCAAGTTATGCTTTGAGTGTACAAACAATGTGGCTGAATATGAAGCCTGTGCCATGGGTGTTGAAGCAGCCCTGAATTACCAAGTTGATCGATTAGATGTGTATGGTGACTCGGCGTTAGTAATTCACCAATTAAAAGGGGAATGGGAGACTAGAGATTCCAAGTTGATCCCTTATCAAGAACACATTGTTAGACTGGCGAAACAGTTTAAAGACATCAGCTTCAATCATGTGTCCAGAGAAGAGAACCAGATGGCAGATGCCTTAGCAACATTGTCATCTATGTATCCCATAATGAATGACGACGATCTCCCAAAAATCTGCATGAGAAAACTAAAATCTCCTGCATATTGTGCAGTCATCGAGGAAGAATCTGATGGAGAACCATGGTATAAAGATATTAAACAATTTATCAAAACCAGAGAGTATCCCACCGGGGCATCAGAAAATGACAGAAGAACCTTGAGGAGATTGGCAATGGGTTTCCTTCTTAGTGGCGAAGTCCTCTACAAAAGAAATTATGATACAGTGGTTTTAAGATGCATTGAAGCAAAAGAAGCGCAGAAGATGATACAAGAAATTCATGAAGGGGTGTGTGGGACACACATCAATGGACATGCTATGGCTAGAAAGGTCCTAAGAGCAGGATACTACTGGCCGACCATGGAAACAGACTGCATTAATTATGTCAGGAAATGCCATAAATGTCAAATCTATGCAGACAAGATCCATGCATCTCCTTCAGTACTCAATGTGCTAGCTTCACCGTGGCCATTTGCAATGTGGGGCATGGACGTAATTGGGCCAATTGAACCTAAGGCCTCCAATGGTCATCGCTTCATCTTAGTAGCGATTGACTATTTCACAAAGTGGGTGGAAGCTACTTCATATAGTAGCGTAACAAAAAACGTGGTGTTAAGATTCCTTAAAAGGGAGATTATATGCAGATACGGCCTTCCAGAAAGGATCATCACTGATAATGCCAGCAATCTCAATAGTAAGATGATGAAAGAATTGTGCGAGAGATTCAAGATAGTTCATCACAACTCAACCCCGTATCGCCCAAAAATGAATGGTGCGGTGGAGGCAGCAAATAAAAACATTAAGAAAATTATAGAAAAGATGACTATCACTTACCGAGATTGGCATGAGCTTTTGCCCTTTGCTCTCTATGGATATCGCACATCGGTTAGAACTTCAACTGGGACAACTCCATTTTCCTTAGTGTATGGAATGGAGGCAGTTCTACCATTTGAAGTGGAGATACCATCTTTAAGAGTACTGATGGAAACCCAACTCGATGAAGCAGAATGGGTTCGAATGCGGTACGAGCAACTAAACCTAGTAGAAGGAAAAAGGTTGGCAGCTTTGTCTCATGGGCGACTTTATCAAAAAAGGATGATGAGAGCCCATGACAAGAAGGTCCACCAAAGGCAATTTTATGAAGGAGATTTGGTGTTAAAACGAATCTTGCCAGTCACAAAGGACAACCGCGGCAAATGGTCCCCAAAGTATGAAGGACCTTATGTAGTAAAAAAGGCATTTTCCGGAGGGGCTTTAATCCTTGCAGACATGGATGGTGATGAGCTCTCAAATCCGATAAATGCAGATGCTGTCAAGAAATATTATGCATGATGGGCTAAGAGTCTAGACTTGTGATTAGGCATAGTTGTATCCAGTATTATCTTCAAAATATCCAATTACCCCCTCTAAATTCCCTTTTCACTCATATTGTGCTTTGTACTTTATCTTTCGTTTATCAGAACCCTAAAAGGGATGTAAAACCTGGATTTCAGTCAATAAAAGCTTACCTTCCTTCATCTATCCTAATTATTTGCATCTCTCTTGCATTTTGTTATAAACATGTATTTGAAACATGATAAACAGGTAAACAAAATATATGTAGTGTTGGAGAATTACATGTTTTAATAACAAAAAGGAAAGGGTGTGGATTGATCTAGTTGCTTGAGTTTGAGCTTCTTTGGCAAAAAACTCCTCAAGATGATGATGACAGGACTCCACAAAGAAGAAAAATAAACAATAAAGTCCCTTGCCAATCGAGCAAACACTTGAAAGATGTTACATATTCCAAATGTTGTTCTTCCCAAGAGTTCATGATTGGGAAAGCAAGCTGGAGCCGTGGAAATCCTTAATTAATATAAAAACATCAAATTATTGAGCTGCATGAACATGCATCTGCATCTCTATACAAAGATAAGTCTGACTTAGAGTGTTTTTCCAAGATTTTCTTCAGGTAAATCATCCTAGAATGGCTTACTCTAGGACATTGACTTGGAATGAGTTTTTCCAAGTTGTTTATTCTTCATATCCCCAAGGGTGGATCAGATAACCCTTCAACATCTCCAAGGGTGGATTTAGTACTCTTCACATCCCAGAGGGCGGATCAAGTACCCTTCACATCATAATTATTTCCGGACAAAATAGTGTCTCTCAACCTTTGCTCATGTCATTTTAGATCAAGTAATTTTGCATTATCAAGCATGCTATTTTCAGGTCAAGCCTTCTACATCCAGCATGTCATTTAAGTCTTTCACATGACAAATGTACTTTCATGCTCAAGCATCTTCATGTCAAACATGTAGTAATCCCATTTTTTAGGTCAAACCTCCTTACGTGCTAAGCCCTGTCAAGCAGGTTCGCACGCCAAATCCTGCCCAGCAAGTCGCATGCCAAGCTCTGTCAAGTAGATACGCATGTAGTAATCCCATTTTGAAGGTCAAGCCTCCTTACGTGCTAAGCCCTGTCAAGCAGGTTCGCACGCCAAATCCTGCTTAGCAGGTCGCATGCCAAGCTCTGTCAAGCAGATACGCATGTAGTAATCCCATTTTTGAGGTCAAGCCTCCTTACATGCTAAGCCCTGTCAAGCAGGTTCGCACGCCAAATCCTACCTAACGGTTCGCATGCCAAGATCTGTCAAGCAGATACGCATGCAGTAATCCCATTTTTAAGGTCAAGCCTCCTTACGTGCTAAGCCCTGTCAAGCAGGTTCGCACGCCAAATCCTACCCAGCAGGTCGCATGCCAAGTTCTGTCAAGCAGATACGCATGTAGTAATCCCATTTTGGAGGTCAAGCCTCCTTACGTGCTAAGCCCTGTCAAGCAGGTTCGCACGCCAAATCCTGCTTAGCAGGTCGCATGCCAAGCTCTGTCAAGCAGATACGCATGTAGTAATCCCATTTTTGAGGTCAAGCCTCCTTACGTGCTAAGCCCTGTCAAGCAGGTTCGCACGCCAAATCCTACCTAACGGTTCGCATGCCAAGATCTGTCAAGCAGATACGCATGCAGTAATCCCATTTTTAAGGTCAAGCCTCCTTACGTGCTAAGCCCTGTCAAGCAGGTTCGCACGCCAAATCCTGCCCAGCAGGTCGCATGCCAAGTTCTGTCAAGCAGATACGCATGTAGTAATCCCATTTTGGAGGTCAAGCCTCCTTACGTGCTAAGCCCTGTCAAGCAGGTTCGCACACCAAATCCTGCCCAGCAGGTCGCATGCCAAGATCTGTCAAGCAGATACGCATGCAGTAATCCCATTTTTAAGGTCAAGCCTCCTTACGTGCTAAGCCCTGTCAAGCAGGTTCGCACACCAAATCCTGCCCAGCAGGTCGCATGCCAAGCTCTGTCAAGCAGATACGCATGTAGTAATCCCATTTTGGAGGTCAAGCCTCCTTACGTGCCAAGCCCTGTCAAGCAGGTTCGCACGCCAAATCCTGCCTAGCAGTTCACATGCCAGACCCTGTCAAACAGGTATGCATGTCGAGTAGGCCATTTCGGGACAAGCTGAAGTCGAGCTTCACTCGTCTCCTCTTTTATTACTTGTGCCAGAGTCAAGCATCATTTGACTCAAACCCTCTAGACTTGGGTGAGCAAGGAAATCTCAGGTCAATTTTAAATAGATTCACAATCCCCATGCATGGGGTGAAATCAATCGTCGGTCAAAATAGTGTCTTTCAACCTCTGCTCATCTTCTAATACTTAGAAGACAAGCAGAGGGGGGCAATCTGTAGACACCCAATTTTGTCCGGCCCACAATATAAAACTTTAAATAATAAAACCCAATTTTTAAGGAAAAAGCCCAAATAAAAATCACAAACCCGAATAAAAACATAATCCAAAAATAAAAAATAAAAATCAAATAAAAAAATCAAGAAAAATCAAGATAATTCAAGATAAATCAGAAAAATCAATATAATTCAAGATAAATCAGAAAAATCAATATAATCCAAGATAATTAAGGAAAAAATAATAGAATCCAAGATAATTAAGGAAAAATAAAGATAATTACAAGAAAAATCAGAAAAATCAGAAAAATCAAGTAAATCTAAGATAATTCAAAAAATTCTAAGATAATTCAGAAAATGAAGATAAATATAAAAAAAAAATCAGAAAAAAAAAATCAAAAAAAAGAAATAAATAAAAACTACAAAGATAATGGAGATATAAAAATCTGAAATTTAAAAAAGATAAATAAGGAGATGTTAGATAAAAGAATAGGAGTTAGAATGAAGTTAGGAAATAGGAGTTAAAGTTGAGAACAAATTCTGAAAAAGCTCAAACTGAAAAACTCACGGCACACATAAAACTCTCCACACATGCACGCAACTATCACTTCATGCTTCCTATAAAAACTCTCACTGAACTCACGGCCACGGGGGGGAACGGAACGGACGAAAAAACGAAAACACACACAGCTCTCGGACTCACAGAAAGAACACTCACTGCTCCTCTCTCGAGCTACACACAACTCCCCACTCAACACTCACTGCTCGCATGCAAGCATCACACTCACGGACGTGCAAACAGCCCAGAAACTTTACGGCACAAAGCACTCTCTCTCGAGCTTCACACAACTCCCTACTCGCAAGAAGTTCTCCAACCCGGAAATAACCAGGCACCTCCCACTGCACTTCTCTCCAGCGCTCTTGACACCCAGCAACCCGGCACATCCAGCTGGTTTCCGGCGTCAACCAAGAAGCCAGTCGCGTTCGTCAGCGTCTCCACGCTGGACTTGGATCTCCGGCACCAACCAAGAAGCTCGGTCGCGTCACACCAGCATCTTCACGTCGTCTGGGCTTGGACCTCCGTTACCCATCGGCGCCCTCACCAGTCGACGCCCAGGAGTTCACCCTGTCGAAACTCGATTCTTGTGCGCTGAACGTCGGCTGTTGAAGCGCCGCTATCGTCGTTCGGCTTTGCTATTCCCGTCTGTTTTCCATCACGACACCAACTACTCTTCGGTCCGTCATCCTCAGCGGCACCCAGCTTCAAGTTCGCCCACCTCCGTTTGAAGTCTTTGAAAGGTATGGCCTCTAAAGCTTGTTGTTCCTTCTGTATTGTTGTTTGCTTAAATGGAGTGGTTACCGTCAGTTTGATGCTTTAGCATTATGCATTCAAAGTTTCGTGTAGTTTCCGTATGGATTTGCATGACAGTGTTAGAAGTTTCCTAGGAGATCCTTTCATAACGGCAAAAAGGAGCATAAGTTAGTTTTTAGGTTTTTACATTTTTTTTTGTAAACCTTGTATAAAATAAAATTGTTAGTTTATTGTTTTCAAGATTATGAAATTAAAATAAAAGATGAACCCTAGAACCCATGTCTTTTTTAAAAAATAAGGAAATAAGTAAAGTCATGATCTTCGTAAGTATATATTTCCCATTTATTTTTTTAAAAAAGGAAAACCCTGGACTGGAATAGGAAGAGAATTTTTCTTAAAATTATTTTTAAAACCCTGGACTGGAATAGGAAGGGGATATTTTTGAAATTATTTTTAAAACCCTGGACTGGAATAGGAAGGGGATATTTCCGAAAATATTTTAAAAAACCCTGGACTGGAATAGGAAGGGGATATTTCTGAAATTATTTTAAAGAAACCCTGGACTGGAATAGGAAGGGGATATTTCTGAAATTTTTTTTAAAAAAAACCTTGGACTGGAATAGGAAGGGGGCTTTTCCTTAGAATCATTTTATTTTTAAATCCCAATCCGAAATGGGTCGGGATTATCTATCAAAAGTCTTTTTTTAAAAAACCAACATAAATTAATTTAAGATAAATTAATTAGATCATTTTTGGTACCAAAAGGGCGTTTAGGGTGCTAACACCTTCCCTAAAACGTAACCAACCCCCGAACTCAATTTCTGAAATGTAGACCATTTTTTAATTAGGTGTCCGATCTCACATTTAAATAATTTAGATCGGTGGCGACTCCAAAACAATAAAATTTATAGGGTCAACACTGTAGAAGTGTTTTCTTCCCATCTTCACTCAGACCTATAGGCTGTTGCTTAACTGAACTACTATATAGTACAGCATACTGCAGCTCCCATGGATGGTTATCATTTGCAGCTAAGTTCCATGACCTCCAAATGCAGCATCCACGAGTCACTAACAATAATTTCATCTTGATAATCATATATAGAAACATTCACAACAGATTTAATTCAACAGAAAATGCATCACAATATGAAATAGGCTTCTAGAGTTTCCCATCCTCAAGATGTGGGTTGAAGTGATTGGTGATGTAATATAAATCATGAACATTAAAGAAAGAAGTGTTACCAGCAGACTATCCCTGCATAGATTAAGGATTGCAGATCTAGAAAACTAAACATGTGCAAGAGAACATCATAAGGCAGTTGGGCTGAACTTGGAAATGCAGAGAAAAGAAAATTGTTATCGTGGCTTCATTTGCTTTTTACGATGGAAACTATAGTTCAATAAAATGATTTAATTATGCAAAGCCATTTCTTAAATATAATCCGACCTGTTTCTTCCTGTTGAGCTTTACAGCGCCTTTTATGATCAACCATTGCATGCATAAATTCTGTGACAGCTGTATTTCTTTTCTGCTTTGGCAGCACAGCTTCTACACTCTGAAGGAGGAGATGAGCTGATGATACAGCACCTTGGGTCCGTAATCTAATATTAAATTACATTAAAGGAAAGAATGAGACAAGAAGATCCACAGGAATAGAGTAATTTTTTATTCTTAACGTTTATATCATATAATTTATGTTTAAGAGTAGTAACATGCCCTCACTCCCCTAACAAAACAAATATATAAATCTTCCTGTCCAATTGTGAAAATTTTCCTACACCAGTTTTGACTCTAATCTAAGTAAAAAATAGTTACACCCCCATTGCGTGTTTAGTAGCATTTGCTTTTAGGTGCTGTTTGGGGAAAAAAAACCCTAAACCACTAATTCTATCTTTTGTCGCACTCACAAGCAACTTCCTCTCCCACCTTTCTCCATGGTCTTGTCTCAAGATATACCTCCCTCGTCGTATATTTTCCTCTCAAGAAGTGTGATAAATTAGCAAATGATAAAGAAAAGAAGAAAGTGGACATTTACAAAGCACGTGTCAAGATACTTCCATGGCGTTAGAGAAATTTGATGACAATTGGAAGTGGTATTGTCTGCTATCAGGTCTATGGCCAAATCTAAAATAACAGAATTTGAGCTTCAGAGGCATGATTTGCACTATCCTTATTGACACTTCATCTTATTTTTTCCTAAAGACATGACGAAGAACGGAGCTGCAATATTATTAAACCATTTACAAGTCTCACTTGTAACATTGCACTCTCTGTCACAAAGCATCTGAAAGTTTTCTATCAGGGGAAATAAACTGCACCTGGTAATAATTATGGTCGCTAAATATAACTGCCGGAGTAACAAGAGTGATACTGATCAACCGTCCCGAACAATACAAGATAATTCTCTTCTAAATTTGAGGGTTTAACAATCATATGATGACTGCTAACTTTATATACTGTTTTCAATATCTTACGAAAACTTCGGTCACATCATGAACACAAAATATGCATACCATTGGAAGTCTTCTTTCTTATTCAAATTCAGCTTCTGAAGCTAATGTCATAATTACTACTTCTGTTTCTTAAAAAAGAACAGCTACGATATATGCTTTCAACAGAATTCCAGATTGTAATATTGCATGGAAAATTACAAACTCCTCAGATTCATTCAAGAGCTTCAATCACAACGTCATAAGCCAAGAGAAATAAAAAACTATAATAAAATAAATCAATGACCCCCATAATAGGTGTTTGCGAGCAGATAAAACTCGAATCAAAAAATGAAAATTTTGGGCGAAAAGAAGGGAATTGACGATGAACACTTACTCGAGCAGGAGACGGAAGGCTGAGAGAATGTCTTGGAAATGATGGCTTGCAAATTTTTGGGAAGATGATTATAAGCCTCCCTGAGAATAAAGCTTAGCTCTTTGCAGGCAATTGGGTATCTGTAGATTTTTGGTAGAGACTCTCTGAGGTCAAGTTGTTGGTACCTCTCTAATGGGGTTGACATTTTTTGAATTGGGGAGGAGAAGAGGATTAGTAAAAATCCATTGGAAGCAGACATACAAAGAGAGCAAAACACAGCCGGGTGGATGTTGCCGAATTTTGGGGCAATGTCCGAAGCGAAGAGGACCACTGTTCTGTAGACTAAATCTAACATCGTTCAACTTTGATGGTGCTGAGGCCTTAGGGTTCGGATAATTGGCTGCTAATGACGGGTGATTTTGATTAGGTGTATTATTGCCCTATAGTATGCATATTTTTAGTACAATTACAAAAAAAACCTACTCTTACATAAATTATTATTTTCTCTTATTTTATATGTTATACACAAATTTATTTTTATTTTTAAAATTTACAACCATCATATTATATCTTATGAATACATTATATATAAATTTAAATTATTATAAATTATTAAAATATTCTTCATTAAAAAATAAATTCATTTTGACCTGTCATAAGAATTTTTATTAATTGAACAAAAAATTTATAATTTTTATGATTTTTCAAAAAATACAAAAATAATATTTTTTCTTTATCAAAATTTTGAACAAAATTCAAAAAATATTATAATCATATTTTTAGTATTTTTCATTTTGTAAAAAAATTCATAAAATAAAAAAACCTACATGAAACAATTTTTATTTTAGAAAACCAAATATAAATTTTAAGAACAAAAAATTTTACTATTCAGTTAATAAAATTATTTTTGATAAGTCATGAATATAATTTAAAATTTAAAATTTTTCATGGATATAATTTTCCAAATTACAAACTACACATTAAAATATAATACATACAATTTAATAAAACAAAAATATGCGAGAGATTAGTATGGTTTGGAAAGTTATGCCTGCATTTACCTAAAGGAAAATTATTTCAATGAGAGAGAATTATTAATACAAGAAATATACCAATGAGTTTATTTTCATCCTCAATCCCAAATTCTTTGTACACTCTCTGATGAATCTCATGAATAAAAGCAATCACTCATTTTCTTATATCGATAATTGGTTCCGATACAGTACTACATAGATCTGATCTTATCTTACAGCTACTCTTAACCTCCAAGTTGGCTAACTTAACTTCCACGTCGAAGATCCACTAAGCCAAACTTATTAAACCAGACAAATAAAAATAAAAATACAAAAAATAATATCAAATTTTCTATCCAAGAAATTCTGCATGAGCTAAAATTTCAAATAATTTTGGTGATTAAAAACTTTTTTCCCCGAGTTTGCAATTGTTCTCGTAAAATTACATTGGATCATTTAATAGGAATTAGACATCTTTATTAGAATTTAGAAGTACAGAGTTATTTAGGAATACTGAGTAACTAATTCCCTATTATACTCATCAATTTGATACTCCATTAGTTAGCTTGATTTGCCATGCACATCTCCAAAGAGTTGATAACAATCTTTCAGCCCGCCCTTTTGTCATTAAAGCATTTATTAAAAGTAATGATGGTCACACATGACCAAACTGCATAATATCTTTATGCAACACAAATAGCTAGCACTCGCTATTTAGTTTGATATACTTATTGTGCAATATTCCCGTGTGTAGCCAGCATTACTCTTCAAATCTTCATTAACCTTGAAAGATATGGTATTAAACTTAGGCGAAGTGGTTGTCTTGTGCATAACAATTCACATAAATGTGAGAAGCATACTCTACATGCAGTGCTGCTATGCAACCGCTGTACAAAATTCAATGGTCTGAGAATGCTGTTCATTTATAAAGCTACAGCAAACCTGAAACGTAAAATGTGTAAAACGCTCCTAATTCCTATAAAGCCATTGCATCTTCTAAAACCACGCATGACAGAATATGATTCCCCTAAACTGGTGGACTTTGGTTTGTTGACAATCCAAACAGACACAGCGAACCCTCTCCTAACCATGATGTATGATGCTTTACGAACATAATTTGGAGGATATGTCGCCTGGACTGAAGCCCTTCTGAAAGATCGTTTTTATTTTGTGCAACACTTCAGCATGCTTCAGATTCCACAAATCAGCTAAAAGGCTGCTTTCCTTGTTTTTGGTATCCTTTTGGAAGAATGCAGAGTCCACAACTAACTAGCTTTCTACAACCTAAAGGAAGTAAGTAAGCTGCTGTTTCTTTCTTGAACCTCCTTCCCCATACAAATCATGCCACTGCTTCAGCTCGCTCATTATTGATCCTTCAGTGGCAAAACTCGCAGCAACCTGCATCATAATATGCATCTATAAATCTATAATCTGCTAGCAGAATACATGGCCTTGATTTTTCCATGTCTGACATTCAGAAACGAGGCACGGTATTCTTAGGTCATAGGGTATGAAGTAATTTTCGTCCTAGAAAGTCAGGGTTAAATGAAATATCCGAAAGTTATTTGCAGATAACCCTACCTGATTCTTTGCTTGCTTCATGTCTTCCATGTTTAAAGGCCTCAGGGTAATTACACGGTCTTCTTTGTCATCTTTGGTGTCTGAAGCATCTTCAGAGCTTTGGCCTTCTGCCTCTTTTTTCTTCTTTTCCTGAATGAAATTTTAATTGGTATTAGCCAGCGCTTCAGCATTGGATAGAGTAACGTACAAAGTTAACATTATAGAAATTGTTCAATAACTACCATTTCCTTCAATCTCTCCTGCTTTATGAGCTCCCTAACAGGTCTATAAGCTGCAGTCGTGCACAAATTCTGTTCACAGAAATTCCGGTCGAAAGCAATTCACCACAACTTAGAAACAGTAAATCAGAATAGCTTTCCGCCGAAAAGGAAAAAACAAAAGCATATTACAATCACTAACACAATGAAACAAACCTTAAGATCACTTCCACTAAATCCTTCTGTCATGGTTGCAAGCTCTTTGAAGTCTACATTTTCATATTTTTCTTTAGCTAGGAGAGTTTTCAAGATCAATTCCCTGTTCTCAGCCGATGGAAGACCAACCATGATTCTGCTCAACAGTTTAAGGGGCAGAGGTGTCAATCGCATATCTCAATAACAATAATCTGTATCTAAAAAGCAAATATGCTCAATGATATTGTTTAAAGATGCTTCAGCCAGTCTTTATAAATAATAATAACTAATTGCACAGAGAAAGGCTACACTTGATTTATTATGTCCAAAGAACACATCCAGAGGACTCAATTGGTTAACAATTTAATATAAAAACTAAGACAGATACTGTTGCTGGGAGAGTTTTGAGACTAAAGGCAACTGCAAGATCAGTGTTCTTCGGGATCCATGTACTAAAGACATTCATAATAAGAGGAAAGGAGACTTCAAAATGAAAATTTGAATGCATTACTAAAAGGTCAAAAAAAATTCAGATCTCATGCCATTTTAATTATAATTTGATGAGAACTGTGTTTATTATGAACTTTCTTGTTCTGTTATGAGCACTCAACAGTTCATGATGAACAAATTTTTCTGATGGTGAACATAGTGAAGGTGAACAGGAGAAACTGATGGTCATGCCAACCACAAGACAAAAATTGTAGTCCCACCTGCGCTCAAACCGTCTTATAATTGCTTCATCAAGGTCAAATGGCCTATTCGTCGCAGCAAGAACCAGAATTTGCTCATCAGGTTTGGTCAATAGACCATCCCAGTGGGTCATGAATTCATTTTTAATCTTCCGCATGGCCTCACGCTCTCCAACTCTAGTCCGCTGCCCAAGCATGCTGTCAACCTCATCAACAAAAATAACTGTAGGGGCAATCTTTGCTGCTAGTGTAAATAAAGCTCGGACATTCTTTTCACTTTCTCCGAACCATTCTGAAGTGATGGTAGACATTGAGACATTGATGAAGCTTGCTCCAGCATCATTTGCAATTGCCTTTGCAAGCATAGTCTTCCCAGTGCCAGGAGGCCCAAAAAGCAATATTCCTCTACAAGGCTTAAGAAGCCCACCTTTGAAGAGGTCTGGTCTTCGAAGGGGAAGCATGACCAGCTCTTGAAGTGATTCTTTTATTTCATCTAATGCACCAATATCTGCAAATGTAACCCCTATCTCATTTGCAGGGATAACCTCAGCTCTTATGCGCTTCTCAAATACATTGTCAGGAGGAAACTCCTGCAAGCATGCAATAAACCTTATGGAAACAGATGAAAGAACAAAAAGAAGTAGCCATGTAAAATGTAAGTTAATATCACATAGTTTATAAATCAAGGGCTTGGAGAGACATGATGATAAATTCAAAAACCATCATGACGACTAACTGTCAAAACTCTAAACATTTACAATCTATAATAATAACATTTAAGTAAATTAAACAAGTGGAAAGTATAAGATGTGTATTTAATATTATGAGATGTAAACAGACCTTGTTTGATTCATCTCTACTTTTGCCTTCCTGGAACAGACTCAATCCATGGGACAAACTGCCCACATCCAAAATCAGTAACTAGAAGACCTTTGTCATTATTTTATTGCTAAAACATTGGTTCGGATATTTACCTCTTGGATGATATAACTAGCTTTCCATTTCGGTATTCTGGATCCTTGGTATTCATCAGATGGTAACATATTGCAGATACTACACTTTCGTCAATATAATTACTTAGTTGCATTGTATCTGCATGGCAGATTGAATTCAAGTCATCACATTCTATGTCATTTGCTGCAAGTACTTCAGCAATGTGGTTTCTGTTATCTTGAAACTGAAGTTCTTTCCCTTCCTTTTCCAGTTCGGCTTTCCAGCTGATGAGACGAGTCTCATCTTCTGGGGGCTTGATCTCAATGTTGTAAGGGAATAGCATATTGAGCTTTTCATCAACTTCTATACAATCATCTTCTGAATCTATTATCTGAGAACCAAGTATCAACACTGGCCCTGAAAGTTTCTGTAGCAATTTATAGAACACACTGTACAATGTTTGTGAGTGGAGAAAATGCTTCTCAACATCCCTGATGAATAAAATGATGGAACCAGTTTCTGACATAGAAACCAAGACCTGTAAATAATCCTGATTGTTAGAACCGCATCTTCAAGAGATATACATTAGAGCACTTCAAGATTGACTTTTAGTTTTCAATACAAAACATCTATTTAAAGAGCTCCTGTACAGAATGGAAACACTGCTAGTCTTTAAAGTAATTGACCAAAAACACAGAGAGAAAGGAAAAAAACGGAAGAGCCATAGGGCTGGAATGAAGACAATGATACCAGTCAAGACAGTAACGTTAAGATAACAGTTTTAGAAAATGTTTCCAACAATGGTTACTCTCAGATATTTTGAGTTATAAAAGAGAAGAGAGCAGTTTCCTATGATCAAATCACCTTGTAAAGTGACAGCAGAAAGAGTTTTTCATCAAAGCACAAGCTGCTTGTGTGCTTCAAGGAAGCTGAAAATGGAATTCAAAAGTAGTAAGCATAATTTTAAAGCAGAAAAATGGAACATGCGGTAGCAACAGTGAAATAAACCATTAAGCACATGGTTTTACAAATATAACATTTAAAGAAGTTGACAAAAAAGAATTCACAGAGAATACAGTTGTTCTGCTGGAGTAAAATGCATCATAAGTGTACAAACATCTATATGCGAGAAATATTTTTGCAATCATCAAATTTCTAAGAGCATCCTGGTAAAGAAGCCTAGATCATCCTTCAACTTTCACAAAAGTATAAAGAAACAGATTCATAAACTTGTTAAAACATTCTGTTGAACAGAGGCATGCAGACTCCACCGTTGAATTAAATGTAGATACTAAAATCAATCTATGAGAGAGATGCTATAGACATAGTCATGACAATTTCAGTTACATCAAAAATCAATTTAGAAAAAAAAAAAAACGTATTGCTCATATTTGAGTTATAAAGGATATATATACATATATATATATATATGTATTGTGAAAACTTATTGCAGCATAACCGAGGATTTCCCACAACAATAGGTCCAAACCAAGGGTTAACCTTGAATCCTATGTTTTTATTTTTGTTTTGAACTACTTCTTGTGCACATCCAACATAATAACATAATCGTGGTGGACGAGTCAAGATAATGAACAAATTTTAGACTTGAGGTGTAGAGAGAGGCTTTGGAATCAAAGCTTGTCTGGCTAACTAGGAGTAAAACAGAGTGCATGAAATGCATGTTTAGTAAATGTTATGGTAGTGATGCTTTGGACGTGAAATTGGGGAATACACCATATCACAAGTGTCACTATTTAAATATCTTAGATCATATTTACAAAGTGATGGAAAGATTAATGGGGATATCACATATAAGATATTTGGATTCAAGTTGGGGGGATATAATGGAAAAATGCCTCAAGAGTAATTTGTGATTGCAAAGTACCTATTAAACTTATAGGAAAGATCTATAGACTGCTATAAGACCAACAATGTTATATGGTAGCGAGCGTTGGACAGTGAAATGCCAATAAGAGCAAAAAAATGAGAATGGCCAAGATTAGAAATGAATGCATTCAAGAGAAAGTTGGTGTAGCACCTATTAAATAGAAAATGATAGAAATTCATCAAAGGTGGTTTGATCATGTGAGAAAAAGATTGGTAGAAGTCCAATTAGATTAGTCAACCAAATGGAGGATAGTTCAACCAAAAGTAGTAGAGGAAGATATCAGAGGAAACTATTAAAAATAACCTTCTTTTAAATGTAATAATTGAAGATTTGGTTTTTTATCAAATGCAATCACATAGTTTGATTCATATAGCTGACTCTACTTAATAAGATAAAGATTTTTTTTTTTTTGGTTATATCTTAGAATCATGGAGAACAATATTCCTATAAGAAGTAATAGAAATTAATGAATACTGTAATTTCAAAAGAAAAGAGTAGCCATTCCATGTGTACCTCTAGTCTCACCAGTCGAAGGAAGGATGGAAAAAGAGCCAAACAAACTGGACAATCGATCCAAAGTCACTTGAAATAAGGACCTTATAAAAGACTAAAACCAGAAGCAAATAAGTTAGAAAAGTTATCCTTATGAACAAACAATGAGATGGTTGAATAATCCAATTTAAAGTAAATAAGAAAGAGACTGAACCATAGTATGGCCATAATTTTGGAGAAGGCAAGAATGATACAAAAAGCACTACACCACATTAATAGTCATGTCAAGACTTATTCTTTTTAATAGATTTTTATGGATCAACAGTAGACTATGGCAACCAGGGAAAAAAAAAAAAAAACTGTAGTAGACAAAACTTACTGATTCCTTTCTTGCACATCCATATTTGCTCTGCATCTGATGGAGAACACATGACATGCATAAATATTTTCATGTTACAAGTAAAATCAGATGAATAAATAGCTTTCAAGAATTATATTCATGGAGAACTTTTACATATCATAGAGCAAATAAAAAAAAAAATCAAACAATTACCTTCAAAGAGAAATCAGTAATATCTAGCAACAGCAGCTTTGATTCAAAGCAATGTGCTAAAGCTTTGGCAAGCATTTGCTGGTAAAGCTCTTCAAGAATTAAAAATATACAACTAGTATGAGTAAAATGGACTTTATAACCCAAATACTTTTGTTCAGGACGATATAACTTGTACACAATATACCTGAAGGCCCAGAAAGAAGAATAGTCCTGCTTGCTGGAGAAAGGCTCTGAGTGTGCTTGGAAAAGTGAAGTTGTTTTAAGTGAAAACACCCAGCATTTGTCAACAACACTCGAGTTCTTTCACTATAAATTTCATCATCATATGGTGGAATAAGATACCATGTAATCAAGAAAGTAGTTATTCATAATGCCTGTTTGAATTAAACCAGAATAAATACATGGTAATTATGAAGTCACAGTACTAACAGTCTTAGGCATATCAAATTCCTAAACGGCTAGACCATATCTACCTCTGAATGGATTCTCCACAACACTATTACAAAGCTTGCATACTCCTTAACAAAAACTCAATTTTGCACTTAGAGAGATCGTGACAGCTAACTCAAAGCAGTGTTTGTTCCTAGGAAAGTACTAAATTAAGAAGCAAGAAGCCAGAGTTCAGGTTCAATAGCTACTGACAAGTAGGACACAGAATACTTTTCTTCTTTATGTTTTGCTAATTAACAATCAATAAGATATTCCTATGTTTTAAAAGTCCTCAACAATAGGTATATATCAACTAGTGGACCATATAAGAACAGCAGAAAATTTTTAACCAATTTATGGCTATAATAGACTGCACGACATGCTATATAAGTAACTGCAAATGCATCTACTCTAAAAGCTTATGGTACCATTTAACATGCTTCAACCAAAGTAACTTTTCATTGAAGTAAACTTTAAGTAAGACCTTTTAGTGTCATCTTGTATCAATTATATGTATTAATAACGCGACCCTATTCTGATCACCGAGTACAAGTTCTGTGAATCAGAGCTGCAGCTGTAACAGCAAGTAGAAAGAAACATTGGAAAGCACAATTGGCACATTTCACACCTTCGATGAAGCAAATGAAGCTGGAATTTGGAATGAATGGCTCTGTTTTGCTAATTTTGAAACATATCAAAACCAGAAAGGGTTATAATGAACACATTAAGATCTATATTGTAAGGGTCTCATATACTCAGATAAGGTATCCTCTGATTGAAAAAACTGCGATTTTTTTTTTTTTTTTGTTTTTGTTTTGACGCATGAACTTCTGGAATCAGTTTTATCCTTTTGTCTGTTTTGGAACACTACACATACATGTGAGGAAAGTCATACCACTTATCTCTCAACTTCTCATCTGTTCTGAGCCAATTAATATTCTAAATGCACAATTCACTCAAAAAAAGCAAACAAAACTAAATCAACAGGAATTCTAAGAAAAATTCTGGTTGACAAATGAGCACAGATCAATAATGAACAATCTGAGAAGATCTTTAAGAGATAAGGGAAACCAAGCATAGAAGCCCCGTAATTTATTTTACTAGAAGATTTACAGCAAATTGCCATGAAAGTCACAAGTCAGCTTTTAACAGATCCATGTCTAAAAAATCTTTGACTCTATAACTTATAATATTATTCTATGTTAAATGAAAATATAACCATAAGAAAAGAAAAGATACTGATAGTGTTCACATGTCATTCTGCAGACTCAGAATGGCAACAAAATCGTATGTCTCTCACATCAATTAAGTTATCAAAGAAAAATAGGAATCTAAAAATTACCTTAAGTAATAAGGAAACTCATCGAATGTAACGTCGCTCTTCTTCCCATCAACCACCTGCCTCATGAGCTCCTGCTCAATCTGCTCACCGGAAATATCCCCAGACTCGCGATTACGTCCAACCCATTTCTGTACGGCCTGCCCTGAACTCAAACCAAGCCCCACTCCTAACCCAACTCCTACACTCAATGCTAACAACAGAACGTGCTTCTGTTCCATCACAGCCCCTCTTATCCCAAATAAAACTCTTCAATCTCAGAATGATGGACACCCTCTCTGACAAAGTTTGCACCTTTAGGAGCTAGGAAGCGATTCTTCTCCAGAGGGTATCAGTCAGGATCAACCAAGCCTAGAGAAAGTGGATTAGTGATTCAAGAAGTCTGAGAGAAGCAGAAAAATGGATGACCGGATATTCTGGGCAACAAATATGTTAAGAGGCTCCGAGGGCGACGTTGGTGTAAACGACTTTGACAGGTAAAGACTTGCGCTGACTTGCCCTTCCCTGCTATATGTAGCATGCCCATACTAGGACGTCAATTGCTTGCGGGAACCAAAAACCATATGTTGAAATACAAAAAGAAAAGGCAAAGATCATTTTATTTTTTTTCATCCGATCGACCCATAAAAAGATTATTTTATTTTGGATGAATTTAAGTTATTTAAATTAATTTTTATTTTAAATGTAGAGATTATTAAAATATATTTTATTATTTTTAATAAATTTTTTTATATATATAACTAAAATTAAATTTAAAATAATATATTTAAAAAATTTAACTACAACTAATTATATTAAATGTTGTTAATAAAAGTCATTTCTCTCTTTCGTTCCAATGTTTCTAACATAGTGAGGACAGACGAGTGGTGACACTAAATCTGAATCCCCTCCCTCACTCTTCACTTTATTTTTTTGAACTTTAAACTTTTTAGAAAAGGATTTTAGTATAATATAAATTTACGTAATTAGGTAATTATTTTGGACACAGTTTGGTTGGTACAGTTCCATTTTGGTAATTTCTTAATAAATAAATCTAAAGTGGATGAAAGCGGCTTGTTTGGTGCTTTAAAGCAGGAAAAGTGAGGAGCATTCCCAAAGTTTCCAAAAACTATTATGAGCCTCTAACCCTTTCATGGTACATTCTAATTTTGCATATTTTGTGAAGAAGTAACCAAATTTGAGTCGTACTTTAATTGGATTTACCTAAATGTGATCTGATGAACTGCGCAATCATACTTTTCAGTCTTAGTTACCAAAATTCACTTTTACAATATGCATCCATTAATATTAAAAACTTCAAAAATATATTAACAAAATTTAATATAATTAATAAATAATCGAATCTTTTAAATATATTATTATAAGTTTTATATAGTTTATGTATATAAAAAAGTTTATTAAAGGAGATAAAATCTGTTTCAATAATTTTTGTATTTTAAAAAATATTAATTTCTAACTTCTAACCATAGGTGCTTTGGGTTCACAAAAAATTTTAATATATATATGCAAAATCTTCTTTAAGTGTTGAAAAATAGTTTTGTTATTTTTATAAATTATATATTATTTAATGAATTTAAATTATTATATTTATTAAATTCAATAAATTTATCTTTAAGATTACACTTTATGCTCATTTAGCAAAAGAATTTAGTGGGCCAATGTTTATTCATAGAAAAGCTATGTACAACCAGGCTGTCATAAGAACTTTATTAGCTGCATTAAGCCATCTTATGTTCCAAACAAAAGGTGAAGTTGATAAATTTGAATTTAGTGCTTGAATAAAAAAAAAAAGTAGTGTTAATTACAAAAGCTATTGAAATATGACCAACAAAAATGACTCTAAAAATCTTATATTTAATTAGCTCTGTTTGGTCATTTTGCAATTGAGGATGCTGCATGCTCATTTTCAATGCATACCAATTACAGGTTTTTTATTAAAAAAAATTTAAGATGAGGAAAAACTTTCATCATTCTATTATCAAGATATACTATCAATTTTAAAGAGAATTTATAAATATTTATTAATAAAAAATTTTAAAATTAAACTTAAGTTATACAATTATAATGAAAAAAAAAATTGACCAAGTGAATCAATCAATTGACTAGCAATTAAAGTTTTCACTTTCAAGGTTACTCTTCTTTTAACTCTTGCAGACATAGAGAGAGTTATTTTGATAATTATTTGCATTTTAGGATAAGACTTATATAATGAAAATAAAATAAATACGAGATTTGGACATATTAATATAAATAGATAAAAAATTAAGCAATTTTACATACATATAAACCATATAATAATTTTACATTTAATTATTAATGATTGTGCCGCAGACTAATTTGTGAAGTCGTCGTCTGAAAGTTGAGTTCCCATCGCATTGATGTTTGTGTACAAATCATGACGGCAAGCCACAGGTTGACAATCACAGTGTTTGAGAAAAAAAAACACATTTTGATTAGGATTTCCTAGCAACACACGTCTTCGTAGTTTCCTAGCACTTTACAAGTTTACTGGGAAATCAATGGCTAGATTTGCTATCTACTATCAAAATTGAGAAAGAGATGGTGTAGTTATTGTTATAATTTAATTTTTATAATAAATAATTTAAATTATTAAAATTACAAAAATTATTTATGAAATTTAATAAATTTTTACTTTATTTGGAGATATTTAAATTATAAGTCTTATTTTTAATATTTTTTATTTTTAGGTTATATTTATTTTTTCTTAAATAATCTTTAAATTCTAAAATTAAAAAGTTAAGAGATTTTGATTCGCCGTTTGGTGGGTGTAGCAAGTCAAGAGAAAACGCAGCATGCGACGTTTTGTTGTTTTGTAAAATGAAAATTGCGTCGTTTGATGAATGGGTTGATGTATGAATGGTGCATATAGTCAAGCAAAGCAATCATTACAAACCTGCGGTCATCGCCTTTGCTTGCAGCACATGGACGGTGCCCAAAAAGAAAAAATGTCTCCCTCGCACGTTTCCTTTGTTAACATATTGGCTTTGTAATATAAAGTAAATTAATTATGTATTATTTTTTACTTATAGTTTATTTTTATACACATAATAATTAGTGATCATAATTAAGTTGAACTGAAATTATCATAATACAGTTTATATTTTAAGGATATTTTTTATTTTTTACATAAAAATTTTATTTTTTTTAAATTAAAAATTATAAACGATAAATTTTTTTAATAAAAATAATTTAAAACTCAAATTCATTGACAAACCAGCGAATCCGCTGAACATAATGTGGCTCTATTTAACTCCAGCCCATCATCCTAAACCTTGTCAAAACAAATGGGAGCCGATCATATTGGCCAACAAGAAGAAAATTTTCGTAAACTATAAATTGCTACAAACTAGAAAGTGTGTGGCTCGCCAGTGTGTGCCACTACAAAAAGAGCCAAAGCAGCGCACAATAAAAGGCGGCTACGACACCAAAGGCCAGCTTTTGGCATAGTTAAGTTCAAGTTGTTTTGAAACGGCGTATCTTTGGCTGCATTCCCTTCCCTACGTAGCGATTGGCTGGAAAGAAATTAAGCAGGAAAATGACTGACACCAAACAACTCAGACATTCAAAAACCCAGAAAAAGAAATATATAAAAAGGCCGGCAACAAATGTAAAGTTTGACCAGTAAAAGAAAAACAGTGAATCCTTAACAAAATAATGGAAAGAAATAGGAAAATATAGTCAAATTTGATTACCTTCCTTTTAACAGAAGATGGGGATAGCAGAAATCTTTACAACTAAGTTAGTGTAGGACAAGGAGAATATTGAATACAAGAAGAAATGTTAAAAAAAAAAAACAGCTGAAAGTTTTATCAGCCAATTTCAATTAAATTACATTTTTAGAGCCGTGGCATTCAACTTTTTATTCGTGCACGAGTTAAATAACCATAATTTTAGCCATCTTTCTATTTTCCTACACATTTATTTAAATATAATTTTTAATTTAAAAATATAAGTTATTAAACATATTAACGTTTACAAATAAAATTATAAAATTTACGAAAATAATAGCTCACATTTAAGATTGTTGTAAGCAGTGTATCTATAATCTGCAAATGAACAAATTTTAGTTATAAATAATTTTTAAATTATTATAATAACATACATAACTTTATTCTATTAAACGTGATTAACCTTATGGATCAAACAATATTATTGTATTTTATTAAAATTAAACTTTCACAAATATTATTTAAGTAGTTTTTAAAATTAAATTAATACAATTATTATTCCTAAATTAATAAAATTTTAAAATATATGATTCGTCCATTCAAATGAACAGGTATACACACAAAAATATACTAAAAAAAATTACAATTATTGATATGGGTTCTACATAATTAATTAATGATTGTCATTTTTTTCTATATTTTTTGTGTATACATTTATGTTAAATAGAATTTCCCCCAATATATTTGGTGAAGTTAAAAATTGTTTAAAAAATTTATAAGCAAGTCAATGAAATGACAATGTATGGATTCAGGTGTTCTAATTTTTTATTTTCTAATTTATTAATTTTTTTACAATTTAATATGTAACTTATTTTTATTTTTTTTTCTTATAGCAAAGGAACCAATCTGGGTAATAGTTTTATCCTCTCAAATTAAATTATTATTAGAATATAATTATCTTTTATGTCTTCAACCCACACTGGCAATTACATTGTCAATTATTCTATGTCACCATAGTGGGTATCCTCATGTTAACTCAATTATTTTATTGAGGTCTACACACCAATTATTGATATTAATCTTACTAAAATTTAACTTTGTAAGTTAACAATGTTTTTTTTTTTTTTTTCAAAAGTTGAAGTTGTTAATTGTACATTTAAAAATAATTTCATTTTTAACACATTCAATTTCTCTCACAAAAATGTGAATAGTGCATAGATCTACTAAATGCATAAATTTATCAAATTTTATATTAAAATTGAACTTAATTTTTGAAAAATAGAGATATTAAGAATTGAATTCTTCATCAATTAATCATAAAAATTTTGGTGTATATATATATATATATATATATATATATATATATATATATAACATAAAAATCATCAAGTATTTGACAATAACAACAGGTGAAGAAAGTGAGACAACCTTGGTCTCTGTATATTCTTCAAACAAGCATGACACAGGAAAAGGTTTTGATCCACTAGTGCTCAAACAAACGTTGAAAACAAACTGCTTGCTTTTTTTTTTTTTTTCAATTTCTTTCAGGATGTTTTCTTATTGTTACTTAGTGAAAAGATTAATTCTTTTTCAACACAAATATTATTTGATTAAATCTCTTTTAATAAGTGTTGACTCCAAGTTTAAACTTTTAATTTAAAACTAAAATAAAATTAACTTATTACTATATAAATATCTTATCGATAAACTAACTTTAATATGCTTACCTTATTCTAGTGACATGTCTAGAAGTAGACATTCTTATTTTCTTGCTTTCTTATCCCATCACTATTTAGTTTGTGATGTAGTCAATTTATTGAAGCACATCATTCTGCTTTGTCGTCTTAATTTTTTTCTGCCCACAACTTTTTCTTTTGTCATTTGAAAAGATTTGTTTGATGGGTGGGTGGTGGTCTATGCATGCATTGCCCCAATGCTACAACGGAGGATTATGTTGGGTCCACACTGTAAAAGGCATTCAGGAATTGCTCTCTCTAAGGCTCTGGCTTTTAGGCTTGCTCAAATTCGCTAGACTTTGCTGTTGAGAAGAAAGTTGTCAGAAATGTGAGCAGTGAGAGCCCTTATCAAGCTATGAAATGGGGTATCTTTATGAGAATTTTCATCTTTCCCCATCTTTTCTGGCTAAAAATCTGAAGCGAATATTTGGAGATTCCTTGGGTACCCCATGCCAAGCAATCTTCTTTCGTCCTCCATCCCCTTTTGCACCATAGACCAATGGCATGGTAAGCTAAGGCATGCATTTAAACTTGTACTCAGACAAGTTTTAAATTCTTGTAATATAAAACCTATCAAGCTATCATTGTGCAATCAAATTCTGGTTTGGTTTTGTCCTTGCTGCTCTTTACACAGAAAAAGACTTGCAATTAAAAACAAAAAAGACAGGGAAGTCAAGGTTTGTTGGTGATTAGAGATGTCAAAACGGGCTGGGTCCGCTGAGCCAGCCCGCCTCGCAATGTATAAGGGGCGGGTTGGGTTACTATATAGGTGGCCCATTTATTCGCGGGTAAATTAGCCCGCACTCGCATAACCCGCGGGTCAATGCAGGTTGGGGCGGGTTCAACCCGCGGGTTTGAATCCGCATAAATTTAATTTAATTTTAATTTTTTTTAAATGATATATAATTTAAAATAGTTTCAACTTTTAAGAAATTATTATAAGTTATACTATTATGACAACAAAATCAATGGATATGCATTGGAAGAGGAGGGCAATTCAAATGATTGTCATTTGGTTCCAATTTGAATTATGTAATTTAGGCAGGATCCTCATACAGTTTAGATATAATTTTCTTATATTTTGAATATCTTATGTATAATGTATGATTTTATAGGTGACCGTAGAGACAAAAAATTTTTTAAAAGGTTTCGAGTTAAAAGGTAAGTAAAAATTGATGAGTTTAAAGAGAAGACAAATTATTATACTATGCAACAACTCATTCTAAATCATTTAGATGATAATATAAAACTTGTGTTGTTACATAGCTATTATCAATATCATATTTATATATTATTTTTTGAAGTAGAAAATATTATCTTTATATTTGTATTGAGTTGTTCAGCTTTTATGTTATCATAATTTAATGTGTAAAACTCAAGCATTGCATATATAGAAATAATGGTATAAATATATAATAGCATAACTCTATTTTCAATTAGCATGTAGTTTATTTTAAACAACATCAATGTTAGACTTTGTCACATATAGGAATATGACCTTTATGTCTTTGTAAGCACATGTTTTATTGTGCATGTATGTTAGTAATATTATTGAAGCCTTGCCTAAAAAATAATATTGTATATTAGCAATTTTATGAGTAGAATCAAAGTTTTTATAATTTATTACAAGCTAAATTCAGGTTATACTTTTAGGTATATTATTAAAAAGTAAATTTGATTGTATTCATTTGTAATTATTTTAAAATTAGTGTATTAAATTTAATTACTCATTTACTATCATTCATAAATTTAAATTTTTAATAAAATTTTTATTTTTTTTAATTATTAGCGGGCTGGCCCGCCTAACCCGCAACCCACCACGGGACGGGTTGGGTTAGGTAAATCTCAGCCCACCAATTATGCGGGCCAGACCGCCCCGCCCCGCCAGATTGCGGGTTGTTGCGAGCCGGAGCGGGCTTGGGCGGGCCGGCCCGTTTTGACAAGTATATTGGTGATCAGTCGTTTTCAGCGTGAACAAGAGGGTATGTGGATGCATGCACTACAATTCCATATAAATGTTGAGTTTGATTAGGACTAAGCAAATTAAATTTTATATTTTGTTCTCCTTTTTACACACTGCTCGCATCTCTATCCTTGTTTTGTACGTATCAATGTTCTCTTTTAGTCAATACTTCTAACATTTTATGATATGTCTTCTTTCTTTTTGAGATTGCTATTGGTTACTTACAAAGTAAGCTGCTGGCAGTCTAGTCACTCTGTGTTTAAAGAATTTAAAAGGATGTTGACGTTTTTAATTATTCAATGATATTTATTGTTATGTTGATTAAAATTATTTTTTAAAATTTTAAATTTAAATAAAAAATTTATATATATATATAGATTAAGTGATTTATTATTATTATTATTATCTTAAAAAAATATTTCTTATATTATGACAAAATCAATTATTTTAATTAAAAATTTAAATTTATAGATAAAATTTAAAAATTATTATTAGATTAAAATATTTAAAATGAATTAAAAAACAATTGCAAAAGACCCTTAAATACTTTAAATATTTGCAGAGAATCATTCTCAACTTATTAAACTTGACAATTCACCTATTTTGTTAGTTTTCTTATTAAAAATCAAAGGAAACTCTAAATTTCATGGTTAAACTTTAAATTGACTCAAATAAAAAGACAAAAATGCTCCTCAACTAAAAATAATATTCATTGTTATTTTGTTTAAAGTTATTTTTAAAAATTTTAAATTTAAATATAAGATTTTATATTCTTATGTATATGTTAAATGATTATCTCTCTTTCTATTCTCTTAAAAAAGATTCTTACACTATATCAAAAATTAATTATTTTAATTAAAATTTTAAGTTTATAAATAGAAATCCAAAAATAATAATTATATTTAATATACTTTTTCAATTGAAGCTTTTTTTAATGGCCTCAGACAGAGGATTCTTGGCATTTTTGTCAAGTCAGAATTTTTATGGAGGTGGGTGAAATTGAACCTGCCTTCCATCCTTTGGGAGGTCGGTTTAAAACTTTTTCATGTAAAGTATGAGATTTTGATATTATATTAAAAATAAAAATTTTAAAATTTTAAATTAATGGATAGAAATTTAAAAATGTTATATTTTACATATAAGCATAAAACTCTAAAAAAATTCTAAAATATAATATCCACACCAAACGGTAAAAAATAAAAATACGTATCTCGAACAATTAGACAAATATTCTTAAAATAATATAATAAAGACAGAAAGTCCTCCTCACTAAAAAATAGAAAAACAGAGACCATTCCATGACAAACGCCAGCCCAAACAACAGACCTCTGAGAGTGGGACAGACTCCGACAGATAGAGAGGATGAGTCTTGAGGCCAGAAGCAATCCAAGTCAGAGTCGGAGACCTACCCAACGACTTGCGAAGCAGAGGTGCAGAACTAGGGATGTCAAAATGGGCTTAGCCCGCCGGGCCAGCCCGCCCCGCGCCTTATGCGGGGCGGGTTGGGTTACTATATAGGTGGCCCATTTATTCGCGGGTAAATTAACCCGCACCCGCATAACCCGCGGGTCAATGCGGGTTGGGGCGGATTGAACCCGCGGGTTTGGACCCGCATAATTTTAATTTTTTTTTAAAATGACATATCATTTAAAATAGTTTTAACTTTTAGAAAATTACTATAAGTTATACTATTATGACAATAAGAACAATAGATATGAATTGGAAGAGGAGGGCAATTCAAATGAATGTCATTTGGTTTCAATTTGGATTATGCAATTTAGGCAGGATCCTCATGCAGTTTAGATATAATTTTCTTATATTTTGAATATATTATGTATAATGTGTGATTTTATAGGTGATCATAAAGACAAAAGAATTTTTAAAAGGTTTTGAGTTAAAATGCAAGTAAAAATTGATGAGTTTAAAGAGAAGACAAATTATTATACTATGCAACAACTCATTCTGAATCATTTAGATGATAGTATAAAACTTGTGTTGTTATATAACTATCATTAATATCACATTTATATATTATTTTTTGAAGCAGAAAATATTATCTTTATATTTGTATTGAGTTGTTCAGCTTTTATATTATCATAATTTAAGGTGCAAAACTCAAGCATTGCATATATAAAAATAATGGTATAAATGTATAATAGCATAACTCTATTTTCAATTAGCATGTAGTTTATTTTGAACAACATCAGTGTTAGACTTTGTCACATATAAGAACATGACCTTTATGTCTTTGTAGGCACATGTTTTATTGTGCATGTGTGTTAGTAATATTATTGAAGCCTTGCCTAGAAAATGATGTTGTATATTAGTAATTTTATGAGTAGAATCATAATTTTTATAATTCATTACGAGCTAAATCTAGGTTATATTTTTAGGTGTATTATTAAAAGGCAAATTTGATTGTATTCATTTGTAAATGTTTTAAAATTAGTGTATTAAATTTAGCTACTCATTTACTATCATTCATAAATTTGAATTTTTAATAAATTTTTTATTTTTTTTAATTATTGGCGGCTGGCCCGCCTAACCCGCAACCCGCTGCGGGGTGGGTTGGGCTGGAATTTTCCCAGCCCGCCAGTTATGCGGGCCGGCCCGCCCCGCCCCGCTTAATTGCGGGCTTGTGCGGGGCGGGGCGGGGCGGGGCGGGCCGGGGCGGACCGGCCCGTTTGACATCCCTATGCAGAACGCTACGAAGCAACCAACCTCCACCGTGAGTCTCGTGACTCCAGCGCAAAGGGAATGAATCGAGGGCCAAAGTAAGTAATTGAGAGAGAATCAGTGCAGAGGGCGGAGAAGCTGCAAAATAGGGGATGAATTGGGGACAAAATGGGATATTGATTATAAAGATCCCAAGCTGCGGAGGAGTTGCGTCCTTATTGCGAGCATTGCGCTCGCAATTTTCTCAGAATTGCGCACCATTGCAAGCGCAATTTTGCGCAATCTGAACTGCGCAACGTAATTGCCCTTACGTTGCGCAAGAGTCCATTGTGAGTTGCAATGCGCAATTGCGATGCATTCCGCTCGCAATTAACAACTATTTGAATTAAGCAAAGTGTAAACTTAGTTGGACTTGTAACATAAAAGTCAAACTCTGTCTTCCGCAGCTTTAGGTTAGATTACAGAATACTTGACATACTAGAAAAATTATAAACTTCTTCGACTTTCAATTTTTCTATTTTCATCAATGCAAACCTTACCACCTGTGCTAGTGTACCCCATAGGACAATACCCGAAGACATTGCAAGGTTGGTCTGGTGCAAATACTTGTGTATCATAAGCAAGAAAACTATATTTTCTTAACATGTAGCATTACAGTACGATTCTGATATCCATAGAAGCATACAAACTAGCACTCGTCTTCACAATAGATGCAGCAAGGGACTCAAATTCTGCCAGAATCCTAATATCCATATATGATCAAGAAAAAGGTAACCCATGCGTATAAAAGTTTCAGTCACCACAATGTTCACTGGCAATTATTAAATGTGGCAGGAAAAACTGAAGAAATCAGCAGTCAGCTTACCGGTATAAGCTCTTTTAACTGCCTCCTTCCAGTCAGTACTGATTCCATTCTCCATGGGTTCCTGTAGAAGTGTATTCTCACCATCTTCACTCAGACTTATAGGCTGTTGTTTAACTGAACTACTATGTAATACAGCATACTGCAGCTCCCATAGATGGTTATCATTTGCAGCTAAGTTCCATGACCTCCAAATGCAGCATCCACGAGTCACTAACAATAATTTCATCTTGATAATCATATATAGAAACATTCACAACAGATTTAATTCAACAGAAAATGCACCACAATATGAAATAGGCTTCTAGAGTTTCCCATCCTCAAGATGTGGGTGAAGCGATTGGTGATGTAATATAAATCATGAACATTAAAGAAAGAAGTATTACGAGCAGACTACCCCTGCATAGATTAAGGATTGCAGATCTAGAAAACTAAATATGTGCAAGAGAACATCATAAGTCAGTTGGGCTGAACCTGGAAATACAGAGAAAAGAAAATTGTTATCGTGGCTTCATTTACTTTTTACGATGGAAACTATAGTTCAATAAAATGATTTAATTATGCAAAGCCATTTCTTAAATATAATCCGACCTGTTTCTTCCTGTTGAGCTTTACAGCGCCTTTTATGAGCAACCATTGCATGCTTAAATTCTGTGACAGCTGTATTTCTTTTCTGCATTGGCAACACAGCTTCTACACTCTGAAGGAGGAGATGAGCTGATGATACAGCACCTTGGGTCCGTAATCTAATATTAGATTACATTAAAAGAAAGAATGAGACAAGAACATCCACAGGAACAGAGTAATTTTTTATTCTTAACCTTTATATCATATAATTTATGTTTAAGAGTAATAACATGCCCTCACTGCCCCAACAAAACTAATATATAAATCTTCCTGTCCAATTGTGAAAATTTTCCTACACTAGTTTTGACTCTAATCTAAGTAAAAAATAGTTACAGCCCCATTGCGTGTTTAATAGCATTTGCTTTTATGTGCTGTTTGGGGAAAAAACCCTAAACCACTAATTCTATCTTTTTCTCTCACCCACAAGAAACTTCCTCTCCCACCTTTCTCCATGGTCTTGTCTCAAGATATACCTCCCTTGTCGTATATTTTCCTCTCAAGAAGTGTAATAAATTAGCAAATGATAAAGAAAAGAAGAAAGTGGATATTTACAAAGCACGCGTCAAGATACTTCCAAGGCGTTAGAGAAATGGAAGTGGTATTATCTGCTATCTGGTCTATGGCCAAATCTAAAGTAACAGAATTTGAGCTTCAGAGGCATGATTTGCACTATCCTTATTGACACTTCATCTTATTTTTCCCTAAAGACATGACGAAGAAGGGAGCTGCAAGATTATTACACCATTTACAAGTCTCACTTGTAACATTGCACTCTCTGTCACAAAGCATCTGAAAGTTTTCTATCAGGGGAAATAAACTGCAACTGGTAATAATTATGGTCTCTAAATATAACTGCTGGAGTAACAAGAGTGACACTGATCAACCGTCCCGAACAATACCAGATAATTCTTTTCTAAATTTGAGGGTTTAACAATCATATGATGACTGCTAACTTTATATACTGTTTTCAATATCTGACGAAAACTTCGGTCACATGATGAACACAAAATACGCATACCATTGGAAGTCCTCTTTCTTATTCAAATTCAGCTTATGAAGCTAATGTCATAATTACTGCATCTGTTTCTTAAAAAAGAACAGCTACGATAAAAGCTTTCAACAGAATTCCAGATTGTCTCCTCAGATTCATTCAAGAGCTTTAATCACAACGTCATAAGCCAAGAGAAATAAAAAACTGTAATAAAATAAATCAATGACCCCCATAATAGGTGTTTGCGAGCAGATAAAACTTGAATCAAAAAATGAAAATTTTGGGCGAAAAGAAGGGAATTGACGATGAATGCTTAGTCGGGGAGGAGACGGAAGGCTGAGAGAATGTCTTGGAAGATGATGGCTTGCAAATTTTTGGGAAGATGGTTATAAGTCTCCCTGGGAATAAAGCTTAGCTCTTTGCAGGCAATTGGGTATCTGTAGATTTTTGGTAGAGACTCTTTGAGGTCAAGTTTTTGGTACCCCTCTAATGGGGTTGACATTTTTTGAATTGGGGAGGAGAAGAGTGTTAAAGGATTAGTAAAAATCCATTGGAAGCAGACATACATAGAGAGCGAAACACAGCCGGGTGGATGTTGCTGAATTTTGGGGCAATGTTCGAAGCGAAGAGGACCGCCGTTCTGTAGACTAAATCTAACACCGTTCAACTTTGATGGTGCTGAGGCCTTAGGGGTCCGATCATTGGTTGCTAATGACAGGTGATTTTGATTAGGTGTATTTTTGCCCTAAAGCATGCAGATTTTATAGTACAATTACAAAAGAACCTACTCTTAAATAAATTATTCTAACTTTTCTCCTATTTTATATGTTATACACAAATTTATTTTTATTTTTAAAATTTACAATAACTATCACATTATATCTTATAAATACACTCTATATAAATTTAAATTATTATAAATTATAAAAAAATTCTTAATTAAAAAATAAATTTATTTTGACCTATTAAAAGAATTTTTATTAATTGAACGTAAAATTGATGTTTGGTCTCTCTCACAAAAATGATGTCGATAACATTTTTATATTTTTATGATTTTTTAAAAAATGCAAAAAATATATTTTCTTTATCAAAATTTTGAAAAAATACAAAAAATACTATAAACATATTTTTAGTGTGTTTTATTTTGTAAAAAAATTTATAAAATAAAAAAACCTACATGAAACAATTTTTTTTTATAGAAAACCAAATATAAATTCTAAGAACAAAAAATTTTACTATTTAAATAATAAAATTATTTTTGATAAGCCATGAATATAATTTAAAATTTAAAATTTTTTTATGTATATAAGTTTCCAAATCACAAACTACACATTAAAATATAATACATACAATTTAATTAAACAAAAATATGCAAGAGAGGTTAGTGTGGTTTAGAAAGTTATGCGTACATTTGCCTAAAGGAAAACTATACCAATGAGTTTATTTCATACTCAATCCCAAATTCGTTGTACACTCTCTCATGAATCTCACGAATAAAAGCAATCACTCATTTTCTTATACCGATAATTCATTCCGATGCAGAACTACAGGAACTTAGATCTGATCTTATCTTACAACTACCCTTAACCTCCAAGTTGGCTAACTTAACTTCCAAGTCAAAGACCCACTAAGCCAAACTTATTAAACCAAACAAATAAAAATAAAAATACATAAAATAATATCAAATTTTCTCTCCAAGAAATTCTGCATGATCTAAAATTCCAATCAGTTTTGGTGATTAGAAACTTTTTTCCCCAATCTGCAATTGTCCTCGTGAAATTACATTGAATCATTTAATAGAAATTAGACGTGGGAATACTGATTAGCTAATTCCCTATTATACTCACTACTTTGATACTCAATTATTGACTTACCATGCACATCTCCAAAGAGTTCATAAAAATCTTTCAGCCCTTGCTTTTTTCATTAAAGCATTAATTAAAAGTAATCATGGTCACACATGGCCAAACTGCATAATATTTTTATGCAACATAAATAGTGAGTACTCAGCTATTTAGTTTTATATACTAATTGCGCAATATCCCCTGTAGCCAGTATTAAACTTAGGCGAAGTAGCTGTCTTGTGCATAACAATTCACATAAATGTGAGAAGCATACTCTACATGCAGTGCTGCTATGCAACCGATGTACACAATTCAACGGTCTGAGAATGCTGTTCCTTTATAAAACTACAGCAAACCTGAAACGTAAAATCTGTGTAAAACGCTCCTACTTCCTATAAAGCCATTGCATCTTCTACAACCACGCATGACAGAATATGATTCCCCTAAACTGGTGGACTTTGGTTTGTTGACAATCCAAACAGACACAGCGAACCCTCTCCCAAGCATGATGTATGATGCTTTACGCACATAACTTGGAGGATATGTCGCCTGGACTAAAGCTCTTCTGGAAGATCGTTTTTGTTTTGTGCAACACTTCAGCATGCTTCAGATTCCACAAATCAGCTAAAGGGCTGCTTTCCTTGTTTTTGGTATCGTTTTGGAAGAATGGAGAGTCCACAACTGACTAGCATTCTACAACCTAAAGGAAGTAAGTAAGCTGCTGTTTCTTTCTTGAACCTCCTTCCCCAAACAAATCATTCCACTGCTTCAGCTCGCTCATTATTGATCCTTCAGTGGCAAAACTCGCAGCAACCTGCATCATAATATGCATCTATAAATCTATAATCTGCTAGCAGAATACAAAGGCCTTGATTTTTCCATGTCTGACATTCAGAAACTAGGCACGGTGTTCTGGGGTCATAGGGTATGAAGTAATTTTCTTCCTAGAAAGTCAGGGTTAACTGAAATATCCGAAAGTTATTTGCAGATAGCCCTACCTGATTCTTTGCGTGCTTCATGTCTTCCATGTTTAAAGGCCTCAGGGTAATTACACGGTCTTCTTTGTCTTCTTTGGTGTCTGAAGCGTCTTCAGAGCTTTGGCCTTCTGCCTCTTTTTTCTTCTTTTCCTGAAAGAAATTTTAATTGGTATTAGCCAGCTCTTCAGCATTGGATAGAGTAATGTACAAAGTTAACATTATAGAAATTGTTCAATAACTACCATTTCCTTCAATCTCTCCTGCTTTATGAGCTCCCTGACAGGTCTATAAGCTGCAGTCGTGCACAAATTCTGTTCACAGAAATTCCGGTCAAGAGCAATTCACCACAACTTAGAAACAGTAAATCAGAATAGCTTTCCGCCGAGGAAAAAAAAAAGCATATTACAATCGCTGACATAATAAAACAGACCTTAAGATCACTTCCACTAAATCCTTCTGTCATGGTTGCAAGCTCTTTGAAGTCTATATTTTCATATTTTTCTTTAGCTAGGAGAGTTTTCAAGATCAATTCCCTGTTCTCAGCAGATGGAAGACCAACCATGATTCTGCTCAACAATTTAAGGGGCAGAGGTGTCAATCGCATATCTCAATAACAATAATCTGTATCTAAAAAGCAAATATGTTCAATGATATTGTTTAAAGATGCTTCAGCCAGACTTTATAAATAATAATAACTAATTGCACAGAAAAAGGCTACGCTTGATTTAAGAACACATCCAGAGGACTCAATTGGTTTACAATTTAATATAAAAATGAAGAAAGATACTGTTGCTGGGAGAGTTTTGAGACTAAAAAGCAACTGCAAGATCAGTGTTCTTCGGGATCCATGTACTAAAGACATGCATAATAAGAGGAAAGGAGACTTCAAAATGAAAATTTGAATGCATTATTAAAAGGTTAAAAAAAAATTCAGATCTCATGCCATTTCAATTATAATTTGATGAGAACTGTGTTTATTATGAACTTTCTTGTTCCGTTATGAGCACCCAACAGTTCATGATAAACAAATTTTTCTGATGGTGGAAATATTGAAAGTGAACAGGAGAAACTGACGGTCATGCCAACCACAAGACAAAAATTGTAGTCCCACCTGCGCTCAAACCGTCTTATAATTGCTTCATCAAGGTCAAATGGCCTATTCGTCGCAGCAAGAACCAGAATTTTCTCACCCGGTTTGGTCAATAGACCATCCCAGTGGGTCATGAATTCATTTTTAATCTTCCGCATGGCCTCATGCTCTCCAACTCTGGTCCGCTGCCCAAGCATGCTGTCAACCTCATCAACAAAAATAACTGTTGGGGCAACCTTTGATGCTAGTGTAAATAAAGCTCGGACATTCTTTTCATCTTCTCCGAACCATTTTGAAGTGATGGTAGACATTGAGACATTGATGAAGCTTGCTCCAGCATCATTTGCAATTGCCTTTGCAAGCATAGTCTTTCCAGTGCCAGGAGGCCCAAAAAGCAATATTCCTCTACAAGGCTTAAGAAGCCCACCTTTGAAGAGGTCTGGTCTTCGAAGGGGAAGCATGACCAGCTCTTGAAGTGATTCTTTTATTTCATCTAATGCACCAATATCTGCAAATGTAACCCCTATCTCATTTGCAGGGATAACCTCAGCTCTTATGCGCTTCTCAAATTCATTGTCAGGCTCCTGCAAGCATGCAATAAACCTTTTGGAAACAGATGAAAGAACAAAAAGAAGTAGCCATGTAAAATGTAAGTTAATATCACCTAGTTTATAAATCAAGGGCTTGGAGAGGCATGATGATAAAATTCAAAAACCATCATGACGACTAACTATCAAAACTCTAAACATTCACAATCTATAATAGTAACATTTAAGTAAATTAAACAAGTGGAAAGTTTAAGATGTGTATTTAATATTAGATGAGCATATAAGTATTCACTTTTCAACCAATAGCAGCAGCTAGCTGTTAACACTTTATGAATAAGAATTAATTTATCCTTTTATTGATAATGATATGTGGATGAATAGGTGTCTAACCAGTGGGATCTAAAAATCCAAAAAAGTAGTGTACATTTGTACTGAGAAATTGATCTTACAACTGCTTTTGTGGGAGATTTCTCTGTCTCACTTTTATTTTCTGGTGCTTGTGAGTCAGACCGTACTTCTCCAGCAGTGTCCTAAGGTTACAGAAAATGAATTAATGAATGAAATAAGTCTTTTAGTATTCTAAGCTTTTTTCATCGTTCTCTGAATCTTATCCTTTCGGGTTCTTGTGCAGATCATTATGTTTTAGCTGATAAGAATAGATGTAAACAGACCTTGTTTGATTCATTATTCTCTGGCTTCAGAGTATCCTTTTCGCTACTTTTGCCTTCCTGGAACAGACTCAATCCATGGGACAAACTGCCCACATCCAAAGTCAGTAACTAGAAGACCTTTGTCATTATTTTATTGCTAAAACATTGGTTCGGATATTTACCTCTTGGATGATATAGCTAGCTTTCCATTTCGGTATTCTGGATCCTTGGTATTCATCAGATGGTAACATATTGCAGATAATACAATTTCTTCAATATGATTACTTAGTTGCATTGTATCTGCACGGCGCATTGAATTCAAGTCATCACATTCTATGTCATTTGCTGCAAGTACTTCAGCAATGTGGTTTCTGTTATCTTGAAACTGAAGTTCTTCCACTTCCTTTTCCAGTTCGGCTTTCCAGCTGATGCGACGAGTCTCATCTTCTGGGGGCTTGATATCAATGTTGTAAGGGAATATCATATTGAGCTTTTCATCAACTTCTATACAATCATGTTCTGAATCTATTATCTGGGAACCAAGTATCAACACTGACCCTGAAAGTTTCTGTAGCAATTTATGAAACACACTGTACAATCTTTGTGAGTGGAGAAAATGCTTCTCAACATCCCTGAAGTATAAAATGATGGAACCAGTTTCTGACATAGAAACCAAGACCTGTCAATAATCCTGATTGTTAGAACCGCATCTTCAAGAGATATACATTAGAACACTTCAAGATTGACTTTTAGTTTTCATTACAAAACATCTATTTAAAGAGCTCCTGTACAGAATGGAAACACTGCTAGTCTTTAAAGTAATTGACCAAAAACACTGAGAGAAAGGAAAAAAACGGGAGAGACATAGGGCTGGAATGAAGACAATGATACCAGTCAAGACAGTAACGTTAAGATAAAAGTTTTAGAAAATCTTTCCAACTATGATTACTCGCAGATATCTTGAGTTATAAAAGAGAAGAGAGCAGTTTCTTATGATCAAATCACCTTGTAAAGCGACTGCAGAAAGAGTTTTTCATCAAAGCACAAGCTGCTTGTGTGCTTCAAGGAAGCTGAAAATGGAATTAAAAGTAGTAAGCATAATTTTAAAGGAGAAAAATGGAACATGCAGTAGCAACAGTGAAATAAACCATTAAGCACATGGTTGTACAAATACAACATTTAAAGAAGTTCACAAAACAAGAATTCACAGAGAATACAGTTGTTCTGCTGGAGTAAAATGTACCGTAAGTGTACAAATATCTATATGCGAGAAATTTGTTTTTGCAATCATCAAATTTCTAAGAGCATCCAAGTAAAGAAGCCTAGATGTATCCTTAAACTTTCACAAAAGTATAAAGAAACAGATTCATAAACTTATGTTGAACAGAGGCATACGGACTCCACCGTTGAATTAAATGTAGATACTAAAATCAATCTATGAGAAGGATGGATAGGCCTAAATTTACATTAAATGGGGACCTAAACTTCCATCAAACTCATTCAATGTTATAAAGAAGACAAACTCAAGAAAAACAATAAATTTTGAGAATAATAACTAAATAAAACTGAAATATAGAGAAAAAAAAAATTGCTTTCAAGTATAACCTGAACTTGTTACACCACACTGGGAAGCGGTGCTACTATCAGAAGCAGTAGAAGCATTACTACGATGCTTGGGAAGATTTTTGGCATTGTCAATATTACTACTTTGTCGACGTAAAGTGCCTGAATGAATTTTTCAATCACAATAAAGTGAAGTATGATAGTCATATATCAAGTAAAGTTAGCATCATCTAAATAAAGGCCAAGAACTGGGGGACATCAATCAATACAATTTTAGAATGAGAGAGATGCTATAGACATAGTCATGACAATTTCAGTTACATCAAAAATCAATTTTAAAAAAATAAAAATATTGCATATATGTAAGCTATAAAGGATATATAAAATGGGGCAATGATTAGTGTGCAAACTTATTGCATCACAACAGACGACTTTCCCTAACAATAGGTCCAAACCAAGGGTTAACCTTGAATCATATCTTTTTATTTTTGCTTTGAACTACTTCTTGTGCAAATCCAAGATAATAATATAGTGTTAGTGGACGAGTCAAGATAATGAACAAATTTTAGACTTGGGGTGCGGAGAAAGGCTTTGGAATCAAAGCATTTCCAGCTAACTAAGAGTAAAACAGAGTGCATGAAATGCAAGTTTGGTAAATGTTATGTTAGCAATGCTTTGGAGGTGAAATTGGGGAACACACCATACGACAAATGTCACAATTTAAATATGTTGGATCATATTTACAAAGTAATGGAAAGATTAATGGGAATGTCACACATAAAATATTAAGATTCAAGTTGGGGGGATATAAGGGAAAAATGCCTCAAGAGTAATTTGTGATCATAAAATACCTATTAAACTTAAAGGAAAGATCTACTAGACTGCTATAAGACCAACAATGTAATATGGTAGTGAGTGTTGGATAGTGAAATGCCAACAAGAGCAGAAAATGAGAATGGCCAAGATTAGAAATGAATGCATTCAAGAGAAAGTTGATGTAGCACCTATTGAATAGAAAATGATAGAAATTCATCAAAGGTGGTTTGATCATGTGAGAAAAAGATTGGTAGAAGTCCAATTAGAATAGTCAACCAAATGGAGGATAGTTCAACCAAAAGGGGTAGAAGAAGATATAAGAGGAAACTATTAAAAATAACCTTCTTTTAAATGTAATGAAGATTTGATTTTTTATCAAATGCAATGACACAGTTTGATTCATATAGCTGACTCCACCTAAGAAGATAAAGATTTTTTTTTTTTTGGTTATATCTTAAAATCATGGAGAACAAAATTCCTAGAAGAAGTAATAGAAATTAATGAATATTGTAATTTCAAAAGGAAAGAGTGGCATTTCCATGTGTACCTGTAGTTTCACCAGTTGAAGGAAGGATGGAAAAAGAACCAAACAAACTGGACATTCGATCCAAAGTCACTTCAGATAAGGACCTTCTAAAAGACTAAAACCAGAAGCAAATAAGTTAGAAAAGTTATCCTTATGAACGAGCAATGAGATGGTTGAATAATCCAATTTAAAGTAATATGAAAGAGACTGAACCATAGTATGGCCATAGTTTTGGAGAAGTCAAGAATGATACAAAAAGCACTACACCACATTAATAGTCATGTCAAGACTTATTCTTTTTAATAGATTTTTATGGAGCAAATGGTAGACATGGCAACCAGGAGAAGAAAAGAAAAACTGTAGTAGACAAAACTTACTGATTCCTTTCTTGCACATCCATATTTGCTCTGCATCTGATGGAGAACACATGACATGCATAAATATTTTCATGTTACAAGTAAAATCAGATGAATAAAAAGCTTTCAAGAATTATATTCATAGAGGACTTTTGCATATCATAGAGCAAATAAAAAAAAAAATCAAATAATTACCTTCAAAGAGAAATCAGTAATATCTAGCAACAGCAACTTTGATTCAAAGTAATGTGCTAAAGCTTTGGCAAGCATTTGTTGGTAAAGCTCTTCAAGAATTAAAAATATACAACTAGTATGAGTAAAATGGACTTTATAACCCAAATACTTTTGTTCAGGACGACATAACTTGTACACAATATACCTGAAGGCCCAGAAAGCAGAATAGTCCTGCTTGCTGGAGAAAGGTTCCGAGTGTGCTTGGAAAAGTGAAGTTGTTTTAAGTGAACATACCCAGCACTTGTCAACAACACTCGAGTTCTTTCACTGTAAATTTCATCATCATATGGTGGAATAAGATACCATGTAATCAAGAAAGTAGTTATTCATAATGCCTGTTTGAATTAAACCAGAATAAACACATGGTAATTATGAAGTCACAGTACTAACAGTCTTAGGCATATCAAATTCCTAAACGGCTAGACCGTATCTACCTCTGAACGGATTCTCCACAACACTATTACAAAGCTTGCATACTCCTTAACAAAAACTCAATTTTGCACTTAGAGAGATCATGACGGCTAACTCAAAGCAGTGTTTGTTCCTTGGAAAGTACTAAATTAAGAAGCAAGAAGCCAGAGTTCAGGTTCAATAGCTACTGCCAAGTAGGACGCAGAATGCTTTTCTTCTTTATGTTTTGCTAATTAACAATCAATAACATATCACTATGTTTTAAAAGTCCTCAACAATAGGTGTATATCAACTAGCGGACCATATAAGAACAGCAGAAAATTTTTAACCAATTTATGGCTATAATAGACTGCATGACATGCTAAATAAGTAACTGCAAATGTATCTACTTTAAAAGCTTATGGTACCATTTAACATGCTTCAACCAAAGTAACTTTTCATTGAACTAAATTAAGTACGACCTTTTAGTGCCATATTGTATCAATTATATATATTAATAATGTGACCCTATTCTGATCACCGAGTACATGTTCTGTGAATCAGAGCTGCAGCTGCAAGAGCAAGCAGAAAGAAAGCATTGGAAAGCACAATTGGCACATTTCACACCTTCGATGAAGCAAATGAAGCTGGAATTTGGAATGGAGGGGCTCTGCTTTGCTAATTTTGAAACATATCAAAACCATAAAAGGTTATAATGAGCATATTAAGATTTATATTGTAAGGGTCTCATATACTCAGATAAGGTATTTTTTTGTTTTGACGCGTGAACTTCTGGAATCAGTTTTATCCTTTTGTCTGTTTTGGAACACTACACATACATGTGAGGAAAATGATACCACTTATCTCTCAACTTCTCATCTGTTCTGACCCAATGAATATTCTAAATGCAACAATTCACTAGAAAAAATGCAAACAGAACTAAATCAACAGGAATTTTAAGAAGAATTCTGATTGACAAAAAAGCACAGATCAATAATAAACAATCTGAGAAGATCTTTAAGAGATGAGGGAAACCAAGCATAGAAGGCCCGTAATTTATTTTACTAGAAGAATTACAGCAAATTGTCATGAAACTTACAAGTCAGCTTTTAACAGATCCATGTCTAAAAAATCTTTGACTCTATACCTTATAATATTATTCCAGGTTAAAATGAAAATATAACCATAAGAAAAGAAAAGATACTGATAGTGTTCACATGTCATTCTGCAGACTCAGAATGTCAACAAAATCGTATGTCTCTCACATCAATTAAGTTGTCAAAGAAAATGGGAATCTAAAATTACCTTAAGTAATAAGGAAACTCATCGAATGTAACGTCGCTCTTCTTCCCATCAACCACCTGTCTCATGAGCTCCTGCTCAATCTGCTCACCGGAAATCTCCCCAGACTCGCGATTACCTCCAACCCATTTCTGTACGGCCTGCCCTGAACTCAAACCAAGCCCCACTCCCAACCCAACTCCCACACTCAATGCTGACAACAGAACGTGCTTCTGTTCCATAACAGCCCCTCCTATTACAAATAAAACTCTTCAATCTCAGAATGATGGACACCCTCTCTGAGAATGTTTGCACCTTCAGGAGTTAGGAAGCGATTCTTCTCCTGAGGGTATCAATCAGGATCAACCAAGCCCAGAGAAAGTGGATTAGTGATTCATGAAGTTTTGAGAAGTAGTAAAAAGGATCACTAGTTATTCTGGGCAACAAATATGTAAAGATGCCCCAAGTACAACGTTGGTCTAAAGGATTTTGACTGGTAATGACTTGCCCTGAGACGTGCCCTCCCCTGCTATATATAGCAATGCCCATAGTAATGGACGTGTTTTTTTTTTCTTTTCCCCTTTTTTTTAACTTGGATGAATCATACTTAAAATTTAAGGATAAAAGATAAGAAAAAAATTTAAATAAGGAATTGATTCTTGAGGAGAAAATATTGATGCATTATAAGTTAGCGACTCACAGACCTATAGTAATGAAGGTTGATTACTTGAATCCAAATGTTGAAAGAGAAAAGGAAAAGGTAAAGATTTTTTTTAGATGAATTTAAGTTATTTAAATTAATTTTTTTAAATAAAAAGATTATTAAAATAAATTTTATTATTTTTAATAATTTTATATATATAACTTATATTAAATTTAAAATAATATATTAAAAAACTTAACTACTGCTAATTATATTAAATCTTGTTAATAAAAATTATTTCCCTCTTTCCTTTTCAATGTTGCTTTAACTTAGTGGGGACCGGCGAGTGGTGACACTAAATCTGAATCCTCTCCCTCGCTGTCCACTTTATTTTTTTAACATTAAACTTTTTAGAAAAGGATTTTAGTATAATATAAATTTAGGTAATTAGGTAATTATTTTGGACACAATTTGGTTGGTACAGTTCCATTTTGGTTTTTTCTTAATAAATAAATCTAAAGTGGATGAGAACGGCCTGTTTGGTGCTTTAAAGCAGCAAAAGTGAGTGGCATTCCCAAAGTTTCCAAAAACTATCATGAGACTCTAACCCTTTTCATGGTACATTCTAATTTTGCATATTTTGTGAAGAAGTAACCAAAATCGAGTCATACTTTGATTGGATTTACCTAAATATGATCTGATGAACTGCATAATCATATTTTTCAGACTTAGTTACAAAAATTCACTTTTACAGTATGCATCTATTGATATTAAAAATTTAAAAAATACATAAAAAATTTTAGTATAATTAATAAATAGTTAAATTTTTTAAACATATTATCATAAATTTAATTTAAATTATGTATTATAAAAAAATTTTTATATAAAAAAATTTACTTCAACAATTTTTATAACTCAAAAAATATTAATTTTTAATTACTGATCGAAGATATGTGGGTTTATAAAAGAATTTTATTTTATATATATATATATATGCAAGATCTTCCTTAAGTGTTAAAAAATAATTTTATTATTCTTATAAATTACATATTTTTAAAAAAATGTAATTATGATATTTATTAAATTCAATAAATTTATCTTTGAGATTACACTTTTTGCTCATTTAGCAAAAGAATTTAGTGGGCCAATATTTATTCATAAAAAAGCTATATTCATAAGAACTTTACCAACTGCATTAAGCAATCCTATGTTTCCAACAAAAGGCGAAGTTGATAAATTTGAATTTAGTGCTTGAAAAAAAAAAGTGGTGTTAATTACAAAATCTATTGAAATATGAGTAATAAAAATGACTCTTAAAATCTTGTATTTAATTACCTCTGTTTGCTCGTTTTGTAATTTAGGATGCTGCATGCTCAATTTCAATGCATACCAATTAAAGTTTTTTTTTATTAAAAAAGTTTAAGATAAGAGAAAATTTGTATCATTCTAATAAACTCAATTGTAATGAGAATTTATAGATTGTTTATCAATAAAAATTTTTAAAATTAAATTTAAGTCATATAATTATTATGAACAAAAAATTAACTAAGTAAACTAACCAATTATCTAACAATTAAAGTTTTTACTTGCAAGATTACTCTTAACTCATACATACATAGAGAGAGTTATTTTGATAATTATTTGTATTTTAGGATAAGACTTAGATAATAAAAATAAAATAAATACGAGATTTGGACATATTAATATAAATAGATAAAAAAATTAAAGAATTTTACATAAATATAAACTATATAATAATTTTACATTTAATTATTAATTATTGTGCCGCAGACTAATTTTTGAAGTCGTCGTCTGAAAGTTGAGTTCCCATTGCATTGACGTTTGTGTACGAATCATGACAGCAAACCACAGGTTCACAATGACATGGTTTGAGAAAAAAATAACTTTTCGATCGGGATTTCCCCCGCAATGCACGTTTTCGCAATTTCCTAGCACTTTACTAGTTTACTTGAAAATCAACGGCTAGATTCGTTTTTCTACTATCAAAATTGAAAAAGAGATGGTGTAATAATTGTTATAATATATAATTTAAGTTATTAAATTTATAAAATTACAAAAATTATCTATTCAATTTAATAAATTTATTTTCTTTTGGGGTATTTAAATTATAAGTTTTACTTTTAATAATTTTTTATTTTTAGTTTATATTTATTTTTTCTTAAATAATCTTTAAATTCTAAAACTATAAAGTTAAGAGATTTTGATTCGCCATTTGGAGTGTGAAGCACGTTAGCATGGATGCACATATTTAAAGGTCGACGGGAAGACTTGAACAATTTCCCCGGAACTTACGAGGTTTTGTTTTCCATACGTCTTATGATGTATAGGTTGCGGAAAATCTAGTGTTACGTTGATAGGGATATAATTGAGTTATATCTATTAACGTGATTTAATTATAATTTTTAAAAAATAAATTAAAAATTTAAATAAAAATTATAAATAAAATTATAAATATAAAAATATAAATATAAAAAAAATAATATTATTGTCACATATACAACACCTACACTTTGTACTATATTGCGTATGTTACAGCTTAAGATTTTTTTTTAAAGTTTATATCATAATATATGATTAAATTTTAACTACGTTAACAATATAGTTAAAATTATATGTCACGCATTGTGACTCTATCATTTTTCATATAATTGATGCATAGATGTTGCATACAGTCGCTATCATTATAAACTAATGCGCCGCTCGCTCACTCTGAAATTTGTCGTGTATACCAAATCTTCGTTCACATAGCACTTTCGGTCATCGCCTTTGCTTGCAGCACATGGACGGTGCCCAAAAGGTTGTGCTTCCTCTTGCACGTTTCCTTTGCTAATAAATTGGCTTTGTAATATAAAGTAAATTAATTAGTATTATTTTTTACTTATAGTTTATTTTTATACACATAATAATTAGTGATCATAATTAAGTTGAACTGAAATTATCATAAACATTTTTATAAAAACTTAAATTACTTATAATATACAAAAAATATCGATATCAAGTCGAGTAATGTCAATAAATAAAAAATTATTATTGTTAGTGAGATAGTGAAATTGTATTTAAGTTTATTGACTTATTTAACATGCCATGATCGGAATCAAACTCATTATCTTTGATGTTATAAAAATAGCAATATTGGTTAATTATGTTCTCTAATAATTCTCAATACATAAGGTGCATTAATTTTTGAGGTTCCAACTTATAATTCATGATTTTTTTTAAAAATTTTTTAAGAATATTTGTTTACTTTTTACATAAGAAATTTATCTCTTTTAAAATAAAAATTATAAATGATAATTTTTTTTAATTAAAATAATTTAAAACTCAAATTCATTGACAAACTGCCGAACCCACTTGACCTAATGTGGCTCTATTTCTCTCTAGCCCAATCATCCTATACCCTGTCAAAGCAAATGCGAGCCAATTATATTGGCCAACAAGAAGAAAATTTTCATAAATTATAAATTGCTACCAAACTAGAAAGTGTGTGGCTCGCCAGTGTGTGCCACTACAAAAAGAGCCAAAGCAGCGCACAATAAAAGGCGGCTACGACACCAAAGGCCAGCTTTTGGCATAGTTAAGTTCAAGTTGTTTTGAAACGGCGTATCTTTGGCTGAATTCCCTTCCCTACGTAGCGATTGGCTGGAAAGAAAATTAAGCAGGAAAATGACTGACACCAAACAACTCAGACATTCAAAAACCCAGGAAAAAAATATATAAAAAGGCCGACAACAAATATAAAGTTTGACCAGTAAAAGAAAAACAGTGAATCCTTAACAAAATAATGGAAAGAAGTAGGAAAATATAGTCAAATTTGATTACCTTCCTTTTAAGAGAAGATGGTTATAGCAGAAATCTTTACAACTAAGTTAGTGTAGGACAAGGAGAATATTGAATACAAGAAGAAATGCAAAAAAAAAAAAAAATCAGCTGAAAATTTTATCAGCAAACTTCAATTAAATTACATTTTTAGAGACATAGCAGTTCAACTTTTTATTTGTGCACAAGTTAAATAACTATAATTTTAGCCATCTTTCTATATCCCCACACTTTTATTTAAAAATATAAATTATTAAATATATTAACTTTTACAAATAAAATTATAAAATTTACGAAAATAAGAACTAACAGTTAAAATTGTTGTGAGCAGTGTATCTGTAATCTGCAAATGAACAAAACTTAAGTTTTATGTCATTTTTAAATTATTATAACAACATAGAGCCTTATTTTAATAAGTGTGATTAATTTTATAAATCAAACAGTATTATTATATTTTATCAAAATTAAATTTTTAAAAATATTATTTAAGTCATTTTTAAAATTAAATTAATACAATTTTTATTCTTAAATTTATAAAATTTTAAAATATATGATTCGTCTATTCAGATGAACAGGTATGCACACAAAAATATACTAAAAAAGCTACAATTATTGATATGGGTCCTACATAATTAATTAATGATTGTCGTTTGTTTCTATATTTTGTGTGTATACATTTATGTTAAATAGAATTTCCCCAAATATATTTGGTGGAGTTAAAAATTGTTTAAAAAATTTGTAAACAAGTCAATGAAATGACAATGTATGGATTTAGATGTTTTAATTTTTTTTATTTAGTAATTTTTTAATAATTTAATATGCAAATTATATTTTTTATTACTTTTTTTTTCTTATAGCAGAGGAACCAATCTGGGTAATAGTTTTATCCTCTCAAATTAAATTATTATTAGAATATAATTATCTTTTTTTGTCTTGAACCCATACTGGCAATTACATTGTCAATTAATATATGTCACCATCGTGGGTATCCTCATGTTAACTCAATTATTTTATTGAGATCTACACACCAATTATTGATATTAATCTTACTAAAATCTAACTTTGTAATTTTCTTTTTCAAAAGTTGAAGTTGTTAATTGTACATTTAAAAATGATTTCATTTTTAACACATTCAATTTCTCTCATAAAAGTGTGAATACTGCATAGATTTACTAAATGCATAAACTTAACAAATTTTATATTGAAATTAAATTAAATTTTTTAAAAAAATAGAGATATTAAGAATTAAACTCTTCATCAATTGATCATAAATATATATATATATATAATATGAAAATTCTCAAACAAACGTTGGAAACAAACTGCTTGCTTTTTTTTTCTTCAATTTCTTTCAGGATGTTTTCTTATTATTACCTAGGGAAAGAATAATTCTTTTTCAAGATAAAAATTATTTGATTAAATCTCTTTTAATAAGTGTCAACTCCAGCTCAAACTTCTAATTTGAAATTGAAATAAGACCAACTTATCATTATATAAATATCTTATTGATATACTTACTTTATTCTAGTGACATGTCAAGAATTAGACATTCTTAATCTCTTGCTTTCTTATCCCATCACTATTTAATTTGTGATGCAGTTGATTTATTGAAGCACATCATTCTGCTTTGTCGTCTTAATTTTTTTCTACCCACAACTTTTTCTTTTGTCATTTGAAAAGATTTGTTTGATGGGTGGGTGGGGGTCTATGCATGCATTGCCCCAATGCTACAACGGAGGATTTTGTTGGGTCCATGTTGTAATGGGCATTCAGGAATTGCTCTCTCTAAAGCTTTGGCTTTTAGGCTTGCCCAAATTCGCTAGACTTTGCTGTCGAGAAGAAAGTTGTCAGAAATGTGAGCAGTGAGAGCTCTTATCAAGCTGTGAAATGGGGAATCTTTCTCAGAATTTTTATCTTTCCCCATCTTTTCTGGCTAAAAATTTGAAGCGAATATTTGGAGATTCCTTGGGTATGCCATGCGAAGCAATGTTCTTTTGTCCTCCATCCCCTTTTCCACCTCAGCATCACATGCTTTGCTAGCAGCCTAGCATTTTTGATTTGTGGGTTACACGCAATGCCACTATTATATACTTTTTCACTACTTTACAATTGCTCTCACATCACACCAAAAGCTTCTCCTTTTCAAAAGAAGATTAAATAAACTCAGAAAGCGGAATCACAAACACAGCCTGCATTAATTACTTATTGATTTCAGTGAGGAGCCACAGTTTATTCTAATCCAACTAACCAACCTTTCGTGGAGACTGGGAATGCTTAATCAATTAAAATTTTCTCCTTTTATACATTAAATTTTATAAAATTTTAATAAAATTATTAAATTTTTTAAATTTTATAAATTTTATAAATTAAAATATGATATTGAATAAATCTAACGCGCCATAATATTTTTATAAAAATTTTATAATTTTTTTAGACTTTTTCACAAGATATTTTGATACGGATTAATTTTATGTAAATGATATTTTTTGGATAAAGATCTTTTTAAGATTTCAACTCGTTTATATTGATACTAATTTTTTTTAAAATATAACTAACTTTTATTAGAATAATAGTTTATTAATAAAAATTTTTATAATTGTAATAGTAGAATAACTTTTCTCAATCAATTTTATTCTTTATTTAATTATTATTTGTCAAACATCTAATTGGCATTGTGCTTGAAGAATTTGACCAATCCTGTTGAGGAATAATGACTGGATCGTCGATTTATAGTTTTGCACAATGAATAATTATTTATATGCATAAATATTATCATGCACAATTACTCAAATCTTGTCACAACTTTTACCAATTAATATTACTTATTTCACTTCCCAGTCATCATTGTGCTTTAAATCTCTCGGCCCTATTTTGGTCAATATTTGGTGGGGGAGAAACTTGCTATCAAATTCAGGCAATTTGTGGGCAGTAGATGAGCTCCCTAAATATCTAGCTAGAGCCATTATTACAAAAAAAAGGTAAAATAAGTGAATAATTAGTTTTTAATAGAATAATAATATATATACATAATATTTTTAGACGCAGAATATACATATTTTTACATTTTAAATTTTGTTCTCTTTTGACTTAAAATTTTATTGCCAGTACGTAAAACTGGGAGTTAGGTATTAAAATAATTTTACTTTTTAATGTATGCCAATATTTTTTAATATGATTACAAGCCAACATTATATCAATGAACTAATCATAATAGCTTTAATTTAAATTTTACAGTGAGTCATAACTTTGAGCTTCCACGGACCACAATGTCAATGGACAAAAATATATAATAATCAAGAATTTTAGATATTTACATTAGATGATACTATGTTTCTCTTTTTACAAATTCATAATATGGGAACAAGAAAATAATGCTAAATATTATATGCACTTCAGTCAAAACATCATAGTAGGGTATGGATCTGAAATATTCCATGTATTACGTACGTCGGATCTTTTTACAAAAATTTGAGGAAACTAGTGTAATTGTACATCAACTTGATTAAGTAGGGTAATCTTAAAGAACGCAAAAACATATAAGATATGCAATCAAGACATTTGAAAACGGCCCTTAACCATAAAGTGTTGGTTCACAAGTTGTTTTCCATATTTTTTAGTCTTGGAGGAGAAGACAACCTACCAACAACACGTTATTTTACAGAAAATATATTTATTTAAATGAATTTTAATTGTCAACGTATAAGAGTTTAAATTTTAAAGAAGACTTTTATTTAAAAGGGAAGAAATCATATATGCTCTAATTTCAAGATTAATTACTCACTTGATTACCATTTTGCCAAAAAAAAAAAGAAGATAATACACAATTTCGCATAAAAAGTAAGGGTAAAAAATAAAATGGAAAATGACAATTTTTATTTTTACCTTTCCGTATTTTAAAAAGGTAAAATTTTTGTCAAAAACTAATCATTTTAATTTTAAAAGCATAAGTTTACTACATCCAATTGGATCTTTGACCATTTAGTGAAAGAAATTTTGATACTATATTATGAATTAATATTATTTTTAAGTAATTCATTTTGAATAAAGCAAATATGGTCTAGCTGATTTCTTTTCCAATTAATGGAAAAAGTTTTTGCCCACCCTCTTAATGATATATTGATATATACCTGTTTATTATTTTAGATTTTTATAAAAAAAAATTATGGGTTCAAATCCAAAAACCTATGTATAATAATTAAATAACTTATCGTTCTTTGTTTATAAAAATGAAAGAATTTTCTAGATCAGTATTAAATAATAATAATTTATATAGAAAGGTTACTTAGCGACTTGGGACAATTACTGTTCAAGATGATAAAGGAAATTTATATCCACTTTTTTCTTTTTTCCATTTCCTTCCTGTTAAAGGTATATGTAACGAATAAGTGCTTCTATTCCTTACTCAGATACATGAATATAATTCCCACACGTCAAGAATCCAGATTGACTCCATCATGTACTTTATTTGTTTATGCTTTGCTGCATATGCACCACGACTGATTTAGCTAAGTAATGCTTTGCTAGCCAGCTGAAAAGCAGAAACAAGGGAGAAATGGAAAAAGAAGAAAAAAATATTTAATTTTCTAAAAGTTATCTTAAAATATATTTGTACAAGATGGTTGTGAAGTTATCTAATTCGATTCCCCAATTCTCATAAATTGAGCAAATATTTTATTCATTTAAAAGAATTCACATAATTTAAATCAATTTAATTCATTTAAAAAAGTTTAGATAATTAAATTTAATGAGTTTCATAATTCAATTTATAAAATTCAATAAATTTAATAATTTATATTAAATTTTATTTTTCCAATCTAATATGTACTTTCCACATACAGAAAGTGAGGATTAAAGTAAACATGAAGCTGTACTTCAGATGCTTCCATGCACCAACTGCCTCTATAATAGCTATATCATTTTCTTTGCCAATAATGGAGATTCTCTTCGACATGCAAAACCAACAGTAACAGTACTACTCCTATAGAGTTTGTCGTTATTCTTCCAAAATCTTTCAATAATTGCAATATTGTTCTATATGGTCTTTTACTTTTTTTTCTTTTAAGAAGAAGTGATATTTATTTGGCAATAATAATGATAATTAATAATTTTTTTTAAAGAAGTTTTGTAAGTTCTCCGATTGAGTAATTAATCATTTTTATGTGGCATCAAAATTGATCTCCTCCATTAAGTAGTTCAAAATTTGACTTTAATATATTTTTTAAGACCAAAAAATTAACATTTGATTTTTTTAAAAGCAAAATTTCAGTAAAATGTAGTGACTTGATGGCAAAAAAATATAAAATTTCAGGACATGATCTAGCAAGCCTAGCATGCCCCACTTGCCACGTATTTTGGGGCAGCTTTTGTGTTGGAAGATTTCGTTCTATGGTTTACCTTTTTTGAAAAATAGTTTCTCAAATTCCTTGGCATCTTTTGCAAGGTGAACCATTCGGCTAATAAACTTTAATTTTGTAGGTACCACTTTATTGACAAAAATAAAAAGTGATATTTTTTAAAGATAGAATAAGACTAATTAGAATGATTTAATTATCTTTAACAAAAAGTAAACCTAAAACGACCTTTTTGCAGAGAATGTGTCAAATACTATTTATACTGTGTGCACTGTGCCAAAAGTAAAAAGGATGTTGTAAAACATCTAGCTGCATATCATTTTCATGATGGCAAATTGGCAATTGAAAATGATTATATACTGTTAGGGATAAATATGCGAAAGGCCTTTGCCCCGTCAGATCGGCCGTCGGCCCTGTCAGCATATATAGTCAATTATGGTAGTTGGTGTTTTAGATAGTTTGTTGTAAGATTCTCTTGTAATCAGCCTGCATACTTCCTTGTACTCTCAGGTCATCCAACTCAATTCACTGAAGTTTTGCTTTCATTTTCTCAACTTGGTATCAAAGCCACATCAATGGCGGAATACCAAACTCATATTGATCCCAATCATAGTAATAAAACCTCACCAATCTCATTTACGCATAGTCTACATATCTATAAAGCTCGATTCGAATAATCATTGCAAAACTGAGGGATTGAAGAGAGTCGTGAACAATAAATGTTTGAAGTTTTAGAATGTCTTTTGTGCTACATTTTATTTGCTATTTGGTTTGGATTACATTTTTGCTACACTTATGAATCCAACTCAGAAGATGAAGTTCCCATGCTAAAAATAAAGCTACAAATCTACACTGAAGTTCTTGCTTCCTCCTTCAATACCAAGATGGACAAGAAAGGGGGCTATGGTAAGTGGGATGATTACCAACCTGATTTTTTATGAGTTTGCAATGTTAGTTTACTCTTCATTCATCACCAGATCACTCATTTAATGTACATTCCAATCTTAGTTTCTTCCATTTTACTATTTGTTTGTATATTCCAATCTTAATGGTTTAGGCCTTTGTCTTTTGTATTTATGGCAGATTTTGAAAATTTAAGCGCATTTTAAGGGTATTTTAGCCTTTTTATTAAGTCAAATTGGAGTTTGACCAAAAGGCATCCAAATTTTGACAGAAAATCTGACGGAAGGATTATTTTGAAAATTTTTCATAATTCAAGAGGATCATTTGAAAATTTTTAAGGTTTAAGAGGGTTTTTTAAAATCGACCTAAAGTTCAAGGGAGTTCTGTACATTTTAGCCAAATTTGATAAACATAACTGTTCAAAAGTGCCTTTTCATGTCTATAAATTAAAAATTTTGAATTGCTTTCAGAACACACATTCACTTTCTCTAAAAAAGTTTTAAGGACTTTGTTCTATTCTAGAATAACTTGCTTTTCATAGTAAAGCAATATGACACTCAAGACAATGTAATTTTCACACCTCAAAGTCAAAATTTTCTATTATCTTCATATATCTTTTCTAACAAGTCATAGTCTTGATCAATTTCTTACTAGAACCATAATTTCTCCTAAAATCTCTTTTGAACAAGATAAACTAGCTGGTGTAGTGAATCACGAATTTATGTTATGGGCGAAACAAGATTAGTTGCTAATGTCATGACTAGTGATGTCCATGTCAGATTCTATACTCACATGTATAGTAATCTGCAACATGTCACAAGAAGCATGGGAGAGAGTGAAGGCTCATTTTACCTCACGAACCAAAGCCAAAAACAAGATTAGTTGCTCATGTCATCATGATTACTATTATTGATGTCAGATTCTATGCTCATGCTTGTAGTAGGCTACAACATGTCAAAAGAAGTATGGGAAAGAGTGAAGGCTCATTATGCCTCACAAACCAGAGCCAAAATCAGACAATTTAGAAATCAACTCCTGAATACTAAGAAATGAACATTCTTGATCAGTGAATACCAGCTAAAAATCAAGAACATTGTTGATTTGCTCACCTCTGTAGGTAATCCTATTACCAATTTTGGTCCTCTTATGATGACTATTATGACAAAACCTTAATGAAGTAAAGGCCTTCTTCTAGCTTAAGAAATCAAATTAGAGTACAAATGCACATATTCACAAAGAAAGAAAACTTGTTTCTCGAGATTAGTACAATTACAGTAACTTTTATAGATCAAACTCTTAGATGAATATTGGTAACAATAATAATGGAGCCTACCAGAGTAGTCTATATAATAGTAGCTATGATTAGAGGTGTCAAAATGAGTTGAACCCGCAACGTCTTGTCTTATTTTCTTGACTAGCAAAAAATGCAAGCCAGCCTATATTTTTATATGTAAAAAATGTATTGACTCGCAGGCTAGTCCATCTTATCCTGCATAATTGCAAGGCAGCCGCCTGCTTTGACACCTTTAGTTACAATAATGGGAATTTTGGCAAATTTTGAGGAGCATTTACAGGAAACTATAAGGGAGAAGGAGAGGACAATTAGGTCCAAGGAACAATTATGTTTGTCAAGTTTGCGGGAGATAAGGTCATCTAGCCTTACAATATTATTTTTGGTTTGATGAGAATTATCATGGTTTGGCTTACTCATTGTATCCTAAATTCCTCAATGATAACCAACATTATAGGGTTTTTGATTAAAATGACCAAGGTCATGTTCAACCTTACCAAAGGTTCCTTATTGATAATTTGCAATGCAGGTCACCCTTCAACCCTCAGTATAGACCTTCCTATGACATTGAACAATCATCATATAGAACCTTCAATAGCTCTTGTCTAGTATGCAAACTATGCTCACAAGCAATGATGGTTGTTTTGTTCAGTAGTGGTATCCAGACTCTCGAGCCACCAATCATCTTATACATGATGAGAACAATCTAACAGCAAAAATTGCATAGTCACAACCAAAATAGGTTATCATTGGATATGGAACAGGTTTGTTCATCCACTGAATCACCATGTTCATCGTTCTCAGTTAAAAACCCAAAACAAGTGCCTCTCTTTAAGTTACATTCTCCTTGTACTCACATCACTAAGAACTTGCTTAGTGTTTCACAATTTGCTAGAGATAATGCAGTTTACTTTGAATTTCATCCCAACATGTGCCTTGTTAAATCTCAAGACTCAAAACAAATTCTAATGATAGGACAATTGAAGCATGAGCTATATGTCTTTAACAACTTATACCTTGTCCCTCTTTCTCACAGTGATCCAAATTAGCTTAGATCTTCCCACAACAAATGTATCAACTCTACTACTTTGTTAACTTCCCAAAGTAGTAGTACTTCTACCATAGACATATGGCATTGTATGCTAGGTCATGCATTTAAACTTGTACTCAGGCCAATTTTGAATTCTTGTAATATACAACTTATCAATAAAGATGCCCCTTCTTTTAGCACTTCTTGTTATATGGGAAAGACTCATAAAATTCCCTTTTCTTCAGGCACTGTGTACGATAATTAGCTAGAATAGTTTATTCACTCAACTTGTAGGGGTCCTCTCCCTTGTTGTCAAATGGTGGTTTTAGATTTTACATTAGCTTCATTGATGCCTTTAGTAGGTTCACCTAAAGAGAAGTTCCAAGCCATACAAACCTTCATTCTTTTTAAAAGATAAGTTAAATTAAAGTTATAATATAAAATTAAAGCTATGCAATCTAACTGAGGAAAGGAATTTAGAGAATGAGCTTTGAGGGAGGATGTTTGGAATAAATATGTAAAAGTTCTTGCCACATCAGATAGGCCGTTTACCTGATCAACAGAGTCATTTAGATTCGTTAGTGTGTTAGATAATTTGTTAGCTGCAAATTTGTTGTAAGATTCTTTTGTAATCAACCTCTATATAAGGCTTGCTTGTACACTCAGAATCATTCAACCTAATTCAATGACGTTCTGCTTTCATTTTCTCTAAAATCTACATTTTCAACTTGTACTATATGGTGATACTCTTCCTTTCACACTTGAATTTGGAAAATTGCATGCTCACAAAATGCAGTTTATCAACTTGTCACAAACAGAGTCGCAATTATTTAATTTGTTATTTTATATAATTTAATTTATAAAATATAATAAATCTAATCATTTAAATTTTTTAAATAAAATATAATAAAATTTTATTAATAAAAATAACGCAACTACTTAACATTTGCCCTTCCTTTAAACCAATGCAACTTAAAAATAACACCCCAGGAGTGAAGACCCGGAATTATGACATTAATGGAAGTATTATACAAAAAATTGATTTTTTGCAAAATGAAATTCGTAATAGGAGCACATAGAAATTATATACTCACTAGGTATAATGTAAGAGGTAAAATAAGTAAAACAATATATTTCATTTATTTTGTTTTTTACATTGTAGCTAATGAGTATACAATTTCTATCTACTTAACAGAATTTTGTTAGAGTTACGTTCTTAGACTTCTTATAGAACTAGGCACAAAGAGAGAAAGTATAGACTTCTTATAGAACTAGGCACAAAGAGAGAAAGTATACAGTATTTTTTTAATAATATTATGTTTATATATTTTTATTTATAACTCACATCTTTTTTATTTAATTTTTTATATTTTTAAAAATTTTTTTAACTATCATTACTTTGCATGTAGCTATCATTATAACCCCAACATTTTTTGTATATTTTTCTCTCAGTCAACATAATTCCATTGAGAGCTTGAAAACGTGATTCTATTGTTTTTCAAGCTATAACGGCCCTCCAGAATGGAAATTCTTGATCACGCAACAGAATGATGGGTGCTGATATATATATATATATATATATATATATATATATATATATATAAATGTTTTTAATATTTTTAAAATTTTTTAATATACTGTTTATTTTTTAATTTTTTAAAAAAAATTTAAAAATAAAAAATATATATTTAAAAATATAACAATAATATTATCTTAGAATGATATTGGATGAAATAGGGTATAAAATTTAATAAGTAAGATGTACGCCACACCTATGTTTAAATATAAAAAATTTGATTAACTAATATATTAATCAAATTTTTTTTATAAACGTATACAAAACGTTACTCTTAAAACGTGGTTCTAAATTAGTGAAACCTAACATACCTAAATGGAAATATTTATAAGATTGAGAGGCAGATTGCTGCAAACAGAAGCTGCCGACTGGCATTTTCTGACAGCTACTATTATATATATTATTATGTGCAAGTGGATGTCTCTTTCAAACTTTTTCAATTATTCTATTGTGCTGCCCGTTCAGATTGCTGTTTGTGCCAAGTCGCAGACTTCATCTCTTTTAAAAATTGGGGACAACGGTGTCTGAATAGGCCACAAGTCAGGCCCCCGATTGCACGACGTCGACTTGACTCCGTCTCCTTTAAGCAATCCACAAAAAGCAATCCTGCATATTCGTAGACAGCCAATTGCCCTACTGGAAACTCCTAAAGCTATCATTGTGCAATCAAATTCCGGTTTGGTTTTGTCCTTGCTGCTCTTTACACAGAAAAAGACTTGCAATAAAAAACAAAAAAGATGAAAGGGAATTCAAGGTTGTGGGTGGTCAGTCGTTTTCACCGTGAACAAGAGGGTGTGTGAATGTATGCACACAAATTCCATATATAGCTTCAGAGTCATGAATGCAGGGTTTGATTAGGACCCAGTAAATTAAATTTTATATGTTGTTCTCCTTTTTACACACTGCTTGCATCTCTATCCTTGTTCTGTACATCTCATTGTTCTCTTTTAGTCAATACTTTTAACTTTTTATGATGTGTCTTCTTTGTTATTGAGATTGCTATTGGTTACTTACAAAGTAAGCTGCTGGCAGTCTAGTCATTCCGTGTTTAAAGAATTTAAAAGGATGTGGATGTTTTTAATCATTCAGCCATATTTATTGTTATTTTAATTAAAATTATATTTTTAAAATTTTAAATTTAAACATAAAATTTTATATATATATATTAAGGGATTTTTTTATTATCTTAAAAAAATATTTCTTATATTATGTCTAAATTAATCATTTTAATTAAAAAATTTAAGTTTATAAGTAAGGATGTAAAAATAATTATTAAGTTAAAATATATAAAACTTTTATGAATTAAGAGATAATTATTAAATGCTTTTATATATTTTAATTTTTGTAAAAAATTTTTCTCGTTAAAACTTGATAATGCACCTACTTCGTTAATTTTTTTATTAAAAATTAAATAAAACTTCAAATCTTATAGTCAAATTTCAAATTAACTCAAATAAAAGACAAAAATGCCTTTAAACTAAATATAATATTCATTGTTATTTTAAAGATTTGGTTCAGGACTGTCCATCGTTAATTTGAGGGTTTCTCTGAATTTAAAAGATTAAAGTTATTTTTTAAAAAATTTTAAATTTAAATATAAGATTTTATATTCTTATGTATATGTTAAATGATTTATCTTTCTTTCTATTCTCTTAAAAGAGATTCTTACACTATATCAAAAATTAATTATTTTAATTAAAAATTTAAGTTTATAAATAGAAATCCAAAAATAATTATTATATTTAATATACTTTTTCAATTGAAGCTTTTTTTTTTGCCTGAGACGGAGGAATCTTGGCATTTTTGTCAAGTTAGAATTTTTATGGAGGAGGGTGAAATTGAACCTGGCTTCTATCCTTTGGGAGGTCCGGCTAAAACTTTTTCATGTAAAGTATGAGACTTTGATATTATATTAAAAATAAACATTTTAAAATTTAAATTTATAGATAAAAATTTAAAAATGTTATATTTTACATATAAACATAAAACTCTAAAAAAATTCTAAAATATATTATCCACACTAAATGGTAAAAAATACAATACGTGTCTCAAACAATTAGACAAATACTCCTCAAATAATATAATAAAGACACAAAGTCCTCCTCACCAAAAAATAGAAAAACACTCATAGTCCACCAACAGCAGCAATTGTTGAAGTTTATGTCGAATTATTTGAATATTAATTGGAATTGGGATTGATTCTTTTTCCTTGAAAGTTAGGTAATTGATCTTTGATTCTTAGTTGCTTCCTTGTGTGTGTATATATATATTTTTAATTTTAATGATTTTTTTAATATTTATCTCATTATAAGAAATTTTGATATAATTAAAAGATAAATTTTTATGTAAAAATTATAAATTTATCTATAAAAATTTTCAACAAGAGATTCATTGAAAAAGGTTTATTTTTTGATAATATTTAAATTTATTATAATACTATTTTATAATATTTTTTTATTACTTATAATGTAAGTCTAACTAATGGACGGACGTGTTGCTTCTGATCACAATAATATTTGGTGCGATACAATAAATGGGACTATTTAGCAATACTCAATAAAAAGAGTATTTTATTTTATCTATCGTTAGATACCACAATTCACACGTCATTCCTGACAAAATTATAAACATAATAGAACCTTAAGATATCCAAAATATTTCTATTTAAGTCTACCACTCTTAAGGCATGTTCGAATACCCAAATACAGTAACATAAACATACATGTGACATGCCGTGCCAAAGCCGGTCTGCAACGGGCCAGTTAAGTTTGCGAAAGGTCATTATTTCTTTTGGGCCAGTTGGGGAGACTAAGCATGCAATGGGAATTTCCATGTAAAACACTCAAGCTACAGCCTAAAACCAGCCATGAGCTATGTTCAGGCCAGGGTGGGCCCAACATGGTTTGGAAAAGGGAATTGAGGAATGAAATTTCTATGTTTTTGATTTTATTTAATTTTCATATTTTTTATATAAATTATTAAATTTTTTGAGTCTTGAGTTTATAAAATATAATAAATTTAATTACATAAATTTTATATTATAAAAATTATGTTAAAATAATAAATTCAAGAAAATTTAGGTCTTTAAGCAGATAAAGAAAAGGAAAGGTGTCAGGTGTAACAAGGGAAAAGGAAAAAGAAAAAATTGCAAGAAAGAAGCTGATGTAGATTTTTTTAAAAAATTCTTTATAATGAAATTAATGTAGAAATCATAAAAACAAGCTTCACCAAATTGGGTTCATATGGATTTGGGCCCACACATTGAGTCTCAACAAAGCCCTGTTGTTATTGAATGTAGTGTAAGATACCCAATGGTGAGTTTAACTAAGGGAAGTCTATTTTTACTTAAGTGGGCTTATTAACAACTGACAAAATAATTGAGAGTTATTCTTCTAGATAGATTTAATAAAATTAAAAGTTTGAATTATTTTAAATAAAATTTTGATATGTTTTAGTTTGTGAAAATAAAGGAACCCTTTAACTATAGAAATATGCTATATCATAACTTGTTTTTCACAAAAAGCCCATACCTAATTATGTGTTTATTAGATTTATTGAGTTTTATAATTTAATTTATAAAATTTAATAAACTTAATAAATTTAATAATTTAATTATATTATAAAAATTAAGTAAAAATATAACTGTAGAAATAATAGGACTTTTAAATATATGTGTATATTATATGAAAAAAATGTACGCATATTCTTTAAACTTGAAATCATTTGCTAGTACATCCCCTAAATTTTAAAAGTTGATGAGTACCTCTTTAATTATAAAAATAATATAAAGACACTCCTTTTATTTATTTACTGTTAAACTTAATTGTCACTTGATTTTTACGTTATTATTAATACACTTGTCATCTTTTTATTGAGTGTTTTAAACTTAACAATAATAATAAATAAAATTTTATTCATTAGGTAAAATTATTTATATAAATAAAACAAAATAAAAAGTTTATATAAACCAAATAAAGGATTAAATAAGGAGATACAAAATATCATTATTTTAATCCAAAATCTTGATATATCAACATTTTTAGGATTGCTTTATTACTATGCTATATCGAATTAATAGAAGTAACTTACTTTCTTAATTAAATAATAAAAAAATAGTCAAAAGCAACAAGTACAAAACAATCAAATTATTTCTTGTATGAAAATTCACATTGTTATATTAGAGATTAAACATTTAAAGAGATTAAGTGAACTAAAATAAATAAAGTTTACAAAAATCTTACCAATTAGAAATTTTAAGAGATGATAAAGAAAATATTAAAAAAAGATTAAACACGTATTTGTACATTAAAAATAACCAAAATTTTTAAGGCCTTTCATCTTCTTTTTATTTTCATTTTTTTTTTGCACAAACTTTTCTATTTGAGTTCTTTTAAACAATCAATACAAAAAGTCATATATACTAATAATCATGTATAAATTATGTAACTTTTAATTTTTAACTGTAGATAAACAGAAGTAACGTGTTGGCATTGATATAGTAATTGAGGGAGTATGTGTACATTTTTTCATGGATGGTCCTGGGAGGCATAGATTGGCACCACAAAAGAAGATTGATGAAGCGCTTTGTAAATTGAAAGAAAAATAATAGGAAAATAAATTTATGAGTGCAATATTTGTTACCTGGAATAACAAAACCGTCGTGCCAATTCTTGGCCTTAAGTGGCAAAATTAAGCGATATTGTTAAAACTATCAGATCATCAAGGCATACAGCTAGCAGCAAGTTTAGTTTTTATATTTTTGCTTGCATCTATTTTCAGCAATTGTTTCAGAACGCAATAAATACAAAAAATATTTAAACACAGTTCTTTCATTCCTTCTTTAAATCGAACTGTGTGACATGTTCCATTGTTTGCTTTCTCTACTCCTTTTTTACCTTTGTTTTAAATAAGAAATCGATATTTAGTATTGCAATGTAGCTAACCCATAATTATTTTTCTTGGTTTTAATATTAATTAATTCGAAAGAAAAGGGTATAGAGATAAACACAACGTCGATTCATTCTAAACTTCTCTGTCTATTAAACTCAATTGTTAAAGGAAACTGAAAGTACAATCTCTCCTATGGTACGTTAGAGTCACTGTCATGTGATCTTATTCTTTTCATTAAGGTAACTTTCAGAAAACCTAATCTGGTTATTCTTATTAAGGTTTATAGCTAGCATCTTTACTGATTGCTACCTGGCCAGTCTTGGATTTAAGCAGCGATATCTTAGGTTTGTTGTTCCGATATTCTTGAGAACATTCCCAGAAACGCAGATATAAGGATCATGGGACCACGACCACCCATATTTATTTTAGACGACCAAATAGAGCCAGAAAAGAGCTGTCTTACAACTGCAATTTGGGCAAATTATTACTTACCACTTCATTCAAGCTTTGTAGCTGTAAGTGGGGACTGCTGCTGGCGTTTGTAACATCAGTGATATTATATTTAATTTGCACCGCCAATCTGCTTCTCACTGTTTCCATTATAGCGAGGCATATTCCATGGCAATCCGAATTTCATGGCGCAAATTATTCTTGATTCGGATGAAAAAAAATAAAGCCACACACCCACAAATATAATTTCTTTTGTATTTTAATTAATTTTTTGTTTTGAAGAAAATAAATTATTAATTTGTTTGATCAACTAATATTATTAACACATTAATATATTACATAATAATTATACAATATATAAATAAAGATCAATTTCTATCAATGTGTTATAACAAATTTTAATACAATTATTTTTATTTATATATTGTGTAATTATTATATAATACACTCCTATCTATACAAATAACATTATTCCTACTGATTGACCAATATATTTCTATATGTTAGAAATGAAAATCCAGCGCATGTGTGCGTCTGCATTAGTTCATTTGTTTGCTTATGGTTGACAATGACTTTTGAGCGATCGCTTCTTAAGTGACTTCTATTTATTATGTTTAAATTAAGATATAAAATTGTACTATTGCCCCAACTAATCTCTTTTTGTGCAAACCACCCCAAGTAATTTTTTTCATTCACATGGATTAAGACTAAGAGCCAACAGATTAGTTATCATTATGTACTCAAGTTTCATTATTATCACATTTTTATTTTTAAATGATGTTTATTTTATAAAAATTAATCATTAAAATTTTTAAATTTTATAAATTAAATTACACCATTTTACAGATTTAAAATCTCACCCTTAGTCCACTAAATATGACTTTATATAAAATAAAATCGTGAAAATAAATTTTTTGTACTTATTATGATGTGAACTAGAAAATATTAAATAATAATATACACACATATAAATTTTGTCCGCTTACTATATACATTCTCATATTCATATATTTTTATTTTTATTTACTAGAAATTTTTTTGAAGCAAGTTAGGAGATAACGCTCCACACATTTTATATCATTTTCCTAAATATCTAACAACTTATTACACGTATATTTTTCTGGATTAACAAATAAGCGATATTATTCATATTTGCTATTTATGGGTTGGTGCCAGATGTTGTCCTAATGTAACTTCAGCTGCTATCTTCAAATGAACATAGCACTTGCAGCCGCGTCTTCGCTGTAATGACAAAGACCGCACAGGAAAGACGACACCTTCTCTAATCCTCTGACTTTGGCAGCTAAATTGTGCTAGCTGTACTTAAAATTTGGAACTCCATCTTTTCCTCAAAACCACCCATATTTAAAATTGTTTCATGCCTGGTTGTAGTTCGTCAAAAGACGTTGAATTACCAGGCAGCAACCGGTTTCCTAGTTAAAAAAATAAATAAAACCTCCCACGTCTTCTCTTGTTCAATATGCTAATTGCAGGTCATCACAAGCTTTCATTTCAAAGTTGAAACTCCATAGTTTCTAATCCTTAGAATGCGATTATTGTATTGGGTAAGTGTATGTTATTATATTGATGCCACCTGTCCAATCTACATCTCCTAAATATTGATAGGTTATGCCGATATAAGAAATTGTGGTATTATTAAAAAATAAATTTTTATATAAAAATTATAAATTTATTAATAAAAATTTTTTAAAAAATTTTATGGAGAGAATTTATTTTTTAATAATACTAAAATTTCTTATAATAAGTGTGAAACATAAGCAATAAAATTTTTATATTGTCAAACCTAACTTGTTAGTGAACAAGTTATCGGAATACCCTTTTGTTTAGTGATGTCACGATAGATTAATTAGATTATAAATTACTACCTGACCTGCCATATTTTCTACCGCTTTGTCTTGTTGCGTGTATGTGTCAATCTCAATTCTCAAAAAATAAGCTGCAGTGGTTATCTCAAGTGAAGTGCTTTTAACGTAATGGCTGCAAGTACATATGTATCGCCGACTTTAAAGATAACATAAATTCCTTCCTATGACTTCAAGAAAGCCATGTGCCTGCAAATTAGTTTCTTTTCCCAGCTGAATTCTCCGTCTTTGTTTTCATTTCTTTATTGAATCATTAGCTCTAGAAACGAGAGAAGGACACTTTCTGTTTGGAGTATCACAGCACAGCTGAAGTTTCTGGATCCTGAGTTCAATCACTGGCTCGGGCATAGAAGAGAATAGCTTAAAGGTTAGGGTTCTTAATACTTTTCTTTTCCTTTCTGTTTCTGATTGCCTGCTGGATTAGCACAAAGTATTCTGCAATATAAGTGGCTATGTAATGTGTTGTGTGCATGTACTGAACTGATCTTCAAGTCTGTTTCCAAAATTTTGCAGTTGCATAAGTCGTTGACTTCTTTTCTTCAAACAAATGATCCGATGTTGAAGGCTGCAATGGCCCCTTTGATCTTCATGTGGACGATTCATGGCCAATAGAAGACAGATTGATGACTGGGGTATTGCATTTATGGCTTTAACCCAGCTGTTATTTGAATCGTTTGTGGTGACAACAATGAAAATGAATGGGACCGAGACTTAACTTAAACTACACTCATAATTGACCCATACTACTAATTGCTTACACATACAATTAGGAAAAATCTGTTTGTACAAAGGGACGCAATACTCTTAGAGTACTTTCTGTAGAAATATTTGATAAAACGCACCATTTCACTTAAATTTTCTTTTGAATCATATAAAGCGCGGACTGCCTTCCTTTGTACTTCTATCCTTGCTCTACAATTATTAGCTTTTTGTCTATTTTTTCTAAGGGCAAAAAATGACCTTTCCCTTTTTGTGATTAATACTGAGTAGCACCTATCTTGAAGAGGGATAATTATTTGATTTGACAGGAAAACTTAATTCCCAGTGAGAAGAAAGATATCTGTATATCTCTTTGAGAGGATTCATTCAATATGTGAACTAAGTGGATGAATTTCATCCTAATGATTTATTTGTAAAAGATTCTCAGTTCACAACCAACAACTTGGGAAATTGATTTATTTGACTTCTTTTTTTATTTTGATGACCTTTTTATTTGTCCCTATTTTATAATTTATAAATTCTACTTTTTTTCTCTTATTAATTTGTTTTCTTTCTTAATTTTATATTTATTTTTCTTACTGGATATTCTACTTTTCTCGAAGAAAGGTAGAGAATTCAAATCCCAACAACTTGACCGTTGGCTTCAATCCATTTGATGTCTTTGCGTACTCTCTCTTTGTGGCCTCTGTATTTTGCAACCTCTGTTTGCTCTTTCAACAACTTAACCAGTTAGAGTTTTTTCTCTTTCAAAGCTTACCAATATAATCCCCAGAATTAGTAGTGAAGCTTTGAGATTCAAAACTTAGGTGCCTGCTTAAAAGTTTCAGTCCCTATGTACTGGAGTAGTTCTGTTTGCTCAATTCTGATGCCAGTGGTTCATTAGAGAGTCTTATTTAATTGAACCCTTTCATACTTTTCAGGTATATGATGGAAAAGAACATAGAGTGTGAGACTGCAGGGCCTAGCTCCCCAGAAGTTCCACCACTGATCAAGTATATATCATCAAATGAAGTAGCAGGCTTTGATAACATAGTGGATAATGGTGACTTACAATTTCTTAGCCACATAACAAAAGTAATTAGACTCACTTTCATACTAGGTTTATAAATTTAAGATCTCTAGTGGATAATGGATTAGAATACTTTGAATTTCTTAGCATTTTACAGTAGGCATCTTGTTGATTATGGTTCGGGATATTTAGTAAAATATAATTGTTTCGATATTTTTAAAAGGAAACTGAAACAAGCTCAGCAGGAAGACTTGATGATAAACCTGTGGTCACCAATCATCAAGGAAGGCATTCTGTTTCAATCAGCATGCCACTTACTTCTGAAGAAGTTTCGCCAAAGAAAACCAGTAGAGTTTTCTTCAGCGGTGAAACAGTATTAAATGATTTCCACAAATACTCTTCTGAAACTAAACGACCATTGCCAACAAAATGTTACTCTCAGCCAATGCCAAAAGGCAATGTATTCTCAGAGGCAGTAGCTGGTGTAAAGTCTGCTAAGAATCCCGACATCAAGTTGGAAAAACACAGGTATGATTCTTTCAAAACATGGTCTGGGAGACTTGAGAGACAGCTAACGATTCTACGTGGGAAGCCACCTAAAAAAACTGTACAAGAGAGCAACAGCTTGAAGAACGCAGATAAACCTCTACCTGTGGATAGGTACTTCGATGCATTGGAAGGACCAGAGTTGGAAACTCTAAGGGTATGTGATAATAAACAAAAAAAAAAAAAAAGGCTTGTGGTTATTCAATTGATTGAACCTTATCTTGAATTAAAGTGGCCATACTTTCCTTGATATACCTTGAATTATGTTTTGGTTTTCTCCTTCAACAGGCTTCAGAAGAGATAGTGCTTCCTCAAGACAGGCAGTGGCCATTTCTTCTTCGGTTTCCAGTTTCTTGTTTTGGTATTTGTCTTGGTGTTAGCAGCCAAGCAATTCTTTGGAAAACACTGGCTACCTCTCCTTCCACTAAATTTCTTCACGTAAGCCTGAAAGTCAATCTCATCTTATGGTTCATCTCCATTGCTCTTGTTGCCACCATTTTTTCCCTCTATCTTTGTAAAATCATCCTCTACTTTGAAGCAGTTCGTCGTGAGTACTATCATCCAATTCGTGTTAACTTCTTCTTCGCCCCATGGATAGCTCTCCTGTTCTTATCTCTCGGGCTTCCACCATCAGTTGCTGAAAAGCTACCCCATGCGCTTTGGTACATTCTAATGATTCCAATATTATGTCTAGAGCTAAAGATCTATGGACAGTGGATGTCTGGGGGCCAAAGGAGACTCTCAAAGGTGGCCAACCCTTCAAACCACCTCTCAATTGTTGGAAACTTTGTGGGGGCCTTACTGGGTGCATCCATGGGTCTAGTAGAAGGGCCAATTTTCTTCTTCGCTGTTGGGCTGGCTCACTACTCAGTCTTATTTGTAACTCTCTACCAGAGGCTTCCAACAAACGAGACTCTCCCAAAAGAACTTCATCCAGTGTTCTTTCTGTTTGTTGCAGCACCTAGTGTTGCTTCAATGGCATGGGCTAAAATTCAAGGTTCGTTTGACAATGGATCGCGGATTGCATACTTCATTGCCCTATTCCTTTATTTCTCACTGGTAAGTTTTTTAGTGTCACAATAGGACATGAAATATCAAAGAGAAAGCTTACTCCGAATTGAAAATACTTACATGTCAAGCACAATAAATAGAGAACGGACTTTATTCATCACTTATCTTTTTTGATATCTTTTGCAGGCTATCCGGGTCAATTTTTTCAGAGGATTCAAGTTGGTTTCGTCTCTCAAATCTCTCATTTAGTTACTCTATACTTCACAGTTGAATTTTCTGACAAAAATTTCTGATGAACGATGAATCCACAGGTTCTCACTTGCATGGTGGGCCTACACTTTTCCGATGACTGGTGCAGCAATTGCAACCATAAGGTACTCAAATCAGGTCACAAATGTTGTAACCAAGGCTTTGTGTGTGACACTGAGTCTTATTTCCACACTCACAGTAACAGCACTGCTTGTATCAACAATCTTGCATGCCTTTGTCTTCCGAGACCTCTTCCCTAATGACATTGCCATTGCCATAAGTGACAGAAAGCGAAAGCCACATAATCATAGAAAGTGGTTCCATATAAGAAATGGTAGCCATGATCACTCCAATGAAATTGAGAATTACTTGAAGTTTGCGTACTCAGATGACCAAGATATAGAAGCTTCTCAACCTCCATCCTACAGTAGTTCGCAGAATCAATCATCTAGCTGAGGGTATCAATCAATTTGTTACATTGTTATCCTAATATTCCAAAAGACTATAGAGACCAGTGAGACTCTTTCCTCATAACCTTCATTGATCAGACGTGTAAGGATCATATGTAGGAGTTTTGGCTGTTCCCCTGACCGTGTCACATAGTGAGAAGATCAAGGTCTGTGTGGCAAGCGAAAATTTTTTGTAGAAACTGTTTTTAGGATTTTAATTATAAAGTATATAGAAATTGTTATATTAGTTATGTATGAGAGAGAGATTTTTGTACGTATCGAAAATGATTTTTACACGTATAGATAGCTTATGCTATCTGCATTTACAAGAAAGAGAAAAAGAGAGGTAAGAATTCATGTGAGAGAGTGTGTACAAAAATTGTGTGCAAATATCAATTAGTCTTTCTATACTATTCACAGAAAAGAAAAGTCTAATGGTGTTGTCCTATTACATACTATCATAGAAAATCAGACATGTAAGCCCAAACAAATGAGAAGGGTTATATATGTGTGTATATATAAACATAAAGTTTGAGGATCCTGTTTATAACTTAAATTTGAAGATAATCACCATTGAAATAATATAAAGGGTATTTACAATGTATTATTTTATGATTGGTAATGTTTACTGTAATAGAGAATTTGCTATTGAAAAAGAATTAAGGTACGCATAATATACATATATTACTATTTTCATTGAGGATGTATCCTGTCACGATGTTATGGTTGAGAATAAAAACGAGGTATCATAGTCTGTATAATATTTGTTGTTATTTTTGGAGATTGATTACATTATGGGTGTATAGCTTGGGTTTGTGAAGATTAAATTGGTAATTGTAATTATTTAATTTATTGATAGTAACTAATTTACGAAGAAGATGGATGTGACCCAAAAACCGAACTACATATACTTATGTTGATTTATTTTACTAGGTTAGTTTATCAACATTTTCCAAAATTATATCAAAGGTAACCAAAATTGAGAATGAACTCTACATGTCATACACAATGAAATGCTAAGAGATTTTGAGCACAATATATATATATATATGCCTATTGATATATGGCCTATTATTGTGTGGACGAAACAAATTGGGTAGAAAGTGAAATTTGTTGCAGCATATATGGTTTTCAAGTTAAAGGGGAATTGAGGATTTTGATTTGCAAATCTGGAGGCAGTTCCATATTTGGGTGATGGTAATAGCAACCAACACCAAATGGGTATGGTTGTCATGTTTGGCTGTATCAATCAAAACAATCAAATTTTGCTTTCTTCATTATGGTCTGTCGCCCTCTGGCCAAGAAAAGAAATGGAAAAGTTGAACGAGTCTGGATATTATGTTGCTGATACACTCTTATTAAAGCATGACAATTTGGGGATTGTTGCATTCAGAATTAAATGATGATGCATATTGTCCTAGCATTCTAAGAAACTGTGCCATCTATATAGTTAAGCTCTGTTCGCTGGCAACAATAAAATTAAGTGAAAACTTTTTTCCTGTATTCTTTGTATAATTCTGGAGACTTTATGAAAATCACAATGGAAAAGCAGAAAAAAATAACATAATGGACAAATAAAAACATAAAGCATATATAGTGGTTTATCCTCCTGAAATAAGAACTCCTCCCTTAATTAAGAAAGGACTCTTCTTTAGGAGTGTTTCCAACTTTATAGCAGGTAGCTTTGAGAGTTGCAAACAAATTGCTTATGGATAGTTTCACCAAGCTGAATCATGCATGCCATTTGTTATAACTAACAAATGTTCAAAAAAGGAGTATTGTTGTACAGGCTAACAGCAACCAACACCAAATAAGTATTGTCGTCATGTTTGATGTTTGGCAATATTAATCCAAAAACATCTGTTCCCTTCAAATCAATAGAGTCCGCAATCTAGCCACGAAAACGAATGGAAAAATTAAACCAACTTTTTTTCTAATCTAAATTATGTTATCTGTAGATCATTTTTTATAAGAAAAAACTATTCTCACATAATTTAGATACATCATTCTTATATAATTATGTGAAAATATTTGAATGATGTCTATCCCACATTAACATTATCTAAGAGTTTCCACATAATTATATGAAAATAATATGTTTAAAATTATGAGAGAAGATCATTATCCTTTCTACATGCTCTCCCTCAATAGCAAATAGTGCCATATACAGTTGCTCGTACTTTAATAATTCAAAGACATCCTATTGTTATTTTAGACTTTTTTCTTTAGATTTCTGCATTTAAACCTAGAACATTGAGTATATATTATGTGACACATATATATACAGTGCCATAGTTGAAAGTGGTGCAAGAAATTACAACCACACATGTATAAAAGAAGTATCCTAAATTAACGAATCGAGAAGGCAAATCGAGGTATGTTTACCAAACGGGTAGCATCTGAAAGGGGTAAATGAATCCATTCATGCACAGAAAACATGTATCATGAAAACCCTCGAACGCCAAGCAAGGCGAACTCAAATACTGGGAGCATTTTTTTGTCCATTTGCTTTGTTTTCCCTTGAAGATGATGAAAAACCAAACACACCAAAGACATGGGCCTGGCCTAATGCAAACAAGATTAGGTCGACAAATATAGGTATGTATTGGCGTATTAATTATATTATTATATTATGTACTATATTCGTTTCTTTCGTGAACTTATCTGCAAGAGCTTAGGCAATTAATTTGCTCGACAAAATGCGCGTAACATGGTTTTTGGTCTTCATTCTTGTTTTTCAAAATTTGTACACGAAGTCGTTTTTAAGAAGCCAACTTTGAAACATTGGTCATGCCAGTCACTATTGGCAGTTTTGTAATTACAGCAGAAACTATGATATAACATAATTTTATAGGGATTATTTGTACCATTCCTCTAAGTTATTGGACCAATTGCAATTTTCCCCATAACCATTTGATTTGGATGTATTGTTTATGATCTATTTGTGCAGTATTTGCAATGTTCCTTGGATCAAACGTGAGGTTATATCTAGTCATAATGCTCAAAGCATGACATTCACGTGCCTAATATCTTGTTTGCGACTATACAATATGTGGGATATCGGGACAATACTTGGTACTTTTAATTAACGTGATGTAAATGTGTAAGATTTCTTACCAAAAAAAGTGTAAAACTTTTGTACCCAAAAAAAAAGTGCAAAACTTGGTTAAGGAAGATTAGGAATGGGCAATATATGGGAATTGAATTTTTTTACTTTGTTATTTTTTTTATTTTAATAACTTTTTTTTATACCTCTGTTTTGGATGTAAATTTTTTGACCTTTTTTTTCATTACTTATCTTTCTTTTAATTCAATGACTATCTATTTTTAATATCACTCTACCTTAATGGTAGATAATCGTGTCCTTTTATTTTATATTTAAATATAATTTATATAATTTATTTTTTTCTTTTATTAATATTTCTAATTTTATATTTATCTCTTTTTTACTACTTTTTAACTTTGGTCAAGATCCGAATCTATGTGTATGTCAAGATTTGTGGACTCCAAAATAGGACTTACTGTACCTACATCATCTAATAACTCTAGAAAAAGAATTAGATAAATTCTTTCGTTGAATTATTTATAATAATCTAGTTGGCTTTCATATCAAATCTTAGATTATAGTTATTGATCAAATGGTTAATATGTTCTTTTGTTTGAAAAGTATAACATACATTAATTGTGAAATAGTAATGTTACATTCACAATTTTTGTCTACAATTCACTTACATTTATCTTATTTTATCCACTTATCTTTCCCGCTTATCATTTTATCTCATTTTTTTCACTTTCATCCTTTTGCTATATTATGAATGTGAATAAATTGTGGGTATAAAAGTTGTAGATCAAACATTTCTAATTGTAAAATATATCGGAGAAGAAAAGAAAAAGCCAGTTATCAAATGGTGTAAGATCAGCGGCGATGTACACTGCTGTGAACTAACTGCAGCAAAAACACATTTGTCTGTCATTGTCAATCACAAGTTGTGTCTGCTACTAAAAAAGTTTCTACATTTTACGGAGCAATAATCATCATGCCTAAACAATGGAAGGATGTTAATTATCTGCATCCTAATAGACATTATTTCATAGCCTTCAATTCCCACTGATGCTGGTACAGTTGCAAGCATTGCAAGCCATTTTAGTTCATTGGGCTAATTACTTTGAGTGAAGGTAGTGTTACAAAATTGGTAGTAAGTAATTGGATTTTTTAATCTGGTAGTTTCAATTTTTGTAACTTAATAAATTTAATAATTTAAATTTTTTAAAATGAATATTTAGTTAAATTCAATTAGTATAAATAGCATAACTAGTTTATGTTTACCTATCTTGATCTTTTGGCCTTATGGCTGTATTCAAATTTGTGTCCCTATTTATATCTTTTGAGAACATAATCATGTGAGAACTTGCTAGCTGCTACTTGCTTCATGACCAACTCAAAGGTTATTATCATGCAAATTTTACGGTGAAGAGGAGGCCTCTTTTTGTTTTCTAGCTGGGTAATAAACTTGCTGCTCATTTTTCCACCGTAAACGCAGGGCAAATGCCCGAAAAAAGGACATTTTGTCTTTCATTATGTTATGGTTTTGCTTAATCAAACTGCCGTTCACTCTGTTAGCATGTAACATCCATTTCCTGGATTTGCGAATCTGTGTCAATAATTTCATTGACAAATGCAGTAATGACTTATGGATTCTTGCTAGCAGCTACAGTGACTAAAGGATCAATATCAGCAACAAGCAGCTTGTAAGAGATTCTTCATTCTGGTCCCCCACCACCCAAGCTGATCTAGTGAGTTAGCAACAATAGCAAACAATGTGATGAAGGTACTCTTGGTTATATTGTCTTCATGGCAAAGTTAGAACAATTATTCTTTTATTTTAAATTGAAATTTATAAAATCTTCACTTGTAAAAAATTCAAATCATTAAATTTATTAAATTAAATAGATTAATTTATGAACTTTAATAGATCTAATGGTTATCATATATTTCGTTAGAATTTATTAGTTTCGCATTTAGTAGGACCACATTTTCTCAAGTTAGAAAATCCAAAGGAGGAGACGAAGTAGAAAGAAACGTAGAAGCAGAGTTGCCGGACTTTGGCATTTCTCTTAGCACATTTTGTCCATGTTCCCCTCCAGTTCCTGTTGACATGTGACAAAGTTCTAGCTCTTAGCTATTTTCGCTGGCCAACATTGGACCAATTAGACTTTGGGTTAGTTTCCATATGGGAATGACTTACACTTCTTCAAGAGCCATCACAAGTTGGACCCATAGCTTTGGGGACCATTGTACGTTTTTCATTATGTCCTTTCACTAGCTCCCCAAAATTTTGAGCCAGAATGACTCTTCGAGGTGAAGTTAAACAGAAATGAAAACCTACAAGTTAGACCTTTTCAAATGTAGTCAGCTTGTAGAATACTAAAGAGGCATTTGCAGCCATTCAAAATACATTCATATATATTGGATAATCTTTTGACCAAGACGTGGCTAGCCAAGCTACTTCCATGTGAGAAACATTGATTGTTTTAAACAGTTGCAGTCTATATTTCCAAGAGGCGGCATATACTTTTTGTGGAGACAAATTTAAGTTAAACAATGACATGTTGATGTAGCTTTCGAAGTTGCCTGTCTTTTGGGGTGATCTAGCATTTCCTATTATGATTGCCATGAATATTAAATAATTGTCATTTTTAGCATCTCAATCGCTAGTTACATCCTGCGTTAGGTGCTAATCAATGCATGTATGGTACTTTACAACACACCTTCCTAACTTTAATATAATGAATGGTACAAGGAGAAATCCTCCCTCAACTATTTTTTACAAAAAGTTTACATTTAATAGTGTTAGCTTTTGAATTTCATAGTTTAGACTGTAATATCTAATAAAATTAATAGTTTAGAACTTATATTATGAGGATTAGATGGGAATAAGATTGTGAAAATAATAAGACTGAATGAAATATATAGCATCTTACCAACTATTTAAGAGTTGAAAAGGTAGTGGACTAACCGTGCTTGAACTATATGCAGCCATATTATCATTTTGTGCAGAATATATTTTTTAGAAGTGTAAGTAGTATTAGTTTTATACTTTAGCATCTGCTACTGTCACTGCTACTTACTAACAAACACAATGCAACAAGGGTACCGTTAAAGATTTGTTCACAAGAACCTGAGTAAAATAATTGTTCATTCTGTCTTGAGTAAAATAATTGGTCTCCTAAGCATGCTATCTTTGATTTAATCTAAGTCATATGTATAGAAAAAATTTTATTGGGAGAAGTCATGTTAATTTCAGTAATCTTTCTGTTTCGAAGGAAATTAGTCACCGGTTGCCAGTTGTGGGATATCCTGACTTTCATCCGAAAAAATAATTATTTATTCTGAGTGGTAACTACTTGCAGTAGCGAGGGAAATGCAATATGATACGCACCAAGAATCACCGCAATGTCGATGCCCACCTTAATGAGACCTCACGAGGTAAATAAAATCAAAACAAAGTGATGGTGAGTGCACACAAGGAGACTGTACAATGAATATATAAGATGAAATAGTAAGCACTCGCTATAAAGCATCGTCTAATACCGTAATGTAAAACCATCTTTACTCATCAAAACATGCATACTATCCTTCTATCCAGAGAACAAGAGTAATAATGGAAGGCAATTAATAATAGCAATTCAATGAACTTACAAATTCTTGTTGAGACTGAGAATCCGTGTGTCGGAGTGCTGTGGGAACAAAAGGATAAAGCTAAATGCATGTGTATAAAATGCATAAGATATGCACGTAATACTATTAGCATTTACAGATATTAATTAACTCAGTTAAAAACTGCAAATGCTAGGGGTATCTAGTGTAAACTTTTTATTTGTAATGCTCGAGTAAAAAGATAATGGGCATGAAAGGGTCAGCTGTCAAGATAAGATCATGTTCATAGTTAAAATTTTCTGAGTTTTAACTTGTAATTATATAGCTGTTCAGAGGAGCATGTGCAACATGTACAATGAAGGACAAGCCTTTTTTTCTTTCCTATCAATTTGCAGTGTGGAAATGATGCTCTTCATACTTGTAAGTCAAAACATTGATTCGACTTTTAGCACATGGTTAGCTAGAGGGATTTGTAATTGTCGAAATGAGACAAGTCAAGATGGGCGGCAAATTAAAACTTGTAGCACACACACAAAAACAAAAACAAAAATGAAAGAGAAAAAAAAACAAAAGAAACTTGTAGCATAGCTTTGTTTTCCAATCATTTTAGTAGGTGAAGCAAGCTAGCAAGGACTAAAACCAAGGATCTCCTTAGCAGATCTTCATTGGAGCAGGAGGGAGCCATGCCAACTCCAACAATTTTGAATTCCTAGTACACTTAGCTAGGGTATGATCAGACCTAAAAATATTTAGAAGTAACTGTGTCCCTTCCTCATGGCTGAGCTGCTGAAGACAATCTTCACAGCAAAGCAGTCTATCTTGCGGAGAATTTTTTGTATCAAATACCAGCTTTTAAATTTCCTCACTTACAAATATTCGTTGAAACCAATAATATATGTTTCTCTTTCTTTACTTTTTCTTTACCTTTCATCCAGCAAACAAAATATTCTCTTCCAAGGCACGTCACTCAGAGACTCAGAAACATATTGATGGCACATATATATATATGGTTTATCTGCATCACATATATACATTCTGATTCCATCTAAAATAATATTCTTTTTTCAGATTTCAATGGCAACTTTACTAAATAAGGACGCAGATTCTCATCCGTAGAAAAAGTGTTCCTCGCCATATTAACAAAATTGTGCTATATCTTTCTTCCAAATTGTAGTCCAAGGCTAGCTTGAATTATGCCTGATGACCAACTGCGTATTTTATTTCTGTGACATCCCATTATCATTCGAGCATAGGGGAATGGAGATAAGCAGGAGTGGCTGATGATAATTTGACCTCATATAGCTTCAGCTCACATGTAAATCTACCACTTCTCTTCCCTCTTGTCTTCTTGCCTATTTCTTTCTTATCTTCACCTTCTCCCCTTTTGCAGCATCATTAGGTCATTCTTTCTACAAGAAACAAAGTGTGAAGATGTAAAAGTTAGTACCAGAAATATTACACAGCATGCAATAAAAGGAATAGTCGAAACTAAATATATAGCCGTATTGAACTTGCACACACATACCAATGGATCTTTTGCAATGAAGAACTGCCTCATATATTGAGCTCTCAGAATCACAGGACTTGCGCCAGTCATCCGTAGAATAAGCTACACTAATTCGCGGGGATGTTTCTGAATAGTATCCGCTATTCTTTACAGCTTCAGCTCTTTTACCAACAGGTTCAGGTTTTGAACCTGATTTGTGACCCCTTAATCTTCTACACAAAGGCCTTAAGAAATATAGATACTTATGAAATATTCTCCTTGATAATGTTCTGCATCTTTTCAAGGAAGGGCATCTAGAATGAGATGTAGGCTCCACACTTTTTGGTGCATGTGAAGCGGAAGGCAGGTTTGGATTGGAATCTGAGGCCTCATATGCTTCCATGTTCAAAGACTCGACAAAAAGAGGCATTAGACAACCATTGGAAAAGAGCTCATCTGCATCAACAAGGGCAAGAGGGGATTGTGAAACTGGAAAGTCAAATTTGAAATCCTCTGAATTCTTAAAGAATCTTTCAGAAGGTGGCATTCTGGGGTCCATCTCAATGAAGGAAGCTTCATCGGACGCATCAAGAGAGGTTCTTACAGAATTGTCTAGGCTCTCAAGCGATGGCTTAAGGTTTACTAACCAACTATAAGAAAAGCTTTCAATGGAAAGTGGCCGAGAATTTTCCATGGATTCTACTGTATGAAGGTATACAGGGAATTTCTGGAAATAATTGAAGTGTAAGGGAAGGGGATACAAGATGAACTATAGCTAGCAAAAGCTCTAATTTCAGAACTGTATGAAGGTACTAAGGTATTCCCTTGTCATCTCTGGAAATATTTGACAAAGTGTAAGGGAAGGGGATTCAAGATGAACTATAGTTAGCAAAGGCACTCCTGTTATGCGGCATATCTTTTAACTTGTATATATATATACCTTAATCTATTCTCTCTCTCCAACAATTGGGTATGTGTTTGTCTGGCAAGAGACAATGGATTTTAATAATTGGAATTGAGAAAAGAAGAAAAAGAAGCAGAAATGTGAGTCCCCACCAGACCCATAATGTTCTGTTGCTTTAGTAGTTTACCTCACCTTTCTCTTTAATCATTTGTTTCTTTAAATTGTTTAAAAATGAGTTGGTTTCTCTCTCGAAGTCTTATTTATCATAAAACAATAAAAGTTAAATGAAAAATAAAAGGATCAGCTACGGTGGATTAGGAATCCAGAAATGTTCTCTTTAGGCTTTTGTTCAGTAGATGAAAAGTAATCAAGAGGAATCCGTGCAATTATACATGCTGAATAGGGAAATTGTATAAATTATGCACATTTAACTAGCTCAAGGTTTCTAAATTTGTTTTCTCATAAACCAATGTTCTAAAGTAAATGGACGATGTTTATTAATAATGCTAGCTTGCTCTGTTTTGTCATTCTGTCCTGTTTAGTGTTTGTAAGTTTTTGGTAGGATATGACGAATTTGGATGGGTTATTTCATCAGTTTGAGATCACATCCCAACTGCTGCATCATAAGGTTGAACCTAAATGATAAAATATTCAATTGTACACATATTTAATGTGCATGTAACCTAAACAACATTGATATGCATATCTCATAGGACCATTATCATGTGCATAAGAGACTCCAGACAAAATTATTGTTTCATGAAAGAGAAAAAGTAGTGTGCTATAGGTCTTTAAAGCCATGCTATGGCCTTCCACTATAGACCAATTTAGAGTGTTATGTAAGGAAATAGCCTACTAAATATATCCATCAACAAATCATGTTGTAAGCAAGCCATTCAGCTATTCCAAAGGAAAAATATATACCCAGTGAGGCAAATTATCCTCAATAGCAACAGCGAGATTATCCACCAAAAAAAAAAAGCAACAGACAAATCAATAAAGCAGATGTTAGGTTTTAAATTGAATCCTGCCTTCACATGAAATGGATTTGTTTGGAAAGAGAAAGGATTAACTATTATTGTGTAATTGACACTGATAAATTTAAAGAAACTGATGTGAAAAAAAAAATAATACAGAAGAAGAATATGTTTAAAAACTAACATAACTTACCATAAACAAGAAAAAGATGTATAAATGAAAATTATTGGCAAACATTATAGTACATAAAATTTAAAAAATAATAAATAAAAGCCGATTTTTATACGTTTTATGTGATGCACAATTGGATATATTACAAGATACCAATTCACATACGACGCATTATTGTCCTCCTTGAATCAGTTTAACACGTATAAGTAAAGAAGAAAATATCATTAGGTTATCCTGGTAGGGAAATTTCAGACTTTTACATCCACTACCAGTCTGATTGGTGTTGAATAGAAAGCTTCTGGAGTTTAAATCTTAAAGAAAGCTGTCCTTTTCATCCCAAAACGAACTAATTCATTTGACAGAAAATTTACTGAAATTTTAAAATAGCAGACAAGGGTCCCTGTGGCTGTCGGATAAAGAAGTTGACATGAACAAAGGGTTTTGGGACAAAAGCCAGAATAGAAGAGTGACTTGAAACCGATTGGTCCCCACTAATGTCAACATTAAAGACAATAAGTATTCGCTGGTAACTCCAACACTCATTAATGCAGTCTAATTCTTAAAAGAATGTTACACCATTCAAGCAAGTACAAAGCAACTCAAGTAGTCGGAAATTTTACCTGCAAGATTATAGTTGCAGATAGACTTCACAATGGAGAATCAAGTCAGACACTTCAGCTTCAGGCAAATTAGACTATTAGAGTGCAGGAAATCATGTATGCGTGGCCCCCTAAAACAAGCGTTACTATTTATACGTGAAAAGTTTACATAAAATACTATTAACATATGAAGTTATTGATTGATTTGATTAATACTTGCAAATACTAATAATATCATGTACATCCCTTATATATTTCGTATACAAGTATTTAACTTTATCTTAAAACATCAATGGTAAAGTACTCGCAGTCATTCTAAAAGTGTTTGATGCAGAGTCTGTCATCATAGGATTCTGTACTGCTAAACAGAAGCAGATGCCGGTTTGCATTCCAGTTTCACAACATAATATTTCTGAAATTATTTTATGCTGAAACTGTATTAATAAGAGGCGTAAAAGTTTATGAAGTTCTCGTGCTTGGGTGAAAGTTTGCCAAAAACCATGTAAAGCTTCACAAATTGGGGATGCCAATGTTGCAACATATAAAATGCTGACCAAAGTAGTACATTCCACTGAGCGCCCCGGAACCCCCACTTTTGTCGGTTGGGAACCTGGGAAGGGAAAACCAATTAAATTTTGGAGTCGAGGCACAAGGCCCACTTAATGGAGGTGACACAGTAAAGACAAAGGTCAGTCGGGGAAAAAATTAAATTATTATTTCATGAGATCCACAAATACAAAAGCATTCCACAAACTATGCAACAACATTGATGGTAAGAGGTTCCTAGACCGTACAAAGACAGCACCCATCACCATGCCAAGAAATACAAGTGGCAGCATCCTCTGCAAGTTAAAATGTGCCAAGGCAAAAGCTATTGAGCTAACTAATATTGCACACCATACAGGCATGTACTTGGTTAAAGAGGGCAGAAGGAAGCCACGGAAGACAATCTCCTCCCAGATGGGGGCACAAACTGAGACCACCACTGCATAGAGGGCCATTGCTACTGGGTCTCGTGCCACAATTGATTGCTCTACACTTGAGACAGTAACAGGAGCAGACGGAAGAATGGGCAACAACTTTAGGTTCACTTGTGATAGTTGATTGATAAGGGGGAACATGAGGCAGCCTAAACCAACATCAACCTGCCACTTCCCTTTGAGTTTAAATTTGAACCAGTCCGATGGAAGTGGTTGAAACTTAGCAAGACAACGCTGAAGTATTGCTATCCCAACCACACCTTCAGCAACATCCGTCAAGAGGCTGTACAAAGCTTGCCCTCTGAACGCAAGAGACTCCTTTCTATACCCCGCTGTGTAGGCCAAAAATGGAACTATCCAAGATCCTACCAACCAAAATGAGGCAATCCAAAGTAGCATAACCTGCAGAACTCAACTCAGTTCGCTATTCTAGATGTGACATAAGCCATACTAAACAATGGACAAAATGGGGAAAAAAAAACAATAAGTAAAATCCTTCAAATTAAAATCTCAGAGGAAAGATAAGAAAAACGTGATTATAAACCCCTTGTTTCTCAACAGACTATTAATGCACCTTAGATCATTAACATAAGCCCAGATTCTATGAAAAGATGTTCACTATCCCTTTGTACTTACTACGCTTCAAATGACAAAAGACCTACATCTTGACTCTTCCTTCTATATAACCTAACCAAGCGTAAATCCCAATTGTTAATCACTAACATACAAATCTTTAATGCTTGTATCGTAAACTTTTTAAGGTTAGGAGGTGCAGGGCTGCAGACTTTAAATGCGGAGGCAGAACATGAAGCTCTAAAGAATGACAAAGATAGAATGCAATCACTATTTACAATCATACGCAACCAACTAAATGGTGCTGTTCTATATAACCTAACCAAGTGTAAATCCCAATTGTTAATCACTAACATAGAAATCCTTAATGCTTGTATCGTAAACTTTTTTAACGTTAGGAGGTGCAGGACTGCAGACTTTAAATGCGGAGGCAGCACATGAAGCTCTAAAGAATGACAAAGATAGAATGCAATCACTATTTACAATCATAGACGCAACCAACTAAATGGTGCTGTTCAGTGACAATTGAACTGCTAAATAATAGGATTCATATTAAACAATTCCATGCACTATCAACCCAAAATCCACCGCAACTCCAAAAGTAAAAGTCTCAAAATTTATGAGAGCCTCAAAAATTGAGGAGACACGTTAAACTTTTAGCCCAACTTGACAAAGCTCTAAAGGCTGATCATCATGTCCAGTTTAATGCAATCAAACAAGTGGAGATTAAAAGTAAAGGAAAAGATACTTTTACAAAAGAATACAAAAATTGGATTGAGGTAAACTGAAATGGTGGACCCACAACCTACAGTCCAAATCTCTTCTTGATGATTTTGTACAATATATTGATTTTCTTCGGGTTCAGAAATTTAACTCAAATTTGGCTTGTTAGTTCTCATTAAGCAATTAAAGATCCATATCATGATATCCAAATAACGGTACAAGGATTCAGACAGAAAATCTTCCAATTTTTCCATCTCTGCTTATGGCAAGGAAGACTGCATATGGCATCCATAGATGGGTATTTTTTACAAGGGAATGATGTGACGCTAGATAATGGAAAAATCAAATTTAACTTAAAGTTCAATAATATGTAGAAGCTTAGAAATGTTAGGTCTTTTCTCCATTCCATTTCTTTATGAACCACTCCCAGTCCCTCCCTCCTTTCCAAAACTCCCAAACATAGCCCAATATTGGATTGTAGAGTGACATAGCACGGACACAAGGTTGGCATGTGACTCTCAAAGTTCAAACAGATATGGAACAGCTATTATAAAATCAACATTTTGAAGACAAAGACGGCTTGGCTGTCAGGATTTAGTACAGAAACTCAGAAAAACTTGAAGCATATTCAGGAAGTGATATGATGGATTCTTGTTCTTATATATATACATATTGGTCATCTTAAACTGTATATCAACATTTCTTTACCATTAAATCTTATTTTCTCTCAGTACTCTAGTGTCAAAGGGAGTGTGTATAATACAGTGTTTGCTCAATTTTAAACATCAGTTTGTGTATGTGTTTTATGTGTCTGTCTGCCAGAAGTCTGCCCCACATACATAGGTCTGCTCCTCTGAGCATAACCACCAAACACTTGACACCATATCAGACGTAGGCATCCTGCATCTCGTTATATAGAAGACTCCATTCATCCAAATAAGAGGCACCTTAAATAGATACCCATTCAAAAATTTACCTGCCTACCACTATGAACAATTCAAAACCATGAAACCCTTTCTACAAACACCATCATTTCTTGCCCTAATTGGACAGAGGATTCCCTGATATCTGTTTGCTAATGGTGCTTACCTTAATGTGCTTGAGTAGTATAATTAAATCCCATGTCTTACATTGACCACATAAACTTCCAATTTTCTTCTAAACAGACATAATCATTGCATCAAGCAGACTTAACATTTCTAGATATTTAATCATTAATATTTAAGTTCCTTCAAAATCCATCTTAAGGATCATAACTTAAGTGGGTTATAACAATATAACAACTTTGAGAAATGAAACAATCCTGTTTTCCTGACTCCAAAACCTAAGTGTCAATGACATTGTTAATGGCATCCGAATAGTAAAGAGAATATACTTCACCTGACCAATGGTCTTTGCTGTCCAAGGGACTGTCCAAGGTTCTGCCCCAAGAACTGCATCTATAACCTGAAACATGTACAAAAACATGTTCACCATTCCTGGTACTCTCTAATCATATTTGGTATACATATATTACACTTTTATATTCCTGAAACTCTAAAGAGATTAGGCTAACATACAATAGTTCCAACACAAATCTGAATCAGCCAAGTTGTATAAATTATCTATTTCTGCTTCATTATTTAGATAGAAAATGATATTTGATGAGGTAACAAGGGAAGTACAAAAGGTGGGATAATAAGATATCTTCCAAAATTTTGGGGGGAAGGGGGGAGGATGAAAATCAAGATTGTTGCAAGGCTGTTGCGTTTCACCGCATATCAGACATAGTAACACCCTTGAAACAGCCACAGGCAGTACAACAGAGAGAAACTGCATAAACAATCCTATCCCATAACATATATGGGGCAAAGGCATTCTGCTCCAGCCAAATAAACCACAGAATAGCAAAAGTTGCACATTGCTAAAGAATTTTGATTTTCTTATGTCTCCCAAAACCCTCAAGCAAATAATGAAAAACTACTCCATAGTGAAAGAAGATACCCATCGTTTTTAAAAACTCAAAACAAATTATTCCACAATAAAGTAGCCGCCTTACTATGCAAAAATATGCAGGCTACTGTTTCTGATAAACACCTGTACATAACACACATAGCTGGAGAAATAGCTGTAACATGTCATTTGAATTAATTCTATTTGTTCAAACAAAAGACTTGATCTCAGGGAATTTGTGACCTCCAAATGGGTTTAACAAGAAGAAACTATGATGCTTAGGAAAATGCATTAGAAATTGTAAAAAAAAAAAAAGCAATAGTTATATTATTTCAACTTAATCCTTACAACACAAAATCTAAACTATTAAATTTATTGGGTTTGACAACAAATCAACACACAACAACACCCAATCATGAGAAAGATGTGACAAATCTGAAGTGGGAATGTCATTTTTCAACTAGCAAACACAACAGAAGAATCCAAAGCCAAATTTAATTATCCTATCAGGTTTAGTTTTAAAACAAAACAAAATAGAATCAAGTAAAAGTGGAAGGGACTCTGGTCAGTACTTTCTCTATCACTCAACTTCCAGTGAAAGTAAAAATTCCAAGCAAATTTAATTTCTGAAAAGAATAGAAAATTTGTATGACACAGTTATGCATAGAATAGAAGAAATAGAGGCAAGGAAAAGCTTCTTACAAATGAATAATCCCCACCCAAGAATCTTCCCAAAACTTGAAACACCAACCATTCCCCAAACCCAAAAACCAGTGGCCTCAAAAAGCATATCATGCGAAATAAACTTCCAGGGAGTAGCATGCATTGCAATGATTGCAGGGTTAGCATCCCACCCAATTCTGATTTAAACCATACTTGAATCACCTGATGCCATTATAGTATACCTGTAATTGTTATACACAAGATTTTACGAAAAATTGCAGGAGAAAAACTATATTCCTTGTTAACCCATGTTTAAACCTACAGGGACCTCAAGGCCCTCAACAATGTCAAACATATGTATTTAGCCCACTATGATGTGTCTGCAATAAAGATTATCGTGACTGAATAACTGACATATTTTCTTAATTTACTAAGTGACCTTGTTTTTCCACAAAGAAAATACCAGATCACATCACTAAAGATTAAACACTGTCCTAAAGATTTGTTCAACCATTCACTATTTAATGCTCAAGTGGCTTAATTTATGCCATTAAGTTTACTGAATACAAGCTCTAAAACTAAAAATTATTGCTTTTTTTAATTGGGAAAAAAAATATAAATTCAACGGAAAGAACCACAATAATGAGTGCAACAGATAAAATACACACTACAGAGGAAAACTGAGAGAGATGGAACCCAATAAATTTGCACTTACTATTGTGAGATTTGGTGGGAGTGCGTTGTGAGACTAGCTTCTCACAGCTACTATTTATAATAACTTTACAGACCTAATTGTCAGCTAATTAAAAACCTAATAATTAGCTAATTAAAAGCCTAGCAGTCAACTACACATGATACACATTTTGTACATGTTAAATAACAAATAATCTAATACTTCTCCTCAAAATGAGAGCTTTCAGCTTGTTACAAATTTGAAAACCCAGACCAAATGAAGAAACTCAACTCATAAGAACTTAGGCATCTAGCACAAAACATTAGAGGCGGCTCCACTTCATTGGCAGCCCTTTCGTCTTGGGGCAGCTCCACCTAATGGGTAGCCCTTTCCTCGTATAACCTCGAGCAGCTTTAACTTGTTGGCAGCTCCTTGCCTCAGGGAAAAACTCAACGTTACACATGACAATGTCCTTGACAGACAACTTCCAGAAGTCTTCAACCTTTCCCCACTGTGGCCCTTTCATCCTTCTCCTAATTGCTCCATGGTGATACACTGATGAGCACATTGCCACTCCCTAGGTCTCATACCAGCAACACATTCTCCTAGCGCCTAAATCATCAATCCACAACTCCCTTGTCAACAGTACAAAGCCAAAATAAACTCCAGCAACTCTCCAGGTCACCAAAACAAACTCTAGCAACTCACTCCCCACAATCCCCTAAACCACATTTTGACAAGCTACACATGGGTGATAGTTGGCATTGGCAGACCCTATCAATTTAATAGTAGTGATAGTAGGAGTTAGAGAAGGTGAAAGTTTGAGATGTTTAGCAAACAGAGACTGAGGTGGTCTCATTGACGTTAGACATGGTGAAAAATATCAAGAGAAACAGGCTATTGGAGGATGGATTTTGGGAAAAGACACCATAAACGGGTTTAGAGGACGCCTGAGATGAAATTGGAGGGTCACTAGTAGCGAGATAGGGTCCAAGTGCAACGTGCCCGTACAGGCCAACGCATGGAGATTGTGGCAGAGAAATGGCGATGGTGCACTCCGGTGGCGACAAGCTTCTGAGGGAAGGCTGAAAAGACACAAAAGAATAATGAGATTCTAGTGTCTAACATTGCCAAAGAGAGAGACATCTCAGGATTAGAGAGTCTAATAACTCTGGAGAAGGACACAGCAGAATTAGAGGGTCCGACACCACTGAGAGGGAGACACAGCGGGATTAGAGGGTTTGACACCTCTAGAGAGAGAGAGAGAGAGAGAGACATAGCAAGATGAGAGGAAAAGCTCTGCAGGTAGGACACCACAATGGGACACTATTGGAAGTATCAAATCTGAGGTTCAGAATACCAGATATGATGCCGTGAGTACCAGGTCTAAGGCTAGGAGTACCAAATTTGAGGCTAATTCTGGGGATATCATAGGTTGAGAATACCAGATTGAGGCTGGAAATATTAGATCTAAGGTTAAGAATACCGGATTAAGGTCAGCAACATCAAATTGAGAGGGGTGATTTGGTGGTAGATCCATAATGTTTGAAGGTTAAGATGTGCGCCAGGGAAGTGATTTTCTTATAGGCAGCTATAATTTTCTCTCCTTAAGCTTTGAAACCATGTGAGATTTGGTGATAGCGTGTTGTGAGACTAGCCTCATATAGCTACTATTTGTAATAATTGTATAATAATTACAGAGCTAATTAGATGCTAATTATCAACTAATCAGAAACCTAACAATTAGCTAATTAAAAGCATAACAATCAACTACACATGATACACATTCTGCACATGTTAAATACCCAATATTCTAAATGACAAACATGATAGTTCTTTTATAAATCAAATAAACGAAATGAACACCTTATGGAGACTTGAAAGCCAATCTTTTTTCAGGATATTGGACTGATCATTCTTGGGCTTCACCAAGTCTTCTGACAATTTATCTTCCACGAACTCAAAGCCAGAGTTTTCCAATTGAAAATCTCCATGCCTAAAGCACAAAAATCTCCATCTCTAGAATGGAGTAATAATTCAAGTCAGAATATAATAAGAAAACAAAATAAACCTGCCAAACCAACTTCACATAAGAAGGCTAATCATATTAGTTCCTTGTTAAGAACAATCTTAATAACTAAATAAACTAGTTGTTCAGAGATTTGAAACAACAGATAAAGAACATCACAATCCAGTTTCTGTAGGCCAAAATTCAAATAAAATAGGTACATGGTGCTTTCTGGGTAATAGACACTGAAAAAGTTTGAACTTTCAACACTATTGAAATCAAGTCGTTTCTTTTCTTTAACCAAATTCCAGTGGGCACGCCCATCAATTTGATTGCCCAAAGAGTAAGTAAAGTGAAAGACAGCACCTTGCACACTTACAAAATATTATATTCTATGTCAGAAACATTAACAATGATCATGGTTTCTTCAGACATGACATGGAAGTGGACAAATTGACAGTCTCAAAAGTATCTGATCAAATATTTGGGGTCAGGTAAGTTTTCATGTAATATGTACCAAACAGAATAAAGATGATGTAATTTCACTGTCCCAATGATATAACATTATCTTCTGCACTACTGCTTCAGATCATATTTAACATTGATAATATATGCTTCACTCTATTGAAACACTTTCCAGATTGAAATGATATCTCAAACAATATGCAAATTGATCTCAGAACACAAAGCTGACAGTTAGGAGTACCTGGTTGATTTTCACCTAACCTCATTATTCTTTGAAAACAGAACTTAAAACCTTTTACGTATCATAGATTATTCTTTACCCTCTGGCCTTTAAGAAATCCAATATTACACCCTAACAAAGTAATTCCCCTTGCAAAAATAAAGATGTTTTACTGCTCACTTAAAGAAAAATAGCCCCCTAGGTTCTAGGCCAATCAATGTAATAGTTTAACTGAATAACTTTAGGGCTATTACTTGGGAGCTCCATGATAATTACTTGATGGTGATGTAACTTCTTCATTGGAACTAGGGCATTTCCATGATTGTTTTATGGTTACAAATATTTCAGTAGAGTGTTTGATTTTATACACAATGATAAAGCACAGACAACCTTCTTGGTATTGTTACTATGCAATGGAGTTATGATCTCCTTTTTTCGGGTTTCAGTTGGTGGTTGGGCTTCGTATCACTTTCATCCTTTATTATTAATGTAATTTCATTGGTTTGATTATGCGTATTGCTTACTGAATTATTGGCTTGATGGAAGGATCTTTTCGCAAGCATAGAAACCGTAACAAGGGGATGCTAGTTTGCTTATCTGAGCAGTACTTTGCATCAAAGAAATGTTTAAAAGGGAGAGTATATGCTGCCTGCCCTTCTCTGTTTCCTCAGTCTTGGCTTTTGTAAGCATAGAGAATGAATTTTAAGGAAACACCTAATGAAATTTCAAATTAAAAGAAAAAAAGAAATCAACTTTTATCGTTTATCTATTATCTCTTAAAGCATTTTAGACATATCGGATTGCCAAAACCACATCAACTAGTCTTCCTTCGCACTTCAAAAACCCATGATATTTTAATTGAAGTAAAAAAAAAAAAAAAAAAAAGTTGAAAATTACAACTTCACAGTTAACATTCAAGAGCAGAACTGTTCTACTTTCATATAAGCATCATTAGATTCATTACCCATAACGCTAATAATCCAATCGCTTATTCTTTTAAAACCACTTAATACAAATACTCCAATAGATTCCAAGATACAAACTTTCGCTTGCAAATTGTCTCAGCCACCAACAACAGATATTCAAGTTCAAAATATAAAAAGAGATCTTACGTTTGCAGGAAACCTGGATTGAAATCCAACGCAAGAGGGGCTTCGGTGAAGCGAGAGCCCGAGTTTTGGACGATTCAAAACCGGAACCCTAGACTTGTTGGGGAGGAAGAGAGGGCTTGGGTGGAATAGAGAGAGCGGACGGCAACAAATGGTCGTCGACATAGCGGCAGCACCGGATTAGCTGCAATCCGGAATATAAATTGGCTTCTACTACGCATCACAGAGTTGTTTACTCTTGCTCGCTTTCGATTGCACACGCTTTGGCTCTCGCATCGGATGAAGAAGACGACGACTACTTACGATTGGTGTTTCAACAAAGGAAAATGGACGCAGCCAACTCGAGTTGGTGTTAGCGATTACAAACCGCGAAATGGACCGACGTTCTTCGTTGAATTTCCTCCATTTAATTTTCGCATTAATAATTGTATCTTTTCTGGTGTACTCTTTAGTCGTCATATCATAATATTACTTATTAAATAATTAAATAACTATTAAACAAATTTTAATGTAGAATTTAACTATTCATAAAATCAAATATGATAATATTCAAAAAAAAAGTTCTAATTAATAACTTGTATGATTCTTATATTTTTATGGCATTATATCTTTTTTATAAAAGTACTCTTCTACTTATAATGTATGTTTTATATAATTTATATTAGACAAAAGATTCAAAATATATACCCCCTCAAAATAAGGTTATATTTGATTTAGTTTCTTTTAAATTTAATTTAATCAATTAGTTGTTTAAAGATATAAATCACTTACAATTTGATCTTTGTGATTAGTGTTTATTATCTCAACCTTTAATCCTAAATCATAACTCTTAAATACTAAAATTTTAAATTTTAAATCATAACATTTAAAACTAAACTCTAAAGTCTTAAAACCTAACTCATAAACCTTAAATGTTAAAAGCCTTTGACATTAAATCTAAAAATCTAAATCCTTTAACCATAATTCTTAAGCGCAAATCTAAAAAAATCTTAAAACCACCGTAAACCCAATAGCATAAACCTAAGATTTAGGATTTAAGTCTTAGGATCATAGTTTAAAGGTTTACACTTTTAGGGCTTAAATTTTAAGAATTATAATTTAAAGTTTCAAGTTTTAGATTTATGATTTATGATGTAGGATTTTAGAATTTTAATAAGTTGTACAGATATAATATTTAATATTTTAAGATTTGTGGTTTAGTGATTAGGGTTTCATGATTTTAGTATTTGTATATTGATTTTAAATAATTATTTTAATGGGAGGACCAAATTATAAGTACTTTTTATCTTTAGATGATCAATTGATTAAATTAAATTAGTGAAAGACTAAATTAAATAAGATATTATATTTCAAGAAATAGTTTATATATTTTATCGCTAAATTTAATATTAACTATTGATCAAAAAGTGTTGTGATTTTTCTCTATAAAGTATCATATTCATTGTGTTTATAACTTCAGACTTTATTTTTGTGTTATTTTCATAAACTTAATTTATAATGAGAACATTCATCAAAATTTTGTATAAATTAATAATTATTGATGAAATGTAAATGTCTTTAAGCTAAATAATGTTACACCTACACACTTATATCAATATATTTTGTATAATGTTCAATTTGAAACTGGCTTCAAATTGATTATGAAATTTTATACGATTTGAAATCTGTCTTAAATTATATTTTGTAGTCGAAACGTAAACATAATGACGTAAAAATAATAGTGCTCAAATTATAATTTATAATTTTTTTTGGGCTAGCAAACTTAGACTAGAAAGATAATTGTGTTTCAAATACACATCATTTTGTTAAAAATTAATGAAAATGTTTTGGTTTAAGATCTATAAAATGTTATTTATGAGGTGGAAATCTTTTCAACTTCATAATGTGATTGTTTTTTTCAGCTCAGGTATTCTAGCACATGATAAAGATGCAAAATTAAATTGTGAAAAATATTACATTTATAAATTTAATTTTCCCTTTGCTTGGGTCTCATCTATAGCATAATGCAACTTTTTCATTTGTGGTTTCCCTTTTTTTTTTGCTTGTTATTTTGCGCATTCTGTGGTCCCTTCATTAGGAGGGATGGGTTTCTTCATTGTTGACTACAACAAATTATTATTTAAATTTTATTTTGTTGCAGCTTTCACCTCAAAGTCCAACTTTGCTCAATTTTCAACCGTTGAATTCTGTTACATGCACCACTGTATATAGATAGCGACGTGTAACAGCCATCCTATTATAAGTGGAAAATTTAAATAAAGTCATAAAATGAGCATTGGTCATTAGGTATTTAATCTCTTTTTATATATTTTTTTTATAATTTGCAAAAGATTAGGATTTTTTTTTTCAAAGGCACCATAATTTTTTTGATTTTCCTACAAGGTGATTTTGTATTATTATTAAATATAAGACTAACTTTTATTTGGAGAAAAAAATTGTAGATAATAATTTTCTTTTAATAAGAATTCTTTCGAGACTTTAGCCAGACCCTAAATCTTTCTAACCAATTTTCATTGAATAAGACACAACATAATTTTGTTAAAAGTTCAAAAGGCAAAGTAAAATTTTAAAGATGTATCTAACTACAATGAATTATCCTAATTTATAAAGGTGTTTATTAGTTTAATTAATTAAAACTTTTGTCATAAATACAAGAATTTAATATCAAATTTTTTTTTTTATATCAGAGAAGGAATCAAAATTAAAGAAAGAAGACATTAATCGTATTAGCCTTTTTTAACTTAATGATGTCAAATCTTACACGTGATGTGGGCACTTGCTTGATAATTGCACAGTTATAAACACATATAATGATGTGAAATCTTACATGTGTTATGCCTTTTTTTTTTTTTTCAATTATTAGTTCAGTCTGCATAATAAAATATTTTTCCTAATTGTGAAATCTTGCACTTAAATGGCTAAGTCATGTGATGAGTAAATTACATTTTTTTAATAATTTTTTAAAAAAATTATTCTCACAACACAAATTGCACATAAAGCTTTTGAAAAATTTAAGTGATAACCACGGCATATACATAATTTAAAAATTATAAAAAAGAAAACTTTATTGCGACTGCCATTTCAGTTCATTATGGTGAAACATGTTTGATGAGATTAACTTTTCTAAGTATTGTTTGGTACCATGTAACCAATATCTGATTTTCCTACTTTAAACTTTTAATATATACTCAAGCACAAATAAGCACAATCTGTCTCTAGCTTGCACGCCGCCGTCCTTCATTATTAATGAGTACAAAAGTCCACTTTCTCCAAATATGAACAAAGTTTGGGTCATCTTCATGCAATGTAGCTACAACAACGTGTCTAGATGTTCTGGTCTTGCTCTTTCGGCTAGTCACAAACCTGAAGTGTGATTTGAAGACCACAAAGTAATAAAACCAGATGCCACCATATCAAATTATATCCACTCAGCCGACCACACATGATGTGAAATTTTTCAAAGTTGTAGCTCACCCACCACTATCCATGTGCCCAAATGACCTGTTTTTCTTCTCCACATTAAACATCTCCCTTTCACTTCCACTGTCTTCCCATATTTAATTCACAGCCCAACCATTATTTAAGCTTGGCTTCTCAACAATACTACAGTCTCATGCAAGCATAGTTTGTTGACTATGGCTATTTTTCCTTCTTGGGTCTCGCTTTTCTTGGTTCTACCTTGTCTTAGTAGCTGCATTTCAACCCAGATTGGTTTGGGATCGCGATTGCTGGCTAGCAAGGGCCAAGCATGGTTTTCTGATGATCGCACATTTGCATTCGGTTTCACACCAGCAGAAAATGATGATACAAAATTTCAGCTGGGTATTTGGTTTGCAGAGCTTCCAGGAGATCGAACACTAGTTTGGTCACCTAACAGGTACTTTCCCATTAATCCCACTTTTTTTTTTAATATCTAAAGTTTACGTGGGGAGAAAGTTAAGATATATCGTCTCAATAACTACAAATCACTTATGAAGAGTATTGATGACAGAGGGATCAATCTTAAATCTTACAGGCCAAGTGCTTCAAATTTTACCAATTGAACCAACCATATCTGTTGGCTCTCAATAATTGTATCTATCATAAAAAAAAAAAAATATTTTAACTAAGTGAACTAATGTACGTGCATGTGATATGTTTGGGCACTTGCTTGATGATTGCACAGTTGAAAACACATTCAATTAAGTAGTAGAGGCCTTAGGTTTGATTAGTTAATAGAAAATAGGTCATAAGAACATGAAAATCTAATTCTGTGGAAAATTTTCATTAGATAAGCAAAAAGAGCAACAGTAAAACGGCACAATAAAGCATGATGCCATGGTAAAATTTATGAAAGTGATGGAATTCCTATGACCTTGAGTGGCTTCTGGTTCAAATTTTAAAATAATGTACTAATTTAAGTTTTCACTAAAAAATAAGGAACCACTAGTAGAGGTGTTCTACTTTTTTGTGTTGAATGGTTAAAGAAAAATTCCTAGAGAGCTTAGATGGTTAAGTCTGGTTTTTAACTTGAACAAAGAAAGAGTCAAAAATCATATCTCCATCTAGTCTTTACAAAAGCTCTTGCAGGTTATGATCATCTCAATGTCTCTCTATCCATGCGAAGTGGCCAATAAATTTCATTTCTTTTCTCATTCCAAATAGAGAGTCTCTGGTATCACAAAATGCAATTTTGGAGCTTGACACCACTGGAAACCTCCTCCTCCTTGATGGTGACAACACTGTCTGGACATCAAACACCTCTAGTGCTGGTGTAAAAGCAGCTATTATGGCAGAATCAGGCAACTTCATCCTCCATAATGCCGCCAACCGCCCCGTGTGGCAGAGCTTTTCATAACCATCAGACACTCTCTTACCAAACCAACCTCTAACAGTCTCTTCAGAATTAACTTCATCAAAATCACCCTCTCATGGTGCCTATTATGCTCTCAAAATGCTTCAGCAGCCCACTTCTTTAAGCCTTGCCCTGACTTACAATCTGCCAGAGTCTTACCAGGCTTCATCTGAATCATTCACCAATTATTCCTACTGGCAAGGACCTGATATTTCCAATGTCACAGGAGAAGTTATTGCAGTTTTAGACCAAGCAGGAAGTTTTGGAATTGTGTATGGAGAATCATCAGATGGCGCAGTCTATGTATACAAGAATGATGATGATGATGCAGGTTTATCTTCTGCAGCTCACCAATCAACCCCTTTATCTGTTCTTAGAAGATTGACACTTGAAAACAATGGAAATTTGCGTTTATATCGTTGGGACAATGACTTAAATGGGTCAAGGCAGTGGGTACCAGAGTGGGCTGCAGTTTCAAATCCATGTGACATTGCTGGAATTTGTGGTAATGGGATTTGTAGTTTAAATAGAAGTAAAACGAATGCTTCTTGTACTTGTTTGCCTGGAACTTCTGAAGTTGGCAAAGATGGCCTATGCTATGAGAATTCTTCACTGGTCGAAAAATGCACTTCACGGCATGAGAATCAAACATCCCAGTTTAGGATTTCAGTGGTGCAGCAAACTAATTACTATTTTTCTGATTTTTCAGTGATAGCTAATTACAGCAATGTTGCTACAGTTTCTGAATGTGGGGATGCTTGCTTATCAGATTGTGACTGTGTTGCTTCTGTGTATGGGCTAAATGAGGAGACACCATATTGTTGGGTGTTAAGAAGCTTGGATTTTGGTGGGTTTGAGGATACTAGCTCCACACTATTTGTGAAGGTCAGGTCTAATGGCTCAACAACACCAGGAGGCCAAGCAGGAGGGTCCAGTAGCCCTTCTAATGGGTTGGATAGTGCCAAGAAGGTTATGGTTATTCCCATTGTTCTGAGCATGACAGTTCTGATTGTTCTTCTCTGCTTATTATTGTATTATAGTGTTCACAGAAAAAGAATTTTTGAAAGGGAGATGGAAAATTCCTTGATCTTATCAGGTGCTCCAATGAATTTCACCTACCGTGATTTACAAATTAGGACGAGTAACTTTTCACAGCTTCTAGGAACAGGTTAGTTTAGCCCATGGGAGAATTATAGTTTTAAAGAGGTTAAAGGCAAGGGACTTTCAGTTATAATGTAATTTATTGCTAATTGTACATGTTTTGCAGGTGGATTTGGGAGTGTGTACAAAGGAAGCCTTGGAGATGGCACCCTAGTGGCAGTGAAGAAACTTGATAGGGTATTGCCTCATGGAGAGAAAGAATTTATTACTGAAGTAAACACCATTGGCTCAATGCACCATATGAACTTGGTTCGCTTATGTGGCTATTGCTCAGAGAGATCACAACGGTATGCACTGTTTCTTTACAAGTCATTATTTTTCTTGACCCCAAAAAATTTTGACTGTTTAAAATGTAAAAATTGTGACTAAATTTTTGAAGTCATGTAAAGGACATTGCTTGGATTACATTTAGAACATTCAAAGACTTCAATTTCAAATGGTTTGGGAAGTGTTATAATTTATAAAGTACATAATTTGGCTTGAAAAAATGTTCATTTGACAGGCTTCTAGTTTATGAGTTCATGAAAAATGGGTCCTTGGATAAATGGATTTTTCCTTCATATCAAGGACGAGATAGACTGTTAGATTGGCCAAATCGCTTCTACATTGCTATAGCTACTACACAAGGGATTGCATACTTTCATGAGCAATGCAGAAACAGGATAATACATTGCGACATCAAACCAAAAAATATATTGTTAGATGAAAATTTTTGCCCAAAAGTGTCTGATTTTGGGCTGGCCAAATTGATGGCAAGGGAGCACTCTCATGTTGTAACAATGGTCAGAGGGACTAGAGGTTATCTGGCACCAGAATGGGTTAGTAATCATCCAATAACTGTAAAAGCTGATGTTTACAGCTATGGGATGCTTCTCTTAGAAATCATTGGTGGCCGGAGAAATCTTGACACGTCCTTTGATGCAGAAGACTTCTTCTATCCCGGTTGGGCTTTCAAGGTAGATATCTATATATCTCTATGAACTGTTCTGCCTTTTGCTTGATCTGAATTAACTTTAATATCAAATTCTTCTTTATGTGAATTAATTTTAATATCAAATTTTAGATGTAGTACACAGAATTCTAATCACTGAATTAAATGAAGATCTTTACTTTCTTTCTCCATATTTCAATTTTGGTGTCAACGTCTGCTTATTCTTTTGGACTTTGGAAAATATAAGGGACTCTATAGCCTTGTTCAATAATGAAAAGAAAACTCTCTTAACTAGTATCCTTATAAAGGATGCCACTGAATTGCTGCTAAATCTCTTCATACTTGCTTCTTGGAGAATTATACTATCTGTGACGTAGATTATTCTCTGCAAATGAAATGTAATCAAAAGTCACTCTGGAAGTGGCTCTTCTCCCCAAAGCAACTCCTTCTCCAATCCTACCACCAAAATAAAAAGAATTCCTTCAGGAGATAAAAGTTACTTCTTGACTCGACATGGGTGCATTAAATTTATTCTCACTAAAAACCTGACCATTATATATACTAAAGATAATGATGTTTGATTACTGTAGGAGATGACAAAAGGGTCACCAATCAAAGTAGCAGATAGACGATTAAATGGGGCAGTGGATGAAGAAGAGCTAATGAGGGCGCTGAAAGTTGCCTTCTGGTGCATCCAAGATGAGGTTTTCATGAGACCAACAATGGGGGAGGTGGTCAGGATGCTGGAAGGGGCAATCAACATTAATACACCACCAATGCCACGGACAGTACTAGAGTTACTTGAGGAAGGTTTAGACCAAGTGTACAGAGCTATGAAAAGAGAGTATAACCAGTTCAGCTCATTCACCATTACTAGCCATCCTTCATCTCATGCTACATGTAGCAATTCCACGATGTCACCGAGATAATGCTATTAATTGTAAAGCAGAATGATTTTGGTCTTAGGATGCCTCCAGTAGGTAAAAGATATTCATTCTTATGGTGCCCACAAATCAAAATTTTGGGGGGAAAATCATGATTTCTTGCAATTATCAATCCAACATATGTTGGAAAACTTTAACAATATTAATAATTTTCACTCAATACACAGGTGTGTGTTGAGGCATACATCATTGAAAATCGTCAAGTTACATAAAGACCATTACTGCTTATTGCAAACAAGATTATTCCTCCATGTAGTTTATGTTCATAAATTACATAGACAAAAAACATCATTCCTGATAGAGGAACTGTAATTAGTGAAAGTATCATAGTACTATGCCCAAAGCATTACCCCTCCATAATTAGTTGAATTTTTAACAGCTAGAAGAACTTTGGAAGTGAGGTTAGAGGAAGGGATGAAGCCGCTGTCAATAACTTTAAGTACAGCAAGTAGGCCTACGAAAAGCTTAGTTTTAGGAATGGCTGAAGTCCATTTCATCCATGCATCATGAAAATTACTTACATTGCCGAAAGTGTATTGCAAAGCGGATTACTGTAGAATTGAACCCAGAATAGTCAAAAAGACTTGTATTGAGAGCATTCCATGAAAATGAGCAAGTTCATGTATAGATTATCAAGACATATCAAACGTCATTCTTGATGGAGGAACTATAGTTAGACTGCTTATCATAGGACGTAGACCAAAGCATAATCCCTCCAAATTTAATTGAATTCTTTATGAAAGGAAGGACTTCGGAAGTGAAGTTAATGGGAGGGATGAAGCCACCTGAAGTAGCAGCATCAGGTGTAGTAGGCAACCCTAAGAAAATCTTAGGCACAGGTTTTGAAGTCCACTAAGCCCAAGATAACAGAAGATTGAGCACATTTCCATCAGCATACTGACAGGGCGGATTGTTGTAGAATTGAACCCAAACATAGTCAAAAAACCTGTTTTGAGAGCATCTCCAAGGCAGTCATCAGGGAACGGGCATTGTGGTGCCGCGGTTAAGTGTAGTTTCTTGCTTTCATTGCTATTGCCTGAGAGGTTCTTTGCAAGTTTATCCTAGAATTGTAAGCGGTGGCCTTCAATAACAAAATCAATGCCATCCAAAACAGCATCCCCAAGTAGCTGTGAAGAGGACTGGCCTCCCAAGTAGTTGTTCCACAAGTAAGTAGCAACCTGCCTGGCATCATCAGCAGAGACAAGACAATAATTCCCAAGAGCTCCTCCAATGGAAGGCATGACCTTGATGCCTTTTTCTTGGCATGACTGAATGTTAGTACTAAGTTTTGTACATGTATTGGCCAATTGATCACAATGACCTACAAGGTTTATAACTGGAGCTAAGCCATTCCCCAGTGTGGATAGGAAAGCTAAGTTAACAAACTCAAAGTTCCCAAAAGTACAAGTTTCTTTTAAGGTTCCCTCATTTCCATCTTGTCCCTAGTAAATAGCAATGTCACCAGCATTTGAACCCTTTGTTAGTATTAGCACAAAGAAAGCTAAGAATGCAAGGGAAACAACTGACTTGGAAGCCATAGGTCGGTTTGAACTTCAAGAAATATGAGTCACTTTATCAAATTAGAACAAATCTATAAGGGAATTCCCACAATAGTAATTATTTAGTAGCAATGGTCAATGATCTGTGCTAACAAAAATATGCTAGCTAGCAAAGGTTCCTGAGTGGTGTAACGTTTGCATTTAACTTGAACAGTATTTATATGGGGCTCCTTTGAGCAAAGAAGATCAGAAAATATTGTAAATCATTATCACTGGATTCTTTGTTGAATACCTAACTTGGAATATGCTAAAAAGAAGTTAAAACTGAATTGCATTGGAATAGCCCTTAGTTCCTTGGGATTGGAATCTTGCACGAGGACTGAGGACTGCTAATATGGAATTTGCGAAATTGATTAGCACTAAATCTATTTCTTCATTTTGCTCCTACCCAGGGATCTGGTTTTAAGCCGTACGTTAATCTTCTGAACGGCTACCCTTCACACTAGCACACAGCTGTCTTCTTTGTCTTCCAATTTATAGAAATGTCATTGACTGGTCACTAGAATTCTATTAGGCTTTGGCATTTATAAACTTCCAAGCATTTCAGATATTACTTTGAGCTCATATATTAGATTCGGCCACCCCTTCTCTACCTAGGCAGGCTAGGCTACATGTGTTATTGTAATTAAAATGCTCAAGAATAATTCATATATCTAAGATGTCTTCACGTAAAATTTTTGTGTGTATGAAGTGCAAAGAAAAAAAAAAGTCTAACACCCACCACGTCTTGTTAAAATTTGATTTGATTATCAAGGATGGCATGTGACATCAAACTCTTAATCTCTTTGTTAAAATGCTCTACTAAGATGTCATAAACTAGTTAAATTGAAAGCTAGTAGAGTCCAAAAATAAATTTTATCTCCAAAGCAACCACTAGAACAACTCTTTAGCTATAAAAGCAAAGGATTGCTAAAAAATCAGAAAACAAAAGCAACACAAGACTATAGAAAGTTATCAACTATGGAAGATGTTAATATCCAGCGCCAAACACATACCTAGTCCAACTTAAACTAAATAGTTCCCAAATCCTCATTCGATTTTTTTTTTTTGTTTTCTATAAAAGCTTTTCTTATAATTCTATTTTCATAAAATATTCATGCCTAATAATGAGTTTTTATATCTCTCAAATTTTATAGTTTAATGTGTGAAAGCCACTTTATGAGAGTCACTAAATTTAATAATTTAAATTTTATTAGTAAAGAATTCTATAAAGATAAGAATGTAACAATAGAAGGATCTTGATTTTTTACTGTTAGGATATTTTAGATAGAAAAAAAAGTTTGAGTAGTTGATAAAATAAATGAAAAAAAATAGATTCATTACAAATAGTAAAAGAAGTCATTATTTTTTAAAAAAATTACAAAAAATTACAAAAGTAAGAGATTTTAGACAATCTAAACAGAAAATATGTTTTAAAGAATGGAGGAATTTCTTTTTTTAAGTCTTGCATCTGTTTGGTTTTGGGGCACAAACTCCAAATATTTAAACATCCCAGCGGTAGACAAGGCCCAATCCACTACAAGTACCAGATTGCAAAACAGGGCTTCATCTGCTACAACATGGACCTCAATGAAAGCTCAAAGCAACTCAGCAGCAACAGCGAGGGCAATGAAAGCGAGCCGATTCCACCAAACAAGAGGTCAGCATTCGGCCATCGCTTACTTCCTTTTCTTGGGCCTAATTTTCCATCTCACAACAACTCGTCATGCCTCCAATTCAAACACTGGTAGGTGCCTTTCACCATCTCTTCCACTTCCATCGCCTGTTTGGTGGCTTTCTTTGAGGCTGCAACTGCAACCTCGTTCTGCAGAATTCATTGTCGGCTAGAGAGAACAAAGTTTAAACGAGAGCAGTCTATTAAAATAATAATATACCTTTATATAAATTCTGTACATAAATTTACACACTCAAATATTATTATTTAGATATTTTTATTTTTATATTTATAATTTTTTTAATAATTTTTATTTTTATTATTTAAATTTTTTTACTTAATTTTTTAAAAATTATAATTAAATTACGTTATAACCCAATTGTATCTCTACTAATATAGAGATAATATTTTGATATTATTTTTTTTTCTTATCACAAATTTATTTCTTAATATCAAGAGGCGCACACTGTTCTCACATATCCAAAATATTTTCTGTCTATTATATTGTGATATGCAAAATATTATTAGCTCTCTGCCCAGTTACATGTGTACGTTATCAACTATTTTTTGACTTTTTTCTCACAGAAATAGGTTTTTATTACAACATTTTATAGATTCACAGATACAATGCATACTATTTTATAGTTGTACCACTTATATCAATAATAATTAATTTTAAATTTAATATCAAATTATTTATTAATTTTATGAAAATTATAATTGATGTATAATATTTGTGTATAAAATTTTGTGCAAATGATTTATTAATTTCAAAATAATCCAGCAATATAAAAAATTAATTTTTTTATAAATTAAATTTTATTAAATATATTTAAAAATTTAAATTAATTAACTTTATTAATTTTTATATACTAAATTATAAAATTTATAAATTATTTATAAGAATTTAAATAAATAAAAAAATTCGGTGGAAGCTCCCAGCATGTGCTATACTATTCTGTACTTCACCGCCTAGTGCCAACTACCAAGCACGGGGGGCCGGCAAGACGCAAACTGATAATTGAAAAAAAAAAAAAAAATTACTCGCCACAGGAACCGTCGTGTCCTGATTCTTTCTGCCACTCTACTGGGCTGCTAAAATCGGTTCCTCAGCTCAGCGGTTTTCTGTTAATCTATTTTTTCTGCGGTGCAGACCCTTACAGCGTTCTTGTTCGATTGATCTGCGATTTTGTGAGGTACGAATCGGGAAAACTCTTTCAATCGCACGTGGTTTTTTGTCCTCGTATCGATTGAATTCTAGTCATTGTAAGTCCTAGATTCTTTTTGTCGTTTTAATTTTCAGTTGCAGTGTTTCGTAAGTGTTCCAATTTCATATGAATAACTTTATGATGCGCAGCAGAGTCTTGATGCTCAAATAACGAGCTTTGGTGCTTTGGAATTAGTGAAAGATTTGGAATTTTCAAATAAATTGGATTCATTTGCGTTTTTTCCTTCCTATGGGCTACTTGTCTATGCTTTGAATTGAACTATTGTGGCATTGAGCACATGCTACAAATGAAGATGGATTGCATGCTCCCTAAAAGGAGAAGTTGGATTACCACTCTACTTGCAGAGCCCAGAAGCATGTGATTTGGCTATCAATATTGAGTTGACAAATTCTCAGGACAACATTATCAATATGTAATACATCTCTTGTTGATAGGCATGATTCTTTCCCCCATTTTTTAATATATTTTTTATGAATTAACAAGCTGTATGAGTTTAAGTTGCTCATTTCAAAACTTGATGATTGGCAATAAGAAATGTTGTAGAAACTAGTGTTCATATGTTTCAAGGTTTAATTTCTAACTAGGTGTGTCATGTCATATTTGCAACTCCCACTTTCAACAACTTGGCACAGTTCCTCTATAGTTCAGCAATAATATATATGCATGCACAGTACTATATTGTAAGATTGCATCAGCAATATGACACGGCTTTTTTCACATATGTGCTTTTCAGACTTCTTGTGACTTATTCCGCGGCCTGAAAATTCCTATTGGTTTGTGGACATCAAAAGCATTATGAGGTGTTAAAATATCTTCATCATTGTGGATCTAGTAGGACAAGATGGAGAATATGCAGTACGCAGAGGAGCTTGTCAGGGATTTTCTCATATTTAGAGGATTCGCTAATACACTTCAGGCTTTTGAGAGTGAATTGCACACTGATATTGGTAAAGCATTTCGGGTGGACAGGATATTGGACCTAATCTTCTCAGTATATATTCCTAAATTTCAGGGGGAAAAGTTAGTTCGTCTACTAGGTTTCTTCAAGCAGTATCTCTCATCATCAGCTGAAACAGCACTTATTGGAACCTTATCCAAATTGGAGGCTTCTATTTTACGGTACTACATTGTTCATGCCTTACAATCGGGAAGGAGAGACAAAGTTGTGGAGTGTTTTGGAATTAATGGCAATGAAATGCTTCTAAGGTCCGATGGCTGGACTCCATGGTTTGGTGCGTTTATTTTTACTCTCTGTTCAATTTTAATGAACTACAGCTGTGAACTTATGAAACTGAGCTGCTCTTGTGCAGCAATTCCATATATCAAGAATCCACACTTGGATCCAGAATTTCAAATATATTTCTCCAAGGAGTGGTATGAGGCCATGCATCTTTCTGTGAGAAACTTCTTTAGTGAGATCTTCAATGGCAGTCATATCCTTTCAATAATGTTTTGTGCAATATTGCTTTATCTATCTGATCTGTCTATATATATATATACATATATGTCTTTATGTGTTGGGTTTAATTACAGTTTCAAAGGTACAGCAGAACCTGCAGTTCATTGTAGATGAATCTTATTCTATTTTTTATTGCTGCTACTATTACTACTACTACTACTACTATTATTTTGGTACGTTATATTGTGTTTGCATTTCCACAATTTGTGTTGCTTGTGGTATTAGTCAATCAAACTCTTAGTGGACTGTTTTTTGTTCTTTTTCTAAATAAAAACATTTACTTGCAAAAATTTTCATATTCATGGCCCATAACCTTGCGAGTTTATTTATAATGGATCTTGCTTGGTTTTAAAAGAATTTTTAAGGTTGCAACCATAGCTTCTACACCTAGTGGATGCATTTATGCTGGTAACAAATGAAAAAGGAAAGAGAAACAAATCAAACAATTAAAACAAAGGAGACATAACTTGTCTTTTCCACTGTATTGCACTTTGATATTTTTCCAAACATTTATCTGTATACCTCTGTTGGTAGCAAGTTCTTGGATTCAGTACAGTTTTTGACCTCTTACTTTTACAAAAGTTTGTTTTTGGTTCTCCCAGTTTCAATATCATCAATGGTATCCCCAAAGCTTTTAAATTGATGTAATTAAGTTTCTTGTTAGTCTGCCTTTGACATGTCTCTGTCTTTGCTGATGTGTTGCTGTCTCCTGTGCTTATGTGACACTATCTGTTATGGCATGGAGATGACGTCATGCAATGCCATGTCAACAACAAGAGTATCTTGGATGCAATGGACAAGTGAGAAACGGCCATGTGGATTGTGGACATATTGGAGCTTAGGGTTCAAAATCTGATTTTTGTGAAATTAGGGGATTGAAAGTGCAAGTAACAAAAGAAAATGGTAGTAGCAAACATACTTGTGAATTAAATATCTAGCCATATGTATGCTCTTTGTAATCTCTCATATATTGGTCTTTCACAAGCTTTCTTGTATACAGTAATTGTGAAGTGTGACATCTGGGACTCAAAGTGGTGAACTTATGGCTATGTTAGCTTACTGTATGAAGGAAGGGAAATAAAAGAAAAATTCTGGGCTAATTGATTCAGGGGCTGTTGCCCTTTAACAGTTTTACCTATTTAGTCCATATCTCTTGCACCTTCCTTCCCTTTCTTTCACTGGTTTTTGATGTGATTTGATGCTGTTCACTTGTTAGTTTCTGAAATTGTCCTTAATAAAGTCACGCTTGCCTGGTCTACTGAAGATCAGTTCAGATACGAATACCACCAATAGACTCAAAAGAGATATTGTACAACTGAACCTCAAGTTGTCACAGCTTCAGGCTTTACTAGAGGAGAAAGAGGCACAGTTATGCCAGTTTAGGATGTAAGGATTTTTTACTCAGTCCTCGTAAGGCTCTAAGTTCAGAAACATTACTAATCTTTTCAATTAATTTTGTTGAAGTATGGAAGGAAGTAACAGTTCATCAAGCAATTTGCATGAAGAAAATATTCAAACATTGAAAGATTCTTTGGAACTTTTCTCAGCTGTCACTCCACGTACAGGTCAAAGTCAAACAGAATTTAGGCAAGACTCATTTGTGGCTGGGCCTGAAAAATTTCACTTGCAGTCTTCTAGCTCCAAGTCTGGTGATGATTTAATTGTGCAATTGAATGACCATCTCGGAAGTGGCGGAAGTAGTGATACCAGTCATATAGGTTGTGATAGTTCCCATATAGATAGACTTATATTCTTTAAGAGCACTCATTCTTTGTGAAGTTATATGCGTTGGTTGTTTGATCATCATCCTTTAAGCAAGTTTATAGTTGCTGTATATGGGTTGACTGTTGTTAATTGATGGGCTGGCATGTTATAAACAAAGAGTTATGATTTTTACTAGATAATTGGGCATTGAAGTGTAGGGAAACGGTAAGGACAGATAATATCATATGTTTCTAAATTCAGGGTAGTAAAATGAGTTTCTATGGTAATACAACTTTTTTATGCATACTAAAGACAAACAATGATATTGACTTGACATTATCTGTTGTTGTAACTTGCAAGAACTAACTGTAAGAATTATACTGATTTACCATGAAGGCAGATCTAATGTGTTGGGGGTCAAATAGTAGTGTCAGATTTAGGACTCTATAAGAAGCAAAGGCATGTACATAATTGTTTATGATTATTGAATTCACTGCAGTTTTCTTGTTGTTTATTGAGCTTTAGATACAACGAGGCATTTGATTTGTTTTCCTTCTCTTTATTTTTCTTTTTGAAAAATTGGTATTAAAGCAATTTCTGGCTGCATTGGATAAACATAGCCAATACTAATGTTGATGACTATCATCTGAACTCTTAATTACATGTAATTTCTGGATGCTGGATAAATTGGTATTTAGGTTGTGATAGCAATTAACTACTGTCTGTATAGTAAATTAACAATTAATTTTGTCACAGAGAATGGTGGGGAAGTTTATGGGGAAGAAGATTTTCCAGAGGTCAAAGTACAGCACCAGGTACAATTGCCTGTGGAGCCTTATATTATGCCTGAAGTTTAATAACTTCCCTAGTGGATTTTGTTTCTTCTTTCTATTGGCTCATTCTTTAACTTGTAACTTTCCTGAGTACATTTTTATTGGAGTCTGTCTTACTGTCAAATTACTTTGGTTTCTAGGAGACATTTTTGGGGCACACTAGTGCAATCAGCAGATGCCGGTTCTCTGCATCTGGGAACAATATTGCTAGTGCTTCTCTGGATGGATCTGTCAGGTACCCTCTTTGGGAGTTGATGTCAAAAAACACAATAAAAATATATAAGGGGATAGTTGAGGCAGTTGTGGTTTATTTGGTTGTCTTGATTCCTGGGCTGTCATAATTTGCCACAATTTAGAAAGCTACGTGCAGGGGTCAATTTTAAGAAATACCATCCACAACAGGAAAGAAATTAAAGAAAAAGATGTTTTATATGTTCCAAGATATTTTTGTTTGACACCAGTGCTTTAAATGTTTCCCTTCACTAATACTTTTTGCTCTGCACTGAATAATTTAGATAAGGGTCTGTGACTCTTCGTCATTTTAAAAAATTGTCCTGATGCAAATTGGTCTTTCTTTGCTCCATACATTTTAATAAAGGATATGGACGTATGACTCATCAACACCAGTGTCTAGAAATGCAACCATCTATTGTGGCACAGAAATTTTGTCGCTTGATTGGGAGTGTAAATCAGACCGCTTGGTATGTGAGTTGGCTTACCATGGTGATATACACTATTTCATTATGTTGATTGTCTGAGATTGTAAAGTTATGCTATTAAGTTGTTCTTCTTTGTAATAGCTTCTGATAGGCACATCAGATGGGTGCATTAAAGCATGGAATGTGGATGCAAAGAGAGTTGTATGTGACCTCAACACAACTGAAGCATTTCCAAGGTGTGTCCTGATTGTATACTTTGCAGGTTTTGGTGCTTCTTTTTTTTTGAGTCTCTTAACATATTTGTGGTTTTGCAGTGTATTGGACATAAAATGCAGCCCTGTAGAACCAATTTTTGTGTCTGCAGCAGCATCTGGAGGGTAATTATTTATAGTCAAGCTTAAATTCTACGTTTAAGTAGTAAACTAACTGAGTCAACACTTTTGTTAGCCCAATTATATGTTGTACATAGTTTACTTGGATTCAAGAGTGAATATCTAGTTAAATATGTGTTGCTCTAGCCTCTAGGGATCCGGCCTTTTATTATGTTTCCAGTACCATCCTTTCTGTCTGTTTCTGAATATCAGACTGTTACACATTTTAGCAAGTCATGGCAAGTACCATAATTTTGTTGTAGCGCTCGTTCAAACTACTCTGACAATCTCGGTGTCGCAACATTAACTGTCTGGAACATGAAGACTTGGAAAGCCATGGTATGTGCTTCTTTGTGTAGCATGTTTGTGTATTTTTGGGGCAATGATGAATTTTGGTTTTCATGAAGACAGTCCTTCCTCTTGGAGAAGATCCACCGGCAATTACTTCTGTATGCTTTAATCACAATGGGAAGATTTTAGCAGCTTCTGCTGTTGATGGAATGATTCACATGTTTGGTATCCTAAATACATATTTGATTACTTTCCTGCATTTATTTGGTTAGTAATTTGACTATAAGTTGATATAGTTTTGATGCTTGTTTTTAGGAAGATATTATCTCTCTATTTGTTGGATTGTTAGCGTGATGGATTTCATGTGCTTTCTAGAGGTTCCATATTTTATAATTAAATTTTTGAGGAGTTTTTCTTTATTTATATAAGTTAAAAGCTGCGAAAATTCCCCTAGATAAGAGAATATATATGGTAGAATAGGCCACGAGGTTTGACAGTTGTATCATCCTTAACTAGCCAAAGACATGTCTGCTGGTCTGCAAATCACTGGTTGGCCTGCACATGATTCTTCCATCAGTTCTATATTCTTTGGACCTGATGAGACTAGCATATTTAGCTTGGGCTCTGATGGAAAGGTAAGTACTTTTGATCTAATAATGTATAGCCAGAGAACTCGGATACTATTTTCTTTATTTTTCCGACTTGTGAAATGGAATTATTCATTTTATGCTCATTGGGTTTTTGCTGTCAGGTATTTGAATGGAGTCTGCAAAATCAAGGTCAAATCCTATGGTCAAGGAACTGTAGTGGGTATATTTCTTGTTTGATACTATATGATTTATTTCTTTTTTCTTTTGGGGTCAGACAAAGGCTTGAAAGTGAGTCCACTCGCCAAAGATAGATAAATACTTGAGCTGGAGGCTGTAAATGGGCCCTTCTTTGTAAAGGATACTTGTAGCTTCATTCATCTACTGTGACATAATGCATTCCAAGCCAACCTTGATCATCATTTACTCTTCATTATGGATAGTTTTGATATTTCATTATTTTGGTACAAAAATTACAAAAGCTATTAGCTTTTGGATATGATGGGCCTGGACTGCACTAAACTTATTAAACGCCACATGAATGTCATACATGTGTGGAAGTACAACATGGAAGTTCGTTCGACTTTTTTTTGCCAACCTTTTTACATCATTTATGCTGTATGAGGGATAAACTTGTATATCTCCAGTCATTCCTTTCCTAATTTTCTTTTAGATATGTTTGGAAGGGTGACTTTTGACATGGTCTTTTCTTCCATTTCATTAGGTTCTGTTATCCGGAGGGTTCGAAATATGGCAGACCTGAGATGGCATTGGATGCTAATGGAAGTAGACTATTGGTAACGTCGAGTTCAGTTAGAGCTCCCATATATCAGGTTGATGTCTTTTCCTGTGACATTGATTTGACTCGCAACGTTAGCATTCAAATTTGGCTTGGACCTTTCTTGTAATGTTACTTCTCTGGCATGTGGTTGGTTTTTGAGTTTAGCTGTGCTGATTTTCTATGTCTGGCTGTCATATCTCAGGTTCAGGGTCGTCCAAGTGGTTGGAGAACACTTCCCCATGGTGGACCTATTACAACTGTGGATTGGCATCCTACTTTGCCCATTTATTTGACGGGATCGGCGGATAACTCTGTCCGAGTAACATCCTTATCATAGTTTGTTATTTTATTCAATAATCTTTCATTCTTCTTTTAGCAAGCATTAGAATGGATTTTTAGAATGTATTATCTACTGTTTGCTAAATGCGGTCTGTGTATTTTGTGCTCGAGCTTTTCTGCAAGTTTGCAGTTCCGATGTGCATATGTGTTCAATTGTTTTGTTTGTGTGTATAGACTACAGATCCTGCTCTTGAAAAGTGTTTCTTTTAAGTACAAAAACAACAATTCTTACTCATTTGCGGTTAGTTACATGTGACTTCGAGATTTCGGCTTATGACTTCTGTAATGGTTTTTCTACAACAACGTGAGCTGTCTGCAGTTCATAAATTATATTCGAAATCGCGGTCTTTCTTATTTCGCAGTTGATCTGTTAAAACTGCAAGCCTCTTCTACTAGTCTCATGCCTTCTATCAATCACACAGTAGCAATGTAGCATAGAATTAAAGCTCAGTCTAATCTAGGAGGTGCTGATCAGGATCATTTCTCCTGCTAAAAGTACAAAATCAAACGGCATGATTTAGATTTAAGGAAAAATGGGAAGAATATAACATTTCACAAAAATAAATAATTAATTAATTAAATGGAAGGTAAATAATTTGGTAAAGGTTGTGTGTGGAAGGGTTGAAAATGGCCATTGTCATGTATTACTTATAGTATCATTTCTTAATAAATTGAATTTTGAAACTCAATAGATTAAATGTATTATTCATGTTGGCGGCTAAGTGAAAAAATTACACTTTGAGTTGGCTCTTCATTTGTATTTACTCTAATGATTATAAAAAATGTATATCCATTTAAAGTTAAAAGGTGAGGAGTTATCTCACGTACAATTGCTTCAATAGTTGTCAATTTATTCTAATATTCTTATTTATTTATGACATTTTGTAAGAAAATTAAGTAATATTACTATATATTTTAGCATGACATTATTTTTTTTTCATGACAAAATTTTAAAATTTTAAATATTAAACTTCAAAATTTTTAATATTAAACTTTAAATGTTAAATTTTAATTTTTTAATCTTAAAATTTTACTTTAATTTTTAATTCATAAAACCTTAAAATTTTAAGTTCTTAAATTTTAGAGTAAATTACACTAACCTCCATTGAGTTATTTGATTATAACACTCCACCCCATTCTTATTCAAATATGACACTCCACCCCATTTACTCAAATATTAATTAAAAAAATATACTTAATATTAATAAAATATTTATAAAAAGAATATTAAATTAATATTTTAGTCTAATTTTATTTAAAAATTATACTTTAATTCAGTTAATCATTTTAAATAATTAATATTTTGATAAATTATATTTTTTTAATCAAATAATTATATATATTACAAAGTATAAATTTAACAATATATATGATTATGAAAAAAAATTTAGTATAAATATAGAGGCATCTTAGGATGAGTTTAGTTAGTAAAAAATAAGATCAATTATGCTTTACATTTTTTTCTTAACTAAACCCATCCCCAATATGTTTTTATATTTGTACTAAATTCTTTTTCATAATCATACATATTGTTAAATTTATACTTTGTAATAGATATAATTATTTGATTAAAAAAATATAATTTATCAAAATATTAATTATTTAAAATGGTTAACTGAATTAAAATATATTTTTTAAATAAAATTAGACTAAAATATTGATTTAATATTCTTTTTGTAAATATTTTATTAATATTAAATATATATTTTTAATTAATATTTGAGTAAATGGGGTGGAGTGTCATATTTGAGTAAGAATGGGGTGGAGTGTCATAATCAAATACCTCAAGGGAGGTTAGTATAATTTACTCTAAATTTTAAATTTATAACCATAAATACAAATTTTAAATTTTAAAAATGAATTATAAGCATTAAAATTTTAAATTTTAAATATTAAATTTTAAAATTATAAATTATAAATTATAAATTTTGAACACACATTTGAATACAATTAGCTTTGGATAAAATTAATTTTAAAAAAATTAATGTTAGAAATTTTGATTTTATAAGAATTAAAAATCTTAAATTTTAAATTCTAAACTTTAAAATATCCTATTAACGTATTACAAAATGTGACAAATAAATGAGGGTAATTAAATAAATGGATAAATATTGAATTTTCTGTATGTAGAATAATCTAATTTCTTTTTACTCTAAATGAATAGAACAATCTAATGTCTTTTGGCTTTAAATGAACATAATTTCTTCTATGACAATAAGAGTAATTAAAATTGCCAAGTCGACCACAGCTATAAAATTCGTTGAAAACCAAAGCAAAACTCCTGTAAATCATTTTTTATAATGTTAGGAGAACGAGCAAAATTCATTCTATGTTCCAGCCTTGAACTTATCTCTATAACACAGTGACGCCATTTCCCACTTCTTTAGAAGGCAACCTATCAGTTCAGCAATAGATGAAAAGGAGAAGTTTAATTGTTTAAGATGGTCAATAGAAGAATATTGTTATTAACTGCTATGGGCCATGCTATTTAGACCTTATTTTACATAATTATAAGATATCTCATAAAATAAAGATAAAAATAACTATATCATATCTACAAGTTTGCACCATGACAACTAAAATGACTTTGTTAATTTCATAAATAGAATTTTATTAAAGTTTTATTTAAAATTTTAAAATTTTTTAATTTTATATGTTAAATTATAAAACTGATACTCATAATTTATCTAATAACAGTTTTTTCTTTTTTTATATTAAACTTTTTACAACTAAAATCGATATAAAAAAAATTAATTTAAATAATAAAAATTTAGACACTTTAAATAAATTTTATTCAAATTTTATATATAAAAAATTTATTTTAAAAAATAATTTATTTTAACATTTTTAATACTTATATAATATTGATTTTCACGTATAATATATTTAAAAAATTAAAAAATATATATAAAAAAGTATCTACTCCGGAATCCTACACATCAATAAAATTTGCCGAAATAAGTCTAAAAGAAGGAACGCGTACCATGGATATGCTTCCATCTCAATCATCATCGTCATGATCAATAACCATCCACAGCTTCCTTCTTGATGCGCCCTTGCTACAGATGACATTTACAACAGTAGTTATCATAGATCCCAAATCAAAAAACCTAAATCCAGTGTGAATACGACGTCGCCGAGATTAAGCTGTGGCTTTCCCCTCGACAACAATATTACGATACACCAACTGCTTTGAAAGTTAAAAGCGCTATTCATTGCTTCGATACAAACAAGGTTCTCGTTAGTCGTTCCCACTTCCTCGTCTCAGAAACTCCGCCCAATCAAACGGCGATATCTCCCACCTCCAATTTCACCTCTCCTCCTTCTTAAGCTCACGCTTCCCTCTCCTTCCTTTTGCTCACACCTCACTCATTCTCCATTTCTCGTCTACCCTCTGCTCTTTCTCTTTTTTCTTCGGTTTCCCTCCTACTATGGCTCAGGTGGTGGCCACGCGATGCATTCAGAGCTCGTTCTTGTGCGCTAACTCTGGATCTGCACAAGACAGAGTCGAACAGCTATTAAAGCCGGCAGCTTTTTCGTCCAAAGTATTCGCTCTTGAAAGGAAGAAGAACTTCAAAGTTGGTTTTAGAATAAGCCGCCAGATCAGTGCAAGGAAATCTTCACCCACTGAAGTCATTCCCGTATCACCCGAGGATGATTCAAAGGTTCCATGCTTTCTAATTTTCTATAGCTCTACTTCAATTTTCTTTACTTGTACTTGGCTGCTGAGAAAGTGTTGGAAGAGTAAGGAATTTGTAATTATGGGAATGACCCAAACGACTAAAGTGAAAGAATGTGTAAGTATTTTCGGCATTGAGGGATCTTTATAATCATTTTCGTATGCTTGTTATTAGATTGAGGAGCAATTGCATCATTTGCGTGGAATTCAGCAATTTGGTGACAATTCAGTTGGAATATGGTCTAAGCCCACTTTTAGACGTAAGACAAAGATAGTTTGTACTATTGGTCCTTCCACCAACACCCGGGAAATGATCTGGAAGCTCGCTGAAGCTGGAATGAATGTTGCCCGCCTCAATATGTCTCATGGAGACCACGCTTCTCATCAGAAAGTTATTGACTTGGTTAAGGAATATAATGCACAATCCAAGGACAATGTAATTTCAATTATGCTTGACACCAAGGCAAGTTTACCTTCACATATTTTTCTTGTTTTTTAACATGGCCATTTCGCTCATAGTATATTTTTTCGTCATCTCAGTTGACAAAGTTAAACATTTAACGTAGCACTTCCCATACAGATGCATTATATTGAATACTAGCTTACGGGGATGTTAGGAAGCAATTAAGGGCATAAATAAAGTCAGGCACACTTTACGCATAAACTGAAAGAAGTGTACACTTGTCAATTTTATTGTTATTTTGTGGATGTTGAATATCTTATCCTCTAAAACCAGCCAATTAAAGAAATGCTAGCTCATAAGAAGTTGTATATCTTTCTAGTTTGCTTGGTTCACTACAAATAAGATGTTTGATTTATAATTATGGGTATGATATACTACATGCAGCAGATAACACAGCATGTGTATGGTATTTGTCTTCATTGGTTGTGACTAATTTCTCTAGTTAAAAGGGGTTGTGAACTTGTGATCAATAAAGTGTGCTATATATGCAAAATATGAGTGGCTTATATGACTAGTCTGTATGTAGATTACATTTTATACAACATGGTGCCCATAACTGTTGTCACTCTTTTTGGGTCTAAATTGTTATACCTTGGCTGTTGATACTTTATACTGTCATTTTTAAGTTGATAGGTTATCTATGGTTGTGCACTTAGTTATAATTGTTTAGGTTCCTTTTTATTGTTGTGGTTTGATCCATAGTTTTATGGCTTATAGGTGGTGGTTTGACTCCATATGCTATATACCATCAACGGTTACTTGTTCTGGCCTTGTATTTTAATCATTACTTTCTGTGTACGAAACTAAGGTGTTTAAAGCAAATTCTTGACCAATCTTGTCTTTTAAGCTTGAATGTATGCTTGCATGCAGTTATAAAATTAAAGTTAATTGTAATGCAAAGGATGGTGAATGCATTAGTTGGAAGTGCACATTTCAAAATATAATGGACTTGATAAAAACATGTCTGTTGTTGGGTGACGGTGTTGTTTTAGTTTCCTCCTTTCACAATTTTTTTCTTTTGGAAAAAAATGGGAATAGATTCGGTTTAGTTTGAGTTTCTCTTTTTCAAAATTTATTTTGTTGTATTATCTGGTAGTTCTTTGTCTTTGTTTCAGGGTCCTGAGGTCAGGAGTGGGGATTTACCCCAACCCATCACATTAACAAGTGGGCAGGAGTTTACTTTTACAATCCGGAGAGGTGTTGGAACTGCAGATTGTGTTAGCGTGAACTATGATGATTTTATCAATGATGTAGAAGTTGGAGATATGCTTCTTGTTGATGGTACAATAATCAATTGTTCCTTAAAATATTTAATATGAATTAAAACTGAGTGATGCACATGGATTAATAAGTCAGCACTGACGAGTGATTTGTTCTCTGTTTTGTGTCTTTTAAATTTCAAAATTTTGCATATATCGCTTTATTTAACTTCCAGTAAGAGAACAGTTATCTGTGCATTAATATATGGTCATTTCTAAGTGTACACAGTGGGCACTTGGATATTATCAGCATGTTCTGGGTTAAAGATTAAATTATTTGTATGTACACACATATTTGCAACCCATTGCATACTATCATCTATAGATTGGTAACATGTGTGTGCCCACTGGGTTCTGGATCCTTGTATCTTACCTCTGATTCTTATTGATGGAGAAGGGTCACAAGATGGCATTAGATCTAAAAGTCATCAACATTATTTTACTCACAAAAGTTGTAGTCCTCTGGTGAAGCAAACCAAACTGTTGAAAGATGTATTTTTTATGCTTTCCTTTTGAAGTATGTTATAAATAGAGAACATAGTGTCAATGATTTGAGATATCACTGCTAAGGTTTCTTAATTTTTACTCTCTTCAGGTTTGATGATGTCTTCACTTGTGACAATTTATTCTCATAAAAGAGTCAATGGAACTTTAGGATGATGAAAATCATATTTCCAAGTTTGATGTATAATACAGGTGATATGATGTCTTTCGTGGGCTAATGACTCTTGATGTATGTTTTAGGTGGTATGATGTCTTTGGTGGTTAAGTCTAAGACAGATGATTCTGTGAGATGTGAGGTTGTTGATGGAGGAGAGCTCAAGTCTAGGCGGCATTTAAATGTTCGAGGAAAAAGTGCAACATTGCCTTCCATCACTGGTTGGTCTCCAAATAATCAATCCTATTCTTGATAATTTTCTATTAATCTCCTTCTTTTTCTCTGCATTTGTGTGTGTGTGTGTGTGTGTGTGTGTACTTGTAGGTATCTAATGGGAATTAGAATTATGCTGGTTCCCATGGGCATAAAATTCATGTTTATTTGCTGCAGAGAAGGACTGGGATGACATCAAATTTGGAGTGGATAACAAAGTTGACTTCTATGCTGTTTCCTTTGTCAAGGATGCTCATGTAGTTCATGAACTGAAGAATTATTTGAAAAGTATATATTTTAAGCATTTTGAAATTAGATTTAAAAAATATGGCTTTTAGTTTGCTGCAGATTTGGAGGTATGATATATTTCCCATTCAATACTGCAGGCTGTGATGCTGATATCCATGTCATTGTAAAAATTGAAAGCGCAGACTCTATACCAAACTTGCATTCAATTATCACTGCTTCTGATGGGGTGCTAACCTACTCCAATAATTTTAGACTTGATTTGAGGGCTGATATCATAGGTAGCAAATTCAGCAATGTTCAATTTTAAGTTTATACTGACCCATCACTTTTTGCCACCTTGTCTTAGGCAATGGTTGCAAGAGGAGATCTTGGAGCAGAGCTACCTATCGAGGAGGTTCCACTTTTGCAGGTAAGCTTTTTTTTTTATAGGAACAAGAAGCAGTTGTAAAAATAATACTCTGTTGGCTTTAAACTTCCATAAGTGGACATTAAATTGGGGTTAATTTTACATTCATTATGCCTGCTAACAGGAAGAGATAATCCGGACATGCCGTAGCATGGGAAAGGCTGTTATTGTAGCAACTAATATGCTGGAAAGCATGATTGTTCATCCTACACCAACCAGAGCAGAGGTATCAGATATCGCAATTGCTGTTCGAGAAGGTGCTGATGCAGTCATGCTTTCTGGAGAAACTGCTCATGGAAAGTAAGTAACTGTCTTCCCCCAGCCCAATATTTCTAGTAACCTTGATATACAAATCTAGGTAACAGTTGGTGGTTGCTTAGGCTTGGGAACTGTTTTTCTTACCTTTTTTATATTTTAGCTAAAGGTGAGTGGAAACCTTTTTCTTAATCTGTGAAATTATGATCTAATTCTCAACACCTTTTCTGTTTGTGCCCTCCCATCCTAAAAGGAAAAAGCTAATACGTGTATAAAATAGTTTAGTATATCACTCTTATTTGAATCTATATTAAGTTTATCATTTAGTTAATTAGCAATCATAAGCTGATAGAAAGAAAGAAAAGTTGTTCAATGAAGTTAGGGCTGCCTCAAGGCAATGCTGGATTTCATTTATGTGCATTGCTAAGATTTGACACAACTGTGCTACCTCCTTGAGTATATAGTCTTTAGTTACTGATATGCAGTGGTAGCATCTGAATTACCTTGAAGATGAATCTGGGCCTTAACTGATAATGTTTTTAAGTTAAATACAGAAGCAAGCAAGTGTGCTCTGAACCTGTGACGACAATGTTCTTTAGGATTATTTTACTATCAATTCCCCCCCCCCCCCCCCGGGCCGCGGGAAAAAAAAATAATTGGCTTTATTATGATGCAGGTTCCCACTTAAAGCTGTCAAAGTAATGCACACAGTAGCCCTACGGACAGAGGCTACCATAGCCGGGGGTCAAATGCCACCTAATCTTGGTCAAGTATTCAAGGTTTGAAATGAATGCATTTTGTTGCCATGCTGACTACCTTTATCTATTGATCTATTGTGTTCTGCCATTTGACTGTCATGCTGACTGCCTTTATCTATTCATCTATCGTGTTCTATATCGTGTTCTTTTGGTTCTGTAGAATCACATGAGTGAGATGTTTGCTTACCATGCTACAATGATGTCTAACACCCTTGGAACCTCAACTGTGGTCTTCACTAGAACGGGTTTCATGGCTATCCTACTGAGTCACTATCGACCTTCTGGCACCATATTTGCTTTTACGGATGAGTGAGTTCGCTTTTCTCCTTCCTAATCTGTTACAAAGAAAAGTTAATTTGTTGGAACTGATGAAGCTATTTGACTCTGAGACTAGCAAAATCAGAGCTTAATCTTACTATATTTTTGGTATATGTTCTGTACCTGTAAAAGGAATCTTCCGATCAGCATTAGGTTATACTGTATGGATTTTTTCCCTTATCTATATATATATATATATATATATATATATATATATATATTTTTTTTTTAAAAAATTGGCTTGTTGGTTTTGTCTTCTAGGTTGGCTGTCCGTGTGTGGTAACACAAAACTGTCTGATTGGTGACAATTACACAATTATACAATTGAAATCTTCTAGATATTGCTAGTAAATTTGATAAATCATCTGCTTCAAAAATTCAATTATTGTGGTTTTCTTCAAGATGTCTAAAGTGTTAATAAGTCAATAACTGATGGTTCTGATTCATTTTGTTGAAACATGAGAATTGAAAATCAGGTTGTATCTATTTTCCTTTTATCCCATGTATATAACCATGACGGCTGTATTATCTGTCTAATTTTTTTTGCCCATGCAGAAAGAGGACACAACAGAGACTTGCTTTGTATCAAGGAGTGTGTCCTATATACATGGAATTCTCTGATGATGCTGAAGAAACATTCACAAGTGCCTTGTCTGTACTGCAGGTAATGTTTGGAGGACAATTTGTTTTTACTGAAGGCAGTAATTAAGATGTGAAATTCTCAGTATTTGAACTAGCTAAGCTAAAATTGGCTTTCAAAGTACTTTTAACAGGTTAAAAATGATTATCTTGATTGATTGTAATATCCTAACAATCTTTCCTCTTTGTCACGTTAATGTTGTGGGATGATTTGTTTTTTTGTCCGGAGGGTTAGCCATGTCCAGGTTTATACATGTATGTGATACATTAACCGTTGGCCTCTATACAAGCATCCTGCTTTATCTTTCACAATCCACTGGCCATTCCCATTACCTCTGTTAACAGAACTTAACTGTAAGAGCATAGTTTTGCACAGTGGAACTAATCGGTAGACAGAATTGGCTGCATAACCCTTCGAAAGAAATTGTTGAACCCAGTATCGAACTCAACCTGTGTATTTATGAGTCATGCTATTCCCACAAGTAGATTAGTATTAAATCCTCTTTTACAAATAATCTAAATTATTAAATTTATTGAATTTCACATACTAAACTATAGAACCTAGTCATTGTGAGCCGTTTGTAACTATTTGCAACTTTAACCATTTTGTATGAGTCTTGTTTCTGTTTATATTTTTGCTTGGTTATGCCTATAGAATGAAATTTACAGTCTTGTGAGACAAACATTTGAGGTTGATGGCTTAGTTATGTCTGCAGTAACGCTTAAATGACTAGCCTCCCGAGACTCATTTTATTATTCTCTTACTTGCTTTAAGTGTCTTTAAACTATCTGCGTGGCTTCCATGTGCAGAATCAAGGCATGGTCAAGGAAGGAGAAGAAGTGGCAATTGTTCAGAGTGGCAGACAACCAATCTGGAGGTTCCAATCCACTCACAATATCCAGGTCCGAAAAGTGTAAACAAAAACATAGATGGAGAGATCACTTGTCAAGTTTTGGATACACGCCAGTTACTTTAGTGTAGCATGTTCTTCCCTCATGCTGCTTCGTGGTTTGATGTCAGTCTTTATTTGGTTGGTTTGCTTTGAACGTTTCATTTGTTTCCTCTAATAGTATTATTATTTCTTTTGCTATGTATTTTTTTTTTAATATATTTTCAGTGCGGCAGTTCGTGTTATTGAAAATTTTGTCAGAAATTTGGATGGAAGCACTTTCAGCCCTTCACGACAGACTTGGGCATTTAATTGTTATAATTAACAGTGAAATTACTGGAACTTAGGATTCACTTTTAGCTGCCTTAAAAAATGCAAAAGGCCACTTCATGTTGGATTCTCATTATTCATCTGTCATCTGTCATCTGTATTTCAAATTCTTGTTTTTCCTAGTTTTCATTTTTTTCGAAGGAAAAAAAAAAGTTAGAAGTATGTTGTTTCTTCTTTTCATTTTAAATGTAAGGTACATAGAAAAGCCAACCTTAAAACACTTGCGACTGCTATTGAACGACTCTTGTAACGGAACTGCTGTACGCAGTCTTTGTCAAAATACCTTGACCAGTGTGTCACTCCTTCATACTTGGGTGAGTTCTTTATTACCGGCAGAATTTGAGAAGTCAACATATCTGCAGGTATTTTGTCCCCACCAGCTGCCGCCGGAGCTGCCGGTAAACCCAAAAATATCTGCTTCGCTGGAACCGAAGTTGTCCACTTGTCCCATGAATGTACAAGATTATCAATGTTACCATCTGCATGCTGACATGGATGATTATTATAGAATTGTACCCAAACAAAGTCAAAGAGCCCTGTGTCAAGGGCTGTACCCAAAAATTTATCTGGAAATGGTCATTGAGGGGCAGCGCTCAGGTACAACGTTCTTCCAAACCTGCTATATGCCTTTCAGAGAAGTGCAAGGTACTTCCATTTGACAATCTATGCCATCTAGCGCAGCATCCCCTAGTGGCAGTGACGACGAGTTGCCTCCCAAGAAAGTGTTCCACAAGTACTCACAAACACTTCTGGCATCCTCAGGGGAAGCTAAAGAGTAGCTTCCAAGTCCACCGCCAAGGGAAAGCAAAACTTCGATCCCTTTCTGTTGGCAATCCTTGATAGATGCACTAACCTTGGTGCAGGTATTGGCAGCTGGGATGCAGTGACCTGCCAAGTTCATTGCTGGGGATCGGCCACTGCCAAACTTGTTGAGGAAGGCTATGTTTACATGGGTGTATAACCCCGTGGCGCATGTTTGTGATAGGGTTCCTTCATATCCGCTTTAGCCCCAGTATATGGCGATGCCACCGGCGTGGAAGGTTTCAATTAGACGAAGGAAGAAGAGGGCAAGGAGGAGAAAATGGAAAGTACGAAAAATATAGGCCATCTTTCTTTCCTGTTGTGTTAAGGTCTTTCTGGTTTGATACAGGGAACACTGAAGGGATCCTTAAACTTGGATACTTAAGTATAGGGTGAGTGCCGATGGAGTACTGCTGCCTGCTAGTATATTCCGTAAACAAGGACAACCAAATAGAGCTAATATTCTAGGTGGAGGGGACATGACATGACAGATGTCGCCAAACACCCAATTCAGTGCTGACCAAGAGTAGGTTAAATAATAGGTTACCCTTGCTTGAATTCCACTACTGACCAAGAAAAGATGGGATACTGATACTTCTGGTATACTATTTTGAAAAGATCCACTGTCCACTGATCTCTCAGTAAGCAGATTCGTGGAATAAGGTAAATATGGAAGACCGAGGTGAGAATTTGGGATAATGCTTTCACACTCAAACCAATTTTCCAGTCCATAATGCCTGCCTAGCAGAGAGGATTCTTCGTTTCAGAGGAGAAAATGTCAACGAACGCTTTGGTCATCTTTACTTTTCTTTTTGTTCGGATTAAAAGCGTGGTCATCCTCGACTCAACTCTGTTACGTAACTATTACCAGCTAACCTCTCAGTGGTGTTTATACTATGTTGGGAGTGCGGTGCTACTACTCACACAAACACATATTTATTAAATTTTTATTTCGAAAATTTCAATTATTAAATTTATTAAATATTACAAACAACATCACTACATTTGAGCATAAAATTATGTTTGTAAGAGTTTAGCACTTTTAAGTTAAGTTGGAGTACTACTAGTTGGGAGTGTACTTAGCAACTTATGCTCTTCACTGTTCACAATGTTTAATTAATTTCTTTGGTGGTTCAACACTTGAGTTAGTTTACCTTAACAACTTGGTAATTTATCTGTATTTCCGGTTTAACAAATTTTTGAAAACTGAGAATGTAACCATGTTTTTTTTTTTTTTTTTTCCATTGTGATATATATATAGATTGGAACCTAAGATCACTATCATACGTAGGGAGAGAATTATAAGTCAATGGAGACGGATGGAACTGCATATTCAAGTTGGTTGAGGACTATTTCATTGAGTAAACCACAGCAGGCATTGATGAACGTTCCTAGGAGCAGAAAGGAGCCAATTTTGGTTAAGTCATTATATATCCATACATTTGAACTTAAATTATCATTCCTCAAAAGAAAGAAAAAAAATTGAAATTCTAACTAATAGTTAAAATGGTACCACCAAGAAACATGAAGGTTATGGCGCTTGACAGCATTCTACAATTACAGAAAGTTACAAAAGATGAGATTAGCCTTCGAACTGTTACATAAGCAAGTTACCAATTGAAAATTTTGGTCCCTTAATTAATGAATTTATGTCAAGTTGTAGAAGAATTTTAGTTTATAACTTAGTCCTTTATTATTTGAAACTCACTATTATAAACCAAAATTTATATCTCTTTTAAGTTTCTAATTTTTTTCTTTATTATAATCAAAAGTTTAGAGAGAGAAGAGACTATCATTCTAGAGTAAAAATATGTTGCAACTTTTAATAGGACTTATAGTGGTAGTCAACGTTTACGTACCAAAGAATATTATTGACAAAGAAATTTGAATCTAACGCTAATAAGCAAAGTACTTTGAACTTCTCTATTGATAATCCCCTTCGGTAATAGTAATGATTAGGTGCTAAATGAACATGTTAAGTAGTGTATTGGAGAGTTATGTGTGGAGATACTAAAGTTTATCAAAAAATCATGTGTTTCCTCTCCCCTTGCCAGAATAAAGTTTCTATCGTTGATATATATTTCAGCACTAACATACCTAGATAATTCTAATTAAAAATTATTATTCAAACCCTGGTGTATAAAAATAGAACCTTTATTTATACTGCAATCCATTACATGCTTGTGATCAAACATTCATAGATCGCACTTGCTAAGTTACCTAGTTATTTCGTACATAGAGTAGCGCAAGAGCAAGCTGGCTAGAGCCAGAATGCCCAGTAGACACTGTTAAGGTTCCAGGCAAACTTCATGGTTGAGATGGCACCCTACAGTCACAGAGACTGGGAAAGCAATCCATAGAAGTTGCGAGACACAGCCCCATCACATACGCATGTACAAGTTTTGGGAACAATATCCTTAATCTGACCACTTATGTCACCTTTCTTATCATAAAACCTGTTCCACACCATGACCCCACCATAGTTGGACGCTTGCTGAACGTATGGGAGAACCTCAGTTTTCAACACATCCGGTGGTATATAACCACTGTTCACCGCAACTTCCTCCGCCCCTGGAATCCCCAAGAACACTGAATTATTGGCAAGAACTTTTGAGGTCCATTTATTCCATGACGCAAAAAGATATGTGGCAGTGCCATCTCTATAGTCACAACTATACTGGTGGAAGAACTGAACCCATATATAATGAAAAAGCCCAGTTTCGATAGCACTGCCAAGGTACTTGTCGTCACACTGTGGGGAAGCAGATAAGTAAATCTTTCCTTCTGTGTTGTAGGCATTGATGGCCCCGACAAGTTCATCCCACCTAATGTTTGTACCTTCGGGAACGCCGCCAAGGATATCAATGCCATCCAAGGCTACCGTTCCGAGAGGACCAAATTGATTACTGAGGAAGTTCTCATAGATGTATTGAGCAACTTGATTCACCACATCCTCAGATGATGATGATGCTGTGGTGGAGGAGCGTTTTGAAGCAGGTGTTGCTGTTACCTTTCCAATGGAAAGGAACACTTTGATACCTTGGCTTTGGCAGTCTTGGATTTCAGGTTCTAGATCGGTGCAATCGGAACAATGGTCATATAGGTCTAGTTCTGGGGTACTGCCATCATCATACACATGGAGGTAGTTAAGGATCACATAGTTGTAGTTTCCAGTAGCACATGCTTGTCGCAAGTTGCCTTCGCCACTGGCGGCGTTTTGGCCCCAGTAGACGGAAATCCCGCCGCTGGAGGCACACTCAGTGGCATGTGAGGGGCCAATGGTGAGGGAGAGTGTGAAGAGGGTAAAGAGGAGGATAAAAGCTTGGATTTTGTACGCCATTTTTGTGGGTTGCAGTTTTGTTGGTTGGCTAAGCTCGATGACTCCTGGAGTAGGGGAAGCAACCTATTTTATAGTGAGAGAGTGTTGATAGGCGTAAATATACGTTTGTTTATGTTTTTTTTTTATTTTTAAAAATTAAAGTATAAAGAGTATATATATTTTAATTTTTTTAAAAAAATTAGTACATTTATATTGTTTATATTTTAATTTAAAAAATAAAAAACATCAGCAAAGGATATTTTTACGAGTGATACTGCATTTATGTTTTTTCACTTATGTTTTTTTATTTTTTTAAAAATTAACAGAATAAACAATACATGTATATTGTTTATTCTACTATTTTTGACAAAAATAAAAATAAAAAACATAAACAAACGTAGAAAAAAAAATGTAGATATAGATTTATCCCACTTTTATGGTAATAGGGAAGTAAGCAACGTAAAAATGTCATCAGGAAAAAATCAATTTTTATTCATGGCTGGCACGTGTTTCTTATTGAAATTTGGTAACTTTCTCCGTTGATGGATATAAGAAAAATAAATAATAAACTACTTGTCAGCAGAACAATTATTGGGTTCTGCAATCGTTAATTAAAAAGATTATTAGTTGTTAGTCAAGTGTTAACGTGGAAATAATTATTTGAGTTTAAAATTTTGTGATAATTTATTAATATAAATTTAAGTGAGTTACTTTTAGTGAAAATATTTTTTATTTATATTTTTTGTTTTAAAGAAAATTAATTTTGTAAAAATTTAAAAAATTATTAGTCCCTTTAATCAAGTTATATGTCCGAACTGCAAAGTGTTGGAATTTAGAACAGAATGTACACTATTCCTGAATTGATGAGTGGGTTTCATCAATTTATTTAAGAAATTAATTTAACTCATTATTTTTATATAAAATTAAATAATGATTTCTTGAAAGGTGAAGGAATAGATACAAAAAAGTTAATTATAATGAATGAGTTAATTTAAGAGTCTTAGTACGTAGTAGACAATTGTATTGTTTCTTTAATTTAATTTAGTGATTATGATCACACCAAAGTGGTCATCATGAGTGTGTTGTAGAATAGAGGGCTTTGTTATATAAACATTTTTAGAGATATAAATTTTGTATATTTTCTCATATTCTTATATATTTTTATTTTCTCTCTTCTTTAATTTATTTCTGCATGTATATATATAATATACAGAACTGCATGCATATATTATTTTCTTAAAATAAAATGGGTTCATTTGGTACAAGGAGAAGAAGGAGATCAATTTTTTATGAACATGCTGTGGAATTGATTCAGGCTTCAAAATTTGTTCTTGAAACCAATCCAAACACACCCTGATCTCCTAATCTAAACAGTTAGTAAGTTAATTGCCCACTAATGCAAATTATACCAATGGCCTCTTATCACCCAGACGGCCAGCCGGCCCAGGAATTAATAAACATTGTGCAATGATCAATAGAGGTTAGTGTAAATCAACTTTGGATGGGCAAAATCTCACCAATTTTTTTTTTGGACAATGTGGTGTTTAATTGTAAGCAACATTCAACAGCTTAAAAACAATTTAACAGATGAATCACCTGAAAAATACGGGCCCCATCTCATGGACCCTGTTTTGTCTTTATTGTTTGCTCTTATCCTTTTAAACTTTAAATTTAAAACCTTTAAAAATTAATCTGAATACTTAAAACCTCCTTTATTTTTTAATTTCCTTACTATATTTGTTGTAATATATATGTATGTATGTAATATTTAAAACCTTTAACAGATGATTCCTGGCACGTATTTCTTATTGATGTTTGGTAATTTTCTCTCAGAAAATCTTATATATACATATATGTGTGTGTGTGTGTAATTCTACACATCATATATAATGTACAAAAATAAATTAAAAAATATATAAAATTTATATATTTAAGAATGTTGGCATTATAAGACCATTTTCTCCTGTGAACATAGATATATCTAGAAAAATAAATAATAAACTACTTGTCAGCAGAGCAATAATTCATTTAGAAAATTAAATAAACTCATTATTTTATATAAAATTAAATAATAATTTCTTTAAAGGTAAAGAATAGCTACTAAGAAGCTAATTATAATGAATGGGTTAATTTCAGACCATTAGCACGTAGTAGACAATTTTATTATTTCTTTTATTTAAATTAGTGATTATTGTAACACCAAAGTGGTTATCATGAGTGGGTTATAGAATAGAGGACTTTGTTATGCAAATATTTGTAGAGATATAAATTTTATATACTTTCTCATATTCTTATATATTTTAATTTTTTTAATTTATTTTTACACGTACAGATATAGTGTATGGAACTACATGCATACATTATTTTTCTAAAATAAGAATGGGTTCATTTGGTACAAGGAGAAGAAGAAGATCAATTTTCTATAAACATTCCGTGGAATTGATTTAGGCTTCCAAATTTATTCTTGAAACCAGTCCAAACATACCCTAATCTCCCAATCTAAACAGTTAATAAGTTAATTGTCCAGTAATGCAAATTATATCAATGGCCTCTTATCACCCTGTCGGCCAGCCGGCCCAGGAATTAATAAACAATGTGCAATGATCAATAGAGGTTAGTGTAAATCAACTTTGGATGGGCAAAATCTCACCAACTTTTTTGGACAATGTGGTGTTTAATTGTCAGCAACATTCGACAGCTTAAAAACAATTTAATAGTCTCAATTGAATCATCTGAAAAATGTGGGCCCCATCTCATGGAGCCTGTTTTGTTTGCTATTATCCTTTTAAACTTTATTAAAAGCTTTAAAAATTAATCTGAATACATAAAACCTCCTTTATTTTTTGATCTCGTTACTACATCTGTTATAATATATATATATATATATATATATGTATATGTTGATGATACTAATTGCTTTATGTTATAATCAATATGTGATCAATTATCCCAAACACCAACATAAAATTTGAATTTGAATTTTTTAAAGTGAGAAGTGTATTATTTTATAGAATAATTATTAATAAAAAAATTAATAGTATCAATTATTTTATATCAATGAATTACTATTTAGTTGCTTGTATTTTGTAGCAATCATAATCATCAATTTTTTTCATCAATAATCATGTATTTAAATACAAAATACACTCTTCATTTTAAAAAATTTCAATTGATAAAATTTGGGATATTGTGGATACAGGTCTTAAATTGCCTCTTACACTTTTTAATTAAAAGTATTTATTAAATAAATATAACTCCTTTGTTTCTATATGCTTCAATCATGAAACATTTTCTCAATTGTTAAAGTTAGTGTTGATACTTTGGCCTCATCCTATCGATAAGTTTTTGAGTTGAATTAAAAAAGTAATTATTCCAACAATTTGTAAATGTAAAATCAAACACTTGAGTTTTAAGATCATAATAATTATGGATTTATGGGTTTACAGTAAGGGAAACGTAGATATTTTTAGATAATATAATTTAATCAGAGTTTATTAAGATGTCAATAAATTAAATAATAAATAAAAAATATAAAGCAACATGTGATTTGATTGATACATAGGTGAAAAGGACTTCTCAATTCATGTCATACACATGTTAAAAATTGGTGTAGTGCTAAATAAAAATTAGAGTAAACCCTAGTGTTTTTTTATTAATAGGTTAAATAGATTATGATATTTTATGCATGTACTATAATTATGATATCAATATATTTAAAATATATAACTTAAATATATAAATGACCACTTCAAAAATATATAAACTAATGAGTATAATTAAATTTAATTGAAGTGGACAATGAGTAGGCGGCACTATAATTTTTTTTTTGGATACATAGATAGGGCTGTCAACCACAACTTCTCCATATCTTCTCCATTTTTTTTTTTTTGTTGATAAAAGAACCACGCAAAACGCCCAACAAGAATTTTACATGTCCTTCTCTCTCCTTCAATATCATTTGTTCAGACTTTTACTTCAAATTTTCCTCGGAAGTATCCCATTTAGACCATATGCCACCTATTCTATTTTAATTCTCCAATTCTGTCTTTACATGCTCTCTCCCTCTCTTTATGATTTATATTATAAAATTTATGAAAGAGTGGTTGAGCAAATATTAAGAAAGGAGACTCATATATCAAATAATTAATTTAGTTTTATATCAGAAAAATTAACCATGAAAGTTATATATCTTTTATGAGATTTGATAGAAAAGTATTGAAGTAAAAATAGAAACTTGTACATGATTTTGGTTGACTTAGAAAATGCTTATGATAGAATGCCAAAAGAAGTTCTATGAGAGCCATTAGAAAACAAATATGTTTGTATTGCTTATATTCAAGTTATAAAGGATATCCATAAAGAGGTAATGACAAGTATGAGGATCTTGAGAGATGTGACAAAAGACTTTCTCATAAAGATTGGTTTGCATCAAAGATTATATCTAAGCTCATATCTTTTCACTTTAGTTTTAAATATACTTACTAGATACATCCAAGACAGTTTTAAAATGTATGCTTTTTATAGATTGTAGAGTCCTAGTGGAAGCCAAGAGATGATGTTAATTATAGACTAGAGGTCTGGAGAGAATCCTTGGAATCAAAGGATTTTGTTTTTACTAGGAGCAAGACAAGGTATATAAAGTGCAATTTCAATAAGAGGTGAGCAACTAATGATTTAGAGGTAAAAATTAAAAACCACATTACACCACATGTCTCAAGATTTTAATATTTTGGATCTATTTTATAAAGTGATGAAAAGATTGATGAGGATGTCATACATAGAATTCAAGTTAGGAGGCTGAATTGATGAAACACTTCAAGAATCATTTGTGATCTCAAATTATTTAGTAAGTTTAAAGGAAAATTTTACTAAATTGCTATAAAACCAGTTATGTTTTATGATAATAAGTGTTGGACTTTGAAAGGACAACAAGAGTTAGAATGAGGATGGTAGAAATGAGAATGTTGATATGAATAAATGAGATGAAACTTTATTTGTTGTTATTGTTGTCCTGTTCCTTTATCCCATCCTCCTTATTTCACAAAGCTCCTATTTTGTATTCCCCACTCCACTTTATTTTCAATGTTACTCATCTTTAGCCTTAATAATAGCACAACCATGCCTCAAAATTGAAGTTTTGGATCCATTAAGGTGATTTGCTATCAAGGACTTCCAACCTTAATTATTGTTTAGAAAGAAAGACCATTCACAGCCCTTAATTTCATATTTTTAGGAATGGCAATAGGGTAGGGTGGGTACCAAGAGAGGCCTCTCACTCCTTGACTGTGAGGGGAAAATTTTTTCCACCCTTGCCCTTATCTTAAGGATGGAAAAAATATTTTTCTATCCCTAATCATTGCAGGAGAGTGGGTACCTAAAGGGATCCAAAATTTTAGAACATTTTAGATAAAATTTTTAATATGAATAAATTAAGATTTTTTTTCATTAGTTATATATGTAATTATTAAAATATCCTTTTGTTATATATGATTTAACTATTATAAAACAATATTATAGTAAATTTTGATGTTTAGAGTTTTCAGGGGGTGGGAAATGAGATCCACAGCCCCATCCCCAAAAATGTGATTAAAAGAATTTTCTCCTCGCTCTTGCTTTTATTGAGAGAAAATTCCTCCATCCCAATTCTCATTTAGTTGGAGCAAATTGCCATCCCTAATCTTTATTAGCTTGCCCATCTTATAACTATTAGGAATATTTTGATAAGTAATTGGTGTTTTTATGTTTGGGTTTTTGATAATAAATTCCTAAATGATGCTATGCAGTAAGTATATCAATGACTTGTTAGATTAGATATATGCTTTTGTTGAAGTGGGACTTTCATGTTTGAATGAAAATGTTAAAGTATGGAAGTACTCTTTTTTTCACACTAAAACATGTTCCTGTTATTTTTAGTATAATATCTTCACGAGTAATGGTATCTATGAAGACAGCTAATAACTTTGAGATTTGACGTATTTTCAACTTTAAAGTTTGATGAGTTGATTGCAACAAAATGACAATCATAATATATATCATTTGATTCATATGCTAATAAAGCTATGCGTATGATCGACATTATATATTTTATCTTTAGGTTGAGCATGGTTGGTATGTGGTCCCTCAGCAAAAAAAAAAAAAAAAAAGAAAAGAGAAAAAAATTAAGAAGGCGGAAAAACTTGTGACCCTCTATCTGATGCTGATAGTTTGTCTTTTATTGTCACTAGTGTGTCTTTTATTGTCACTTTGTCAATTCGACGACGTATCTCCTTCGTTAAAAAGCCACCAAACTCTGACAGATACACACAACAGTAAACACGTTTTTCTTACTTTAAACATTTAAGGACCAATGAACAACAAATGAAGCATCTTCATATTTGATCAAAAGAGGTAACTATTCAAAGCACTTTAATAACGATGTCCACTATCCTAGGCAGCAACGCCCTTAGATATTTGATCAATCAAACCCAATGCATGCCAATATTTTTAGAGTACCACCATGCTAATGAATTTGGCTGAAGGATTTTGTTATGGCTAGTGTGGCCGCAAGGGTTTTGTTAATGATGATTGGATTTTGCATCTTGCTCATAGCTTGGGTTCACCTCACATCCTCGACACTTTGTTGTGGTTGTATATCTACTTCCCGTTTTAAAATCCATTGCAAGGCATCCCATTATTAATTTGGGACTATAGTTGGATCATTAATCATCCCCGTGCATATTATTTATTTCTCAATCCTCCTATATGGGCTATTTTAGTTGGTCCCAAAATTAAATTTCAATATGAAAATCAAAAGAAAAGTTAAATTTTTTTACTTTCTCAATTCAATTCTTCTTTCAAATTTTTGACGCTAAAATAATTTTGATCATGAAGCATTTAATGTGATATATTAAATTACAAAACTAAATTTAGTTAAAGAAAGATATGCTGTGTTTTATAATAAAATGAAAGTCTTCTTAGGATTACATATGAACACAGATAGAAAGAAAGCGTTTTTTTTTTCTTGTTTTATTTAAAACAGCTATAGAGGTTGAAGTACTTGATGATGTTTTATTTAAGAGTAAACTACTCTCACATCTTTTGTGTTTCGCTGTAACATGCTCTCTAATTTGCAAATCTATACAAACTTTCCTTAGAAAAAAATATTTATAATTACTCTTAATGTAAGTAATTTCATTTAGTATAAATCATAATATCAAGTTACTAAATTAAAAACTATTAAAATTTATGGTACCGAAATACCGACAAGTCAAAAGCTTAAGTATATGTATTATTTATCTATATAACATGTTTAATTCAATTTAAGATACTTAATTTTCTTTATTTAGAGTAAGAAATATATATATATATATATATATATATATATGAAGTTAATAAAAATTAAGAATTAATTTAAATGAGAACAATTTATGAGAGTTTAAAAAATTAAGCAAGGTTTGTGTAGGTTTTCAATTAATATTTCTTAAAAGGATTTGTGTACCTTTTTAAAGTAGATCAGTGACTTGTCTAATTGAAGCTAAACACAGGGGAGTGTGAAATAACTTGCTCTTTATTTAATTCAAGCACAGACCATTACATGTATTTTAACATGTTTATAGGCTGCACATGATCTTACTTATTTCATACATCATACTCCATACCCAACTGGTACTAGTAGTTAGCACGCCTAACAATACAATGGACACCATGATTACAGCGCCATGGCTTTTGGACCTTTAGCTAACAGGCGGTACAGAGTGGAAGACACACACTCGTATATTGCATCTGCAATGGCACTCATGGGCTTCAACACAGAGTTCAAAAGAGCACCCTTTATCTGATCACTGAAAGTAGGGTTAGTTTGAATATCATAATATCAGCTCCACAGCATAACTCCCCCATAGTTAGAAGTTTGCTTTATGTAGGGAAGTACCAGGGAAGTTACCACCTCTGGGGGAATATAACCCCCACCGGCTGCCCCGGTGGGCGCTGGCAGCCCCAAGAAGACAGTGTTGTTGGATAAAACTAATGAGGTCCAGGCGTTCCATGAACTGAAAAGATTGCTAGTATCACCGTTTGAGTATTGACATGGAGGGTTGTTGTAAAATTGAACAAATACATAATCAAAAAGGTCGGTTTTGATGGCTGTGTCTAAGTAATAATCTGGGTTTGGACATTGTGGGGCTGCAGATAGGTAAAATTTTCTTTGTTGTTTGAGTGCTGTGAGTTCTCTGGCAAGGTCATCCCAATAGAGATTTGAGCCACCTTCAATGTCAAAATCAATGCCATCTAAGGATACCCTTCAAGTGGACCATATTGGCCACTGAGGAAGTTGTTATAAATATAGTTTGCTACAACCTTTGCATTCCCAGCTGATGCAATGGAGTAGGTTCCATAGGCTCCTCCAAGGGAAAGAAACACTTTAACATTTTGGATCTGACAGTACTGTATTTCGGGGGCTAATTAGGTGCTGGGGCTCCAGTCGCCGCAATGGCCGGCGAAGTTCCAACTCGGGGTTATGCCGTAGCCGAAGTCATCAAGGAAGGGGAGAAGCACAATGTTGTAGTTTCCGGTGACGCATGCTTTCTGTAAGGTGCCTTCGTGGCCATCTTGGCCCCAGTAGATGGCAATCTCGCCAGCTGCGAGGGTGGGCTTGAGGAAGAAGAAAACTGTCACGAGAGAGAAGAGAAGGATCAAAGCTTGGTATTTGGTAGCCATGGCTAAGGGTTTGTAAGGGATTTTCTTGTTTTGGCTCGATATCGAAGAGTGAAGAGTAGAACCCTATTTAGCATACGAGTCATGCTATTGCCACGTTCCTTATACCTACGTTTAGCTATGTTTTTGTCATATCCTTCATTCATTTTTTTTTTATTTTTTTAACTTAATTGTGTATTTCTTTCACTTATGCCACATTACATATGTGGCTGGTGCGTGGGTTTAAAAGGCGTAGAACAAGATTTCCCGTAGCATACAAGAGTTACTATTTACCAAAATATATTGCACGTGTTTTGTAAGTTTAGGTGTCATAATGAAAGGTCCTTTTCATATGGAAATATGACAATTATCTTGATTTGTCGTTTTGATCAGTGAGTGACATTTAACCTGGAAAGTTAAGTTTTTATTGATCCAAAATTTGTGCGAGTGTCCACTAAAGAATAATTAAAGGACGGAAGTGGAGAGAAAAGCTATATATAAACATACAATTGAAGGTTTCATGTAGGAAAAAAAATGGTGTGCAGATCTCAAAATTTCCTCGTATAAAGTGGTGTGGGTAACTGTGTGTATATATAGCAATTCTTAAAGACTCTGCAGATCTCAAAACTCAGCTCAATTCTTTAATATTGCAAGGTATATTTTAGAAAAAGGAAAAAGTGATTAAGAACTTCAATTCTAGAATTTTTTTTTTAAAAAAACGTTCTTGTATATGACCAATAAATTCCTTTCATGTTAATCAACAGGTGGACAAAGGTGTTAAGTCTAATGATCTTATCTCAATTTTTTTTCCCTTAAGATCATCCTCTGATATCTTTGTTTTAGTTCTAGGACACTATCACACATAAACTGTTATATAAAAATATTTAATTTTAGTGTTCCAAAAAATATGTAATTTTAACTCATTCTATTAAAGTTGCATTTAAATATTATCATGACATTATTTATGTATAAATTATGAAAAATATTATATATTTATCATTACTTAATGAAGTGAAAACATTGTTATATATTGCACGTGTTTCATAAGTTCTTTGGTCTGAAAGCCAAAGTTCTTTGAGTGCTTAAAGAAATTATCAGGTAGAAATTGTCTACAGATTCCATATAAATATGAAATTTTCAATAAAACAAGATTGAAAAATTAATGCGAATTGTTTCGAAGTTGGAACTTTATTCCAAAGCTGGTATTTCTGTCTCATTTGTCTGTGGTTCTGTTAGCATACTAATCAAAATTAAAAGAAGATAACAATGGTCTAGTATAGAGGTAGGCATGTTCAAGACGGTCATATCGAAAATGATTCACACTTGTGTATTGCATCTGCAATGGGCATATTCGTTTGAATATGTTCCGATACTATAGTATGACAAAAAGGAAAAAGAAAGAAACGGAATCCTGGGTTAAATATATTATCATAAATTTGTAAAGAAAAAAAATGAAGTGATGTTTTTGCACCATATTTTGTTTTTTGTATCAAATTAAGGTACAACACGGGAGACAGGACCACTTGACCAGTCTTACAAATTAAGAATCAATGTCTTTATTTGCCTTTTTTAACTAGTTACCCACCAAACTCTGACATATGCACCCAACGTTAAACACTTTGTTGTGATCGTATGTCTGCTTGCTGAATTAAAATCCATTGCAGTGGCATACCATTTTAATTTTGAATATGTTTTGTCCCCTAGCTTATCTTAATAAACCATAACCTGATCAATTGAAAATACATTTCAAAATTTGTACACGTGTACAGGAGGAGGGTAACAGATTGGGATTGACCTGCTTCTTTGCAGGTTTCCAACTTCCAGCTAAGGTAGAAATGGTTCTTCCCGTTGTTTATAAAGTTTTTATGTGTCTGAAACCACTCCTGCTTGTGCTTGGATTGTGAATGGTTCTGCTCCTTGTTTCTGATGTTGGTATGTGCCTGACACCATTCTGTCGCTGTTTTAAATGCAGAGTAAATCTTATAGGATAAATTATTAATTTTAATTAACATTGTTGATTGTTATAAATTACAAACACATAGCTAGATATAATTAATTTATGAATGCAATCATTTATTCTGTTATTTTTTTTATTAGTATATGATTAGACACTTGTATTTTACTCAACTACTAAATTGCCTTCTATTTGTATTTCCAGGCACAAGAGCATGTTACTCTTTCCCATAAATTTTGAAGGTCCAATTACTTAAACAAGGGTTTATTCTAAATCTTTACATTGATAAGGTCTTTTTCCTCTGTATATTATGGATTGCATTACTGAGAGGAATAGCAAATTGGCTGGAATATTCTGTTTAACATGTTTTTATACTATTAATTAATACGACAAAGAGTAAACGAAACAAAGAAAAGCGGAGTCAGACCACTCTTACCGAATAACGAACCAAGCATCAATGACTTTTTTTCGCGTTTTTGAAGAGCAGCTTGTACTTTATGAAGTAGACTCAATGTTATATATTGCTCGTGTTTTGTAAGTTTTAGAGGTGTCAAAGCAAGAGTATTCTTTATCTTATGGATATCTTTAATAATACATTGATATTTGTCTTTAAAAAAAATAATGATACTTAATTGTTATCTTAAAATTTTTCTTGTATATTTTATTAATATTTTTAAAAATATAATAACATTCCTTATTAAAAAAATACAATAACACTCAATTGTTATCTTAATTTTTCTATCAAAATTTAAAGTTTTATCATATAAATTTATCTTATATATTAAATGATTTATCTCTTCTCCATTAAAAAGAAGGCTTTTTATTTAGGGATATGATAATTATATTTAGCAACTTGATTTGTCACATCCTCAAATGACGATGATTTGATGGAGAAGTGTTTTAAGGCTCGTCTTGCTGTTGTGCTTCTATCTCCTTCAATGGAAAGGAGTAATTTGACACCAAGGCTTTGGCAATATTGGATTTTGGGTTCTAGAGTGGTGCAAGGGTTATCCTCGGAACCACAATGGGTGATATAGAGCTAATATTCTAATTGAAGTGGACATGAAATGATGGGCATTGCTAAACACTCAATTCAGTGCTGACCATGAAAGGGTTAAATAATAGGTTATGCTTGCTTGAATTCCAGTATTTACGAAGAAAAGATGTGATACTGATACATCTCGTATACTATATTGAAAAGATCCACTATCCACAAAGTAGAATTTGTGAATTAATGTAAAAAGGGAAGACCAAGGTGGGAATTGCGGATAATGCTTTCATACTTGAACTATTTTCTAATCCATAATGCCTGCCCAACAGTGAGGATGCTTTGTTTCAGAGGAGAAAATGTTAATGTATGCATTGGTCATCTTTGTTTTTCTTTTTGTTTGGATCAAAAGTATGGTCATCCTAAACTCAACTCTATTACGTTTAACCATTACCATGCACCCTATTCGTGGTGCTTACACTATGTTGGAAGTGTGATGTAACTACTCATGCAAATAGAATTTTATTAAATTTTCACTTAAAAAAATTTGAACTATAAAATTTCTTAGATTTCATAGGCAAAACTACTAAATCTAATCATAAGATTATGTTTGTGAGACTTTAGTCCTCCGCATTAAGTGGGAGTACTTCAACTTCTTGGAGTGTGCTTGGCTACTTACGCTTGTCATTGTTCAGAAGGTTTAGTTTCTTTTGTGATTCAACACTTGAGTTAGTTTACCTCTAGCAACCTGGTGATTCTTCTGTATTTCTGGTTTAACAAATTTTTGAAAATTGAAAACGTAACAATTTCTTTTTTCATTGTGATAAATATATAGATTGGTACCTAAGATCACTATCATCCAACTCCTTCATCAATAGAAGTTAATTTCTTATAGGGAGAGAATTATGAGTCAATGGAGACAGATGGAACTACATATTCAGGTTGGTTGACGACTATTTCAATGAGTAAGCCACAACAGGCATTGGTTAACCTTCAATGGGGCGAAAAGGAGCCATAGTATCCAAACAATTTTGGTTGAGAATAAGACATTTTAGAGCCATACATTTGAACTTAAATTATCATTCCCTCAAATCAAAGAAAAAATGAAATTCTAACCGATAGCTAAAATGGTGCTAGCAAGAATATCCAAGATACCTTCCACACTTCCTGCTCATAATCACGTTAAAAAAATTGTAACGAAGGTTATGGTGCATTGCAGCATTCTACAATTACAAAAGTTACAAACGTGAGATTAGCCTTCCAACTGTTATATAAGCAACATACCAATGGAAGAAAGAACAAGAGACTAGAGAAAGAAGACTATCTTGTACAATTACATTGTAAATAAAGAATTTGGTCCCTCAATTAATTAATTTATGTCAAGTTGTAGAAGAATTTTAGTTTATAACTTAGTCCTTTATTGTTTAAAATTCACTATTATAAATCAAATCTTGTACATTTTTAACTTCCAATTTTTCCTTTTTATAACCAAAAGTTTAGGGGAGAAGAGTATACCCATTCTAGAGTCAAGAAATGCTTTAAGTTTAATAGAACTCACATTGGTAGTCATAGTTTACTTACCAAAGAAAATTTTTGGTAGAGAGATTTAAATTTAAAGCTTACAAGCAAAGTACTATGAAACTTGCCAGTTAAACAAACCTTGTTGGCTATCCTGCCAAAAATTTAATAGTAATGATTAGGTGCTAATTGAATTTGTTAAATGATGTATTGGAGTGTTACGTATAAAGATACTAAAGTTAATAAAAAATCATGTGTTTGCTCTCCCTTAATTACAATAAAGTTTGTATCCTTGATATACATTTCTGCATTAACATAATTTGATATTCTAATTAAAAATCATTATTCATAGGATCCTTTATTTATAGTGCAATCCAGTATATGCTTGTGATCAAACATTCGGAGATCGCCCTTGTAGTAGGTTACCTAATTATTTCATACAGAGTAGCACAAAAGCTAGCTGGCTAGAGCCAGCATGCCTAGCAGACACTGCTAAGGTTCCGAGCAAACTTCATGATTGAGATGGCACTCTACAGTCAGAGAGACTGGGAAAGCAATCCATAGAAGTTGCGGGACACAGCCCCATCACATACGCATCTGCAAGCTTTGGAAACACTATCCTTAATCTGACCACTGTAGTTAGTTTGACTATCATAATACCTGTCCCACACCATAACTCCACCATAGTTGTCCGCTTACTTAATGTATGGGAGAATCTCGGACTTCAACTCATCTGGTGATATGTAACCAGTGAACCCCTCGTTTTTCGCCGCCAGAACTCCCAAGAACACTGAGTTATTGGGAAGAACGCTTGAGGTCCAAGTGTTCCATGCCTCAAAAAGAGATTCAGTAGAGCCATCGGAATATTCACAAGGAGAGTTGTGGTAGAATTCAACCCATATATAATCAAAAAGCCCAGTTTGGATAGCGCTATCAAGGTAGTAATCAGGGTACACGCATTCTGGGGAAGCAGATAAGTAAATCTTTCTTTCTGTGGTAGAGGCATTGATGGCCCTAGCAAGTGCTTCCCACTTAATGTTTGTACCTTCGGGAACGGGAGTGAATCCATGCCATCCAAGGCTACCTTTCCTAGAGGACCAGATTGATTACTGAGGAAGTTCTCATAGATATATCCAGCAACTTCACTCACCACATCCTGAGATGATGATGATGTGGTGGAGGAGCGTTTTGAGGCTTGTGTTGCTGTTGTAGTGTCTCCTCCAATGGAAAGCAACACTTTGATACCTTTGCTTTGGCAGCCTTGGATTTCAGATTCTAGAACGGTGCAATCAGTACAATGGCTTGCAAGGTTTAGTTCGGGGGTGCTGCCATCTTCATGCAAAATTAGGTATTCAAGGATAACAATGTTGTAGTTTTCCAGTGTCACATGCGGATTCCAAGGTGCCTTCGGCGTAGTTTTGGCCCCAGTAGACGGAAATCTCGCCTCCCGAGGCACACTCAGCGGCATGTGAGAGATCGATGGTGAAGGAGGCTGTGAAGAGGGTAAAGAGGAGGATGAAAACTTGGTTTTCGTAAGCCATGTTTGTGGGTTGTAGTTTTGTTGGTCAGCTAAGCTCGATGACTCCTGGAGTAGGGGAACCAACGAATTTATAGTAGGAGGGAAGTGAGTAACCAATTTCGTAAGTCAATTTTTATTGATCGCTGGCACGTGTTTCCTATTCAAGTTTTGGTAGCTTTCTCCTTTGATAGATATATCTTGGAAAATATATAATAAATTACTTCTCAGCAGACCAGTGATTGGGTTATGCAATCGTTAATTAATTAAACACATTAATAGTGCTTTCAATCAAGTTATAGCTAGAGTATGATCATGCATATTACGTGCGCTTATACCCAGATTATATACTCCAATTACACTTTGAGCAAAGAGTTGTTGCAACTTGGAACAGAATATCCCTTATTCCTGAACTGATAAATGAGTTTCATTAATTTATTTAAGAAATTAATATAACTCAGTATTTTTATATAAAAATAAATAATAATAATAATAATAATAATATTTTCTTGATAGGTAAAGGAAGAGATACTAAGAAATTAATTATAAAGAATAGGTTAATTTAAGACCATTAATATGTAGTAGACAAACTTTACCTGTATTTTACATAGCTAGTTTTAAATTCAAATAAAGAATGAGGGTTATGTTAAGTAATCAACAATCAATATAAAATTGTCAAATTTTTTATATGATGTTGATAAACAAAATTGTGTTGATGCTAAATTGTTAGTCAAAAGCAATATACTGTATGACTTGAGTACAATGTTAAATGAGTTAATTCATTGTATTGGTGCTAGATGTAATGTTAAATAAATATGGGTTCTCACATCTTTCTAAGCATATATGAGTAAAAAAGTTAGTTTATATGATAAAGGAAGAATTTAAAAGAGAGACAAAACAATCAATTAAATTTCCATTTGAAGAAGTTTAATAATCTTAGTGATAAAGGAATGGCCATGAGATGTTGTAAAGGGATTGAACCAATATTGTAAGGATTCCATTATTATGACCTAACTGTTTCTCTTTTCATATTTTACTTAATTGGATAACTTTTTTGAAATATAAAAATTCACTTTTGGATTAAATCTTTCCATCGGGCAAATTATCGAAAAAAACTTTTAAATCATTTCACAATAATTTTGTACACCATCAAAAGGTGTAGCGTAAGCTAGCTGCATGAACCATTTAAAAGAGGGATCATTATTGAACCTCTTATATATTATAATGATATATGGTCTTTTTTCTTTTTTCCATTTGTTCAGCTAGCTATTAATTAATTAAGGATTTGGACCGTTCTCCTTTTAAAAAGATGATAAGGACTTGTATTAGAGCTAGGACCACTGTAATTTACCGAACTATAATCATTAAAGTGCTATAAACATTTTAATATTCTCAATTGAATCACATCAAAAATACAGATGGAGCCTGTTTTGTCTTTATTGCCTCCTCTGATCCTTATATTCTCTGTAAAGAAGCACCTTGTGATGTATATGTAAATAAAGTAACAAAAAAAATCATATAATCATATAATCAAATTTTTGCTCATCATAACTATAATTATTAAATTTGTATTACTATAGAATTATTAAAATTCAATTCACATTGAAAAATTTAAACTTTTCAAAACTTTATCTATATGTTGTATTAAAAAAAGTGTATTTTATGTTAATTTTAGTAATCATAACAATTAAAAGTGCTTTTTATACTTACATCCAAATGACTTTTTAATTTAGAAGTATTTTTTTCATTACAAATTAAAATACAAAAGAATTTTAATTTCTAATAAAAATCTTTCTAAAACAACGCAATATGTGAAAGTCCTGTTTTTCAAGGTCAATCCGAACATGCCCTTAATAAAGTAATCACTGAGATCTAATCGCTGATATCATGATATTATTAATATCTTTTAGGCTGCTTTGTAAACTCTAAAAGTTCTTTCAATTATGCTTCAATCATAGGTGAAAAAGATCGCATTATCCAATCTGCTATCTTAGAAGATTAATTTGAACCTATAATTTTTTACTGAAAAATATTCATTGTGAAGTGGGCTAATTTTAAAGTGCAATTTATATTTTACTGGATAAATCATTAATTTTTATTAACGTTGTTTATTGTTATCAATTGCGAACGCCTAATAAGATATAATTAGTATATGAATGAGATAATTTATTCGCTTATTTCATTATTATATTGTCACACACTTGTATTTCACTCAATTATTGAATTGCCTTCTATTTCTAGTTTCAAAACCAAAAACATATTATTACTCTATCCCAGAAGTTTCAAAGGTCCAATTAATTAATTAAACAAAAATTGTTCTAAATCTTTACCTTGATAAAGTCTTTTCTTCTGTCTGTATATACTTTTTAAAAATATCAGATTCAGTCATGGATTGCATTACTGAGAGGTATAGCACATTGGTTGGCATATCCTGTTTAACATGTTTCGATACTATCAAGATGACAAAAAGGAAAAAGAAAGAAAAAGAAAAAACACAATTAAGACATAGGACCACTTTTATTGATCTGTAACAATAATATATATTTGTGGCCGTTTGGAAGCGAACCATGTCCTCAAATTTTAAATAATGCTAAAATGGGGGTTCACGAAGTTATTGAATCATCAAATCTTGCTTCTACGGTGTATCACTTTCATGTTTTGATGATAATGCTAAACTATGGGAGTACTCTTCTTTCAAACAAAACAATATCCTATTCTTTCTTCAGGAAAGCAATTTTCCTCCAAAACGAACATGTATTCACATACTCGATTAATTTGAAACCAAAAAAAAAAAAAAAATTAATTCTATTCTTTGCTCTTATCCTTATCTTCTCAGTCACGAAGCATACACCTTAAGATACTACCTAAACGTGTTAAAGTAGGTTAGGTCCGTCTTACTCAATTTAATTTGTAAGTTACAATGTAATAAAACAAGATAGGCAAACTTATATTTTTATGTGTAAAAATATATAAATTGATAGATAAATCCATTATATTTAAAAAATAAGTTAAGTTAATATTTTTTTATTAATCAAAATTATAGGTCAGCTCTCACTGCCCCATTTGATAACAAACTGTCATGAGTCATGGTGAGTCAACCGCTTTAACACATCTAAATTCCCACCTACTTACTATTGTGTGCAAATATTGTTCTTCTAAACATTTCATTTTCTTTTATTATTTAAGGAGAAAAATGAAAGTATCTTCGTACACCCAGAAAAAGTTACAAGAAGAGACTTTCAATGCCTAGAAAAATTATAAGAAAATTCAAAATGATACAAATTATTTCACTCCAAAGGCTAATTTGCCTTAGATGATTCTGCCGCAAAATACCAAAAATTCCATCGCAATTCTTATAAAAAAATCTACAGATCGCAATTTATCTCGTTGTTAACACGATGTGATGGGAAGAAAACGTCTATCGCAATATAGTGGTGGAAAATTCCATAGCATTAATTCAGAAGTTTATCACAAAACAATATTAGTGTCGCTTAAAAAAATTATGAAATTATGACAGATTTATAACAGAATTACCGTTACAAATCAAAATCATTTGTGATAGAATTGCAACAAATTTGGATGTGGCACAATAATTCTTAAAATAAGTTTAGAATTATTGTAAATCTGTCACAAACTCATGAATTGTGACTGATAGAACATAATAAAATTGTGATAGAATATGCGAAAAAACATAAATTAGTTTTTGGCTCAGTTGTCATTCTGCGTAAAGTATAAATTGCAACGGAATGCTTGATGCAAATTCATCACAAAAAGTTTAACATATAATTTTCTTCTTCCGTTCCAAATCTATTGCAAATACATTTCAAATATGATTTAATTAAAAGAATTCTTTTTGAAATTGTTTTGTTTAGTCCCCGATTAATTCAAAGCAGTAATATCCAAAGACTACAGCCTCACAGGTGTTGAGAAAATGTATATGAAATATTTTGGATACCTAGGCAGTAAGAAAATCTCCAGGGCAAAAAAAAAGAACAAGTTTCAGCTTTAAGATCCAGTTGCAGACATGAAAATCTCCATTTCACGCACAAGAGCTGCAGCAATATTCCACCCTCAGCGATTTTTGCAAACTCTAAAGGTTTTTCCAATAACACTCCTCAAAATTGAACAGTGATACCTTTCACTCGAATTTCTGATGTGTAGGCTTTTAAGAATTTTTAAATATCGAATATCCAGAATCAGTAATGTAGTATTTATCTATAATAAAAATTTGCTTTTAAGATGAAAATACTTAGTGTTTCTATTTGCCTTGAAGAATTTTTAAATGTAGAATATCCAGAATCAATAAGTAGTATTTATCTATAATAAAAATTTATTAAATTGAAAATAATTGTACAATTATTCACAACCAAAAAGAAAAGCAAAACATACGACTTAACTTTTAGCTAGGTAGCTAAAAAAATTGTAGTTCTAACGTATGAATACAAAGCACATGCTACAAATCACATTCAACAAAAATATTGGTGGATGTTATTTTTTTTCTATGAATGAAAGGTATCTTTTTGTTATCATGAGCTTATATAACAACTTAAGTATAATCTGTGGCTCCTATATAATCCCTGCAGTGTGACCATATGTACATCATCGGTATGAATGCAGGACTATCAATCTTTCATCTTTACTTTTCTGTCGTTTTTTTGTGCAAGAGCTTCCTTAAGTCGAAATAAGTAGCTCATTCCTTTATGTTTCGGGTCATTAGAAATGTTTTGATACCTAATTAGTGCTTTTGTGAAATGGACTCATGGTTATAATTAATTTTTGTTAAATTGCGTTCTGTTTGTAATTTCAAGCCCCAAAAGCATATTACTCTTTCCCATAAGTTTTAAAGGCCGAACTGATTAAACAACCTCTTGATTCAGCCTTCTCCTCTCTCTCTCTCTCTCTCACAAACTAAGTCTTTTCCACTCTGGCTGATATATTTTTAAGAAAAATAGCAGATTTAGCCATGGATTGCATTACTGAGTGGAATAGTATGTTGGCTAGCATATTCTGGGTAACATGTTTGTATATTAATATTAATATGAGCAATAAAAAAGGTAAACTACCCTTTTTTTTTTTTTAACGAAAGATAGACCGATTATCAATTGTATCATTTAAAATTTTTGGTCTTAATCAAATTACTCAAAGATTAATTTTATATCAATTTTAGTCTCAATTGAATCACATGAAAAATATGGGCACCATCTGATGCAGCCTGTTTTGTTTCTATTACCTGCTATGATCCTTATAATTTTTGTAAATAAGAACCACATGATGCTACTGACTTTCAAATCCACGCTGATATTGTTCTTCCAAACATTTTAGAAAGGTCTAATCTTATACTAGTTTATGCAAATTAGAAAAATGAAAGCGCAAAAAAAGTAATTAATGCCATCCAAGGCAACACTTCCTAGAGGACTAGATTGGCCACAGAGGAAGTTCTCCCAGATGTATTCAGCAACTTGATTTGTCACATCCTCAGATGACGATGATGTGATGAAGAAATGTTTTCAGGCTCGTCTTGCTGTTGTCTTTTGGCAGTATTGGATTTCAGGTTCTCGAGTGTTGCAAGGGCTATCCTCGGAACCACGATGAGTGATATAGAGTTAATATTCTAATTGAAGTGGACGTGAAATGATGGACTTTGCTAAACACCCAAGTCAATGCTGACCATGAAAGGGTTATATAAAAGTTATGCTTGCTTGAATTCCAGTATTTACCAAGAAAAGATGTGATAATGATACATCTCGTATACTATATTGAAAAGATCTACTGTGCACTGATCTCTTAGTAAGCAAAATTTGTGAATTAATGTAAAAAGGGATGATCGAGGTGGGAAGTTGGGATAATGCTTTCATACTTGAACTAATTTTCTAGTCCATAATGCCTGCCCAACATAGAAAATGCTTTGTTTCAGAGGAGAAAATGTCAATGTACGCATGGATCATCTTTGTTTTTCTTTTTGTTTGGATCAAAAGCGTGGTCATCCTAAACTCAACTCTAGTACGTATAACCGTTACTAGGCACCCTCACAGTGGTGCTTACACTATGTTGGAAGTGTGATGTTACTACTCACACAAATAGAATTTTATTAAATCCCCACCTAAAAGAATTTGAACCATAAAATTTATTGAATTTCATAGGCAAAATTATTAAATCTCATCATAATATTATGTTTGTGAGAGGTTAGTCCTCCGCATTAAGTGAGAGTGCTTCTACTCCTTGGACTGTGCTTAGCTACTTACACTTGTCATTGTTCACAAGGTTTAGTTTCTTTTGTGATTCAACATTAGTTTATGTCTAGCAACCTAGTGATTCTTCTGTATTTCTGGTTTTACAAATTTTTGAAAACTAAAAATGTAACAATTTCTTTTTTCATTGTGATAAATATATAGATTGGTACCTAAGATCACTATCATCTAACTCCTTCATAAATAGAAGTTAATTTCTTATAGGGAGAGAATTATGAGTCAATGGAGACAGATGGAACTACATATTCAAGTTGGATGACGACTATTTCAATGAGTAAGCCACAACAGGCATTGGTTAACCTTCACTGGGACGAAAAGGAGCCATAGCACCCAAACAATTTTGGTTGAGGATAAGACATTTTAGAGCCATACATTTGAACTTAAATTATCATTCCTCGAATCAAAGAAAAAATGAAATTCTAACCAATAGCTAAAATGGTGCCAGCAAGAATATCCAAGATACCTTTCACACTTCCTGCTTATAAGCACGTTAAAAAATTTGTAATGAAGGTTATGGCGCTTTGCAGCATTCTACAATTACGAAAGTTACAAATGATGAGATTAGCCTTCGAACTGTTATATAAGCAACATACAAATTGAAGAAAGAACAAGAGACTAGAGAAATAGGACTAGCTTGTACAATTATATTGTAAATAAAGAATTTGGTCCCTCAATTAATTAATTTATGTCAAGTTGTAGAAGAATTTTAGTTTACAACTTAGTCCTTCATTGTTTATAACTCACTATTATAAATCAAATCTTGTACATTTTTAACTTCCAATTTTTCTTTTTTATAACCAAAAGTTTAGGGGAGGAGAGTCTACCCATTCTAGAGTCAAGATATGCTATAAGTTTAATAGGACTCAGATTGGTAGTCATAGTTCACTTACCAAAGAAAATTGTTGGTAGAAAGATTTAAATTTAAAGCTTACAAGCAAAGTACTATGAAACTTGCCAGTTAAACAAACCTTGTTGGCTATCCTGCCAAAAATTTAATAGTAATGATTAGGTGCTAATTGAATTTGTTAAATGAATGTATTGGAGTGTTACGTATAAAGATACTAAAGTTAATCAAAAAATCAGGTGTTTGCTCTCCCTTATTTTTTTTTTTGTTAAAGTGCTCTCCCTTAATTACAATACAGTTTGTATCCTTGATATATATTTCTGCATTAACATAATTTGATATACTAATTAAAAATCATTATTCAAACCCAGGATCCTTTATTTATAGTGCAATCCAGTACATGCTTGTGATCAAACATTCATAGATCGCTTGTAGTAGGTTACCTAATTATTTCATACAGAGTAGCACAAAAGCAAGCAGGCTAGAGCCAGCATACCTACTAGACACTGCTAAGGTTCCGAGCAAACTTCATGACTGAGATGGCACTCTACAGTCAGAGAGACTGGGAAAGCAATCCATATAAGTTGCCGGACACTGCCCCATCACATACGCATCTGCAAGCTTTGGGAACACTATCCTTAATCTGACCACTGTAGTTAGTTTGACTATCATAATACCTGTCCCACACCATAACTCCACCATAGTTGTCCGCTTGCTTAATGTATGGGAGAATCTCAAACTTCAACTCATCTGGTGATATATAACCAGTGAACCCCTCGTTTTTCGCCGCTAGAACCCCCAAGAACACTGAGTTATTGGGAAGAACGCTTGAGGTCCAAGTGTTCCATGCGTTAAAAAGAGATTCAGTAGAGCCATCGGAATATTCACAAGGAGAGTTGTGGTAGAATTCAACCCATATATAATCAAAAAGCCCAGTTTGGATAGCGCTATCAAGGTAGTAATCAGGGTACACACATTCTGGGGAAGCAGATAAGTAAATCTTTCTTTCTGTGGTGGAGGCATTGATGGCCCTAGCAAGTGCTTCCCACGTAATGTTTGTACCTTCGGGAACGGGAGTGAAATCAATACCATCCAAGGCTACCTTTCCTAGAGGACCAGATTGATTACTGAGGAAGTTCTTATAGATATATTCAGCAACTTCACTCACCACATCCTGAGATGATGATGATGTGGTGGAGGAGCGTTTTGAGGCTTGCGTTGCTGTTGTAGTGTCTCCTCCAATGGAAAGCAACACTTTGATACCTTTGCTTTGGCAGCCTTGGATTTCAGATTCTAGAACGGTGCAATCAGTACAATGGCTTGCAAGGTTTAGTTCTGGGGTGCTGCCATTATCATGCAAAATTAGGTATTCAAGGATAACAATGTTGTAGTTTCCAGTGTCACATGCGGATTCCAACGTGCCTTCGGCGTAGTTTTGGCCCCAGTAGACGGAAATCTCGCCGCGCGAGGCACACTCAGCGGCATGTGAGGGATCGATGGTGAAGGAGGCTGTGAAGAGGGTAAAGAGGAGGATGAAAATATGGTTTTTGTAAGCCATGTTTGTGGGTTGTAGTTTTATTGGTTGGCTAAGCTCGATGACTCCTGGAGTAGGGGAAGCAACCAATTAATAGTAGGAGGGAAGTGAGCAACGTAAAGATGTCATCAGGTAAAAGTCAATTTTATTGATCGCTGGCACGTGTTTCTTATCCAAGTTTGGTAGCTTTCTCGTTTGATAGATATATCTTGGAAAAATACATAATAAACTACTTCTCAACAGACAAGTGATTGGGTTATGCAATCGTTAATTAATTAAACACATTACTAGTGCCTTCAATCAAGTTATAGCTAGTGTATGGTCATGCATATACGTGCGCTTATACCCAGATTATATACTCCAATTACACTTTGAGCAAAGAGTTGTTGCAACTTGGTACAGAATATCCCTTATTCCTGAACTGATAAATGAGTTTCATTAATTTATTTAAAAAATTAATATAACTCAATATTTTATATAAAATTAAATAATAAGAATAATAATATTTTCTTGAAAGGTAAAGGAATAGATACTAAGAAGTTAATTATAAAGAATATGTTAATTTAAGACCATTAGTATGTAGTAGACAATCTCTATCTATATTTTTCATAGCTAGTTCTAAGTTCGGATAAAGAATAAGGATTATGTTAACTAATTGACGATCAACATAAAACTTTGATTAAATTTCTTATATGGTGTAGATCAACAAAATTGTGTTGATGCTAATTTGTTAGTGAAAAGCAGCATACTATATGACTTTAGTACAATGTTAAATGAGCTAAATTCATTGTATTGGTGCCAGATGTAGTGTTAAATAAATATGAATTCTCACATCTTTCATGAGTAACAAAGTTAATTTATATGATAAAGGGGCAAAAAAAAAAAAGAGAGACAAAACAATCAATTAACTTTCCATTTTAAGGATTTAGTATTTTACTTAATATTAAATATACTATACAATAATCTTAGTCATAAAGGAATCGCCATAAGATGTTGTAAAGGGATTGGACCAATATTGTAAGGTATTCCATTATTATGACCTAACTGTTTCTCTTTTCATATTTTACTTAACTTGGTAAATTTTTTGAAATTTAAAAATTCGCTTTTGGATTAAAAGTATCCATCGGGCAAATTATTCAAAAAACTTTTAAATCATTTCAAAATAATTTTGTACACTATCACAAGGTGTAGCGTAAGCTCGCTGCATGAACCATTTAAAAGAGGGATCATTACTGCAGCTCTTATATATTATAATCATCATGCATGGTCTTTTTTTCTTTTTTCCATTTGTTCAGCTAGCTGTTAATTAATTAAGGATTTGGACAGTTCTCATTTTAAAAGATGATAAGGACTTATATTAGAGTTAGGACCACTGTAATTTACCGAACAGTAAGAATTAAAGTGCTATGAACATTTTACTAGTATCAATTAAATCACATGAAAAATAGGGGTACCATCTGATGGAGCCTGTTTTGTCTCAATTGCTTGCTCTGATCCCTATATTCTCTGTAAAGAAGCACATTGTGATGTGTATGTAAATAAAGTAAGAAAAAGTATATAATCATTGTTTATAATTATGGGAAGCTAAACTCGTTAATATAATAGCAAAATATCAAGTTTTAAGCTCAAAGTTAGTCATGTTTTATAATATCTTTTACGTTACTTTAGGTTCTTTCAATGATACTCTCAAACTTAAGTAATGGTACTTAATATCTCATTTTGTGATATGTAAGCTGAGTCTAACTTAAGCTAAAACAGATGTTACATTGTATTTTTATATGATCTTAAAAATTCTTTAAAATATTGAATATTCAAAATCAATAATGTAGTATTTCCCTGTAACAAAAGTTCATTATATTAAAAATAAAAATAAGTTACCTTGATAAAGTCTTTTCGTCTGTCTCTATTTATATATATATATATATATATATATATTTTAAAAATATCACATTTAGTCACGGATTGCATTATTGAGAGGAATAGCACATGGGCTGGAATATTCTGTTTGACAGGTTTTGATGCTATTAATTAAATGTGTTATCTTAAATTATAAAGGAAAAACAAAATGATTATGAAGCATTGTAATTTTTTATCGCATTAAAGTACAGCACGGGAGTTAGGACCACTCTTGCCGAAGAAACAGCCAAGCATCAAAGACCTTTATTTGCATTTTTGAAGCGAACAGATTGTATTTTATAAAGTGGACATTTTTATATATAACACGTGTCTTGTGTGGTGTAATGATTTATATATATATATATATATATATATATATATATTCTGCATATAAACTAGACACATTCTTACATTTTACTCTTTATTTTTCTTCCTCTTAAAATAATTGAGCCTGAACGAAGGTCCAGCACTCCAACATTTCACATTGTAAGTTTTATATTTGTCAAAGCAAAAGTCCTTTTCATCTTATTGGAAGCTAGCGGGACCATTTCCTCAAATCTTTAATAATGCTAACATGGCAGTTCACAAATTTATTGAATCATCAGATCTTGTCTCGTCCGATGTGTGACTTTCATGGGAGTACTCTTCTTTCAAACAAGACCATGTCCCACTCTTTTTTCAGAAAAAAAGTTTCCCTCCAAAACCAACATGTAGTCACATACTTGATTATATATAATAATATAACAATTACACTTTCAGCAAGGCTCCAAACTGCAAAGAGTTGTTGGAACTTGGAATACAATATCCACTATTCCTGAACTGATTGATAAATTGGTTTCATCAATTTATTTAACAAATTAATTTAACTGTTTATTATATATAAAATTAAATAATAATAATAATAATTTCTTGAAAGGTGAAGGAATAGATACTAAGAAGTTAATGATAATGAATGGGTTATTTCAAGACCATTAATGCGTAGTGGACAATTTTATTATTTGTTCTATTTTTTATTTGTTTAATTTAATTTCGTGATTATGACAACACTAAAGTGGTTATTATGGGTGTTCCCTTTATATAGCAGAATAGAAATGGGTTCATTTGGTACAAGGACAAGAAGAAGATCAATTTTTTATTAACATACTGTGGAATTTATTTTAGATGAGAAGAATTTTTTTAATATAAAAGTGATAAGTTATGTAATATATTATATAATAAAATCTTCAATTCTGTAAAAAATTTTATGGCAACAACTAAATATTATTATCTAATTATGAGTCCGAGGAAGATGAAAAGAACTTTTGCTTTGACACCTATAAAACTTAATTTTGTTTTATAACAACTAATTTTGTAGTATTTCAAATCAATCAAGTATGTGACGATATGTTCGTTTTGGAGGAAAACCTTTTTTCTGGAAAAGGAGTGGGACATGGTTTTGTTTGAAAGAAGAGTACTCTCATAGGTTAGCATCATCATTAAAACAGCATACATCGTACGAAGCAAGATTTGATGATTCAATAACTTTGTGACCCGCCATATACTATTGTTGAATGCGATTTTAGCATGTGATTGATATTCGTATTGGTTACGGCTCGGTCCTGACTCTTTTAGAGAGAGAAGTTGGTGCTAACGTGTAGTGGGTGTGATGTGAAGCCAAGCAATGAGCGAGAGGCTAAATCCAATTACCATTAATGCAACCCCTTGTGCGCACACCAGCTGTTGAATACAACGTATTTAGAGGAAGTTTTGCCACAAAAGATCCCAACACAAAAAAGTAAGGATGAAAGATCGCAAACATGAGTCCGTTTTACAAAGCACTAATTAGGTATCAGAACATTCCTAATGACCAGAATACATACAAGGAAGGAGCAACTTATTCTGATACAATTACATGTATTTTTCTATTATATTATTATCAGTGAATTCTAGTTACATATTTGATTTTTGGACTAGTCTTTGGATATTATATTGCTTTGAATTAATCAGGGGCAAAATAAGACAATTTTAAAAGGAATTCTTTTAATTAAATTATATTTGAAATGGATATACAATAGATTTATAACAAAATAAAAAATAAAAATATTTTAAATTTTTTGTTATGAATTTGCATCAAGTGTTCCGTTGCAATTTATACTTTACATAGAATGACAATTGAGTCAAAAATTAGTTAATATTTTTTTCACATATTTTATCATGATGTTATTATGTTCTATCCGTCACAGTTCATGAATTAATTTGAGACAGATTAATTTATAGCAATTCAAAAGTTATTTTAAGAATTATTGTGGCGGGTTTGCCACATCCAATTTTATTGCAATTCTGTCACGGATGATTCTCAATTGTAACGATAATTCTGTTATAAATCTGTCACAATTTTATAATTTTTTTATTTTTGTTTTGTGACAATAATACCATTTTGTTTTGTGATGAACTTCTAAATTATTGCAATGAAAATTTTCACCGCTATATCGCGATAGACGTTTTCTTCCCATCATGTCATGTTAGCAATGAGATAAATTGCCATGGTTAGATTTGTGAATAATAATTGTGATGGAATTTTTGCTATTCTGGAGCGGAATCATCAAGGCAAATTAGCCTTTGGTGTGAAATAATTTGTATCATTTCGAATTTTCTTATAATTTTTCTAGACATTGGAAGTCTCTTTTTGCAACTTTTTCTTGGTACACAAAGATGCTTTCATATTTCTCCTTAAATAATAAAAGAAAATAAAATGTTCAGAAGAACAATATTTGCATGCAATGGTAAGTAGATCTGCCGTTTTAACCTACGTGATATATAATTAAATAAAATAAGATAGGTTAACTTATAATTTTGATAAATAAATAAATATTATTTTATTTTATTTTATAAATAAAATTAATTAATTTATAATTTATAAATTAATATATTTTTATATATAAATATATATATTAATTTATCTAATCTTATATATTATGATTTATAAATTAAATCAAATAAAATAGACCGGCCAAACATACACAACCCACTTTAACATTTCTATGGATATTTTGAGGTGTATTCCTTGTGACAGAAAATAAGGATAAGAGCAACCACTGGAATTAATGCTTACAGTACGAATGTACGATAAAAGTGGTCCTTAACTGATCAATCCTTATCCCCCTTCTCCAATGGGAATGGTCCAAATAGATCCTTAATTAATAGCTGGTTGGACAAATGTGAAAAAAAAAAAAGGAAAAAACGTGGATGATAGTAATACTTTAACTTTGAAGGCTTTAAAGTGAGCAAATAATTATTCAATGAAGATCTTTACAGTCTAAATTTTTATTTTTACATCAAACTTTAAAATATACGTTTATAAATACGTAACAATTTTCTCTTCATTCATCATCCTTTGATTATTCATTAACGGACACCCGCAAATTTAAATCAATGAAATCTTAAAACAATTTTAAAGGACATTCTCTCTAAATTTCATGCCTAATAATTTACTATAATTATCATATTTTTAGATGAAAATAACTTTTTTTTATATAAAAGTGATAAGTTATTTGACATATATATAATAAAATCCTAAATTTTGAAAAAAAAATTTAAGATAATAACTAAATATTACTATATTAAGTGTCACTAAAATTAAAAGAATTTTTGTTTTGACGCTTATAAAACTTAATTTTTTCTATAACAACAACTAATTAAGAAAAATCTTTTAATTTCTACTGTCAACTTAATTATTTCTAGACTAACTTAAAGGTAACAGCTGAAAATATATATTCATTTCTATTCAACCTTTTCACTTTATTAACAATGATAATCAATTAATAATTTGTAATGATTAAATGTCAAAACCTACAATCAATTAATTGATGATTATCTACCCCTTTAAAAACTCTCCCATCCAACCACTGTGGGATTTTGTTTGCAAACTCTAAATGATTGTTTCAACAACACCCACTCTCCAATTTCCATAGAGAGGGCAACTGCAGTTTCAAAACTTTCACTTTCATCTACCTCTTCTTCCCATTCTTCAACATAAACAGCCCCTTCTCATCATACCTTGAATAACATTTTGTACAAGTTGATTCCTCAACAATGAAGAACTAGAAAAACTCAAACTGCTTGAAAATTTTGATGTTTTTAAGAAAATCGCTTGAGAGAACACTAAATATATCATTAATCGAATCTCATATATTACAGTCACAGATGAGAATGACAAATAATAAAAAGCATATATGTGATTGATCAATTATTTTAAAAGTTTGAGTTTAACAAAGATCAAATTCTAACAATTAGAAAGGCTTCAACTACATTAAGAATTGAAAAATAATTTATATCTCGCATGCAATATATTTCTTATTAAGGTTACATCATAGTACATTATTTTAATTTGAAAATACGAGTAGCTGTGAAATTAACTCGTAACATTATGGCACTTAATATATTTTAACTTAATAACTTGAATCATTGATTTAACATGAATTCTTATATTTTATTTTCTCTAATTAATTTTCACTTTTATATTGAGAGGCATCCCATGCTTTTTTTTTTTTTTTAATTTTCTTGTCTAGCTTAACTTTTCTTTTTTTACTTTATGCATCACCTTACCTTTTTTTTACTTTAATTTCTCTAATTTGCGTAAACTAGTATGAGATTAGACCTTTCTGAAATGTTAAGAAGAACAATGTCTGCAAGCATTTGAAAGTAAGTGGCATCACGAGATTCTAAGCAGGCAATAGAGACAAAACAGGCTCCATCAGATGGTGCCCATATTTTTCATGTGATTCAATTGAGACTAAAATTGATATAGAATTAATCTTTAAGTAATTTAATTAAGACAAAAGATTTTAAATGATAAAATTGATAATCGGTGTATCTTTCAATAAAAAAAAGTAGTTAACCTTTTTTGTTGCTCATATTAATATTGATATACAAACATGTTACACAGAATATGCTAGCCAACATACTATTCCACTGAGTAATGCAATCCATGGCTAAAAATATGCATAGACAGAGAGGAAAAGACGTAGTGAGAGGGAGTAGAAGGCTGAATCAAGATGTTGTTTAATTAATTCGGCCTTTTAAAACTTATGGGAAAGAGTAATACGCTTTTGGGGCTTGAAATCACAAACAGAACGCAATTTAATAAAAATAATTATAACCATGAGTCTATTTCCCAAAAGCACTAATTAGGTATCAAAACGTTCCTAATGACCAGAACACATACAAGGAAGGAGCTACTTATTCTGATACAATTACATGTATTTTTCTACTATATTATTATTAGTGAATTCTAGTTACACATTTGATTTTTGGACTAGTCTTTCGATATTATATTGCTTTGAATTAATCAGGAGCAAAATAAAATAATTTTAAAAGGAATTCTTTTAATTAAATTATATTTGAAACGGATATGCAATAGATTTATAACAGAATAAAAAATATATATATTTTATATTTTTTGTGATGGATTTGCGTCAAACATTCCGTTGCGATTTATACTTTACACAGAATGACAACTGAGTCAAAAATTAATTCATATTTTTCCGCATATTCTATCATAATTCTATTATGTTCTATCCGTCACAATTCATGTATTAATTTACAACAGATTAATTTATAACAATTGAAATGCTATTTTAAGAAATATTGTGGCAGGTTTGCTGCATCTAATTTTATTGCAATTCTGTCACAGATGATTCTCAATTGTAACGATAATTCTGTTATAAATCTGTCACAATTTCATAATTTTTTTTTATTTTTTTGTGACACTAATACTGTTTTGTTTCGTGACCAACTTCTAAATTATTGCAATGAAAATCTTCACCAATAGATTGCGATAGACGTTTTCTTCCCATCACGTCACATTAGCAATGAGATAAATTACGATGGTTAGATTGCGGATAATAATTGCGATGGAATTTTTGGTATTCTTTGGCGGAATCATCAAATCAAATTAGCCTTTGGTGTGAAATAATTTGTATATTTTGAATTTTCTTATAATTTTTCTAGGCATTGGAAGTCTCTTACTGTAATTTTTTCTTGGTACACAAAGATGCTTTCATTTTTCTCCTTAAATTATAAAAGAAAATAAAATGTTTACAAGAATAATATTTGCATGCAATTGTAAGTAGGTGGGAATTTGGAGGTCCCAAAGCGGGTTTGCCGTTTTGACTTGCGATAGTATATAATTAAATAGGATAGGATAAGTCTGCTCACAATTTTATTAAATTAAGAAATATTAATCTAACTTATTTCATAAGTAGATTGGATCAATTTGTTAATTATAAATTAATATATTTTTACACATAAAAATATAAATTAACTTACCTTATCTTGTTATGTTGTAAATCACAAATTAAATTGTACAAAACAGTTGAGCAGATAGTTACAAGTCACTTTAACATGTCTAGGTTGCTTCTTGAGGTGTATGTGACAGAAGATAAGGATAAGAGCAAGTTAAAGAATTATTGCTTGTACGATAAAAGTGGTCCTTAACTTTTTAATCCTTATGCTCCTTCTGACATGAGAATGGTCCAAACCGATCCTTAATTAATAGCTAGTTGGACAAATGAAAACGAAAAAAAAAAAAAAAAAAAGGAAAAGAAGCGTGGATGATAGTAATACATCATCTCTGAAGGCTTTAGAGAGAGCAGATAATTATCCGATGAAATTTTGATATCTTCAGAGTTTAATTTTTTATTTGTACACCAAACTTTAAATTATAGGGTTATATATAGGTAATACTTTTCTCTCCTATCACCATCCTTTGATTATTCATTAACGGACATTCGCATAAATTTAGATAAATGAAAACTTAAAACATTTCTAAAGCTCAAGGACACTCTCTCAAATTCCATACATAAATCACTACAATGATCATATTTTTAAATGAGAATAACTTTCATTTATATAAAAGTGACAAGTTATTGGAGATATTATATAATGAAATCCAAAATTTTGAAAAGAAAAAGTTTTAAGAAGTAATAATTATCAGTAAAATGAAAAGAACTTTTGCTTTGACACCTATAAAACTAGATTTTTTTTTTTTTAACAACTAATTTTTTACTGTTTCAAATCAATCAAGTATGTGGCTACATTTTCGTTTTGGAGGAAAACTTTTTTTCTGGAACAGGAGTGGGACATGGTTTTGTTTGACAGAAGAGTACTCCAATAGGTTAGCATTATCGTTAAAACATGAAAGTCGTGCGTCGTACTAAGCTAGATGTGATGGTTCAATAACTTTGTGACCTGCCATTTTGGCATTTTTCAAGGTTTGAGGAAATGAAACTGCTTCCAAACAACCGCACATATATATTAATGTTGAATGCGATGTTAGCATGTGATTAAGATTCGTATTGGTTGCAGCTCCGTAGAAGTGGTCCTAACTCTTTTTGAGAGAGACATTGGTGCTAACGTGTAATGGGTGTGATTACATATACGGTCATATTGTAAGGATTACATAGGAGCCACAGATTATACTGACGTTGTTATATATGCTCGATCATGATGATAAGAAGATACCTTTCTTGGACGGAGAGAGTAACAAATCACAAACTAAAGTGTTAAGTATCATTATTCAAGTTTGAGAAGCATAATTGAAAGAACCTTTAGAGTTTGCATAGCAACCTGAAAGATATTAAAAAATATGACCAACTTTGAGTTTAAAACTCAATATTTTGCTATTATATTAACAAGTTTATCTCCCCAAAATTATATAAGAAGAATGTATTTTTAAGCAATGATTATATGATTTTTGTTATTTTATGTACATAAACAGATTTCAACTTCTTACATAGTGACAAAAATTATTAAACTTAAGAGTTTCTACAAAACTAACGCTTTAACGAGTCAAGCAAAACAAACACTAAAGCACTTTTCTTTGGTGAGCTAGGATATAAATGTGGATTCAAACTAATTAATTAAGCATGGTAATTAGATCTCAGTGATTACTTTATTAAGAGCATGTTGGATTGACTTTTAGAATATGCATTGCATATTGCGTTGATTACAATATGCATTTCTTTTGCACCGAACTTCAAATTATATGCTCATATATAGGTAATAATTTTCTCTCCTTTCACTGTCCATTGATTATTCATTAACAGACACGTGAAAACGTAAATCTTCTCTGAAGTTAAAGGGCACTCTCGCAAATTTAATACATACAATTTTTAAATATGACAATTCACTATAATAATTATATTTCTAAATGAAAAGGACTTTTATTTTAATATAGACGTGACGAGTTACCTAATACACAAATAAATTTACAAAATAAAATTCTAAATTTTGAAAGAGAAAAAAAATTATAATTGAGTGTAACTATACTATTAAATGGTGCCGACCATAAGATAAAAGAAATTTTTGCTTTGACACACATATAAAACTTAAAAAGGGAAATGTTGGTGCAATGACCCTATTTTCAGGCTCAATTATTTTAAAAGGAGAGATAATGAACAGTAAAATGTGAGAATATGTACAGTTTGTGTGCAAACTTTACATGTACATAAATCATTACCCTTTACAAACCACGTGCAATATATAACAGTGTCCACTTCATAAAATACAATCTGTTCGCTTCAAAAATGCGAATAAAAGTCTTTGATGCTTGGCTTGTTGTTCGGCAAGAGTGGTCCTAACTCCCGTGCAGTACATTAATGTGATAAAAAATTACAATGCTGCATAATCATTTTGTTTTTCCTTTACAATTTAATGATAACACATTTCATTAATACTCTCTCAGATTTACAATATTTGTCTTTTAAGTTTTAAGTACAGGATATAAGATAGCTATTAAATAATATTAAAAGTAATAAAATATTGTTTTTTCTTCCTAAAGTACTCTCCTTAAAAAAAACTCAATTAGTTGAGCATTTAATAAAGATAAAAATTTTAATTAAGTTAAAATTGATAAAGTATAATTAATTCTACTTTATTTTTGAGAAAATGATAATTAAAAATGACTAAAACAAAGACTCTAAAAGGTTAGTTCTTATGAACCAAAGGGATTAGCACCAAAACTTGTCAAACAGAATATTCCAACCAATGTGCTATTCCTCTCAGGAATGCAATCCATAACTAAATTTGATATTTCTTAATATATATAGATATATATATAGACGAAAAGACTTTATCAAGAATTTGATATTTCTAAATATATATATATATATAGATAAATAGATAGATAAATGAAAAGACTTTATCAAGGTAAAGATTTAGGGCAAATATTTGTTTAATTAATTGGACCTATAAAACTTATCGGAAAGAGTAAAATGCTTCTGGCACTTGAAATTACAAATAAAAGGCAATTCAGTTCTACACGGGAGTTAGAACGGGTAAGGATTTATCTTGAGCTAGTGCCCATAAGCTATTGTGCTTGAAATCCTTACCTTTTTTTTGTAACTTATTTTTTTATGTAATTAAGAAATTTTTAAATGTTTCAGTAGGATAAAAGTATGTGAATTTAAAAATATTTTGTGTATTTGTTAAGTTTTTCCATTTTAATGATTAAAAGAACAAATAGAAAGGAATATGTGTGATTGTTATTCTCTCTGTTTATGAAAGATATCCTCTTTTTTATTTTTCTTTTATCCAAATATCCTCACACCCTTACGGGATAGGACTAATTTTAGCTGAGGTGAGAGAATAAGGGTTAAACCTTTGGCCTAAGATGTAAAGGTAGGAATTGCAAGCAATCCCTCACCTCAAAGATCGAACTTGCCGTTCGCATTCCCAAAATCTCAAATTCTTACCACTGAGGCAGCCCCCTTGGGGTAAAGGTGCCTTCTTTTTATCACGAGCATATACAACAATGTCGGTATAATCTGTGGCTCCTATGTAATCCTTACAACGTGACCATATAGGTACGTCATCCCTAATGCAGCAACAACTAAAAATTGTCAATCAAACCTAAAAGTAGTTCCTACCGTAATCGTTTGGAGAGTACTAAATGACGGTACACGAAGTTATAGTATTTTCCAATCCTGTTTCTTACAAGATTAATTTGAACCTATAATATTTTACTGAAAAATATTCATTGTGACGGTATAATGTATAGTATTATCCAATCTTGTTTCTAACCAGATTAATGTATATAAACCATTAAATTTTATTAATGTTGTTCATTGTTATAAATTACAAACGCCTAACTAGATATAATTAATATATGAATGAGATAATTTATTCTCTTATTTTTCGTTATTATATTATCATATACTTGTATTTCACTCAATTATTGAATTGCCTTGCAATTCTAGTTTCAACACCAAAAGGATATTACTGTTTCCCAAAAGTTTTAAGGGTCCAATTAATTAATTAAACAAAAATTGTTATAAGTCTTTACTTTGATAAAGTCCTTTCCTCTGTCTGCACATATAGGAATAGCACATTGGTTGGCATATTCCTTTGAACATGCTTTGATACTATCAATATGACAAAAAAGAAAAAGAAAGAAAAGAGGAAAAAGAAAAGGTTAGGACCACTTTTACCGAGCTGTAACCGATACGAATGTTAATCAAATGCTAAAATCGCATTCAACAATAATATGTTTGTGTGGTTGTCTGGAAGCAAGCCTGACCATTTCCTCGAATGTTAATCAATGCAAGTTAATTTAAGTAAAAGATATTTAAATATTTTAAGTAAATTATTTTAAATTTAATTTAAATTATATATATACAAAAAATTTTAGAAGAGATTTTTTTCTAAATGTCTAACAATATCTTAAAAAAAATTAATTTTTAACTACTAAATAGAAAATATTTTAAAAAAATCAGAACTAAAAAAAGTCCTAAAATTTACCGAACTGTAAGCATTAAAGTGCTTTAAACATTTTAATAGTCTGAATTAAATCACATGAAAAATATGGGCGCCATCTGATGGAGTCTGTTTTGTCTCTATTGCCTCCTCTGATCCGTATATTCTCTGTAAAGAAGCACTTGGTGATGTATATGTAAATAAAGTAACAAAAATCATATAATCATTGTTTATATATACATTCTTCTGATATAATTATGGGAAGCTAAATTGGTTAATATAATAGCAAAATATTAAGTTTTTTTTTATGAAATTTAAGGTATCTCCTAATCGGTAATCAGTGACTAATTCTCTTTGAACTGTAGAGATCGTCAAAATAAGTATAACCTCTCCCAATAAAGTCTTATCCATACATATTGGCTTGAACTCAAAGCAGCATACTTAAGAAATATAAGTATCTACCAACTATGTTAAGCCTTATTGGTACTAAATATTAAGTTTTAATCCTAAAGTTAGTCATGTTTTATAATATCTTTATGTTGCTTTATATACTCTAGAGGTTCTTTCAATGATGCTCCTCAAACATAAATAATGATACTTAATATTTCATTTTGTGATTTATAAGCTGAGGACAACTTAGACTAAAAAAGATGATACATTGTGTTATGATGCTAAAGCTTCTTTAAAATATTGAATATTCAAAATCAATAATGTAGTATTTCTCTATAACAAAAGTTCATTATATTTAAAATAATTGTATAATCATTAAAAAAAAAAATAAGTTACAGAATAAAGGTAAGGATTTCAAGCACACTGGCTTATGGGCACACTAGCTCAAAATAAAGTCTTTCCGTCTATATATATATATATATATATATATATATATATATATATATTAAGAAATATCAAATTTTTGATAAAGTCTTTCCGTCTATCTATATATATATATATATATATATATATATATATATTAAAAAATATCAAATTTAGCTATGGATTGCATTCCTGAGAGGAATAGCACATTGGCTGGAATATTCTGTTTGACAAGTTTTGGAGCTAATCCCTTTGGTCCATAATAACTAAGCTTTTACAGTCTTTGTTTTAGTCTTTTTTAATTATCATTTTCTCAACAATAAAGTAGTATTAATTATACTTTATCAATTTTACCTTAATTAAAATTTTTATCTTTATTAAATACTCAACTAATTGAGTTTTTCTAAGAAGAGTACTTTAGGAAGATAAAACAATATTTTATTACTTTTAATATTATATAATGGCTTTCTTATTTCCTTACTTAAAACTTAAAAGACAAATATTGTGAATCAGAGAGAGTGTTAATGAAATGTGTTATCATTAAATTGTAAAGGAAAAACAAAATAATGAAATGTGTTATCATTAAATTGTAAAGGAAAAACAAAATAATTATGCAGCATTGTAATTTTTTATCACATTAATGTACTGCACGGCAGTTAGGACCACTCTTGCCGAATAAACAGCCAAGTATCAAAGACTTTTATTCGCATTTTTGAAGCGAACATATTGTATTTTATGAAGTAGACACTTTTATATATTGCACGTGTTTTATAAGGGGTAATTGGGCCTGAACGAAGGGCCAGCGCTTCAACATGTCCCTTTGTAAGTTTTATAGGTGACAAAGTAAAAGTCCTTTTCATCTTATTGGAAGCTAGCGGGACCATTGCCTCAAATCTTTAATAATGCGAACATGGCAGTTGACAAAGTTATTGAACCATCAATTCTTGTTACGTACGATGTATGACTTTCATGTTTTAATGATAACGCTAACTTGTGGAAGTACTCTTCTTTCAAACAAAACCATGTCTCAGTCTTTTTTCAGGGAAAAAAAAAATTCCTCCAAAACCAACATGAAATCACATACTTGATTAATTTGAAACAGAAACAAAAGATTAATTAGTTGCTACAAAAGATTAAGTTTTATAAGTGTCAAAGCAAATTTTTTTTTTCAGTTTTTTGACACTTAATATTGTAATATTCAGTTGTTGTCTTAATTTTTTTTTAAATTTAAGATCTTATTATATAATGTGTTATGTGACTTACCACTTTTATATAAAAAAAGGTTCTTGTCATCTAGAAATATGATCATTATAATGATTTGTTATGTATGAAAATTGTATGTATGAAATTTAAGATAGTGTCCTTTAACTTCAGAGAGATGTTTTGAGTTTTTATTGATTTAAATTTGAGTGTTTATTAATGAAAAATCAAAGGACTTGGAATGAAGAGAAAAGTATTGCCTATATATAAGCCTATAATTTAAAGTTTGGTGTAGAAATGAAAAATTAAACTACTTAGATCTCAAAATTTCTTCGTATAATTATTTTTTCTCTCTAAAGCTTTCGGAGATAATGTATTGCTATCATTTTTTCTTTTTCCATTTGTCCAACTAGCTATTAATTAAGGATTTGGACCATTCTCACTTCAAAAGGGGGATAAGGATTAAAAAGTTAAGTACCACTTTTATCAATCTGTAAACATTAATTCTGTTCCTTGCTCTTACCCTTATCTTCTGTGTTATAGAGCATACATCTCAAGATGTCACTAGAAGTATTAAAATGGGTTAGGCTAACCAAGTTGGCCTATCCATTTAATTTAATTGGTGAGTCACAGTGTGATGGGACAAAGTAAGTTAACTAATAGTTTTATGTATAAAAATATATTGACTTATAAATTACGAGTTGATCCACTCTATCTAAAAGACATGTTAGAATAATATTTTCTTAATCCGTCAAAATTACAAGTCAATCCACCTCACCCAATATAATTGCAAACCATTACAAGTTAAAGTATACCAGCTTACTTTGACACTTCTAAATTTTCATCAACTTAATATTACATGTAGATATTGTTCTTCTAAATATTTTATTTTCTTTTATTATTTAAGGAGAAAAGTGAAAGCATCTTTGTGTACCCAGAAAAAGTTGCAACCGGAGACTTCCAATGCCTAGAAAACTTACAAGAAAATTCGAAATGATATAAATTATTTCACACCGAAGGCTAATTTGCCTTAGATGATTCTGCCGCAGAACACCAAAAGTCCATTGCATTTGTTATTCGCAAATCTACGCATTGCAATTTATCTCATTGCTAACATGATGTGATGGGAAGAAAATGTCTATCACCATATAGTGGTGGAAAATTCTATCGCAATAATTCAGAATTTCATCGCAAAACAGTATTAGTGTCACTTGAAGAAAATAAACAAAATTATGAAATTGTAACAGATTTATAACAAAATTATCCTTACAAATGGGAATCATCTATGACAAAATTGCAACAAAATTGGATGTGTCAAACCTGTCAAGATAGTTCTCAAAATAAGTTAATTTGGAACTGTTGTAAATTTGTCCCAAACTCATGAATTGTGATAGATAAAATGCAATAAAATCATAATAGAATATGCAGAAAAACATAAATTAGTTTTTGACTCAATTTTCATTCTGTGTAAAGGATAAATTGCAACAAAATGCTTGATGCAAATCCATCACAAAAAATCTAAAATAAATATTTTTATATTCAGTCGTAAATCTATTGCACATCGATTTCAAATATGATTTAATTAAAATAATTCTTTTTAATATTATTTTGTTTTGCCTCTGATTAATTCAAAGCAATAATATCTAATGATTAGTCCAAAAATTAAATATGTAACTAGAATTCACTAATAATAATGTAGTAGAAAAATACATGTAATTGTATTAGAATAAAGTCAAAATGCAATTGTCATCGACAACGCTAAAGCATCCTCTTCACCTTTACTATAACCATTCAAATTGTTTATAAAATTGTTGTCATTGACATGTCCTAATCGTAGTGTGGCTCTAGTAAAATAAGTTTTGATTGATCAGGTGGCTGTGCCAGCGAATCAGCTCGGTGATAAGCAACGTTGGTATAATCTGTGGCTCCTATGTAATTCTTGGAGTGGTGTTAACTGTGTATAAGAACACTACAATCAAACAGAAACAAAAAAAAAAAAAAATCAAACGAAACATTTTAATTTTCTCTTTCAGTGTGTAAGTTGCTAGTACTCCAAAACCACGTACTAACAACATTTCCTTAATTCTTGCAATGTGACCATTTGTAAAACACGGAAATGATTGGCTTACGTCGCTTGCATCCACGTTTTTCCTACATATGTGATGTGGTGTAATGACGAACATAGATGGAGCGTTAGGAAGCAGAAATCAGTGGCTCGTGTTCAACCACACCAGCCAACGTAGCCAAATTGTAAGGATAAAGAAGTAGAAATATCAGCACCGGTAAAACATCCGTAATGAATGCAGGGCTATCAATCTTTCATCTTGACTTTTCTGTCGGCATTTATTTTTTGGTGCAAGAGCTTCCTTGTATGTGTTCTGGTCATTAGAATTGTTTTGATACCTAATTAGTGCTTTCGTGAGTAGGACTCATGGTTATAATTATTTTTATTAAATTGCGTTCTGTTTTAATTTCAAGCCGCAAAAGCATATTGCTCTTTCCCATAAGTTTTAACGGCCCAATTAATTAAACAAAAATTGTTCTACTATGTAGAATAGTACGTTGGCTGGCATATTGTGTGTAACATGTTTTAAAAAAATTAATATGACCAATAAAAAAGGTAAAATACTTTTTCTACTTAAATTAAAAACTAGGTCAGTTAAAAAGTTTTTGTCTTAATTATGTTACTCATAGATTAATTTTATATTAATTTAATCTCAATTGAATCACATGTTGATTAAGCCTGTTTAGTCTCTATTGCCTGCTCTGATCTACTTGAGTTAATTTAAATAACTGAGACTTGAGATTGCAAGTACATCCAGTCTTTGTCCTGTTGTTAGCTGTGACATTCCACCAAGTGCAAACAGAGCCTTCAATTATGTCACACGTGTCTTGTCTTAGAGACTGCATTTTTTTTAGTTACAAAGAGAGGATAATGGCTTTTAACAGCAAAAAAAAAAATAATTAAGCTTATAGATTCAAAAATAATAAAAAATAAGGTGACCACATAAATTAATAGCTGAGTCTTAGAGACTGGATCTACTTGCACCATACGATGGAGCCTGTTTTGTCTCTATTGCCTGCTCTGATCCTCATATTCTCTGTACCTCGTCATGCCACTTACTTTCAAATGAATGCAGACATTGCTCCTCAGAAAGGTCTAGTCTCATCATAGTTTATGCAAATTAAAAAAATTAAAATGAAAGAAAAAGTAAGGTGATATAGAAAATTACAAAAGAAAAAGCATGGGATGCCTATCCATATAAAAGGAGAAAATTAGAGAAAATAAAATATAAGAATTTGTGTTAAATGAGTAATTTAAGTTATTAACTTAAAATATATTATGAGTTAATGTCATAACTACTCGTATTCGCAAATTAAAATAAACATACTATAGAGTAACTCTAATAAGAAATATATTGCATGCCAGATATAACGTAGTATTTTTCTGTAACAAAAGTTTATTATATTAAAAATAATGTAGTATTTGTCTTTAACAAAAGTTCATTACATTAAAAATAATCGTATAATAATAAAAAAGAAAAATAAGCTACAAAATAAAGGTAAAAATTTCAAGCACACTAGCTTATGGTTGCTGGAAGTCTCAGTGTTTAGCCTCTACAGGCAAAGTGACTCCAGCTCAATTTGTAATCTCTGCCATTTCTGCATTTTAAATGCAAAACAACAATTTTCTTATTGGGGTCCCAATGAAATTGAAAAATTGCAGAAGAAGTTCATACAGGGTGACACTGATTCCAAGCATCAAATTCACCTTGTTGACTGGAGTAAAGTCTGTTTACCAAAGCACATGGGCGGCTTGGGCTTAAGAGATTTAAGATGGATGAATGATGTCTTTTTTCATAAGGTTGCTTGGCAGTTTTGTGTAAATAATGTACAAACCTCTTTTCTAAACGCCAATCCAAACAGGGCCTCAATAAAGTAAAAACCGATGACGAATCACCATGCTTAATAAGTTAGGATCCATATTTACTTCCCCACACAAAAGAAAAGTGCCATAGTTTTTTTTGCTGAACTCAGTCAATTTTGTAGAAACTCTTAAGTTCAATATTTATTGTCAATGTATTAAATAGAAGTTAAAATATGTATATGTACATAAAATAACAAAAACCATATAATCATGTTTATAAATACATTCTTGTTGTATAATTGTGGGAAACTCAACTAGTCAATATAATAGCATACTATTGAATTTGAAGTTCAAAATTAGTCACGTTCTATAATATCTTTCCCGTTGCTTAGCAAACTTTAAAAGGTTCTTTCAATTATGCTTCTCAAACTTAAATAATGATACTTAACACTTTATTTTGTGATTTGTAAGCTGAGGCCAACCTAAACTAAAGAAGATGATACATTGTATTTCTATATGATCATTAGAATTCTTTAAATATTGGATATTCAGAATCAATAATATGTGTGATTGTTATTCTCTCTGTCTATGAAAGGTAATTTAATTAGAGTTTAGATAGATCAAACTTACATTAAGATATAAATAAATTAAACAATAAATAAAAAAAATATAAGATAACCAAAAAAAAATATAAATGAAGATGTGATTTTATTGATAAGCGTAAAGGACTTCTCACTTCAACTGTTTTTAAGCGGGACCATCTTTCATCTTTACTTTTCTATGTGGACTTTTTTGTCTTGGTATCACCTAAAACTTTTGCTGGTGGCCGCATTTTTCCTCCATCAAAAACATTATACTCAGCACTTCATTTTATGACTTCAAGTCGGGACCAACCTAAACTGAAAAAGATAATATCTTATGTTTCCAAATCATTTTAAGAATTCCTTAAATGTAATAAAAGATTGTCATATTAAAGATAATCGTATATTGATTCAAAACAAAAACAAATAACGAAACATATAACGTAACTTATAGTTAACTAAGAAAATTGTAGTTCTGACATATGAAGACCAAACACATGCGCTAAAATCACATTCAACAAAGATATTTGTGTATGTTATTTTCTGTCCATGAATGAAAGGCATCTCTTTGTTATCATGATCAGCATGTATAACAGCGTAGGTATTGTTAGAGTGACAATAAAATATAAAATTATTTATGAACTTTTACTCAAAAATTTAACTTTTTAAGATAGTTAAGTCTTTGATATAATATTAAAGCTTTGGTTAGTTAAGAATTCAATTCTCATCACCATTCAAAAATTAAAAATTGTTCATACTTCATATTCACAAAAGATTTAAGCATAAAGAAACATATTAAAGAGATAAAATACATGTGGTTTGAACTTGTTGACCCGTTATTCCCTAATAGGTATAAGGTATGGCTCCTATGTAGTCCTCACAATGTGACCATACGTACAAATAGTATATTGGCTCGCATATTCTATTTAACTAGTGTTTGTAAAAATGAATCGATCATTAAACAGGTAAAGTTACTGAGTTATTGGGTCACTGGTTCATCCAGTCAGTTATTGATAGATTTGAATGAAAATTAAATAATATATAAATATTTATATATTATTTTTAAATTTAAATGAAACATAACAACTACATATAGGGATAAAATAAGTCATTGGAGAGGCAGATGGAACTACATATTCAAGTTGGTTGTGGACTATGTCAATGAGTAGGCCACAGGAGGCAGAAGGGAGCTATAGCAGCCAAACAATTTTGGTTGAGGATAAGTCATTTTAGATCAATGCATTTAAACAAATTATCATTTCCTCAACTCAATGAAAGAAGAAAGAAAAAAAATGAAATTCTAACTAATAGCTAAAATGGTGCTAGCAAGAATATGCAAGATACCTTTTACACGTCTTGCTCATCATCATGTTAAAAAATTCGGCAATGAAGGTTATCGCACTTGACGGCATTCTAAAATTACACAAAATTATAAACGATGAGATTAATCTTGGAACTGTAATATAAGCAACATGCCAAATGAAGAAAGATCAAGAGATAGGGGAAGAAGGCTCATTAAATAGTAGATTAAGAAATGGGTCCCCCCATTAATTAAAATATGTGAACTTGTAGAAGAATTTTAGTTTATAAGTTAGTCCTTTATTCTTTAAAACTCACTATTATAAATCAAACCATATATCTCTTTAAGCCGCAGATTTGTTTCCTTTTTAATAATCAAAAGTTTAGGAGAGGGGAGAATATCAAGGAACTAACCCTGTTAAAAAGGTAAAATATTAAATATAGGTTCAAGATTAGTTTTAAATCTTTAACACATCTTTAATTAAAGCCAACGAGTTCCCGATTAAAGCCAACAATGCTTTCCTACATTCCTCCTCGCCTGGTTCCTCCCTTAGCAGAAGAACCTCCGCTACCTCCACCCCCTGTAAGTCAATTGTGAGCCATCAATTGCCATGATGATTTGTCATAATCAACCTGCAATCCAGGAAACTTCACAACGGAAGACAAATACCCTGTGGGTAGCAAAACCGTAGGATCTTCAGAGAGACAAATTTCAGATAATGGAATAAAATTATCATTTTTATTTTTTATTTATCTTTGGGCTATATTTTAATCTTTGGATTTTAATTTTAATTTTGGAGTTTAATATTAATTTTGGATTTCTTGTTTTAATTTTGAGTTGGACTTGACTTTAATTTTAGATTTAAAATTAATTCTAAATTTAATTTTGAGCTTAATTTTAATTTTGGGTAATTTTTAATTTTTTCTCTCTTTCTTTGGTTTGTATTTGGAATCATAAGTTAAAATTTTAAATTAAATTAAAAAGTGGGCCGTCTACAGTCCAAATATGAATTTGTCATTGTAAAGGAATCTTAGTATAAATTATAATATTTTAATATATTAGAATAACAATAGAAACTACAATTATTACTATAACAATAGTAAACAGAACTTTATTCTACTAGTTGAGATAACTATATAAATTAAATATTGTTATTAAGTTTTATTTGAAATTAAACTTTTAAAAATATCATTTAAGTAAAGATATTTTTTAATAATTTATCTAAATATTCTTTTTAGTCTTTTTCTATCTCTCTTTATTAAACTAAAAATTATTTGATTAATTGAAGCCTTTGACAATCTTCTAATACACAAATACTTAAAAGAATCTACAACCATTGAAAGAAAAAATATGAAAATAATTAAATTAAAAGAATTGAAGTTAGCTAAATTGTCTTCTAATAATAATAAACCAATTATATGATATATCTTTGGGGACGCCTCCTCACCAGAGCTAACTTATGAAGTGTTTGGTTCAAAGGAAGGGAGGAATGGATTTTAATGGAGGGAAGAGAAGAGGAAAAAAAAAATTTTCTTTGGTTTGGATAAGAGGAGGGGAGGAATTTTTATTAGAATGTAATATATAATTATATTTTTTTAAAAAAAGATGACTATTATGTTATAAAGATGAAAATAATTTTAGAATTAAAAAAGATAACTAATGATGATTTGGTTATTATAATTTAAAATTTTTATAAACTTTCTCTCCTCTTTAAATTCTCTCATTTTAATAGGGAAAGCAAAATAGAGAGATAAAAAATTTTGAACTCCTTATTCTTCCTCTCCTCTTCTCTAAAAATCTGAACCAAATAAAAAATTTTAATTAAAATCTCTCCCCTCCTCTCTGTTCCCCACCAACCAAACAATGAGTTAAGAAAACTTAGTGTTTGTGTACCTATACAATGTCCAAGATGCTTAAAGGAGCCTGAGACGGAGGCCCACCTCTTCAGAGATTGCACATGGTCTAAGTTCTTGTGGTTTGCGCTGCCATTATCACTAAGATTCGCGAATGCCGGTACCCAGCCTTTCACTGCTTGGTGGAATGATTTAGAGGCTTCTCTCTCTACTGATAACCTGCCCATAGTTGCTCTCACCATTTGGAGTCTGTGGTCTGGAAGGAATAAATTGTGTCTTAAAGAAATATTCTGTCACATCTTGATCTGTAAGCTCCAATCTACAAGACACAACGTGACCATATTGAGTCCAAGTGTATCAGATAAGCACCAAAGAAAAATGATCGACAAGATACATCTTGGACCCCATCGACAAGAGGATAGCTGGAACTTAATACAGATGCATCGGTCCACTCATCTAGTCCCTGTTCAATAGTGCGGGTATTGTGGATTTGAAACGGATACTTAGTTTGATTAGGATTTGAAATAGATGTCTAACTTGATTAGAGTTTGACAAAGTTGCTTAACTTGATTAGGTCTTGAAGAAGAAAAATTAATAAACTTCAATAAAGGCATCATGCAACTTGATTGAGTTTACATGAATGCTTTTTCTTAGAAGTATAAGAATGACTTGTCATAAAATCAATAAACTTGAATAAAAGTTTTTGGCTTTGTAATTGTGGCAATTGACTTTTAAAATGATTAAAAGTTAATAAATCTCATAAAAATATCAGCCAAATTCTTTTTTTCTAAATTAAATCTATCTGATTATTTACAGATTTATGTTTTTAAATTAGGTTTATTAGAATATTTATCCTTAAAAGTATGAGATATGACTCTTTATTTTACATTATAATCCGTCATTAGAAAAATTTGAAATTTACAAAATGTTTAGGCCATAGATTGTAAATTTTGAAAATAATTTATTATAAGTTTCTAACTCTTTTCTTAAATTTTTAATAAATTCCATAAATTTCAAGAAACAATTTTGTTTTAAAAGCTCTAATTTAAAAAATCTAAAAATTCAAAAATTTTGTATGTTTATGAAAAATCAAGAAACAAATTGAGAATCTAAAATAATATAAGTAATTATTATTTACCTCAATTCAAAATACTTTAGATCAAACATCTAAAAGGTATTAAATAAGTAAATTAAATAAATAATAATTAATACAAATAAAAATTCACAATTATCCCGATTAAAATATTTTTAATTTACATAAATCAAATTTTCTTTTTTTTTTTAACTTAAAGTCCAAAACCCATTTAAACTTTTTTTTTTTTTAAATAATGGCCTTCTTTCTTTTGAAATGGAAGTCTTCATTAAGGCCACACAAAGAAAGGGCTAAGTTGGGCTTTCCCAAGCCCAACCGTGTCCTTTCTCTTAGGCGAAAATGTCTTCCTTTCCTTTTTTTTTTTTTTTTTGTCAAAAAGAGCGCAAGGAATCACGGCTGGGTTACATGCCCAACTGTGGCACCTTTCTGCAAAAGGCATCCTTGTTTTTTTATTAAAAAAGAAAAAACTTTAACATATATTTATAAGGAGATACTGTTAAATATTTTAATTATGTTTCTTCGAATTTTAAAATTTTATAAAAAATTGTGCTAAAGATTGTGATAAGATCCATATATATATGTGATAAAAAGAATAATCTTTTCTTTTGAGAATAATCAAATTAAATTGTGAAGTTAAGATATTTATTTTGAGATTTTTTTGATATTTTTTCAGAAAAAAATTGACAAAAATAACAAAGTTGAATTTTACAATCTTTATATGAAACTTTTTAAATTAGTATAAAAAATTTTTAAAAATTTTTTTGAATTCAATGAAATATTTTATTTTAATTTTTAATAATAATAATTTTTATTTATTTTTTAAAGAGACAATGTTAGAGTACATAGCATCCTTCATGTGGTAAAATGCCCCCTTCCCTTTCAAATCCCTTCCAAGTTGCTTATACAAAGGTGCCACATCAGGGAGAGAGTCTTCATGCAATTCATTTTTTTACCATAAATCACATCCCAAAGCACATATAAAGTAATAGGAAGTCACTAGAATGTGAAACTATGGAAGAAACCTTTCACAAACAAATTATAGTATCATTAGAGAAAGTAAAATAGAGATTGCAAGGTTGCATGTTATAGTTTTAAACCTAAAAATTGCTATAGTTTATACAGAATTACAGCTCGAAGCTCCAAAAATAAAGAAGACTACCTTTAAATGTTTTAAGTCTTTCTGAATCGGTCTCAACTACAGCACTTTTTCTTCTTCCCCTATTTTTCCCTTCGCTTGAGGGTCTTCCCCCTTTTTTACTGTGTCACTCACTCTCTGCTTACTAGTAACTCGTCTTCCTTCCTCACGTAGCTCTCGGGTCCCTCTTATGCTCTCCCTTTTTGTCTTTTTCTTTTTTTTTTTCCCTCTCCTCTGCATGTCCCTTGCTCTTGCTTCCTCTTTTTTGGTTCCTTCTTCCTGTTATTTTATGCTTAATTTCCTCTTGGCCATCCTCTTGTTTTCTCTTTGCTTTTTGTTTCCTTCTCTCTTTGCTACTCTTTTTTATGGAGAAAGAGACACCAAGTCTCGTGCTCACGGGAAAGTGATGGATTATTATTTATTTATCAATTAAACTTTTAAATGAATAAATTTATTAAAATTAAAAAAATGATAGATAAAATTATAATTTTAAAAAATTGAGTGATGGAAAACGTCCTACTTCAAAGAAAAAATAAAGTGAGCTAGTGACAATGCGGCATTATTAAGTTTTTGCATCACATTAATGTACTACACGGGCCATCTTTCTTTGCTGTTGTGTTAGGATCTTTCTGGTTTGATACTGGGAACACTGAAGGGATCCTTAAACTTGGATACTTAATTATAGGGTGAGTGCCGATGGAGTACTGCTGCATGCTGGTATATTCCGTAAACGTGGACAACCAAATAGAGCTAATATTCTAGTTGAAGTGGACATGACATGACAGATGTCGCTGAACACCCAATTCAGTGCTGGCCAAGAGAAGGTTAAATAATAGGTTACGCTTGCTTGAATTCCAGTATTGACCAAGAAAAGATGGGATACTGATACTTCTGGTACACTATATTGAAAAGATCCACTGTCCACTGATCCCTCAGTAACCAGATTCGTGGATTAAGGTAAAAATGGAAGACCGAGGTGAGAATTTGGGATAATGGTTTTATACTCAAACTAATTTTTCAGTCGGCCACCTGAGGTTAGTTCAGGTGGTCTCGGACTATTTTCCCTTCCCATGTTTCCCATGGTTCGAGTCTTCCCCCATCCCCTTAGTTTAATACAGGGTTTTAGCCCTCCTTGTACTCACAAAAAAAAAAAACTAATTTTCCAGTCCACAATGCCTGCCTAGCCAGAGCGAATACTTCGTTTCAGAGGAGAAAATGTCAACGAACGCCTTCGTCATCTTTGTTCTTCTTTTTGCTTGGATCAAAAGCGTGATCATCCTCGACTCAACTCTGTTACGTTACCATTACCAGCTACCCTCTCAGTGGTGTTTACACTGTGTTAGGAGGGCGGTGCTACTACTCACACAAATAGATATTTATTAAATTTTTACTTAAAAAATTTTAATTATTAAATTTATTGAGTGTCACAAATAATACTATCAAATCTGACGATAAAATTATGTTTGTAAGAGTTTAGCACTTTCAAGTTAAGTGGGAGTACTACTATTTGGGAGTGTGCTTAGCAACTTATGCTCGTCACTGTTCACAACATTTAATTAGTTTCTTTGGTGGTTCAACACTTGAGTTAGTTTACCTCTAACAACCTGGTAATTTATCTGTATTTCTAATTTAACAAGTTTCTGAAAGCTGAAAATGTAACAATTTTTTTTTCCCGTTGGGATACATATATAGATTGGAAACTAAGGTCACTATCATATATGGGGAGAGAATTATAAGTCAATGGAGACGGATGGAACTTCATATTCAAGTTGGTTGAGGACTATTTCATTGAGTAAACCACAGCAGGCATTGGTGAACATTCCTAGGATCAGAAAGGAGCCAATCTTGGTTAAGTCATTATAGATCCATACATTTGAACTTAAATTATCATTTCCCCAAAAGAAAGAAAAAAAAATGAAATTCTAATTAATAGTTAAAATGGTACCAGCAAGAATATCCAAGATACCTTCCACACTTCCTGCTCACAATCGCGTTAAATATCCAAGAAAAAAAGTGCAACATTGCCTTCCATCACTGGTTGGTCTCCAAATAATCAATCCTATTCTTGATAATTTTCTATTAATCTCCTTCTTTTTCTCTGCATTTGTGTGTGTGTGTGTGTACTTGTAGGTATCTAATGGGAATTAGAATTATGCTGGTTCCCATGGGCATAAAATTCATGTTTATTTGCTGCAGAGAAGGACTGGGATGACATCAAATTTGGAGTGGATAACAAAGTTGACTTCTATGCTGTTTCCTTTGTCAAGGATGCTCATGTAGTTCATGAACTGAAGAATTATTTGAAAAGTATACATTTTAAGCATTTTGAAATTAGATTTCAAAAATATGGCTTTTAGTTTGCTGCAGATTTGGAGGTATGATATATTTCCCATTCAATACTGCAGGCTGTGATGCTGATATCCATGTCATTGTAAAAATTGAAAGCGCAGACTCTATACCAAACTTGCATTCAATTATCACTGCTTCCGATGGGGTGCTAACCTACTCCAATAATTTTAGACTTGATTTGAGGGCTGATATCATAGGTAGCAAATTCAGCAATGTTCAATTTTAAGTTTATGCTGACCCATCACTTTTTGCCACCTTGTCTTAGGCAATGGTTGGAAGAGGAGATCTTGGAGCAGAGCTACCTATTGAGGAGGTTCCACTTTTGCAGGTAAGCTTGTTTTTTTATAGGAACAAGAAGCAGTTGTAAAAATAATACTCTGTTGGCTTTAAACTTCCATAAGTGGACATTAAATTGGGGTTAATTTTACATTCATTATGCCTGCTAACAGGAAGAGATAATCCGGACATGCCGTAGCATGGGAAAGGCCGTTATTGTAGCGACTAATATGCTGGAAAGCATGATTGTTCATCCTACACCAACCAGAGCAGAGGTATCAGATATCGCAATTGCTGTTCGAGAAGGTGCTGATGCAGTCATGCTTTCTGGAGAAACTGCTCATGGAAAGTAAGTAACTGTCTTCCCCCAGCCCAATATTTATAGTAACCTTGATATACAAATCTAGGTAACAGTTGGTGGTTGCTTAGGCTTGGGAACCGTTTTTCTTACCTTTTTTATATTTTAGCTAAAGGTGAGTGGAAACCTTTTTCTTAATCTGTGAAATTATGATCTAATTCTCAACACCTTTTCTGTTCGCGCCCTCCCCTCCTAAAAGGAAAAAGCTAATACGTGTATAAAATAGTTTAGTATATCACTCTTATTTGAATCTATATTAAGTTTATCATTTAGTTAATTAGCAATCATAAGCTGATAGAAAGAAAGAAAAGTTGTTCAATGATGAAGTTAGGGCTGCCTCAAGGCAATGCTGGATTTCATTTATGTCCATTGCTAAGATTTGACACAACTGTGCTACCTCCTTGAGTATATAGTCTTTAGTTACTGATATGCAGTGGTAGCATCTGAATTACCTTGAAGATGAATCTGGGCCTTAACTGATAATGTTTTTAAGTTAAATACAGAAGCAAGCAAGTGTGCACTGAACCTGTGACGACAATGTTCTTTAGGATTATTTTACTATCAATCCCCCCCCCCCCCCCCCCCCCGGGCGGGCGCCGCGGGAAAAAAAAATAATTGGCTTTATTATGATGCAGGTTCCCACTTAAAGCTGTCAAAGTAATGCACACAGTAGCCCTACGGACAGAGGCTACCATAGCCGGGGGTCAAATGCCACCTAATCTTGGTCAAGTATTCAAGGTTTGAAATGAATGCATTTTGTTGCCATGCTGACTACCTTTATCTATTCATCTATCGTGTTCTGCCATTTGACTGTCATGCTGACTGCCTTTATCTATTCATCTATCGTGTTCTATATCGTTTTCTTTTGGTTCTGTAGAATCACGAGTGAGATGTTTGCTTACCATGCTACAATGATGTCTAACACCCTTGGAACCTCAACTGTGGTCTTCACTAGAACGGGTTTCATGGCTATCCTACTGAGTCACTATCGACCTTCTGGCACCATATTTGCTTTTACGGATGAGTGAGTTTGCTTTTCTCCTTCCTAATCTGTTACAAAGAAAAGTTAATTTGTTGGAACTGATGAAGCTATTTGACTCTGAGACTAGCAAAATCAGAGCTTAATCTTACTATATTTTTGGTATATGTTCTGTACCTGTAAAAGGAATCTTCCGATCAGCATTAGGTTATACTGTATGGATTTTTTCCCTTATCTATATATATATATATATATATATATATATATATATTTAAAAAATTGGCTCGTTGGTTTTGTCTTCTAGGTTGGCTGTCCGTGTGTGGTAACACAAAACTGTCTGATTGGTGACAATTACACAATTATACAATTGAAATCTTCTAGATATTGCTAGTAAATTTGATAAATCATCTGCTTCAAAAATTCAATTATTGTGGTTTTCTTCAAGATGTCTAAAGTGTTAATAAGTCAATAACTGATGGTTCTGATTCATTTTGTTGAAACATGAGAATTGAAAATCAGGTTGTATCTATTTTCCTTTTATCCCTTGTATATAACCATGACGGCTGTATTATCTGTCTAATTTTTTTTGCCCATGCAGAAAGAGGACACAACAGAGACTTGCCTTGTATCAAGGAGTGTGTCCTATATACATGGAATTCTCTGATGATGCCGAAGAAACATTCACAAGTGCCTTGTCTGTACTGCAGGTAATGTTTGGAGGACAATTTGTTTTTACTGAAGGCAGTAATTAAGATGTGAAATTCTCAGTATTTGAACTAGCTAAGCTAAAATTGGCTTTCAAAGTACTTTTAACAGGTTAAAAATGATTATCTTGATCGATTGTAATATCCTAACAATCTTTCCTCTGTGTCACGTTACTGTTGTGGGATGATTTGTTTTTTTGTCCGGAGGGTTAGCCATGTCCAGGTTTATACATGCATGTGATACATTAACCGATGGCCTCTATACAAGCATCCTGCTTTATCTTTCACAATCCACTGGCCATTCCCATCACCTCTGTTAACAGAACTTAACTGTAAGAGCATAGTTTTGCACAGTGGAACTAATCGGTAGACAGAATTGGCTGCATAACCCTTCGAAAGAAATTGTTGAACCCAGTATCGAACTCAACCTGTGTATTTATGAGTCATGCTATTCCCACAAGTAGATTAGTATTAAATCCTCTTTTACAAATAATCTAAATTATTAAATTTATTGAATTTCACATACTAAACTATAGAACCTAGTCCTTGTGAGCCGTTTGTAACTATTTGCAACTTTAACCATTTTGTATGAGTCTTGTTTCTGTTTATATTTTTGCTTGGTTATGGCTATAGAATGAAATTTACAGTCTTGTGAGACAAACATTTGAGGTTGATGGCTTAGTTATGTCTGCAGTAACGCTTAAATGACTAGCCTTCCGAGACTCATTTTATTATTCTCTTACTTGCTTTAAGTGTCTTTAAACTATCTGCGTGGCTTCCATGTGCAGAATCAAGGCATGGTCAAGGAAGGAGAAGAAGTGGCAATTGTTCAGAGTGGCAGACAACCAATCTGGAGGTTCCAATCCACTCACAATATCCAGGTCCGAAAAGTGTAAACAAAAACATAGATGGAGAGATCACTCGTCAAGTTTTGGATACACGCCAGTTACTTTAGTGTAGCATGTTTTTCCCTCATGCTGCTTCGTGGTTTGATGTCAGTCTTTATTTGGTTGGTTTGCTTTCTACGTTTCATTTGTTTCCTCTAATAGTATTATTATTTCTTTTGCTATGTATTTTTTTTTTTTTATATATTTTCAGTGCGGCAGTTCGTGTTATTGAAAATTTTGTTAGAAATTTGGATGGAAGCACTTTCAGCCCTCCACGACAGACTTGGGCATTTAATTGTTATAATTAACAGTGAAATTACTGGAACTTAGGATTCACTTTTAGCTGCCTTGAAAATTGCAAGAGGCCACTTCATATTGAATTCTCATTAGTCATTAGTCATCTGTCATCTGTATTTCAAATTCTTGTTTTTCCTAGTTTTCATTTTTTTCGAAGGAAAAAAAAAAAAGTTCGAAGTATGTTGTTTCTTCTTTTCATTTTTGATGTAAGGTACATAGAAAAGCCAACCTTAAAACACTTGCGACTACTATTGAACGACTCTTGTAACGGAACTGCTGCACGCAGTCTTTGTCAAAATACCTAGACCAGAGCGTCACTCCTTCATACTTGGGTGACTTCTTTATTACTGGCAGAATTTGAGAAGTCAACACATCTGCAGGTATTTTGCCCCTGCCAGCTGCTGCCGGAGCTGCCAGTAAACACAAAAATATCTGCTTCGCTGGAACCGAAGTTGTCCACTTGTCCCATGAATGTACAAGATTATCAATGTTACCATCTGCATACTGACATGAATGATTATTATAGAATTGTACCCAAACAAAGTCAAAGAGCCCTGTGTCAAGGGCTGTACCCAAAAATTTATCAGGAAATGGGCATTGAGGGGCAGCGCTCAGGTACAACGCTCTTCCAAACCTGCTATGTGCCTTTAAGAAAAGTGTAAGGTGCTTCCATTTTGCTTTAGAACCAAGCTTTATGTTAAAATCTATGCCATCTAGCACAGCATCCCCTAGTGGCAGTGACGACGAGTTGCCTCCCAAGAAAGTGTTCCACAAGTACACAAACACTTCTGGCATCCTCAGGGGAAGCTAAAGAGTAGCTTCCAAGTCCGCCGCCAAGGGGAAGCAAAACTTCGATCCCTTTCTGTTGGCAATCCTTGATAGATGCACTAACCTTGGTGCAGGTATTGGCAGCTGGGATGCAGTGACCTGCCAAGTTCATTGCTGGGGTTCGGCCACTGCCAAACTTGTTGAGGAAGGCTATGTTTACATGGGTGTATAACTCCGTGGCGCATGTTTGTGATAGGGTTCCTTCATATCCGCTTTAGCCCCAGTATATGGCGATGCCACCGGTGTGGAAGGTTTCAATTAGAGGAAGGAAGAAGAGGGCAAGGAGGAGAAAATGGAAAGTACAAAAAATATAGGCCATCTTTCTTTCCTGTTGTGTTAAGGTCTTTCGGGTTTGATACTGGGAACACTGAAGGGATCCTTAAACTTGGATACTTAAGTATAGGGTGAGTGCCGATGGAGTACTGCTGCCTGCTGGTATATTCCGTAAACAAGGACAACCAAATAGAGCTAATATTCTAGGTGGAGGGGACATGACATGACAGATGTCGCCAAACACCCAATTCAGTGCTGACCAAGAGTAGGTTAAATAATAGGTTACCCTTGCTTGAATTCCACGATTGACCAAGAAAAGATGGGATACTGATACTTCTGGTATACTATTTTGAGAAGATCCACTGTCCACTGATCTCTCAGTAAGCAGATTCGTGGAATAAGGTAAAAATGGAAGACCGAGGTGAGAATTTGGGATAATGCTTTCACACTCAAACCAATTTTCCAGTCCATAATGCCTGCCTAGCAGAGAGGATGCTTCGTTTCAGTGGAGAAAATGTCAACGAACGCTTTGGTCATCTTTACTTTTCTTTTTGTTCGGATTAAAAGCGTGGTCATCCTCGACTCAACTCTGTTACGTAACTATTACCAGCTAACCTCTCAGTGGTGTTTATACTATGTTGGGAGTGCGGTGCTACTAGTCACACAAACACATATTTATTAAATTTTTATTTCGAAAATTTTAATTATTAAATTTATTAAATATTACAAACAACATCACTACATCTGAGCATAAAATTATGTTTGTAAGAGTTTAGCACTTTCAAGTTAAGTTGGAGTACTACTAGTTGGGAGTGTACTTAGCAACTTATGCTCTTCACTGTTCACAATGTTTAAGTAGTTTCTTTGGTGGTTCAACACTTGAGTTAGTTTACCTTAACAACTTGGTAATTTATCTGTATTTCCGGTTTAACAAATTTTTGAAAACTGAAAATGTAACCATTTTTTTTTTTTTTCCATTGTGATACATATATAGATTGGAACCTAAGATCACGATCATATGTCGGGAGAGAATTATAAGTCCATGGAGACGGATGGAACTGCATATTCAAGTTGGTTGAGGACTATTTCATTGAGTAAACCACAGCAGGCATTGATGAACGTTCCTAGGAGCAGAAAGGAGCCAATTTTGGTTAAGTCATTATAGATCCATACATTTGAACTTAAATTATCATTCCTCAAAACAAAGAAAAAAAATTGAAATTCTAACTAATAGTTAAAATGGTACAACCAAGAAACATGAAGGTTATGGCGCTTGACAGCATTCTACAATTACAGAAAGTTACAAAAGATGAGATTAGCCTTCGAACTGTTACATAAGCAAGTTACCAATTGAAAATTTTGGTCCCTTAATTAATGAATTTATGTCAAGTTGTAGAAGAATTTTAGTTTATAACTTAGTCCTTTATTATTTGAAACTCACTATTATAAATCAAAATTTATATCTCTTTTAAGTTTCTAATTTTTTTCTTTATTATAATCAAAAGTTTAGAGAGAGAAGAGACTATCATTCTAGAGTAAAAATATGTTGCAAGTTTTAATAGGACTTATAATGGTAGTCAACGTTTACGTACCAAAGAATATTATTGACAAAGAAATTTGAATCTAACGCTAATAAGCAAAGTACTTTGAACTTCTCTATTGATAATCTCCTTCGGTAATAGTAATGATTAGGTGCTAAATGAACATGTTAAGTAGTGTATTGGAGAGTTATGCATGGAGATACTAAAGTTTATCAAAAAATCATGTGTTTCCTCTCCCCTTGCCAGAATAAAGTTTCTATCGTTGATATATATTTCAGCACTAACATACCTAGATAATTCTAATTGAAAATTACTATTCAAACCCCGGTGTATAAAAATAGAACCTTTATTTATACTGCAATCCATTACATGCTTGTGATCGAACATTCATAGATCGCACTTGCTAAGTTACCTAGTTATTTCGTACATAGAGTAGCGCAAGAGCAAGCTGGCTAGAGCCAGCATGCCTAGTAGACACTGTTAAGGTTCCAGGCAAACTTCATGGTTGAGATGGCACCCTACAGTCACAGAGACTGGGAAAGCAATCCATAGAAGTTGCGAGACACAGCCCCATCACATACGCATGTGCAAGTTTTGGGAACAATATCCTTAATCTGACCACTTATGTCACCTTTCTTATCATAAAACCTGTTCCACACCATAACCCCACCATAGTTGGACGCTTGCTGAACGTATGGGAGAACCTCAGTTTTCAGCACATCCGGTGGTATATAACCACTGTTCACCGCAACTTCCTCCGCCCCTGGAATCCCCAAGAACACTGAATTATTGGCAAGAACTTTTGAGGTCCATTTGTTCCATGACGCAAAAAGATATGTGGCAGTGCCATCTCTATAGTCACAACTATACTCGTGGAAGAACTGAACCCATATATAATGAAAAAGCCCAGTTTCGATAGCACTGCCAAGGTACTTATCGTCACAATGTGGGGAAGCAGATAAGTAAATCTTTCCTTCTGTGTTGTAGGCATTGATGGCCCCGACAAGTTCATCCCACCTAATATTTGTACCTTCGGGAACGCCGCCAAGGATATCAATGCCATCCAAGGCTACCGTTCCGAGAGGACCAAATTGATTACTGAGGAAGTTCTCATAGATGTATTGAGCAACTTGATTCACCACATCCTCAGATGATGATGATGCTGTGGTGGAGGAGCGTTTTGAAGCAGGTGTTGCTGTTAACTTTCCAATGGAAAGGAACACTTTGATACCTTGGCTTTGGCAGTCTTGGATTTCAGGTTCTAGATCGGCGCAATAGGAATCACAATGGTCATATAGGTCTAGTTCTGGGGTACTGCCATCATCATACACATGGAGGTAGTTAAGGATCACATAGTTGTAGTTTCCAGTAGCACATGCTTGTCGCAAGTTGCCTTCGCCACTGGCGGCGTTTTGGCCCCAGTAGACGGAAATCCCGCCGCTGGAGGCACACTCAGTGGCATGTGAGGGGCCAATGGTGAGGGAGAGTGTGAAGAGGGTAAAGAGGAGGATAAAAGCTTGGATTTTGTACGCCATTTTTGTGGGTTGCAGTTTTCTTGGTTGGCTAAGCTCGATGACTCCAGTGAGTTATGGATAGATTTGAATGAAAATTAAATAATATATAAATATTTATATATTATTTTTAAATTTAAATGAAACATAACAACTACGTATAGGGAGAGAATAACTCAATGGAGAGGCAGATGGAACTACATATTCAAGTTGGTTGAGGACTATTTCAATGAGTAGGCCACAGGAGGCAGAAGGGAGCTATAGCAGCCAAACAATTTTGGTTGAGGATAAGTCATTTTAGATCAATGCATTTAAACAAATTATCATCTCCTCAACTCAAAGAAAGAAGGAAAAAAAAAAAATGAAATTCTAACTAATAGCTAAAATGGTGCCAGCAAGAATATATAAGATACCTTCTTCACGTGCTGCTCATAATTAAGTTAAAAAAATTGTCAATGAAGGTTATGGCGCTTGGCAACATTCTAAGATTACACGAAGTTATAAACGATGAGATTAACCTTGGAACTGTAATATAAGCAACATGCCAAATGAAGAAAGATTAAGAGATAGAGAAAGAAGGCTCATTAAATAGTAGATTAAGAATTGGGCCCCTCCATTAATTAAAATATGTGAACTTGTAGAAGAATTTTAGTTTATAAGTTAGTCCTTTATTGTTTAAAACTCACTATTATAAATCAAACCATATATCTATTTAAGCTGCAGATTTTTTTCCTTTTTTATAATCAATAGTTTAGGGGAGGGGAGAATGTCAAAAGAATTAATTCTTTTAAAAAATTAAATTATTAAATATAAATTAAAAATTAATTTTAAAGCTATAATATGTTCACAATTAAAGCCAACAATTTCTCAATTAAAGTCAACATATTTTCTTACATTCCTCCTGACCTGGTTAAAAATGAACTTTTTTATTCTTATATTTTTATATTTATAATTTTTATCTTTTAATTTTTTTAATATATATCCCTTCAATGAGACGTGGCTGAAAGCATTTAAGAACCTCCTGTACCTCCACCCCCTGTCAGTCAATTGTGTGCCATCAATTGCCATTATGATTTGTCACAATCACCCGGCAATCCAGGGAACTTCACAACGGAAGACAAATGCCCTTGGGTAGCAATACCCTAGGATCGACAGAGACAAATTTCCGGTAATGAAATGAAATTATCATTTTTACTCTTCATTTATTTTTTAATTCAATTTTAATCTTTTAATTTTAATTTTAATTTTAAATTTTGATATTAATTTTAAATTTCTTATTTTAAATTTATAAATTTTAATTTATTTTTATAGTTAATAATAATTATAATTATTAATTATTTATATATATTTTTTTAAAAAATATACTCTACCTCTCAGATCTAATAATTTTCTCCTCTGACAGATATATCTTGGAAAAATAAACAATAAACTAAAAGTCAGCAGAGCACTTATTGGTTCTGCAATCGTTAATTAAATAGATTATGAGTTCCTTCAATCAAGTTATTAGGTCCAATCTGCCAAGAATTGTTGAAATTTAGAACAGATTATCCATTATTCGTGAACTGATGAATGGGTTTATTCAAGAAATTAATTTAACTCATTATTTTTATATAAAATTAAATAATAATAACAATAATTTCTTAAAAGATGAAGGAATAGATATTAAGACGTTAATTACAATGAATGGGTTAATTTAAGACCATTAGTACGAAGTAGATAATTTTATTATTTGTTTTATTCAATTTTTAATGATTATAATTGTAAATATTTAATTTTATTGAGATTTTTAAAACAAAAAATAAATTTATGATTGAAATTGAAAATTTTCTGCGTGTGCGTGAGTGAAGGTGTGCAGGTGAGTGAGCTGAAAGCGGCGAAGAGAGGGATGACTGGATGAGCTCTGCTGGTCCCCGTTTTTTCTAACCGAATCGCATGCGTTCTCTTTCTTTCACGGCAACCCCACTCTTTTTCTTTTTGGATCCCCTGCCATTTTCTTCCTTTTTGTTTTTGTTTTGTTATATTTCTTTCAATTGCTATTTTGTCTTTTGTGCTTTCCCTCCTCTAAGCCAAGAAGTGCGTGTGTGAAATCCGCCCGTGGATCCTCAACCTCCGTTGTTGTTACGCCTTATCCCCTCTTTTCTCACTTGTATACTGGTTGCCGGCTGCCGGCTGGTCCCCCTTTCTCAATTCATTTTGTTTTATTTCTTTATTTTCATCTTATTTTTTTATTGAAAATGATGTAAAAAGAAATACTTTCACCCAGAATATAGCCTTAAGTTCTCCTACTTTAACAAGAATTAACCCAAAAATTTTCTCAAATAAGTTGAAAATATTTAGAAATATACTATAGATTTATTTTAATTTTCAAGGCTTGACAGTATTTATGAGGCATTATCTAATGTAAAGCCAAATATTGCTAAATTAGTTTTTCTTACCTAAATTAAACTCAAAAAATTTTGTAATTAAACAAAAATAGTTTTGAATTCAACTTTTGAATTAATTTTAATTTTTGGACTCCAGACAAAATTAGTTGTCCATAACTAGCAATGCACCTGTTGAATAGGGATTTTGGGTGAAAGCCGAAAAAAAAAGAAAAAAAAGTTGATACTTTGGCTTCATTCTATCAAGCAGTTTTCGGGTTGAATTAAAAAAATATATATTATTACAAAATTTATAGAGTTATAAGCAACATGCCAATTGAAGAAAAAACAAGCAACAGAGAAAGAAGAGTCGTACAATTCATTAAATAGCGAATTAATAATTTGGTCCCTCAATTAATCAATATATCTCAATCTGTAGAAGAATTTTAGTTTATCAACAACCTGTGACACAGAATGCTTTACTATTGTTGGGTCGTCGTAGTTCTCTTTCAGATTCAAGGTCCGCCGTTGTTTCTGGTACTGTTGCTATCTTTTTGATAACCTTCTGTTAAAAGAGAATGAGATCATAACTATAAATGGTGTAAAAAGTTTGAGAAAAAACCATTTCCTTTTTAAAATTCTTTTCTTTTCTATACTTGTGCAATGAGGTTCAGTCAGTCGAAATGGTGTATACTTCTTTTTAAAATCTATTAGACTATTTCTCGACTCTAATATGAACTTTTGTTGAGTCTTTTGTACGTAAATTCAGCTTTGTATTTCAAGTCTGCAGTTGACGTTTGATGAGTTGGGTTAGAGAATGCTTGGGCACACCATTCTGTGTTTTGCATCAGCAATTGCTTTGCACTCACGAAAGGGGTGAGGTACAAGAATAATGGTCATGCGATTTGCGAGGCATAGGGTTTAGGAAAGCAAGCTATAGAACTTGCGAGGCATAGGGGGGACAGGCACAATATCACATGTTTTCGAAACATTATCCTTAATCTGAGCAATTACATTACCTTTCTGATCATAAAACCTGTTCCACACCATGTTAGAGAGAAAATGTATATAAAAATCATTCTGGAGATTTCACTTAACTACTTTAAGTTTTTAAAATAATTGGTTCCTTAATATAGTATCAGAGCCATACAAGAAAACACCAACCCTCCGTCAATCACCATACTCAATCCTGGAGCAAAGCCATTACTGTCAAGCTCAATGATGAAAATTTTACTTGGGAAGCATCAAGTCACTACAACCTTGAGAGGTCATGATCAAATGTGGTTCGTAGATGGCTCGAAGTAGTGGCCACTGGTTCATTCGCTTGATTACAAGAACTTTGCCGGGCAAGATCAATTGTAAGTATTATGGTTGTTGTCTTCTATTAACATTGGAATCTTACCTCATCTTCTTGGTAGTGAAACAACTATTGAATATTGGAAAGCTAACAGTAGTATTTTTCATTTCAGACGACTGCCAAGATTCTTCAATACAAGTAACAATTTCAAAATATTAGGAAAGACAGCCAAAATATGAAAGAATACCTTATGAAAATAAAGTTCTTGTGGGAAACTCTCCAATCTTGTGGGAACAGTGTGTCAGAATTTGATCTAATTCATACAGCACTAGTAGGTTTGGGACAAGAATATGACTCCATTGTCACGGCATTATCCACGCAGGAGAAACTTCCTTCTTGGAAAACTGTTATAGCTTATCTCTGTTCAGCAGACGCATGAGTCTCGAGGAACACATCAAATTTCGAGAATCAACTTTCAGTTAATGTGGCAAATTTTCAAAGAAGTCTGAGTAGTGGAAGAGGACAAATATACAGCAAAGGAAACAATCAGTATCAACAAAACAATTGGAGAAATGGTATGATGAATACCTACAATAGCAACAACTCATTTGGTAGAGGAAGAGGCAGAGGAAGGTTAAGAATCAGAGAGCTCAGTGCCAAATCTATTGGTCACATAGCACAAAGATGCTATCACAGATATGAAGGGAATGTTACTAAAGAACAAGGGAACTATAGTAATGGAAATACACACTCAAACACTCAGAGAAGTACTGTGAATATGGCCAGTATGGGGAAAAAAGTGAGTGAAGGTATAGAGAACAATTGGCAAAATAGAAGTTTTAACTTCAAGAACACCATGGCAGATCTAGTAGCATCGCCAAAAACAATTAAAGATACCAACTGGTATCCAGATTTATAGGAGCTTCAAATCATGTCACAAGCAGTTTGGAAACTTCGAACATTGGGTCACAATACTAAGGTACAGGTAAGGTTTACATAGGAAATGGGGCTAGATTATCAATTGCAGATATAGGTCGCTCCTTAATCACACCTTCAGCTTCAAATTTACCTTCAGTCAATACCTTTAAATTGAAAAACATATTGCATCTACCCAAAATTACCATGAACCTTTTATCTCTCTCAATTCTGTAAAGATAATTCTGCTTCTATTGAAATTAACTCCAGCCATTGCTTTGTGAAGGACTTGCAGACTATGGCGATGCTACCAGGAGGACGCTTGGATGAAGGGCTATAGAAATTTGCCTCAACACTCAAACATTAAGGACTATTTAATCATATGTCAAGTGGAACATCATCTTAGTCAGAGTCTTATCAGTCCAAACTAGATGCCTACTTGCTATGGCATAAGAGATTAGGACATGCAAACTCTACTATTGTGTCTCAAATTCAAAAACAGTGTAATATCTCTTCAAATTGCAATAAAACCTTAGTTTCTGTTCATTGTGAAAAAGCCAAATCTCATAAGCTTCCCTTCTTTCTTTTTGAAACAGTATACAATTCTCCATTAGACCTTGTTCAAGCTAACCTTTGGGGTCTAGCTCCTGTTCCATCAGGACAAGCGTGTAGGTATTATGTGTCTTTCATTGATATACACTCCCAATATACATGGATATACTTCCTAAAAACCAAGTCAGAAACATACCAATCCTGTATCCATTTCGGAAAACTAGTTGAGAAGTAACTTTGAACCAAATTAAAAGCACTACAAATTGATTTTGGAGGTGAATTTTGCTCTCTAACGCCATACCTATAGCTGAAAGGCATACAATTAAGACATTCTTGTCCTCATGCTTCCAAACAGAACAACATAGTGGAGAGAAAACATAAACACATTGTAGAAATAGGGTTAACTCTCCTTTCCCGAGCCACTATGCCACTGAAATTTTGGTCTCATGCCTTTAGGGCAGCTGTTTATTTGATCAACAAGCTTCCAAGTATAATCTCAGCTGAAGGTCCCCACTAGAAGCACTGCACAAGGTATGTCTTGATTATACTTTCTTAAAGTCCTTTGGATGCTCGTGCTTTCCCTACCTTCGACCATATAACAGTGACAAACTTCTTTACAGATAATCTCCTTGCCTTTTTCTTGGTTATAGCACCAAACACAAGGGGTGCATGTGCCTAGACTCTTCTGAAAGATTGTTTATATCACGGCATGTAAGTTCGATGAAAGTATATTTCCATTCACGGAACTGTTTCAGCAAAAGAACTCAATGTCACATAATCAAATTTCAATTCCTCCACCAACAGCTATTGACCTTCAGTCAAACCATTAACTAACACTATCCCCAACTCACCAATCTCTAATTCCAAGTCTAGAACCAGATCCAAATTCACATCCAGTACCAACAATTACTCAAGACCAATCATTAGAGGCCAACTAGACACAAACAGCACCAACCACAATCTCACATGTCCATCCTATCACCAGATCTAAGAACTCCAGTTTCAAACCTAAACTTTACACTATATCTTTGGACAATTCTGAACCAAGCTCAAATGAATATGTTCAGTCATGAGAAGTGGAGAAAGGCAGTATTTTGAAGAATACAATACCCTGATGAAGAATTAAATGTGGTCAACAATAACCTTACCCAAAGGAAGAAAACTAGTGGGTTGTAAATGGATTTTTAAAACTAAAAGGTACGCGGATGGCACAACTGGGAGATATAAAGCAAGTCTAGAGGCGAAGGGTTTTCTTCAACAACCAGGACTTGATTTTTAGGGGACTTTTAGTCCAGTAGTCAAGCCAACCCCAATAGAGGTTATCTTAACCTTGGCAATGCAAAATGGTTGGGAGCTTAGACAAATTAACATAAATAATGCATTCCTCAGTGGTTTGCTGCAAGAAGTGGTCTATATGCTTGAACCTCGAGGGTTTGAAAGTAAACCAGCAAGCGAAGATAGTACACAGACAGTATGTAGATTCAACAATGAGTAAGCCACAACAGGCATCGGTGAACCTTCATTGGGGTGGAAAGGAGCCATATAGTACCCAAACAATTTTATTTGAGGATAAGACATTTTAGAGCCATACATTTGAACTTAAATTATCGTTCCCTCGAATCAAAGAAAAAATGAAATTCTAACCAATAGCTAAAATGGTGCCAGCAAGAATATGCAAGATACCTTCCACACTTTCTGCTCATAATCACATTAAAAAATTCGTAATGAAAGTTATGGTCCTTCGCAGCATTCTACGATTACAAAAGTTACAAACGATGAGATTAGCTTTCGAACTGTCACATTAGCAACATACCAATTGAAGAAACAACAAGAGACTAGAGAAAGAAGACTAGCTTGTACAATTATATTGTAAATAAAGAAATTGGTTCCTTAATTAATTAATTTATTCCAAGTTGTAGAAGAATTTTAGTTTATAACTTAGTCCTTTATGGTGTAAAACTCACTATTATAAATCAAATCTTGTATATTTTAAAGTTCCAGTTTTTTCTTTTTTATAACTAAAAGTTTAGGGGAGGAGAGTCTACCCATTCTAGAGTCAAGATATGCTACAAGTTTAATAGGACTCACATGGGTAGTCATAGTTCACTTATCAGAGAAAATTGTTGGTAAAGAGATTTAAATCTATAGTTTACAAGCTAAATACTACGAAACTTGCCAGTTAAACAAACCTCGTTGGCTATCCTGCCAAAAATTTAATAGTAATGATTAGGTGCTATTTGAACTTGTTAAATGATGTATTGGAGTGTTACGTATAAAGATACTAAAGTTAATCAAAAAATCATGTGTTTGCTCTCCCTTAATTACAATAAAGTTCGTATCCTTAATATATATTTCTGCATTAACATAATTTGATATTCTAATTAAAAATCATTATTCAAACCCATGATCCTTTATTTATAGTGCAATCCAATACATGCTTGTGATCAAACATTCATAGATCGCCCTTGTAGTAGGTTACCTAATTATTTCATACAGAGTAGCACAAAAGCAAGCTGGCTAGAGCTAGCATGCCTAATAGACACTGCTAAGCTTCCGAGCAAACTTCATGGATGAGATGGCAATGTACAGTCACAGGGACTGGGAAAGCAATCCAAAGAAGTTGCGGGATACAGCCCCATCAAATACGCTTCTGAAAGCTTTGGGAACACTATCCTTAATCTGACCACTGTAGTTAGTTTGACTATCATAAAACCTGTCCCACACCATAACTCCACCATAGTTGTCCGCTTGCTTAATGTATGGGAGAATCTGAGACTTCAACACATCGGGTGATATATAACCAGTGAAGTTGTACTCGTTTTCCGCCGCCAGAACCTCCAAGAACACTGAGTTATTGGGAAGAACGCTTGAGGTCCAAGTGTCCCATGCCTTAAAAAGAGATTCAGGAGAGCCATTGGAATATTCACAAGGAGAGTTGTGGTAGAATTCAACCCATATATAATCAAAAAGCCCAGTTTGGATGGCGCTATCAAGGTAGTAATCAGGGTACACACATTGTGGGGAAGCAGATAAGCAAATCTTTCTTTCTGTGGTAGAGGCATTGATGGCCCTAGCAAGCGCTTCCCACTTAATGTTTGTACCTTCGGGAACGGGAGTGAAATCAATGCCATCCAAGGCTACCTTTCCTAGAGGACCAGATTGATTACTGAGGAAGTTCTCATAGATATATTCAGCAACTTCACTCACCACATCCTGAGATGATGATGATATGGTGGAGGAGCGTTTTGAGGCTTGTGTTGCTGTTGGAAGGTCTCCTCCAATGGAAAGCAACACTTTGATACCTTTGCTTTGGCAGCCTTGGATTTCGGATTCTAGAACGGTGCAATCAGTACAATGGCTTGCAAGGTCTAGTTCTGGGGTGCTGCCATCATCATGCAAAATTAGGTATTCAAGGATAACAATGTTGTAGTTTCCAGTGTCACATGCGGATTCCAAGGTGCCTTCGGCGTAGTTTTGGCCCCAGTAGACGGAAATCTCGCCGCCCGAGGCACACTCAGCGGCATGTGAGGGATCGATGGTGAAGGAGGCTGTGAAGAGGGTAAAGAGGAGGATGAAAATATGGTTTTTGTAAGCCATGTTTGTGGGTTGTAGTTTTATTGGTTAGCTAAGCTCGATAACTCCTGGAGTAGGGGACGCAACCAATTTATAGTAGGAGGGAAGTGAGCAACGTAAAGGTGTCATCAGGTAAAAGTCAATTTTATTGATCGCTGGCGCGTGTTTCCTATTCAAGTTTGGTAGCTTTCTCCTTTGATGGATATATCTTGGAAAAATATATAATAAACTACTTCTCCGCAGACCAGTGATTGGGTTATGCAATCGTTAATTAATTAAACACATTAATAGTGCCTTCAATCAAGTTATAGCTAGCGTATGATCATGCGTATTACGTGCGCTTATACCCAGATTATATACTCCAATTACACTTTGAGCAAAGAGTTGTTGCAACTTGGAGCAGAATATCCCTTATTCCTGAACTGATATATGAGTTTCATTAATTTATTTAAGAAATTAATATAACTCAGTATTTTTATATAAAATTAAATAATAATAATAATAATAATAATTTCTTGAAAGGTAAAGGAATGATACTAAGAAGTTAATTATAAAGAATAGGTTAATTTAAGACCATTAGTATGTAGCAGACAAACTCTATCTGAAGGCTTCATGATGAAGGAAGCTGTTAAAGAGAGGGAATAGAAGGATCATTGCTTGGTTTTTGTAAGCCATGGTTGAGGAGTTGTTGAGATTTTTCTTGTTCTGGATAGCAACAAGTGAGAGAGAAGAGCCCTATTTGGAAGCATGCGAGAGTAATAATTCACTAAAATTATACTGCAGGTTTTTTGTAAGTTTAAATGTTAAAGTGAACGGTCTTTTTAATGTTTTTTGTGGTATCTCCGTATTCATATTGATGCGAAACTAATTCAAGATTAGTTATTGATAATTTCTTTTAATATGTGTGATTTTAATATTTAAACTTAAATATTTAATTTTAAATTTCTTAATTTTAAATATAAATAATAACTATTATATTAATACCTTATTGATAAGTGAAAAATTCTTTTCATCTAAAAATATGACAATTATATGGATTTGTCGTTTCTTAAAATTTTAAATATACAAATTTGAGCCAGGGCAGTTTAACCTTAGGCAAGTTGCTAGTTTTCATTGATTCGAATTTGGGGAATGTCTATTTAATGAGTAATGAAAGGATGAATGGAGAGAAAAGCATGGCCTATATAAGGATAAAGTTATGTTATTCTTTGGTTTAAATGGGGAGAGGAGAGGGGTGGGGATAAGTGAAAAAATTCTCTTGTTTAGTAAGGGAAGAATTTATATTTTCCCTTTCCTTATTTGGTTAGGAAAGGGAAAGATTTTAAATTAAAAAGTAATTTATTATTATATTATTTTAAAGAAAAATAATTATTAAATTATGAAGATAAAAATAATTTTAAAATTAAAAAAGATAATTGAGTGTAATTTAATTATTATAATTTAAAAATTTTAATAAACTTTTCTTTTCCTTCAAATCTTTTTACTTTTGGAGGAGATGTAAGAGAAAATAAAAGATTTTGAACGTCTTATTTTTTTCTCTACTCTTTTATAAAAATGAACCAAACAAAAAATTTTGATTAAAATCTTTTCCTCTTTTTTTTAACCAAATATAGAGGTAATCTGAATTTAATTAACTATTTATTAAAAAATTTTAATTATTAAATTTATTAATTAAATTATAAAAATAAATAAATTTTATAATAATATTATTGTTTATAATAATTGAATAATTCTCTTATTAATAAAATTACACTTTCATCATATTTTAAAGTCTGGCACAGAAAAAAATAGTGTGCAGCTCTCAAAATTTCCTTGTATAAATTAATGTGGGGGCGGCTATCCGTGAGTATCCTGCAATTCTTTCAGACTGTGCAGATCTTCAAAGTCTGCTAAATTCTTTTATATTGCAAGGTGTATTTTCCATTATTAATAAAATAAATAATTAATACCTGCAATTTAAGAATTTTTTATAGTTTTATTATTTGCATAAATAAAATTTTCTTAATTTTTATTCAAAAATATAAATTATTATATTTATTAAATTTTATAAATTAAATTATAAAATTTAAAGTAAACACCTCAAAGATTATTAAAAAATAATATATATAAAATAATTTTAAATTTATTTTATATACTTTCTTATTTCTTTATTTCTTTTCATCTTTTTAAATGTGCGGACATGCCGACTTTCACATCTTTGTAAGCAGATATGAGTAAAAAAGTTAGTTTATATGATAAAGGGAGAATTAAAAAAAGAGACAAAACAATCAATTAACTTTTCATTTTAAGAATTTAGTACTTTACTTAATATTAAATATACTATACAATAATCTTAGTGATAAAGGAATCGCCATGAGATGTTGTAAAGGGATTGAACCAATATTGTAATGATTCCATTATTATGACCTAACTGTTTCTCTTTCATATTTTACTTAATTTGATAAATTTTTTGAAATTTAAAAATTCACTTTTGGATTAAAAGTTTCCATCGGGCAAATTATCCAAAAAACCTTTTAAATCATTTCAAAATAATTTTGTACACCATCACAAGGTGTAGCGTAAGCTAGCTGCATGAACCATTTAAAAGAGGGATCATTACCGAACCTCTTATATATTATAATCGTCATGCATGGTCTTGTTTCCTTTTTCCATTTGTCCAGCTAGCTATTAATTAATTAAGGATTTGGACCGTTCTCATTTTAAAAAGATGATAAGGACTTTAATTTGCATTTTTGAAGCGAACAGATTGTATTTTATTGAAGTGGACACACGTGTTTTGTAAGTACTAAGTTTTATAGGTGTCAAAGGAAAAGTCTTTTTCATTTTATCGGTACTACGTGACATTTTTTTTTTTTTTAATTTTTCGTGGACACAACTATGCCTTTGAAGCAGCTCAGTTATCAACTGCTTAGATTCAAAGCCAAAAATAAGCCATTTCTTTACTCTGCATGCAGAATTTAAGAAATTCTAATTCTTCTTAATTGTATTCTTCATCAAAACTGACTTGTAAAGCATGTATATCTAGAAGTTTATCACTGATATATCCAACTGAATTAAGGTTTAATGATTAATATATACTGAATTTATGGTTCATTAGAACCAATGAGTATTATGTGTCATCGGTTTATCTTTGCAAATGATTAACTCTCAGCCTTTATCACTCCACTATGTGTCACTGTTTGTTTAATACAGTATAATACAGTGTATGTAAGGATCTTTTTCTGAAGTGGGGCACTGAAATTGTAGAAAAAACTATAGCTTGCTTGGTTGTATCAGGCTGGCTTGTGTTTGTTTAATTTAGCATCAGTTGACAGCACTATTTGAGGCTGGCTTAACAACTTAAATTTAAACTGATCTAATTTCAGAAAACAAAAAAGAGAAACAGCCCAAAGATTATGAAAAAGTACGCTCATGGCTTGCTACTGCCAGTTGGTAAACCACCACAAGAGACAGTAAACTGCCACAATAAAAATGGGTCGAGTTTCTATTTATCTATGATTCTTATTTTAATTTTTTCCTGAAAATTGATAAAAATAGAAAAGAATCTTGTTTCAATTAAGTTCTATTTATTTTATTTACTTTTATTGGTAATATAAAAAATAAAAAATTGAGAAAAATAAAAATATGCCCATAATTGAAATTAAAAATTTTTTTACTTAATTAAAAAATTTTCAGATAATAAAATTTATTAAAATAAAAAAATTTAAGAATATTTTTTTAGTTTAATAATAGTATGTTTTCTCTCTTTCAACATTTTAGTACAAAAAAAAAAAAAAAAGATGAGCGTGTTCAGCAATATGTGACAAGACAAGTTGACTTCCAGTGTGCGCATCATTAGTTTCATCGCCCTTTGTAGTGATATATTTTCCTGTAGGCCCCACATTTCTTGAACTCTTTTTTGTTTTTGGTGAAATCTTGAACTCTTTGTTTTTCACATGGTGCATGCATGCACTCCATGTAGGTTGCTATGGTGAATGATTATTAGTAATGATATGTCAACTGTATTATTCTTCTTGAATGAAACTTATGAGACTTTGAGATATCGAGATTCTCCTTACGGCTTTTTTGACATCAAAATGATTTTAAATTGTAAAGTGATTCATTTGAACTTCTTAAACGTTTTAAAAAACGGGTTTTGTTCCATTCTTTTAAAATTTTGACAAAAATGATAGATTCTCTTATGATAGTTTGATAATCAAATAAAGAGTTATTTGCCATTAGTCTTAAGAGAAAGTGACAATTTAGATTTGATTTCCAAAAAAAAAAAAACTATTCATCATCTCTATAAAAATTTACCAATATTTTAACAATGCCTTCAAAAATCATTATTTTTGTATAAAGAGACATCTTAGGCATTCTTGTAACAGCTTAAGTGTTCACGTGCCGAAAAACAATTTTATAGTCTCAATCGAATCACCCGTGAAAAATATGGGCACCATCTGATGGAGCCTATTTTGTCTGTATTGCCTGGTCTTATACAAGACTTTAGATATCAAGATTCCCACGCTGCTTTCTTGACATTGAAATGATTTTAGATTGTAAATGAATTCATTTGATCTCCTCAAACGTTTTAAAAGAGTTTTGTACCCATTTTTGAAAAATATTTTGACAAAAATAATGGATTCTTTTATGACGAATTAATGATCAAATTACGTGTCATTAATTTTGAGAGAAAGTGACAATTTTAAAAGAAAGTGACAGTTTAGATCTAATTTTTTAAAAAAATGACTTGTTCATCTTCTCTGTAAAAGTTAATCGATATTTTCATATTTCTTTAAAAATTTAGACGGGTTAAACAATAATGTGACAGTTAAGTTTTCAAGTGCAGAAAAACAATAGGAAAAAGGGAAACACAATGAGAAGAAGTTAATAAAATAGGTTGTTGTTATGCTACTTTTTTTTTAATTATTTCACTTTATATTCTGTCATTTTATAAAAAAAAAATCTACCAGGATGATATATTTTATAAAATATATATATATATATATATATAATGAGAGTAAGTTGATAAAGTATAGCATAGCAACATCCCATTAAAAATAAAAGAAAGGAAAATATTGCTACCAAAAAAAGGAAGGAAAATATTGAGAAACCCATAAGCAATGAAATAACTTTGATAAATTGTTCTTGGAAGAAAGCTTTTTTTTTAGAAGAAAAAGTTAAGAGTGACCGAAAAATTCTCCTTATTTTAAAGTTAGAATAAATTATTAAATTTAACAAAAATTTACAATAAAATAACAGCTTATTTACTAACAAAGCTTAAAAAATTTATGATCAAATTAAAATATGAAAATCGAACAAAGATATATTGTCAATGCAAACCAGTACTAGACCAAACTAGTACGTTTGAACACATAATCAACTTACAAATGCATGCACCCTGTTCTTTTAAACATTGTACTTGCTATAATAATAAGGCAAAAGTATACTTTTCGTATTCTAATTTTTTCTAGGTGTCAATTTTGTATTCTATTTACGAGAGAATTTGCTGTGTAAAATAAGTTGTTATTAATAAAAAAAATTAAGAAATGGAATGGTTTATAGAAATAAAAAGATAAAATCCTTGAAAAGGCATCCCGTTCTTAATTTGGTTCATTTTCTTGCTTTAAACTCAGTTTTTGACTCTTCCTACACTAACAACTTCATATGGTCTCAAAATTTGTTTCGACAGGAAAAAAAAAAAAAAAGAAGATAACTTTTTTTACCTCCCACAATTTAATTAATTTTTAAAGTTGAAATAATTTTAATATTAAAGTGTTTGCTGTGATATATATTTTGTATTTTATAATGAAATAAGAGTCAACTTAAGATTTGTGAACATTCGAAGCAAACATATGAACAAAGAGGAAACAGTTTTTCCTCAAAACCGCTATAGACATAGAAATACGTAATTATGTTTTATTTAATTGAAGCACAATCCATTGCATGTATAACATGCTTAGGCTGCGCATGATATTACTTATTTCACACAAGACTCCATACACAACTGATAGGTAGCTTGGACAACTGGTACCATGATTACACCGCCATAGCTTTTGGACCTTTAGCTAACAGGCGGTACAGAGTGGAAGACACACTCGTATATTGAGTTTGCTTTTTTTTTTATTAATTAAAATTACAGACTGACCTGTTTCATTTCATTTAATTATAAACTGTCATGAGTTATGGTACATCAATCGTTATAACACATGTAAATTTTCACCTACTTACAATTGCATGCAAATATTGTTCATTTAAATATTTTAAAATTAAAAAAGATAATTAAAAGTAATTTAGTTATTATAATTTAAAAATTTTAATAGGTTTTTTCTCCTATTTAAATTTCTTTACTTTTGGAGGAAATATAAAAAAAAATTAAACTTCTTATTTTCTTTTTACTCCCTTTTAAAAATCTAAATTAAACAAAAAATTTTAATTAAAATTCTCCCCTTTTCTTCTTTGACTAAACAAAAAGTTAATCTAAATTTAATTAAATATTTATTTATAATTTTAATTATTAAAATTATTAATTAAATTAAAAAAATAAATAAATTTTATAATAATATTATTATTTATAATAATTTAATAATTCTCTTATTAATAAAATTATACTTCCATCATATTTTAAAGTCTGGCACAGAAAAAAATAGTGTGCAGCTCTCAAAATTTCCTTGTATAAATTAATGTGGGGATGGCTATCCGTGTGTATCCTGCAATTCTTTCAGACTGTGCAGATCTTCAAAGTCTGCTAAATTCTTTTATATTGCAAGGTGTATTTTCCATTATTAATAAAATAAATAATTAATACCTGCAATTTAAGAAATTTTTTGTGGTTCTATTATTTGCATAAATAAAATTTTCTTAATATTTACTCAAAAATATAAATTATTATATTTATTAAATTTTATAAATTAAATTATCAAATTTAAAATAAACACCTCAATGATTATTGAAAAATAATATTTATAAAATAATTTTACATTTATTTTATATATTTTTTCATTTCTTCATTTCTTTGCATCTTTTTAAATGTGGGGGCATGCCGACTTTCACGTCCCATCATCATTTCCAAAAATTTAATCTCAATTGGAATTCTATCTTAAAGTTGATACTTTTGCCTTTTTGTGTATTTAGATTATTTGTAAATAAAACTAATTTTGATAAAATTAATATATAACAAATTCATTCTATAAAAATTAATTTATGTTTGAATATATTATTATATAATTATATTAAAAGAAGTAAATGTAATTTGGTGGAAAAATAAATTATTTCTACGTATAAAATATGAATTTGATTACCATAATTAGTTCTGCACAAAGTAAAAGTGACTATTTTTTTATTCGAAAGGAAAAATTTTTTACTTCAATCAAAAATGGTTAACCACTATGAAACTGGTTTTGACCAATTCTCACAGAGCACCTAAACACTCACCAATGTTACATTGATTTTGGGTGCCAAAATCAATTCCAGTAGTGAATAATTGTTGCAAAATGCAGGAAACTAATCCTAAAAATATAATCTTGATTTGCTAAACTGGGAAGCATGCTAACATGCAAAAGAAAATAACAATTAAAGTATAGTATGGGGGCATGTTAAACTGGGTAATATCTAATCAGCTTATGAGCGCAATAATCTTGCAGGCATTAGTCTTTTACGTTGACAAATAATTGACGTGAGAAAAATTAATTAATGCGAGTGAGATTCTAGTAATAAAGGTTTAAATATTTTAAATAAATTATTTTAAACTTAATATAAATTTTATATAAAAAAATTTATTTAAAAAAATTAATATAAATTAATTTAAATAATAAAGATTTAAATATTTTAAATAAATCATTTTAAATTTAATTCAAATTTTATATATGAAATAATTTATTTAAAAAAATTTATTCATTTAACATTTTTTAAATTAAAAAATAATTTTTATTTATTAAATAAAATATATTTTAAAAATTTTACTTAAAAAAATTTATTCATTACAATATTTTCAAAAATAATCTTTATTTATTAAATAAACAATATTTTAAAAACCCAATAAAAAAAGGGAAAAAAACCAAAGAAGTAATTACGATTGATAAGACTAAGATGAGATCGCCATTGTTGAATACAGATACAGCCTTCTTAACCAATTTCATTTCTTTTCAACGGATCCCGTGAATCCTCCATTAACAAAAGTAAATGTTTATGTAATCCATTATTATGTCTTTTCTTTTTCTTGACATTGACAAATAATTGACGTGAGAAGGACAGTAATTATTATGGTGGAATTATGGGCTTGTTTAGTATCTGTTTTTTAAAACATTTTTTTATTTTAAAATAAAAAATAAAAAATAAAAAATCTGTTTGGTATAATTGTTTTGTGTTAAATTATTTCTAGAATAATTTTATAATTTCTGCTCTAAAAGTAGAACAATTCAAAATATCTTCAACATATTTTTGTTTTCACATGCTTATTTTCACTGTGGCAAGTTGTAATTTTGGAATTTTATTAATGGCAATATTGTAAATGAACCATCTATTTTAAGGCCGATTCTTACATCCAATTTGAACTCCTGCTTAAAAATTCATGTGACCAGTGTGCCAGACATGGAGGAAGGTGCTTTGTACAATTTGTGTACGGTTGAGGATGTCTTGAGCGGTTTTAAGGGTCGCAGAGCTAGCATCCTCAAGACCCTCACTTGAAGAGTTTTATCAGCAGTGCGAACCGGAGAAAGAAAGCTTTTGCTTTTATGGATTTTCTAGTGAGCAGTGGGGAGTCAAACTCCCTATAGAGGAGGTGTCTCCAAAACTTTCATAGATAGGATGCAAGAAAAGGATTAGCTATCCTTGGCAGCTGGCCATAGTAATACGTGATTAGTTGCTCTGACTTTTTAAACAAATTTTTTGTTTTATTACTATCAAAATTGTTTTAGAAAATTTTTTATCCAAACAAATTTTTATGTATTATTATTTTAGAAATTTATTTTTTAATTAATTTCATAAAAGTGTTTCAAAAAACAAAAAACACAAAACACTTCTGAACAGCCTTATATTTTTCAATCCACAAGCGTGAAGAGCCAGATTTGTTGAACCATTTTATTTTGCTTAATTATATCAGCACTCAGCAACAAATTTATATTTTATTGCTTAGAAAATTTGAATAATTTGACTTTATTTATTTCTACCAAAAAAAAATTGAGTCTATTTAACAGTTGTTCTGCAGAGATATTTATAAAGGTGATCAATAATATTATGATAGATAATATATATCAACTTAATGATTGGATCATCAATTAGATATTTGTTTCTATTTTTATTTTTTTCATTTTTGTAATTTAACCACATTCTGGCATTTTATTTTAGTTATGTTTACATATATTTTTGTTTTTCTTTCTAATTTATAAAGAAAATAAGTTTAATAACTAATTTTTTCTTACTGTCAATTTTGTATTTTATTTACAAAAGAATTTGCTGTGTAAAATAAGTGATTACTGACTAAAAAATTAAGAAAATGGAATAGTTTAAAGAAATAGAAAGATAAAATCCTTGCAAAGGCATCCCATTCTTAATTTGGTTCATCTTGCTTGAAACTCAGTTTTTGACTTTTCCTACACTAACTACTTCATATGGTCTCAAAATTTGTTTCAATAGGGAAAAAAAAAAAAAAGATAACTTTTTTTCCTTCCCACAATTTAATTTTTCTTTCAAAATTTTAAAGTTGAAATAATTTTAATATTAAAGTGTTTACTGTGATATATATTTTGTATTTTATAATGAAATAAGAGTCAATTTAAGATTTGTGAAAATTCAAAGCAAACATATGAACAAAGATAGACGAAACAGTTTTTCCCGAAAACAGCTATAGAGATCGAAATACGTAATTATGTTTTATTTAATTCAAGCACAATCCATTGCATGTATTGTAACATGCTTAGGCTGCGCATGATATTACTTATTTTACACAAGACTCCATAAAAAACTGGTAGGTAGCATGCCTAACAAGACAACTGGTACCATGATTACAGCGCCGTAGCTTTTGGACCTTTGGCTAACAGGCGGTACAGAGTGGAAGACACACTCGTATATTGCATCTGCAATCGCACTCATGGGATTCAACACAGACTTCACAACGGCATCTTTTGTTTGATCATTGTAAGTAGGGTTAGTTTGAATGATAATGCTAACCTATGGTAGGTAGCATGCCTTAGAACACAATAGTTTGGTACCGTTGTAAATCTGTTGTAAATGCATGAATTGTGATGGCTAGAACATAATACAATCATGATAGAACATGTAGAAAAACATGAATTGTTTTTTGACTCAGATGTTATTCTGTCATAAAGTACAAATTGCAATGGAATGCGTGATGCAAATCCATCACAAAAAACCTAAAAATATGTTTAATATCACTTGATTCCTCTGCAAATCTATTGTATATCCGTTTTAAATATGATTTAATTAAAATTTTCTTTTAAAATTGTTTCGTTTTGCCCCTGATTAATTCAAAGCAATAGTCCAAACATCAAATATGTAAATGGAATTCACTGATAATAATGCAGTAGAAAAATACATGTAATTGTATCAGAATAAAGTCAAGACGCAATTGTCACCGACAACTATAAAGCACTCTCATCACCTTTATTATCACCATTCAGATCGTTTAAAAACTCATTGCTACCGACGGACTCCTCGTCATCACGTGGCTTTGGTGAAACAAGCTATGATTGACTAGACAGTAGTGTTGGCGAATCAGTTGAGTGATAAAGCGGTGCTTTATGTTTAAATTTTGTTTTCATGATAATCAATAATAATTAAGAAAAAACCCATTTAGACATTACAGCCTCACAGTTATTGAGAAAATGTATATGAAATATTTTGGATACCCAGGCAATAAACTTAGATGGGGAAATTTTCATCCCTAATCTTTATTAGCTTACCCGTGTTATAATTAGTAGGAATATTTTGATAAGTAATTAGTGTTTTTGTGGATTGGATTTTTGGTTATAAATGCATAAATGATTCTATGCAATGTGTATATCAATGACTTGTTAGATTAGATATATGCTTTTATTTAAGTGGGCAGTAACTTAGCGTTTGGCATTATTTGGTGCTTGGAAGCTCCTGTAATTATATATCACTCGCTAAATCAACAATTGTCATTCCTGGTTCCTTATAATTGTGTGTACAAAACACGAACCCAATATATAAAATTTGGAATTGTACTAAAGAGCGGTTCACAAACGTCATCAAATCTTGTTTCTTAATTACTATATGTATAACTTTCATGTTTTAATGAGAATGTTCAAGTATGGGAGTACTGCTTTTTTCCAAACAAAACAATGTTCCAGTTATTTTTAGTATAATATCTTTAAGAGTAATGGTATCCATGAAGATAGCGAACAACTTTATGAGGTTTGACATATTTTAAACTTTAAAGTTTGATTAGTTGATAGCAACAAGGGAGGGTTTGCCTCTAAGTTAAAGTTTGTGCTCATACGATTGCAACAAAATGACAATCATAATATACATCGTTTGATTCATATGCTAATAATGCTATGCGTATGATCGACATTATATATCTTATCTTTAGGTTGAGGTTGGTTGTTATTTGGTCACTCAAAAAAAAAGAGAAATTAAATAATTCTTCTTTTATTTGCTATGTTTACTTTCTTCTAAGGTGTTAATTTATATGTCTATTGTGCGAAAAAAAAGGCAGAAAAACTTATTACCCTCTATCAGATGCTGATAGTTTGTCTTTTATTGGCAGTTCATTAGTTCGAGGACTTATCTCCTTCATTAAAAAGCCACCAAACTCTGACAGATACACACAATAGTAAACACGTTTTTCTTAATTTAAACATTTAACGACCAATGAACTACAAATGAAGCATCTTCATATTTGATTAAAACAAGTAACTACTCAAAGTAACTTCATTAAATATGTCCATTATCCTATGCAGCAACGTTGGTGCAATAGTAGTTATTTGCATCTTAATTTCAAAGATTTAAAGTCAAAAATTGAGGTTTAAGTTTTAGAGTCGTATTTGTTAAAAAAAATTATAAGCGATCAATTCTGAATATAAATCAGTCTCACATCCAATAGTAATGCAAGAATACCACATGAAAAAATTTTAAAAACAAAGTTCAATATGAAAGTCAAATGAAAAAGTAAATTTTTTACTTCCTCTATTTAATTCTTCTTTCAAATTTTCAAAGTTAAAATGATTTTGTTAGCGAAGCATTTAATGTGATATATTAAATTACAAATCTAAAAATTTAATTAAAGAAAGATAAGCTGTGTTTTATGATAAAATGAAAGCCTTATTCGGCATACATATGAACTGATATAGAAAGAAAGCACTTTTTTTGTTTTTTCAAAACTGTTATAGAGATTGAACTACTTGATGGTGTTTCATTTAAAGAGTAAATTACCCCTACATCTCTTGTGTTTAGCTATTATTACACAAACATGCTTTATATTTTGCAAATCAACACATACTTTTCTTAGAAAAAGAAAGACTTGTAATTGCTCTTGATGTAAGTAATTTCTTTTAATATGAATCATAATATCAAGTTATTAAAATTAAATGAAACATTATCACGTAGACACAGTGTTATCTGCTGCACATGTTTTGTAAGTTTTATAAGTGTCAAACCAAAAGTCCTTTTTATTTTATTGACATCTTTAAAAATACAATAATATTTGTCATTAAAAAATAATGACACTTAATTATTGTCTTAAAATTTTTTTATTTTATTAGCATATTTAATAATATAGTAATATTCGTTGTTAAAAAATACAATAAAACCAATTATTATGTTAAAAAAAATTTTATAATTTAAAATTTGATCATGTAACCTTATCTTATATATTAAATAATTCATAGCTTCTAGAAAGAAGTGTTTTTCATTTAGAAATATGATAATTATAGTGATTTGTCATATCTAAAAATTGTATGTTTGAAATTTGAGTGAATGCCCTTTAACTCCACAAAAGTTATTTGGTTTTCATTGATTCAATTTGTAAGAAACTCCGTTAATGAATAATCAAAGGATGGTGAACGGAGTAAAAGGTATCGCCCATATGTAAGCATATAATTTAAAGTTTAGTAATAGAGAAGAAAACATTAACCTATGAAAATCTCAAAATTTTATCGTATAAAGTGGCGTGGATAATTATTTTCTCTCTTTGAAAGCTTCGAAGATGATTTATTACTATCATCTATGGTTTTTTTTTTTTTTTTTCATTTATCCGGCTGCAAGGATTTTTACCATTCTCATTTCAAGAGGATAAGGGTTAACAAGTTAAGGACCACTTTTTCCGAACTGGTAAGCATTAATGATGGAGCCTGTTTTGTCTCTACTACCGAATTGTAAGCCAATTATTAATTACATCTTTGTAAAAGCATAAATTTAAGATACTCATTTTTCCTGTTTGATAAGGAAAAATTGATTTGTTTAATCTTAATAGTATCTTAATTATTTTTAAAGAAGCTTAGAGCACTTGCTCCGATGCTTACTACAAAATTTATAATTGGGATTAGCTAGAAATGTTTCAAAAATGTTGCTTGAAAACATTGTATGATTCGTGAATGCCGGTACCCAACTTTTCACTGCTTGGTGGAATGATCTTGAGGCTTCTCTCTCTACTGATAACCTGTCCATAGTCACGCTCACCATTTGGAGTCTGTGGAATGGAAGGAATGATTTGTGTCTTGAAGAAATATGTCTGTTACATCTTGATCTGCAAGCTCTAATCTACAAGACACAACGTGACCATATTGAGTCCAAGTGTATCAGATAAGCACCAAAGAAAAATGATAGACAAGATACATCTTGGACCCCATCGACAAGACGACGGCTGAAACCAAATATGTCCACTTGCACTGCGTCCTACTTGGGATTTATTCTTGAAGAGTTCAGATCAATGGCCCACTCATTCTCTAAGTTTCAATTCTGCTTAGACAGGGGCCGCCCACAGTTTGTCGTCTTTAGTTTTTGACTATAGTGATGCCACTTGGTTTGGGGTAGAGATACCGCCCCATATTGTACGCCTAGGTGATCAGGACTCTCTTGCTTCTTAATAAAATTTTCGTTCCCATTAAAAAAAAATTAAGTATATACATGTTACATGTAATGATGATTATCTATTCAAAAAGTATCATTGGAAATGAATTCTTGAAACATTACAGCGAACCAGTAGCAGAGCTATTATGTCATTCGGGGAGGGCTAAAATTAATATGAATAAATATAAATAACTAAATAAAATATTTATAGCTTGGCAGTCAAACACGATTAAAAATATGTTTGAATGAGATAATTAATTTATATTAAATAGTGAATTAAATATATCGTACATACCTTAAAATCTTTAGACGTTGTTTGTATTTTAAAAGAAAACTGAACGTTTAATTGTGGGTTTGCTATCCCTTATCTAGAATTTAGTTTCTATCCTTGATTTCTATTTCAGCAGTAACATACATTGATATTGTAAAAATCATTGTTCAAAGCCTGGTGTATAAAAAAAAGATCCTTTATTTAGGGTGAAATCCATTACATGCTTGTGATCAAACGTTCATAGATCGCCCAAGCTGGTAGTAGGTTACTTAATTATTTCATACATAGAGTAGCACAAGAGCAAGCTGGCTAGAGCCTGCGTGCAGCTAGTAGACACTGCTAATTAAGGTTTCAAGCAAACTTCAAGGTTGAGATGGCACCCTACAGTCACAGAGACTGGGAAAGCAAGCCATAGAAGTTGCGGGACACAACCCCATCAAATACGCTTCTGAGTGCTCATATTTCCTTGTTAATGTTCATATTTGAATGACCAAAAAAATACTGCTGAGAGTATAAATGAAAACTGCCGAAGATGCCATTAATGCTTATATCCTTTATTGACAACTACGTTTCAGGAGAGGATGATTGTCGAAGTAAATAGATGATAATTGATATAAAAATTAATGATTATAATTATTTTATATTCATAAATTTTAATTTATATATTTATATTTAATAATAATTATAATTATTAATTATTTAAATTTTATTTTTTAAAATATACTCTACTTCCCAAATCTAATAACTTGTTCCTCTCACAGATATATCTTGGCAAAATAAATAATAAACTACTAGTCGGCAGAGCACTTATTGGTTCTGCAATCGTTAATTAAAACCATTATTAGTCCTTTCAATCAAGTAATAGGTCCAATTTGCAAAGAGTTGTTGAAATTTAGAACAGATAATCCATTATTCTTGAACTGACGACTGGGTTTCATCAGTTTATTTAAGAAATTAATTTAACTCATTATTTTTATATAAAATTAAATGATAATAATAATAATAATTTCTTGGAAGGGAAGGAATAGATTCTAAGACGTTAATTAAAATGAATAGGTTAATTTAAGACCATTAGTACGTAGTAGATAATTTTACATTGTTTTATTCAATTTTTAATGATTATAATTGTAGACATTTAATTTTATTTAGATTTTTAAAATAAAAAATAAATCTATGATTGAAATTGAAAATTTTCTTAGTTAATTAAGAAATTTTCAGGTTTAAAAATTGTGAAAATAGAATGATCTAATGGTATTTTTTGTTAGTTTTGTCCTTTTTCCGTTATTGTTTTAGTTAAAACTAAAATAAAAAGAAGTATAACTTTAGTAAAAAAAAAAAAATGAACTCAAAAATGAACCTCGTAAATTTTTTGATTTAAGTAATAATTTTTTTTCAAAATATTTTAATGAACGTATAAGATTTTAAAAATATTTTATATATTATTGTGTGATAAATTTTCTTATATTTAAAAAAATAAGGAAAAGGGGAAAAAAGTTTTCCTCTTAATGAGTATCTTCAGCACTAAAGACTCTCAAGCTCATTATAAAAAAAACCTGGTACATGAGACTCTCAGCAATATTTTTCTTGTCACTCGAATATGAGTATTAATGGCGTCTTCAAATTTTTTTCTTATTGATCTCTATAACTGTTCACGTGCTCTTGTGCAGTTCTTTCTGCCCATCGACTATTAAGCAAAATCTCATAAAAATGAAAACGTTACCCACAAAGTATCAATAGGAGGAACCTCTTATAAATATCTCATTTAGACATCTAAATTTATCCCCAACCCAAATTACTCAATAATAAAAATGGGTCGAGTTTCTATTTATCTATGATTCTTATTTTAATTTTTTTCACAAAATCAATAAAAATAGAAAAGAATCTTGTTTCAATTAAGTTCTATTTATTTTATTTACTTTTGTTGGTAATATAAAAAATAAAAATTAAGAAAAATAAAAATATACCCATAATTGAATTTAAAAAATTTCTTACTTAATTAAAAATTTTTCATATAATAAAATTTATTAAAATAAAAAGATTTAAGAATATTTTTTGAGTTTAATAATGAGTAAGTTTTCTTTCTTTCAACATTTTAGTAAAAAATAGAAAAAAAAAGAAATGGATTAAAAAAAAAGATAAGCGTATTCGGCAATGTGTGACAAGACAAGTTGACTTTCAGTGTGCGCATCGTAAGTTTCATCACCCTTTGTAGTGATATATTTCCATGTAGGTCCCACATTTCTTGAGCTCTTTTTTTTTTTTTTTTTGGTTGAAATCTTTAACCTTTTTTTTTTTTTTTTTCACATGGTGCATGTGTGCAATCCATATAGGTTGCTATGGTGAATGATTGTTTGTAATGATATGTCAACTGTGTTGTTTTTCTTGAATGAAACTTCTGAGACTTTGAGATTCTCCTCACTGCTCTTTGAACATCAAAATGATTTTAAATGGCAAAGTGTTTCATTTGATCTTCTTAAACGTTTTAAAGAAAGGGTTTTGTCCCATTCTTTTCAAATTTTGACAAAAATGATAGATTCTCTTATGAAATTAATGATCAAATAAAGAGTTATTGGCCATTAGTCTTAGGAGAAAGTGACAATTTAGATTTGATTTCAAAAAAAAAAAAAAAAACTATTCATCATCTCTATAAAAATTTACCAATATTTTAATAATGCCTTAAAAAATCATTATTTTTGTTCAAAGAGACGTGTTAGGCGTTCTTGTAACAGCTTAAGTTTTCAAGTGCCGAAAAACAATTTAATAGCCTCAATCGAATCACCTGTGAAATATATGGGCACCATCTGATGGAGCCTATTTTGTCTGTATTGCCTGCTCTTATATAAGACTTTGAGATATCAAGATTCCCTCGCTGCTTTCTTGACATCAAAATGATTTTAGATTGTAAAGTAATTCATTTGATCTCCTTAAATGTTTTGAAAAAAGGTTTTGTTCCCTTTTTTTAAAAATTTTTTGACAAAAATAATGGATTCTTTTATAACGAATTAATGATCAAGTTACTTGCCATTAATTTTAAGAGAAACTGACAGTTGATATCTAATTTTAAAAAAAAATTACTTATTCATCGTCTCTGTAAAAGTCAATCGATATTTTCACAATTCTTTAGAAATTAATAACTTTTGTTAACTTTTCAAGTGCTGAAAAACTCTGAAACATATGGGCACCATCTGACGGAGCCTGCTTCGTCGGTATTGCCTGCTCTTATCCTCATACTCGTGGTCAAAAAGCACCCCGTGTTTCCACTTATTTACAAATGCATGCACCTTGTTCTTTTGAGCATTTTACCTGCTATACTAATTTGGCCAAAGTATACTTTTCTGATTCTAATTTTTTCTAAGTGTCAATTTTGTATTCTATTTACAAGAGAATTTGCTGTGTAAAATTAGTGATTATTGACTAAAAAATTAAGAAAATGGAATAGTTTAAAGAAATAGAAAAATAAAATCCTTGCCAAGGCATCCCATTCTTAATTTGGTTCATTTTCTTGCTTGAAACTCAGATTTTGACTCTTCCTACACTAACAACTTCATATGGTCTCAAAATTTGTTTCAATAGGACAAAAAAAAATATAACATTTTTTACTTCCCACAATTTAATTTTTCTTTCAAATTTTTGAAGTTGAAATAATTTTAATATTGAAGTGTTTACTGTGATATATATTTTGTATTTTTTAATGAAATAAGAGTCAACTTAAGATTTGTGAAAATTCAAAGCAAACATATGAACAAAGATAGAGGAAACAGTTTTTCCCCAAAACAGCTACAGAGATAGAAATACGTAATTATGTTTTATTTAATTCAAGCACAATCCGTTGCGTGTATTGTAACATGCTTGGGCTGCGCATGATGTTACTTATTTCACACAAGACTCCATACACAACTGGTAGGTAGCATGCCTAACAAGACAACTGGTACCATGACTACGGCGCCATAGCTTTTGGACCTTTAGCTAACAGGCGGTACAGAGTGGAAGACACACACACGTATATTGCATCTGCAATAACACTCATGGGCTTCAACACAGACTTTATAACAGCATCCTTTATTTGATCACTGTAAGTAGGGTTAGTTTGAATGATAATGCTAACCTATGGTAGGTACCATGCCTTAGAACACAATAGTACCATAATTATTTTTTATTTAATTAAAGCACAGTCCATGACATGTATTTTAACATGCTTAAGCTGCACATGATACTATTTATTTCATACATTATACTCCGTACACAACTGGTACTATGATTACAGTGGCATGGCTTTTGGACCTGTTGGTAACAGGTGGTACAGAGTGGAAGACACACACTCGTATATTGCATCTGCAATTGCACTCATGGGCTTCAACACAGAATTCAGAAGAGCACCCCTTATCAGAACACTGTAAGGAGGGTTAGATTGGATGTCAAAGGCTCTGCTCCACAGCATTACTCCCCCATATTTGGAACTTTGCTTTACATGTGGAAGAACTTGGGAAGTTGCCACCCCTGGAGGAATATAACCACCGCTAGGGGCTGCCGGGGGCGCCGCAGGCAGCCCCAAGAGGAGAACACTGTTGTAGGGTTGAACTAATGTTGTCCAATCATCCCATGAATTGAAAAGTTTGCTAGTATCACCATCTGAGTATTGACATGGAGGGTTGTTGTAAAATTGAACAAATACATAGTCGAAAAGGCCGGTTTTGATGGCCGTGTCTAGGTAATAATCTGGGATTGGACATTGCGGGGCTGCAGATAAGTAAAAGTTTCTTTCTTGTTTGAGTGCTGTGAGTTCTCTTGCAAGGTCATCCCAGTGGAGATTTGAGCCACCTTCAATGTCAAAATCAATGCCATCTAAGGCTACACTTCCAAGCGGACCAGATTGGCCACTAAGGAAGTTGTTATAAAGATAGTCTGCTACTACCTTTGCATCCTCAGCTGATGCAATGGAGTAGTCTCCTATGGCTCCTCCAAGGGAAAGGAACACTTTAACATTTTGGCTCTGACAGTACTGTATCTCGGGGGCTAATTTGGTGCAGGGGCTCCAGTCGCCGCAATGGCCGGCGAAGTTCCAACTCGGGGTTCTGCCGTTGCCGAAGACATTGAGGAAAGCGAGAAGCACAATTTCATACTTTCCATTGACACCCGAACATGCTTCCTGTAAGGTGCCTTCAGAGACATTTTGGCCCCAGTAGATGGCAATCTCACCGGTTGCAAGGGAGGACTTGATGAGGAAGGAAACTGCAAAGAGTGAAAAGAAAAGGATCAGCGCTTGGTTTTTTGAAGCCATGGCTGAGGGGTTATTGAGGTTTTGTCGTTTAGCTCGGTAGCCATAAGTGAAAGAAAAGAACCCTATTTATAAGCATAGAAGAGTTACCATTCACAAAAATATGTTGCACGTGTTTTGTAAGTTTAGGTGTCAAAGTGAAAATTACTTTCATCCGTAAATTGTATTGTTTTGTCGTATTTGGAAATTGTAGGTATGGAAATTTGAGTGAGTGCCATTTAACCTCTGAAAAGTATTGGCTATAAAATCGGAGGACGGCAAGTGGAGAGAACGGCATTAATGGCTATGTAAGTTTTCTTTGAAATGATTGCTTTATAACTCTCTCAAATCATAAAATAAATAAATTTATATATAATTAGCATACTACTAATCCAAATGAATTAATACTATAAGTATTCTATGTTAACACATCTTATACATATATTAAGTTATTAGTAATTTAGTAACAGAAATATAAGAATAAAAAAAAGAGACAAAATAATTCATTAACTTTCCATATTGATTATTTTAATGCTTTGCTTAATATTGAGTATACTATACAATAATTTTAGTGATAAAGGCATTCACCATGAGATGTTATAAAGGGATTCAACCAATATTGTAAGGATTCCACTATTATGACCTAACTGTTTCTCTTTTCATATTTTACTTGGTTTGATAACTTTTTTGAAATTTAACAAAATTCATTTTTGGATTAAAAAGTTTCCATCGCGCAAATTATCCCAGAAAAATTTTAATCATTTCAAAATAGTTTTGTATACCATCACAAGGTGTAGCCTGTAAGCTAGTTGCATGAACCATTTAAAAGAGAAACCATTCCTAAACCTCTTATTTGTTACTATCATTATCCATGGTTTTGTTTTCTTATTTCCATTTGTCCAACTAGCAATTAATTCATTATGGATTTGGACAGTTCTCATTTTGAAAAGATGATAAGGATATATATTAGAGGTAGGACCGCACTAATGCCGAACTCTAGGCATTAAAGTTCTATAAACATTTTGGGTTTGATTTTTCTTATAATTTTATTTTTATAATATAAAATTTATATTATTAATTTATTAAATTTTATAATTTAAATAATAAGATTCAATAAATCAAATAACTCACGCTAAAAAATTTGAGAATTAAATAAATTTAAAGCTATGAGTATTTTATTTTCCCAAACATTTTAGTAGTCTCAATTGAATCACATGAAAAATATCGGCACCATTTGATGGAGCCAGTTTTGTCTCTATTGCCTGCTCTGATCCATATATTCTCTGTAAAGAAGCACCTAGTGATGCGACATACTCACAATTATCTCATGTGCATGTAACAATTTTATTGTTCTTCTAAATATTTTAGAAAAGTCTAATCTCAAACTAGTTTATGGAAATTAAAAAGATCAAAGCGAAATAAAAATAAGATGATACATGTTAAAATAAAAAGAACAAACTACACAAAAAAATTATTAAAAAAAAGGATGCCTATCAATATAAAAGGAGAAAATTAGAGAAATAAAATATGAGAATTCGATTTAAATGGATGATTCAACTGAGTTAATTTCATAGCTACCAGGCAATATTCTCAAATTAAAATAAATACACTATAGTAAGAATTTCTTGAAAGGTAAAATAATAGATACCAAGAAGTTAATTATAAAGAATAGGTTAATTTAAGACCATTGGTATGTAGTAGACAAACTCTATCAGAAGGCTTCGTGATGAAGGAAACTGTTAAAGAGAGGGAATAGAAGGATCATTGCTTGGTTTTTGAAAGCATTGGTGGAGGAGTTGTTGGGATTTTTCTTGTTCTGGATAGAAAGAGGAGAGCCCTATTTGTAAGCATGCGAGAGTAATTATTCACTAAAATATACTGCACGTGTTTTGTAAGTTTAAATGTTAAAGTGAACTGTTGGTTTAATGTTTTTTGTGGTATCTCCATATTTTTATTGGTGCGAAACTAATTTATATTTAAAATTAATTATTAGTAATTTTTTTAATATATGTGATTCTAATATTTGAACTTGAATATTTAACCTTAATCTCTTAACTTTAAACATAAATAATAATTATTGTACTAATATCTTATTGGTAAGTGAAAGATCCCTTTCATCTGAAAATATGTCAATTATATTGATTTGTCGTATCGTGAAATTGTGTATATGAAAATTTGAGTCAGGACAATTTGACCTTAGGAAAGTTGCTAGTTTTCATTGATTCAAATTTGGGGAATGTCTATTCAATGAGTAATGAAAGGATGAATGGAGAGAAAAGCATGGCCTATATGAGGATAAAGTTATGATATTCTTTGAAAGAAGTCTATTCATTATAGTACCTTCAATATTTAAAAAAATTAATTTTTAGTTATTAGATAAAAAATATTTAAAAAATTCAAAAAAAAAAAAATAAATAAAACCAAAAAAGCAATTAAGGTGGTGCTATTTTTACATCATTAAAGCTACACTTCCATCTACGCCCCTAACATGTCACTCATCCAAATAGCACTTCAAAACTTTTTTAAACTCTTGATTTCATAGACGTGGCTGAGAAACGTCGGTCTACCGACGTAGACAAAGCATTACCCTTTCTTTTCAACGGATCCCGTGAATCCTCCGGTAGACAAAAGTAAATGTTTATGTAAACCATTATTATGTCTTTTCTTTTTCTTGACATTGACAAATAATTGATCTGAGATGGACTGTAATTATTATTTGATACTCCGCACGCAAGTGTCGGTAGAATTTTGGGTCCGTTTAGTATCTGTTTTTTAAAACACTTTTTTATTTTAAAAGTAAAAAATAAAATAATCTGTTTGGTATAATTGTTTTGTGCTAAATTGTTTCTAGAACAGTTTTATAATTTTTGCTCTAAAAATAGAAAAATTCAGAACATCTTTAATACGTTTTTATTTTCACATGCTTATTTTTACAGTGACAAGTTATAATTTGAGAATTTTATTAATAACAATATCGTAAATAATATAATCTTTTTTAAAGGACATTTCTGGCATTCAATTGAAGCTTTTGGTTAGAAATTTTACAAAACTAAAATCATAATATGCTCAACGTTTTTGAAAAATAATTTGTCTTCAATTTGTAAATTTAAAGTTTTTTTGCTGATATTAATTTATTTCCACTTTTTCGTCAGATAAAAACAGACGAAAATTCCATGTAGAATTCACCTTTTTAATACAAAAGAATTGAGTTGAGTTTGGAGATCTGAACTGTAAGAATTGCAGTTTATAGTTACCCACGCACTTTATGTGAGGAAATTTCGTGACCTGCACAGTCTAAAATAATAATAAAAAAAAAAAAAGGATCAGCACATAGGGTTTTAGAGACTGGATCTACTTGCACATCTGATGGAGCCTGTTTTGTCTCCATTGCCTGCTCTGATCCTTATATTCTCTGTACTACCTCGTCATGCCACTTACTTTCAAATGTATGCAGACATTGTTCTTCTAAACATATTAGAAAGGTTTAATCTCATAATAGTTTATGCAAATTTAAAAAAATTAAAATGAAAGAAAAAGTAAGGTGATATATGTTAAAGTGAAAAAAAGAAAAGCTAAACTAGACGAGAAAATTAAAAAAGAAAAAGTATGGGACGCCTATCAATATAAAAGGAGAAAATTAGAGAAAATAAAATATAAGAGTTCGTGTTAAATGAGTAATTTAAGTTATTAACTTAAAATATATTAAGTGCCATAATGTTTTGAGTTAATTTCATAACTACTCGTATCATCAAATTAAAATAAACATACTATAGTGTATGCTCAATAAGATATATTTTGCATGCCAGATATAATGTAGTATTTTTCTGTAACAAAAGTTTATTATATTAAAAATAATGTTGTATTTGTCTTTAACAAAAGTTCATTATATTAAAAATAATTGTATGATCATTAAAAATAAAAATAAGTTACAAAGTAAAGGTAAAATTTTCAAGCACACTAGCTTATGGTTGCTGGAAGTCTCAGTGTTTAGCCTTTTACAGGCAAAGTGACTCCAGCTCAATTTGTAATCTCTGCCATTTCTGCATTTTAAATGCAAAACAACAAACTTCTTATTGGGGTTGCAATAAAATTGAAAAATTGCAGAAGTTCATATAGGGTTACGCTGATTCCAAGCATCAAATTCACCTTGTTGACTAGAGAAAATTCTCTTTACCAAAGCACATGGGCGGGTTGGGCTTAAGAGATTTAAGATTGATGAATGATGTCTTTTTTCATAAGGTTGCTTGGCAATTTTGAGTAAATAATGTGTAAACCTCTTTTCTAAACGCCAATCCAAACAGGCCCTCAATAAAGTAAAAACCGATATCGAATCACCATGCTTAATTAGCTAGGATTCATATTTACTTCCCCACACAAAAGAAAAGTGCCACAGTTTTTTTTTGTTTTAATTTTTTGCTGGACTCATTCAATTTTGTAGAAACTCTTAAGTTCAATATTTATTGTCAATGTATTAAATAGAAGTTAAAATATGTATATGTACATAAAATAACAAAAACCATATAATCATTGTTTATAAATGCATCCTTGTTATATAATTATGGGAAACTAAACTGGTCAATATAATAGCAAAATATTGAATTTTAAGTTCAAAATTAGTCACGTTCTATAATATCTTTCCCGTTGCTTTGCAAACTTTAAAAGGTTTTTTCAATTATGCTTCTCAAACTTAAATAATGATACTTAGCACTTTATTTTGTGATTTGTAAGCTGAAGCCAACATAAACTAAAGAAGATGATACGTTGTATTTCTACATGATCATTAGAATTCTTTAAATATTGGATATTCAGAATCGATAATATGTATGGTTGTTATTCTCTCTGTATGTGAAAGGAATCTTTTTCCTGTCATGATCAAGCATACATAACAACGTCTGTATAATCTGTGGCTCTTATGTAATCCTTACAATGTGACCATATATGTACATCGATCATCATTAACAACAAAAAATTGTCAATGATAGGCGAAAAATGAGTGTTCCAACCTTAATTGTTTGGAAGCGGGTTACTTTTACATTGGGATCTTTTGTGGAAAAGCTTCGTCCAAATAAGTTGTATTCACAGCTAGTGTGCCCACAAAAGGGTTGCATTTGGACCAATTTCTCCCTCAAAAAAGAGTTACCGAGATGTAACCAATATGAATATTAATCACATGCTGAAATAGCATGCAACTATAATATATATATATATATATATGTGTGTGTGTGTGTGTGTGTGTGTGTCTATATATATATATATATATATATATATATATCTGTGTGTGTGTGGTTGTTTGGAAGCGGGACCATTTCCTCAAATCTTGAATAATGCTAAAATGGTGGTTTGCAAAGTTATTGAATCATCAAATCTTGTTTCGTACAATATATAACTTCATGTTTTGATGATAATGCTAACCTATGGGAGTACTCCTTTCGAACAAAACCACACCCACAATTTTTCAGAAAAAAATTTTTCCCCCAAAAGGAACATGTAGTCACATACTTGATTGATTTGAAACAGTAAAAAATTAGTTGTTATAAAAAAAATATATTTAGTTTTATAGGTGTTAAAGCAAAAGTTCTTTTTCATCTTTTCGTTGCCCTTAATTAGACAATAATAAGTGACTTGTTGTCTTAAATTTTTTTTCAAAATATAAGATTTTATTAGATAATGTATTAAATAAATTGTTACTTTTATTTAAAAAAAGGTTCTTTTCATCTAGAAGTATAATAATTAGAGTGATTTGCTATGTATTAAAATTGTATGTATAAATACCAGTAAGTGTTGGTCATAGGAAAAAGGCTTAGGTTTTGCTTAAGCATCTTACCTTAAATTTGAGGTAGTGTGTATGCAACAAATATTTTTGGGAGAACTTTCTCTAATTTAGCTCTGATAATAGCTTGAGTTTGGATTAATCATGAGTTAAGAGACTTGAATAAATTTGTACTTTATAAATATCAGATGGTCTAAGATAAAAAAAAAATTGTATGTATAAAATTTAAGAAAGTACCCTTTAACTTCAGAAAAGTTTTAAGTTTTTATTGATTCAAACTTGTGCAAGTGTCCGTTAACGAATAATCAATGGACAGGCAAATGGAGAGAAAAATATTGTCTATATATAAGCCTATAATTTATAATTTGGTGTAGACAAAGAAAATTAGATTGTGTAAATCTTAAAATTTCATCAGGTAATTATTTGCTCTCTCTAAAGCCTTCGGAGATGAAGTATTAGTATCGTCCATGGTTTTTTCCTTTTTTTCATTTGTCCAACTAGCTCTTAATTAAGGATTTGGACCATTCTCATTTCGAAAGGATAATAAGGATTGAAAAGTTAAGGACCACTTTTATTGAACTGCAAACATTAATTCTATTGCCTGCATACACCTAATGTGCCACCTACTTACAATTGTATGTAGATATTGTTCTTAAACATTTTGTTTGTTTTTATTATTTAAGGAGAAAAAATGAAAGCATCTTCGTGTACCCAATAAAAGTTGCAACAAGAAACTTTCAATGCATAAAACAATTATAAGTGAATTGGAAATCATACAAATTGTTTTGCACCGAAGGTTAGTTTGCATTAGATGATTCCGTTGCAAATTTTTAAAAATGTCATCACATTCGTTATTCGCAAATCTACCCATTGCAATTTTATCTCATTGCTAACATGACGTGATGAGTAGACAATGTCTATCGCGATATAGTGGTAAAATTATAATAATTATGGACTTAATTACAACAAGGGAAACGTGTATCGTTTTGTAAAAATGTAATTGAATTGGAGTTTAGATAGATCAAACTTATATTAAGATATCAATAAATTAAACAATAAATAAATAAAAGATAACCAAAAAAATAATAATATAGCTGAACATGTGATTTTATTGATAAGCGAAAAGGACTTCTCACTTCAGCTGTTTTTCAGCAGGACCATCTTTCATCTTTACTTTTCTATGAGGACTTTTTTGTCTTAGTGTCACCTAAAACTTTTGCTGGTGGCCGCATATTTCCTTCATCAAAAACATCATACTCAGCACTTCATTTTGTGATTTGAAGTCGGGACCAACCTAAACTGAAAAGGATAATACCTTATGTTTCCAAATGATTTTAAGAATTCCTTAAATGTAATAATAGATTATCATATTGAAGATAATCGTATATTGATTCAAAACAAAAACGAATAACGAAACATATACCGTAACTTTTAGTTAACTAAGAAAATTGTAGTTCTGACATATGAATACCGAACACATGCTCTAAAATCACATTCAACAAAAATATTTGTGGATGTTATTTTCTGTCCATGAATGAAAGGCATCTCTTTGTTATCATGATGAGCATGTATAACAACGTAGGTATTGTTAGAGTGAAACTAAAATATAAAATTATTTATGAGCCTTTACTCTAAATCTTTGTTTTAAGATAATTGATTCTTTGATAAGATATCAGAGCTTTGGTTAAGGGTTCAATCCTTATCATCACTCAAAAATTAAAAATTGTTCATACTTTATACTCAAAAAAAGACTTTCATATGAAGAAACATATTAAAGAGATAAAATACATGTGGTTTGAACTTGTTGACAATGCATGGCTCTTATGTAGTCCTCACAATGTGACCATACATACAAATAGTATACTGGCTGGCATATTCTATTTAACTAGTGTTTTTTAAAAATGAATCGATCATTAAACAGGTAAAGTTACTGAGTTATTGGGTCATTCGTTCATGCAGTGAGTCATTGATAGATTTGAATGAAAATTAAATAATATATAAATATTTATATATTATTTTTAAATTTAAATGAAACATAACAACTACATATAGGAAGAGAATAAGTCAATGGGGAGGCAGATGGAACTATATATTCAAGTTGGTTGGGGACTATTTCAATGAGCAGGCCACAGGAGGCGTAAGGGAGCTATAGCAGCCAAACAATTTTGGTTGAAGATAAGTCATTTTAGATCAATGGATGTAAACAAATTATCATTTCCTCAACTCAAAGAAAGAAGGAAAAAAATTGAAATTCTAACTAATAGATAAAATGGTGCCAATATGCAAGATGCCTTCTGCACGTCCTACTCATAATCACGTTAAAAAATTCGTCAATGAAGGTTATGGCGCTTGGCAGCATTCTAAAATTACACTATGTTATAAACGATGAGATCACCCTTGAAACTGTAGTATAAGCAACATTCCAAACAAAGAAAGATCAAGAGATAGATAAAGAAGACTCATTCAATAGTAGATTAAGAATTGGGTCCCTCCATTAATTAAAATATGTGAACTTGTAGAAGAATTTTAGTTTATAAGTTAGTCCTTTATTGTTTAAAACTCACTATTATAAATCAAATCATATTTTACACAAAAGTCTTTTGACTAGAAAGATGGACAAATATATAAGCTCACCAAATTTTATACTGAAATTCAATTTTAATTTGAGAAATGAGAATGATAATAATTAAATTTTTTATTGCTTATGTCAAAAAATTAATTTTTTTAAAAATTTAAACTATTTAGTATAGATCTAAAATCAATTTTAAATCTTTAATAAAGACTACCCTATTCAAAAATCAAGATATGTCATAAGTTTTAATGAGAGTTTATAATAATATTTGCATGTTGCATAATAAGCAAGTCTTCAAAAAAGTATGCAAATTTTAAGTTTATAACCTAAAACATGTTGTAAAAAATACTGGTGAATTATTTAAATTAAAACTATCTCTCAGTAGACCCCCTATTGGGCTTTGCAGTCGTTAATTAAACACATTGATATATAGTCCCTTCAATCAAGTTACAGCTAGTGTCTAATCATGCATATTACTTGCACTTATACACATATTATACATTAATTATTCTATACCAATTACAATTTGAGCAAGGGTCCAAATTGCAAATAGTTGTTATAACTTGGAACAGAATATCCATTATTCCTGAACTGATGAATATCGGTTTCATCAATTTATTTTATAAATTAATTTATCTTTATTTCTATACCAAATTAATTAAGGAATAAATAATTAAAAATAATATTTATAATTTCTTGAAAGGTAAAGAAATGAATATCAAGAAGTTAATTATAATGAATTGGTTAATTTAAGACCATTAATTAGTAGTAGACAATTTATTATCTGTTTTATTTAATTTTGTAATTATGCATATATAAACACTGAAGTGGTTATCAGGAGTGATTCCTTTATATAGTAGTATATATAGAAATGGGTTTATTTGGTACAACAAAGACAAGAAGGAGATCAATTTGTTAGAAACACTAATGAGTTAATTGTCCGCTAATTAAATTATATAAATGGCCTGTTATGACCCAGCCGTCCCTAGATAAATAATGTGCAATGATCACCTTTTCTTAACTTTTTGGACAAACTGGTGTTTAATTGCAAACTGAACACCTCTTCTTATCTTTTCAAATTTATAGTTGACCTAATTATTTAGTAACTTTCACAGTATTTAGTAAATTTTACATAGTTAATCTCTCAATCAAACTTACAAAATTTATATCCAGAGATGAAAGGGTGTCCTGAATATAACTTTCATCTTTTTATTGATTCGCTTAGAAAAAGTCTTTACTTGACTGTCTGATCGTATTTTAAAAAGATTAATTTTTACATATTAAATAGAGAATATTACAAAGAGATCCAAAAAAAAAAAGGTGATGAAAGTTATATCGAGAACACCATTCCATCAAAGTAAATTATAAAAGTATACATACTTATTTTCTTTCTCGAAAACTTTGAGAGATAATTTACCATACTATCATGCGTGGTTTTTTTTTTCTTTTTTCCCCATTTTTTCAGTTAGCCATTGATTAGGGATTAGGACTATTCTCATTTGAAAAATAGAATAAGGATTAGAGAGTTAGGACCGCTTTTACTGAACTATAAGCTAGCATTAAAGTGCTACAAACAATGGTATCAATTGAATAACCTGAAAAGTTTGGCCAGCATCTAATGGAGCTGCTTTGTCTCTGTTGCCTCTGCTCTAATCCTTATGTACTTCCTAGCTCACAAAAGCAGAATGGTTTGGTTTATCTTTTCCTGGACTAGTTTAGTTTTGTAGAAACTCTTAAGTTCGATTTCTTGTGTCACCATGTATTAAAAGCAAGATAAAATCTGCATATGTACATAAAATAACAAAATTATATAATCATATTCAGAGAAACACATTCATTTTAGACTAAAATTCTATTTTAATTATTCAAAAATGAGGTTTTAGTTAATTTGGTCCCCATTGATCAATTTTTTGAAAGTGGTCCTTCACGAATGCAAGGGACTCAATTAAATTGGTCCCCACTCATTAACTATTTAAAAGTGGTCCTTCACTAATGCAAAAGTCCTGCAATCTAGCTGTTCCCATAGATCAGTATTTTTCCCCTTTTTTCCATTTGTTCAGCCATCTATTAGCTAAGGATTTGGACCGTTCTCATTTTAAAAAGATGATAATGATATATATTAGAGTTAGGACCACTGATTGAGCCTGTTTTGTCTTTATTGCCTTCTCTGATCCTTATATTCTCTGTAAAGAAGCATCTTGTGATGTATATGTAAATAAAGTAACAAAAATCATATAATCATTGTTTATAATTATGGGAAGCTAAACTTGTTAAAATAATAGCAAAATATTATGTTTTAAGCTTAAAGTTAGTCATGTTTTATAATATCTTTTACGTTGCTTTATAAACTCCAAAAGTTGTTGCAATGATAATCCTTAAACTTAAATAATGATACTTAACATTTTATTTTGTGATTTGTAAGCTAAGGTCAACTTATACTAAAACAGATAATACATTGTGTTTTTATATGATCTTAAAAATTCTTCAAAATATGGAATATCCAAAATCGAAAAATGTAGTATTTGTTTGTAAAAAAAGTTTATTATATTAAAAATAACTGTATAATAATTAAAAAAATAAATTACAAAAAATAAAGGTAAGGATTTCAAGCACACTAGCTCAAAATAAGTGTAGTACTGAATTGCCTTGTATTTGTAATTTCAAGCACCAGAAGCGTGTTACTCTTTCCTTAATTTTTAAAGGTCCAATTGATTGAACAAAGATTTGTTCTAAATCTTTACCTTGATAAAGTCTTTTCTTCTGTTTTTATATATATATATATATATATATATATATATATTAAAAAAAATATCATATTTAGTCATGGATTGCATTAGTGAGAGGAATAGCATATTGGCTGGAATATTCTCTTTGACATGTTTTCATGTTATTAATTAAATGTGTTATCACATTAAAGCCGGAGTTAGGACCACTCTTGCCGAATAACCACCCAAGCTCAAAGATCTTTTTCATGCTATTAATTAAATGTTTAATGCAGTATAATACAGTATATGTAAGGATCTTTTTCCGAAGTGGGGCACTGAAATTGTAGAAAAAACTATAGATTGCTTGGTTGCACTAGTGGTTGTATCAGGCTGCATTGTGTTTGTTAAATTTAATATCATTTGACAGCACCATTTGGGGGTGGCTTAACAATTTAAATTTAAACTGATCTAGTTTCAGGAAACAAAAAAGAGAACAACCGAAAGATTATGAAAAAGTATGCTCACAGTTTGCTACTGGCAGTTGGTAAACCACCACAAAAGACAGTAAACTGCCACAATATTGAAGTTACCAACTGTCAACACTTTTAGATTTATTGGCAGTTGTAGATAACTGTCACCAAAAAATCATCACTAAAATTTAATTATTTTGTTGTGTGTCCGTTAAAGAATAAATAAAAAGCTCGTTTTTTAAAAGCCAATCCAAACATGCACTCAAAAAGTAAAAACCAGGATCTCATCACCATATTTACTTCCTAGCACAAAAGAAAAGTGCCATATTGTTTCTTTTGCGACTCATTTAAGTTTTTAGAAACTCTTTAGTTGATGAGCACATATAACCACGTCCGTATAATCTGTGGCTCCTATGTAATCCTTACAATATGACCATATATGTACATTGATCATCCTTAGTGAATGCACTAACAACTAAAAATTGCCAATGGCATGGGGAAAACATATGTTGGGATTTTTTGTGGCAAAGCTTCCTCTAAATACGTTGTATTCAATAGCTAGTGTGCCCACAAGGGGTTGCATTAATGGTTATTGGATGTTGCATCTCGCTCATTGCTTAGGTTCACATCACACCCACGACACGTTAGGACTAACTACTCTCTCAAAAAGAGTTAGGATCACTTTTACCAAGTTATAACCAATGCGAATATTAATCACATGCTAAAATCACATTCAAAAAGGGATTTAAATTTGTTTCAAGTTATCAAATCTAACCGTGTTATCCCCCTTCTTTTGGGTTCGATTCTTATATCACAACATTCTCAATACTCTAAAAAAATCACATTCAACAATACTATGTGCATGTGCTTGTTTGGAAGCAAGCGAGATCATTTCCTCAAATCTTGAATAGTGCTAAAATGGCGGTTCACAAAGTTATTGAATCATCAAATCTTGTTTCGTATGGTGTATAACTTTCATGTTTTAATGATAATGCTACATTATGGGAGTACTCTTCTTTCAAACTTTTTTCAGCAAAAAAGTTTTCCTCCGAATCAAACATGTAGTCACATACTTGATTAATTTGAAACAGCAAAAAATTAGTTGATATAAAAAAAGATTAAGTTTTATAGGTGTCAAAGCAAAAGTTCTTTTCATCCTACTGACTTCCTTACTAGTACAATAATATTCAGTTGTTATCCTAATTTTGTTTTTTAAATTTAGGGTTGTATCATATATGTTAAGTGACTTATTATTTTTATATAAAAAAAATCTTCTCATTTAGAAATATAATAATTAGAGTGATTTGTTATGTCTAAAAAATGTATGTATGAAATTTGAGAGGATGACCTTTAACTTCAAAAAAGTTTTTTTTAAGTTTTTATTAATTTAAATTTGTGCAAGTCTTCAGCAACAAGGTGTTGATACAATAGATATTAACTTTATCCGAATTGAAATCTAAACTAAATATCTGAGTTCAAATCTTTTCATATATATATATATATATATATATATATATATATGTATATATAAGCTTATAATTTAAAGTTTGGTGTAGATTACAAATTTGACTTTGCAGATCTCAAAATTTCATTAGATATTTGTTTTCTCTCTCTAAAACCTTCAGAGATGATTTATTATCATCATCCATGCATTTTTCCCTTTTTTTTATTTTTCGTTTGTCCAACTAACTATTAATTAAGGATTTAGACCATTCTCATTTCAAAAGGAGGATAAGGATTAAAAAGTTAAGGACCACTTTTATCAAATTGTAACCATTAATTCTCTTGCCTACTCTGATCCTTATCTTCTGTATCACAAAGCATACACCTCATGATGCCCCTTACTTACAATTGCATGCAGATATTATTCTTATTTGTTTTTATTATTTGAGGAGAAATAGGAAAGCATCTTCGTGTGCCCAAAAATATGTTTCAACAAGAGACTTCCAATGCATCAAAAAATTATTAAAAAAAAATTCGAAATGATGCAAATTGTTTCACATAGAAAGCTAATTTGCGTTAGATGATTCCGCCAAAGTTCAATCGCAATTGTTATTCGCCAATTTACCCATCGTAATTTATCTGATGTAAAGGGAAGAAAACGTTTATCGCGGTATAGTGGTGGAAACTTCCTTCACAATAATTCAGAAGTTAATCAAAAAAATAATATTAGTCATAAGAAAAAAGTAAAAAAAAAAAATTATGAAATATTGACAAATCTGTAACAGAATCATCGTTACAAATGGGAATCATATGCGATAGAAGGAAGATGCTAATCTGGAAGTGTACACTTCCGGTATAATAAGACATATCAATTTAATGAAAAAAGAGAAAATAAAATAAAAATGTGAGAATGTATGTAGAGTTTACATAAAATTTTTATATACATCTATCATTGTTCGTGACAAAATTGCCACAAAATTGAATGTGATGGGTTTGATCCAATGTATGTAACGTTTGTGGTGGGTTTGATCTCCATATGTGTGGTCTGGGTTTGGTGGTGCTTTGGTCCGATCCCACTAGAGGAATTTTGACAGTGAGACTTGTAATATAATTACTTTTGAGATGATTAAAAATGATTATATTTATTAATTATTCTTAATAATCATTGTTAGAAAGAAATATGCGATTTTTAAGAGTGAGAAAATAAGGCTTAAAATGGAGTGATAATTCTTAATAATCACATAAGCAGAAGATCATTAATTTTTTGATAAAATATATAATGTAATTATCTTTAAAATAATTTAAAAATAGGCATATTTACAAACTATTTCTAATAACCATAATCGGAAAGAAACTTGTGATTTTTCAAAATAGGTGGACAAAAAATTGAAAATTGTGGGAATGCTTTATTACAAGCTTCTAGCTTTTTGATTGTATTATGGGACAAATCTTATAAATCTAAAAAAAATATATATATATTTTTATTTCTAAAGTCAAATCTAAAAATATAAAAAATTTAAAAAGTTTTCACATTCACTAAGAATTTTATGAGCAAAGAAATTAATACCAACAGTAATTTAAATTAAAACCTTAACATCAAATTAAATTTAATCCAAGCACAAGGGCCAATCCATAGCTCGTATACTTCCTTTCCTTCTTTAAATCAAATTCTCAGTTTTTTTTTTTTTTTTTTTAAGTATAGCCCAAAACCCCTTTAAACCTCCTCTTGTTGTTTTTTTTTTTTTTTTTTAAATAATGGCCTTCTTTCTTTTGAAATGGAAGGCTTCATTAAGCCCGCACAAAACAAGGGACTACGGTTGGGCTTTCCCAAGCCCAACCGTGCCGTTGCCTCTCTTGAGTGAAAATGCCTTCCTTTCCCTTATATATATATATTTGCAAAAAAGCACAAGGGGTCACGGTTGGGACACATGCCCACAACCGTGATCCCTTTCTGCGAAAGGCATCTTTGTTTTTTTATTAAAAGAAAAAATAAATTTAACCTATATTTATAAGGTGATACTGTAAAGTATTTTAATTATTTTATTTAAATTTTAAAACTTTATAAAAATAATATGAGAAATTGTAATTGAATTCACATATGTTTAGTAAAAAGAATAATCTATTTTTTGAGAATAATTAAATTTTAAAATAATCAAATTAAATCATAAAATTAGAATATTTATTTTAAGAAATTTTTTTATATTTTTTTAGAAATAAAAAGAATTGACAAAAATTATAGAGTTGAATTTTACAATCTTTATTAGAAATTTTTTAAATCAGTACTAAAAAGTTTTAAAATACTTTTTGAATTCAATGAGATATTTTGTTTCAATTTTTTAAAAATAATTATTTTAATTTATTTCTGAAGAAGACAATATTAAAGTGCATCGCACCCTTCATAAGATTAGATGCACTCTTCCTTTTCAAGTCACCTCTACAGAGATGCTAGAGAGTTTTCACATAATTCATTTTTTTACCACAAATTATACTTAAGCACACATAAAGTAATAAAAAATCACTAAAATGTGAGGAAACCTTTTACAAACAAATTATAACACTATTAAAGTGAGAAAAATAGAAATTACAAGGGTGCATTTTGAAACCTAAAATATGCTACAGTCAACACAGAGTTACAGCTCAAAGCTTCAAAAGTAAAAACGTACCTGCGAATGTTTCAAGTCTTTCTGAATCGGCTTCAACTGTAGCACTCTCAGGTCTTCCCCTTTTTCACTCTCTCCCTCTCTGCTCACTAGTCACTCCTCCTCCTTCCTCACGTGGCTCTCGGGTCCCTCTTATGCTCTCCCTTTTTGTCTTTTTTCTTTTTTTAGGTCTCTCCACCAGATGTCTCTTGCTCTTCTATCCTCTTTTTCGGTTCCTTCTTCCTGTTTTTTTATGCTTAATTTCCTCTTGGCCATGCTCTTGTTTTCTCTTTGCTTTTTGTTTCCTTCTCTCTTTGCTACTCTTTTTTATGGAGAAAGAGACACCAAGTCTCGTGCTCACGTGAAAGTGAACGGGAAGCCCAAGTGTGTAAGTGTCAGGCGTGGGAATGAGAGATGTATGGGCTGAAATGGATGAGTTCCAAGGTGACGAACCAGTGGGAGCATCCGGAGATAGGCTTGAGTGAAGGAGAGAAAAATAATGAGGGAAAGAGAGTGATGATGCCGACAAAGTGAGGAATCTGCAGCGGGTAGTTGGCCTGAGGGCCGTGTGCATGGGCTCCTAGACGAGCGTGAAGACACTGCAGAGGTGCGGCTCTGAATGGATGAGCCCATGCATGTGGATGTTTATGGAGGAGAGCAGGAAGCCATGTGCTCCACTTTCCGTAAATTCCCCTTTTGGCCCTTTCTGATTCTTTTGTAATTTTTCTTTTTATTGCTTTATATTTTTTTTAAGTTTCCGATATTTTTGGTTTTTTTTATTTTAAACTTTCTAATTTAATTTATTAGTAAAATTATTACTTTTTTATTTTAATTTTATTATTCAGACCAAATTAAATATCAACATCTCTTTTTTTTTTTTTATCTGTGTGCTATATTTACTTTCTTCAAAAATCAATTCACATGCCTATCATATTATAAATGAAACAAAATTTTTTTTTTACGTAACATTATTTAACTATGTTAATATTCAATTTACCATAGAAGTAGAGTATATGACAATTGCAAAGATTATTAAGGAAGTAATTTAGTTAAAAGGTTTGGTTAATAAACTTACGTCTGAATCTATTCTTATTGTTGCTCATTATGATAGTTAGAATGCAATTTATTTAGTGAAAGATATGATGTATCATAAAAAAGCTAAACATATTGACATCAAGTATCATTTTACTCAGGATGTTTTTGCCCAAGATGAAATTTTAATCAAGAAGATTGATATTACAGATAATCTAACTGATATACTCACTAAGCTTTTGCCTATTAAGAATTTTAAGTATTGCTTAGACTTAATAGGTGTTCATTATTAAATTTTGCTTTTAGAAACTTTTATGAAAAAGGTAGAGAGTTTCTTTGTTAAAGTTTGTTTTTAGATTTCATGTCAAGGTAAATATTGTTGCATTGGGTGACCCAAATTTTAAAAACAAAAAGAAAAATTAATGAAAACAGCTGTAAAATAAAAAACAACATGATTGTATCGTGTAATTATAGAATTTTAGTAGATTATAAAATTTCAGCAAATTGCAGTCAGATTACAAAATTTCAGTAAATTACAATCAAATTGCAGAATTTCAATAGATTACAAAATCTCACCAAACTACAATCAGATTGCAGAATTTTTACAACTTTAGAATCATGATTTTCTGCCTTTTTAAAATCTTTTGGGTAGTGTATAAATAGTAATATTAGGGTCAATTTTTAACAGTATAAAAGACTTCAACCTTGTGATAAAATTGTTTACATAATAAAATTTATCTTCTTCTATTCATAATTTTTTTTATTAAATTTTTTATATTAAATATTTATATACTTTTTTTTCTTTTTTTAAAATTATATTCTATAATTTTAATTTTATTAGCCACCGTCTTACCGTTATTACACATGCGAACAAAGATAGGAAACATTTTTTTCCCCAAAACAGCTATAGAAACTGAAGTACGTGTTTATGTTTTATTTAATCAACGCATAGCCCATTACATGTATTTGAACATGCTTAGGCTGCACATGATGTTACTTATTTGCATACACCGTACTCCATACACAAGTGGATAGGTAGCATGCCTAAGAACGCACTTAAACTGCCACAATTACGCGCCCTGGAGGGGTACAGCTTTTGGACCTTTGGGTAACAGGCGGTACAAAGTGGAAGACACACACTCGTATATCGCATCTACTATAGCACTCATGGGCTTCAACACAGAATTCAAAAGAGCACCCTTTATCTGATCACTGAAAGTAGGGTCACTTTGAATGTCATAGTATCTGCTCCACAGCATAACTCCCCCATAGTTAGAAGTTTGCTTTATGTAAGGAAGAACCTCAGAAGTTACCACCTCTGGGGGAATATAACCACTACCGGCAGCCCCGGTCGCCGCCGGCAGCCCCAAGAAGACAGTGTTGTTGGATAGAACTAATGAGGTCCAATCGTTCCATGAACTGAAAAGGTTGCTAGTATCACCGTTTGAGTATTGACATGGAGGGTTGTTGTAAAATTGAACAAATACATAATCAAAAAGGCCGGTTTTGATGGCCGTGTCTAGGTAATAATCTGGGATTGGACATTGCGGGGCTGCAGATAAGTAAAAGTTTCCTTCTTGTTTGAGTGCTGTGAGTTCTCTGGCAAGGTCATCCCAATGGAGATTTGAGCCACCTTCAATGTCAAAATCAATGCCATCTAAGGCTACATTTCCAAGCGGACCATATTGGCCACTGAGGAAGTTGTTATAAAGATAGTCTGCTACTGCCTTTGCATCCTCAGCTGATGCGATGGAGTAGTCTCCTACAGCTCCTCCAAGGGAAAGGAACACTTTAACATTTTGGCTTTGACAGTACTGTATTTCAGGGGCTAGTTTGGCGCAGGGGCTCCAGTCTCCGCAATGGCCGGCGAAGTTCCAACTCGGGGTTCTGCCGTTGCCGAAGACATTGAGGAACGCGAGAAGCACAATGCCATAGTTTCCGGTGGCACATGCTTCCTGTAAGGTGCCTTCACGGCTATCTTGACCCCAGTAGATGGCAATCTCGCCGACCGCGAGGGAGGGCTTGGTGATGAAGGAAAGTGTCAAGAGAGACAAGAGAAGGATCAATGCTGGGTTTGTGGTAGCCATGGCTTCGCGGTTGTAGGGGATTTTCTTGTTTAAGTCTACAGCAATGAGTGAAAGAGTAGAACCGCTATTTATAAGCATACAAGAGTTACTATTCACTAAAATATATTGCACGTGTTTTGTAAGTTTAGGTGTCATAGTGAAAGGTCCTTGTTTTGATAATTATATTGCCTTTGTCGTATGTGGAAATTGTCTATATGAAAATTTTGAGCGAGTGCCGTTTATAATTGAAAGTTTCCTATAGGAAAAAAAAAATAGTGTGCATATCTCAAAATTTCCTCGTATAAAGTGGCGTGGGTAGATGTGTGTATAAATTGCAATTCTTTTAGACTGTGCAGATCTCAAAACTCAGCTCAATTCTTTAATATTGCAAGGTAGATCCTAGGAAAAAAAAAGCAATTGAAAACTTAAATTCTAGAAGTTTTTTTTTTAAACGTTCTTGGATGTGACAAATAAATTGCTTTCATGTTAATCAACAGGTGGAGAAAGGTGTTAAGTCACATGATCTTATCTCATTTTTTGGTTAAGCTCATTTTCTGGTATCTTTGTTTTAGTTCTTGGATACTACTACACAAGAACTGCTACATAAAATATTTATTTTTAATGTTCCAAAAATAATATATAATTTTAACTCATTCTATAAAAATTGGATCCAAATTAACATTATCACGTAATTATTTATGTATAAATTATAAAAAATATTATGTATTTATCTCATCTCATTACTTAATAAAGTGAAAACATTGTTATATATTGCAGGTGTTTCATAAGTTTTTTGGTGTGAAAGCAAAAGTTCTTTGAGTGCTGTTACCCATAAGTGAAATAATTATATAAAATAATTATAATGTACTATTAATGATCAAGATGCTAATGATTAACTCACATTGTACTCTTTTCGTCTAGAAATATGATAATCGTATTGATTTATCATGCCTGGAAATTATACGATATTTTCGAGAAATTATCATCTAAAAATTGCGTGGAGATTCTGTGTAAATATGAAATTTTCAAAAAAAGAAGGTTGAAAAATCAATTCGAATCGGTGCGAGGTGGGAACTCTATCCCAAAGTTGATCCTTCTGTCTCATTTGTCTGTGGTTACGTTGCCATACTTATCTAAATTAAAAAAAAAATAACAATAAGATATTGGAGGTACGCATGTTCAAGACGGTAATATCGAAAATGCTGATTTCGAAATGTTGTCATTGAATCAGACTCATTGGAAGCTATCCAGTTGATTTATTCGAGAAATGATAATGGTAGAACTGCAAACCAGCTTCTTGATATTATCAAATCAAGCTGGAGGGTGACGCCGCAGCATGTTAACAGGGAGACGAATAGAGCAGTGGATGTGCTAACTCGCATGTATCAGTAAGATCATGCCTGTATTTAACGAGAACCGATACTATCTCGACAGCCTATACACACTAATCATGATAATGTTGTGGGCGTCGATTTATGACATTGACAAGTAATTGATGTGAGAAAGACAAAAGAAGTATTAAGGTTTAATGAATTAATATATACTGAATTTATGATTCATTAGAACCAGTGAGTATTATGTGTCATCGGTTTATCTTTGAAAATGGTTAACTCTCAGCCTTCATCACTCTACTGTGTCACTGTTTGTTCAATACAGTATCATACAGTGTATGAAAGGATCTTTTTCTGAAGTGGGGCACTGAAAATGTAGAAAAAGCTATAGCTTGCTTGGTTGGACTAGTGGTTGTATCAGGCTGACTTGCGTTTGTTTAATCTTAGTATCAATTGACAGCACTATTGGAAGCTGGCTTAACAATTTAAATTTAAACTGATTTAAGTTTAAAAAACAAAAAAAGAGAACAGCCAAAATATTATGAAAAATTATGCTCATAGTTTGCTACTGGCAGTTGGGAAACCACCACAAAAGGCAGTAAACTGCCACAATATTGAAATTACCAACTGTTAACACTTTTACATTTATTGGCAGTAATAGATAACTGTCACCAAAAAATCATCACTAAAATTTAATTATTTTGTTGTGTGTCCGTTAATGAATAAATAAAAAGCTTATTTTTTAAAAGCCAATCCAAACATGCCCTCAATAAAGTAAAAACCAAGATCTCATCACCATGTTTACTTCCTAGCACAATAGAAAAGTGCCATATTGTTTCTTTTGCTGGACTCATTTAAGTTTTTAGAAATTCTTTAGTTGATAAGCACATATAACCACGTCCGTATAATCTGTGGCTCCTATGTAATCCTTACAATATGACCATATATGTACATCGATCATCCTTAGTGAATGCAACAACACCTAAAAATTGCCAATGATATGGAGAAAACATATGTTGGGATTTTTTGTTGCAAAGCTTCCTTTAAATAAGTTGTATTCAACAGCTAGTGTGCCCACAAGGGGTTGCATTAATGGTGATTAGATGTTGCATCTCGCTCATTGCTTGGGTTCACATCACACCCACAACACGTTAGGACCAATTACTCTCTCAAAAAGAGTTAGGACCACTTTTACCTTGTTATAAAAAAAGATTAAGTTTTATAGGTGTGAAAGCAAAAGTTCTTTTCATCTTACTAGCTTCCTTAATAGTACAATAATATTTAGTTGTTATCCTAATTTTTTTTTAAATTTAGGGTTGTATCATATATATTTAGTGACTTGTTATTTTTATATAAAAATATTTTTCTCATCTAAAAATATAATAATTTGAGTAATTTGTTGTGTCTAAAATATGTATGTGTGAAATTTGAGAGAGTGACCTTTAACTTCAAAAAAGCTTTTAGTTTTCATTAATTTAAGTTTGTGCAAGTGTTCACCAACAAGATGTTGGTGCAATAGATATTAACTTTATCCCAATTGAAATCTAAGTTAAATTTCTGAGTTCAAATCTTTTCATATATATATATATATATATATATAAGCCTATAATTTAAAGTTTGGTGTAGATTAAAAATTTGACTTTGCAGATCTCAAAATTTCATCAAATAATTGTTTTCTCTCTCTAAAACCTTCAGAGATGATTCATTACCATCATCCATGCTTTTTTCCTTTTTTTTTTTTTTTCATTTGTCCAGTTAACTATTAATTAAGCATTTAGACCGTTCTCATTTCAAAAGGGGGATAAGGAAGTTAAGGACCACTTTTACCGAACTGTAGCCATTAATTCTCTTGCCTGCTCTGATCCTTATCTTCTGTATCACAAAGCATACATTTCCTTCGCAATAATTCAGAAGTTCATCAAAAACTAATATCAGTCATAAGAAAAAAGTAAAAAAAAAAATTATGAAATATTGACAAATTTGTAACAGAATCATCGTTACAAATGGGAATCACACGTGATACGAGGAAAATGCTAACCTGGAAGTGTACAGCTCCGGTATAATAAGACATATCAAATTAGTGAAAAAAGAGAAAATAAAATAAAAATGTGAGAATGTATGTAGAGTTTACATAAAATTTTTATATATATCTATCATTGTTCGTTATGGAATTGCGACAAAATTGAATGTGATGGGTTTGATCCAATGTATGTAATGTTTGGATGTTGGGTTTGATCACTATATGTGTGGTCTGGGTTTGGTGGTGCTCTGGTCCCATCCCACGACACGAGCTCGTATTAGAGGAATTTTGACAATGACACTTATAATATAATTACTTTTGAGATGTTTACAAGTGATCGTATATATTAATTATTCTTAATAATCATTGTTAGGAAGAAATATGCAATTTTTGAGAGTGAGAAAATAAGGCTTAAAATAGAGTGATAATTCTTAATAATCACGCAAGCAAAACATCATTAAGTTTTTGATGAAATATATAATATAATTATCATTAAAATAATTTAAAAATAGTCATATTCACAAACTATTTTCATTAACCATGGTTGGAAAGAAACTTGTGATTTTTCAAAATAGTTGGACAAAAAATTGAGAATTGTGGGAATGTTTTATTACAAGCTTCTAGCTTTTTGATTGAACTATGGGACAAATCTTATAAATCTAAGAAAAAAAACATTTTTATTTCTAAAGTCAAATCTAAAAATATAAAAAATTCTAAAATTTTTCACATTCAGTGAGAATTTTATTAGCAAAGAAATTATAACCAACAATAATTTAAATTAAAGCCTTAACATGAAATCTAAATCAAATTAAATTTAATCCAAGCTAAAGGGCCAATCCATAGCCCATACACTTCCTTTCCTTCTTTAAATCAAATCCACAGTGTTGTTTTTTTTTTTTAACTTAAGCGCAAAACCACTTTGTTTTTTTAAAATATTGGCCTTCTTTCTTTTGAGATGGAACGCTTCATTAAGGCCACACAGAAGAAGGGGCTACGGTTGGGCTTTCACAAGCCCAATCGTGCCGTTGTTTCTCTTAAGTGAAATTGTCTTCCTTTGCCTTGTTATTATTATTATTTTTTTAAAAGCACAAAGGGTCACGGTTGGGTCACATGCCCAACCGTGTGTGACCCAACCGTGACCCCTTTCTGCAAAAGGCATCCTTGTTTTTTTATTAAAAGAAAAAATAAATTTAACATAAGGCTATACTGTTAAATATTTTAATTGTTTTTATTTGAATTTTAAAATTTTATAAAAAAGAGTATTACCGATCATGATTGGATCCACATATGTTTGGTAAAAAAAATAATCTTCCCCTTTGAGAATAATTAAATTCAAGAACAATCAAATTAAATTGTGAAATTAAAATATTTATTTTAAGAGTTTTTTATATTTTTTAGAAATAAAAAGAATTGAAAAAAATTATAGAGTTGAATTTTACAATCTTTATTAGAAACTTTTTAAATCAGTAGTAAAAAGTTTTAAAAATTTTTATGAATTCAATGAGATATTTTGTTTTAAATTTAAAAAAATAATTATTTTTATTTAATTTTAAAGAAAGCAATGTTAGAGTGCATTGTACCCTTCATGAGATAAGATGCAGTCTCCCTTGTCAAGTCACCTATATAGAGATGCTATACTAGGGAGAGGGTCATTTTACCTTAATAATGCTTTCCTAAAAATTATTTGCCTAAGTGGTACAGGTTGAAAAGTAATTACATTTCAGGGGCAAATCAGCCCAACTCAGCATCCAGGTCACCCCCTTCTCCCGCTCTCTTCTCCTTGCTGGCCGTATGCCTTGCGAAGCCCAGCTGTGGCCACCTCTCCATTCTTGCAACCTTTCCCGTTGCTCCATCTAGAAAGCTCTGTTTCTCTCCGTTTCTTGTGACCTGACTTGCTCCATCGCACCTCTTGCAGCTAAGTCTTGACTGCTCTAAGTCAACGCTCGTAACTCTCTTCCAAACATCGTCTTCATCTTGGTCTCACTAGCATTGTCGCTGCCACTGACGCTCGCCCTCCCGCTGCCCGACATCGTCTTCATCTTTGCTCGTGTGATTGTGTCTCTATCTGGGTTGTGGTAGCAAATTTGTGAAGCGTTCACATCCCAAGGTAAACCTAAATCTGAGATTGCTTTGTTTCTGTTGCATTCATGGGGTTAACCTTGAAATTTGCTTAGTTCCCAGTTACAGTAGTTTGGATTGATCTAATCACACACAAAGCTAACTTAGGACCTTTTTTTAAAAAAGATCATATATTACTTAGAGAATTCCTAGTGTCAAGAATGTAAGATGGTATAACATAAAGAAGGTTCAGTTGACAACCCAATCTTAGAGAAGTATGTCAATGGTTCATCACGAGCAGGACCAGCATAAACAAGTGAACCCTCTGATAGCAATACAATGTTGTCAAATCTGCTATACACAGAACCTCTTGGCTGATGTATAGAGCAAATTACAATATGCCCATCTAGTGCAAGTTGTTGGAGAGTTTCAACAACTTTCTCTGCCTAGAAGGCATCAAGTCCTGAAAGTACCACAAGTAGTGTTGTAACGGATAGGATAAGAAGAAATTATAAATGAGAGTTAGATTGACAGTTTTCACAATAGCTACTAGCAGAAAAAACTCATTCAGACCTTAACACATCAAAGATGAACAAAGAAAGTAAGAGTTCTAAATTAAAATTCCATTAAAGCAGAAAGGAAGCACTATTTATATAGATAATTTCACTAATACTTAATAGTAATGTTAAGTCTGCAACAAATAATTCAAGAATTGCCCAAATGCTACTAGGATTTTGGCTTTGCTAATATGGCAATGGGTTAAGATATCATGACTCTCCTTAACCGCCAATCAATACCTATCTCTATTTTGAAAAAGACACACACAGATTCTGTATCTCAAGAAATAACATAAACATATTGAAAGCATTGAAGTTGCCTACTCACCCAGCCATGACAACCAGGATATAGGTTCTGAATATAACACAACTTAACTATGTTGATGTCCTAGACTTCGAAATGATAGTATTTATACACTAAGAGACCAAAATTTGTATATATGTGACTACCTGGATTTCTGTCCTGCCATTGCTTCCCTATCCTATTCACTTCCATAATACATATAAATATAAATTTTATCACTATTCAAATACTCAATTATAATGATTGAAAGGGAATTTACATTTGCTATTCCTTAGTTGTCGACTGTAGCTTCATACTCTCACAAAATCGTCCCAGTTTAGAAACTTGTAATGTTTAGTCACTTAGCAAACAAATGGAGAATAACTATATCAGAATCCAATATTGAATACAAATATATCCACACGTAGATCATCTTTCATCAGACATAATCAGAAGGCCCCCCAAATATTAATAGCATTACTAGAATTGAAGACTTTTGTTGCTTTAGCCCAAGTAAGAAGTTTAAAAGCAGTATCAAGGAAGTCTTATTTGACCAGGATTCAGGTTTTGTTCATTTGAATGCTGAAGAAGTAACAAGTTATACAATTTTTATTTAGAGACCATTTTATAATTTCAGCAGCCCTAGAAGTGATAAGACAGATACGCAATGGGACTACATTTTGATTTCTAAAATCTCACAAAGTATAACAGTACTCAGAAAATAGTCAGAGTCAATCTAAAACTAAAGATGCAGATTGCAATATAATTTTATCTGCTTTCTACTGAAGGAGCAGATACACTTTGCATATGCAAAGTTATTTTGTATAATATCAAACATGTATGAAATGTTCAGAACTGTTGCAAAGTAAACTTTAGAAAGGCATGCTTACCAGTTGTGAGTTCATCAGCAAATATAACAGATGGGCTTGCAATTAGCTCACATGCCAGAGACAAGCAGTTTTTCTCACCACCACTAATTCCATGAACTTTTGCATCACCAACAATGGTATCAGCACAACTGACCTTTTGCATCACCAACAATAGTTTGACTTGAATGTACTTGTATGAAATTGGTCTGAAGTTTCAATTCTGCCCTTGATTAGTGTGCGATGGGCCGTGGTTTAATCTATGAGCGATATTGCTGGGGGGTTTGGTATATATTGTGTTGAATGATGAATTTCTTCATTCCGTTCTTCACTGTGTTGATTGAAAATATGGATTGTGTTTTGGATGGCTACTGGTTGGTTAGAATTTTATTAAGGTTGAGCACTTGAACCTTTCATGGGTGATTCATTTTGTTGGAAACTTGCTTTGGTAACGTTATTAATTTATGTTAGGAGTTGGTGTTGGTCTGTTTTAACTAATTAGCATCCCATGTACTTGGAATGGACTGTGTGAGGATACTTTTGTGTGTACAGTCTTATAAGCAGAGCAAGGATCTCTTTCTGTTTGTTTCCCCTATAGCCATTCTACATGTACAGTGTATTTTTTAAAAACATTTACTCTAATAGCACTGATTGAAAGTTTTTTACTTAAGGGGGGCAAACCTGCCACACAGGACAGCCAACTAACCTCAATTAATCTAAATGTTAAGGGAGAGTTAGTCTATGGAAAAGTCCTATTAGAGATGGTTTTGTGCATGATTATTCAGCTTAATTTCGAATACTCATTTGATGATTTCTTGTAGCAAATGGTATGTTATTGCCATGAACTATTTTTGTTCACAAGGACGGGGTCGTGAGATCTAGAAAGCCTTTTTGTTCCTTTGGAAACTTGTTATTTTGGATAGAGGAAAGTGAAAACTATTACTGGTGGCTTTTGGTACTATATTTTACTAACACTTTGCTGGGTGGTCTGTCTGTAACCCCCTTAACTGCCTTGATATAGAGGCTATAAATTTTGGCATGGTTGCTACGGATGCTATGCCAATTGGTATGCAATAGTTTTCTTTGCTTGTTACCTTCTGACTGGTTAACACTGTTAGGCTTAGTGTCAACTTTTAACTGATGATTATCAGGAAAGTAACATTTGTACTATCATGTGTGACAAGTTAGCTATTGCATGTTACATTTGATTTATTGGTATGTTACATTTTAACTATTGTATGTTACAAGTCAACTATTGCATATAAAATTTGCCTACTTAATCACCTTGTTTCTAAGTATTTGTGTAGTGAAATGTCGTTCCTATGGCCTAGTAGGACTTCACATTGAATGATACACTTCATTTATTGCATGTTGTGTTTTACTTAGAAAAGTTAAATTTCAATTATCGGGTGTTACGTGTTAACTATTGCATGTGACATTTTATCTATAGAGGATATAAATTTTGGCATGATTGCTATGGATGCTATGCCAAGTAGTCTTTTGTAGTTTTCTTTGGTTCTTACCTTCTGACTAGTTAACATTGTCAGCTTATGTCAACTTTTAACTAAGGATTAATTAAGTAAATGTGGCAAGTCAATCCTATGGCCCAGTACACCTTCACTTTGAATGATACATTTCATGTATAGCATGTTACATTTTACATAGGAAAGTTACATTTCAACTATCGGATGTTACATGTTATCTATTACATGTTAGATTTTATCTATTGGCATGTTACATTTTAACTGTCGCATATTAAAAGTCAACAATTGCATATAAAATTTGCTCACTTAATCAACTTGTTTGTAATTGATATGGTGGCAGTTTAACCTAGGGAATGTAAGATTCAAGCTTTAACTCACATAATGTGGTATCCTGGCAGTTTAAGCTAGTAGATTGTTTGGCATTGACATGTTAAATTTTCGTTGCACTTGTTTGACTGTGTTCCATTGACAGTAAATGTTTGCTTGGTGAGTTGGGTTCCTTTTAGAAGATAAAATCCTTATCCTTTGCTAGATATGCTGTTTTGTTGTATGTTATATAATTTTGGTTGTTATTTTGTAATGTTGTGTTACTTGTTAATTATGGCTTGTTACAATTTAGGTTTGAATTTCACTGATTTGATGAGTGCATTTGTAGCAGGTCTCCAAATCCACGGACTAAAATGCCTCCGAGAAAATTGGGTAAATGAACAGGGGGTAAAAAAGTTGTAGACGAAAAAATTACAACTCCTACATTAGAAGAACAAGATAGCTTCAACGCTATGGATGACAAAGTCCCACAAACTAGGTATAGTTAGTATTGCATGTATATTGTCTATCTATGTGAAATTGGGATTATGTAATGATGCTATATTAGTAACAAATTGTATGGTTATTAGTGGTAGGAAGGGGAAGCGTACCCTAAGCTCCCAGAAACGTATGAGTTCGTGGCACAAATTCAGGTTATTATGTTTATATTTTTTTAAGATATTAGTTCAGTTAGTATTAACTCTCATCTTATGTTGACACTAATTTTGATTATGTTTATAGGGCGGAGTATTTCAAGAACTTTAACAAGAAGCAAAATGTTATTGAAGTATGGAACCAAAAGTTTTTTTAAATTTTTTAATATAATCTTCATTTGTCAGCATTCTTGTAACAATGTTCATACCCTGATAGGCAAATGAAGAAATTTTGAAACTATGGAAAAGCTTATCAGAGGAGGAGAAATTGCCTTATAAAAATGCTACTGCAAAAGAGCGTGAACAAGCTCGAATTGAGCAGGGAGGACAAAGTAAAAAGGTGCGGCAAATGTTATGTTTATCACATAATGTTCACCATTGTGTCAATAGTATTGAAATAATACTAAAAGTTATATACATTTGTTTTGTAGGAAACTCTATTCACAAGGTGCTCACCTTCAAAATTTAAAAGAGTCATTAGTGGAATGGATAACTATAAAAGTAATGTAGTGCATAATTTGGGCTTTGGTCCATTACTGCAGATCGGGTGTGATATACTCGATCATGAAATTTGTTTAAAGATTTTAGATGCTTTTGATAGTTGAACCAAAACCCTCTCATTCCGAGGTCTAACATTTCGTATTACCCCCAAAGAAGTGGGTGCAATTTTGGGGATTCCATGTGGTGAAAAACCAATTCCCCAAAGTGTCTCAGATCATTTTGTGTTGAATAAAATGAAAGAAAAGGATTTTAAAGCAAATGAATGGAATGATCTAGAACACATTATTACAGGGAAGAGGTGTGGCCCCATGTAAAGTATAAACATCTAAATTGAAAGAAAGAAAAATGGGGCATGCATTAACTGTAATGAAGGAAAATATTGAGTAGAAACAAAAATATCAAAACATGACCTATTCCATTGAAGTCAACTTTCTTTAAGATGTCAACAGGTTCATAAAATGTTCTTTTTTAAAAAAAAAAAAAAAGAAGAAGAAGTGCTTTTTAATGGGCAAAACTAAAGCTAATATGTAAGTCAACTGCCAACCCAAGAACCCAAATTCAAAGTGATATCCAAGAAATTGTATGCATAGTTCCTTTTCAGTCTAATTATTTATTGCTTTTAAAAATAGTTAATTAGATGGAATGAAGATCTGTCAACAAATTGTCATATGGGAAAAGAATTAAAGATGTAAAGATAGATGAATAAATTATCAAACACAACCAAAATTGCAACAGGTCTTGCAAATATAACTTCCTTTAAAATTACTTGAAGTTCCAACTTAAATACATGACATTAAACATTACTTCAGTTAAAAAATACCAACTCAATGAAAAGGATGCTATAGTATGCCAGAAACATCACAAAATCTATCAGTTCATTCTTCTGTACGTCCTTCTTTGCATATGTAATATGCACCACTTGAAATATTATAACACAAGCAACTAAAAAAATTTGCTCTTCTAATGAATCAAGAGGGAAACACAAGCAAAAATAGGGCTTTGAATACACGCAGAAATTAAAGTTGTTGCAATATTAGTTAAAATATTGGAATGAGATACCCCAACCTGCTGTAGTGTTCACCCAACTAGCCTTGCGATCGTAAATTGCTAATTTCTCCCCTGCTCTGCTCCACCCATGGTCATCTTCTTGTGGATGGCACTACAAAGTGCGAATGAAGGTTATGACAGTGAGTCAACAGTAGCTTGAAGGAATCGACAGTGATTCTGCGATTAGCGGTGGCTAGCTAGGGCACTGCAGGTGTAAAGCGAAGAATGGGACTGTCAGGAGTCTGAACTGCGTTCTACGGCTGCGCCTGTAAGAAAGGGGGCCGAGAGGAGGAGACTTTGTATATCAATCATTTTTTGCGGGAAGGGGGTGACCTGGATGCTGAGCTGGGCTGATTTGCCCCTGAAATGTAATTACTTTTCAACCTGTACCGCTTAGACAAATAATTTTTAGGAAAACATTATTCAGGTAAAATGGCCCTAGGGAGAGAGTTTCCATACATTTTTTTTTTTTTACCATAAATCACACATAAGCACACATAAAGTGATAAAAAATCACTAGAATGTGAAACCATGGAGGAAACCTTTTACAAACAAATTATAACACTATCAAAGAAAATAAAGATTACAAGGGTGCATGTCATAGTTTGAAACCTTAAAAATGCTACAGTTAACACAGAATTATAGCTCAAAGCTTCAAAAGCATAAAAGCGTATCTTTGAATTTTTCAAGTCTTTCTGAATCGGCTTCAACTGTAGCACTCCCAGGTCTTCTCCTTTTTCAGTCTCTCACTCTCTCACTCTCTGCTTACTAGTCACTCCTCCTCCTTCCTCACGTGGCTCTCAAGTCCCTCTTATGCTCTCCCTTTGTGTCCTTTTTTTTTTAAGGTCTCTCCTCAAGATGTCTCTTGCTCTTCTTTCCTCTTTTTCGGTTCCTTCTTCCTGTTTTTTTTATGTTTAATTTCCTCTTGTCCATGCTCTTGTTTTCTCTTTGCTTTTTGTTTCCTTCTCTCTTTGCCACTCTTTTTTATGGAGAAAGAGACACCAAGTCTCGTGCGCACGTGAAAGTGAACGGGAAGCCCAACTGTGAAAGCGTCAGGCGTGGGAATGAGAGGTGTATGGGCTGAAATGGATGAGTTCCAAGGTGACGAACCAGTGGGAGCATCCGGAGATGGGCTTGAGTGAAGGAGAGAAAAATAATGAGGGAAAGAGAGTGATGATGCCGACAAAGTGAGGAATCTGCAGAGGGTAGTTGCCATGAGGACCGTGTGCATGGGCCCCTAGGCGTAAGTGAAGACACTGTGCATAGGTGCGGCTCTGAATGGTAAGCCCCTGCATGTGGATGTTTATGGCGGAAAGCAAGAAGCCATGTGCTCCACTTTCCGTAAATTCCCCTTTTTGCCCTTTCTGATTCTTTTGTAATTTTTCTTTTTATGGCTTTTTATTTTTTTTAAGTTTCCGATATTTTTGGTCTTTTTTATTTTAAACTTTCTAATTTAATTTATTAGTTAATTTATTCCTTTTTTATTTTAGTTTTATTAGTGAGACCAAATTAAATATCAACATCTCTTTTTTTTTATGTGCTATATTTACTTTCTTTGAAAATCAATTCACATGCCTGTCTTATTATAGATAAGATGAAAAAATGTTTTTATGTAACATTATTTAACTATGTTAATGCTTAATTAAATGAAAAGTGAAAGATACAATGAGTCATGGACTATTATTTATTAATTAAATTTTTAAATGAATAAATTTATTAAAATCAAAAAATAATAGATAAAATTATTATTTTAAAAAAGTTAAGTGATAAAAAAAACGTCCTACTTCAAAGAAAAAATAAAGTGAGTTAGTGACAACGCGGCATTGTTAATTTTTTGCATCACATTAATGTACTACACGGAAGTTAGGACCATTCTTATCGAAGTATGCATAATCTCATTTTTAAGTTTTAATTCGTTGTATTATATTTTCTTTCGTTCATAAGATTGCATAAGTAAATAAATAAGAATTACAAATGTTATTAAATATTTTACATACTTTCTTATTTTTTTAAAATTATTCTTCTATAAAACACTCAAAATAAAAGAGAAAAATAAAAAACTCAAACCAAAAGAAAAAGTAACTATTTTTTACTTCCACAATTTAATTTTTCTTTCAAATATTTAAAGTGAAAATAATTTTGATAAGAAAGTGTTTAATGTGATATATTAAATTACAAAATCTAAATTTAAAAAAAGTAAATATTTTGTATTTAATGATAAAATAAGAGTCTACTAAAGCTTTGTGAAAATTCAAAACAAGCATACGAACAAAGATAAAGGAAACATTTTTTCCCCAAAACAGCTATAGAAATTGAGGTACGTGATTATGTTTTATTTAATTAACGCACAACCGATTACATGTGTTTTAACATGCTTAGGCAGCACATGATGTTACTTATTTTCATACACCGTACTCCATACACAAGTGGATGGGCAGCATGCCTAAGAACACACTTATAGTACCATGGTTACGCGCCCTACAGTGGTACAGCTTTTGGACCTTTCGGTAACAGGCGGTACAAAGTGGAAGACACACACTCGTATATCGCATCTGCTATAGCACTCATGGGCTTCAACACAGAATTCAAAAGAGCACCCTTTATCTGATCGCTGAAAGTGGGGTTACTTTGAATATCATAGTATCTGCTCCACAGCATAACTCCCCCATAGTTAGATGTTTGTTTTATGTAAGGAAGAACCTGGGAAGTTACCACCTCTGGGGGAATATAACCACTACCGGCAGCTCCGGTCGCCGCCGGCAGCCCCAAGAAGACAGTGTTGTTGGCTAGAACTAATGAGGTCCAAGCGTTCCATGAACTGAAAAGGTTGCTAGTATCCCCGTTTGAGTATTGACATGGGGGGTTGTTGTAAAATTGAACAAATACATAATCGAAAAGGCCGGTTTTGATGGCCGTGTCGAGGTAATAATCTGGGATTGGACATTGCGGGGCTGCAGATAAGTAAAAGTTTCTTTCTTGTTTGAGCGCTGTGAGTTCTCTGGCAAGGTCATCCCAATGGAGATTTGAGCCACCTTCAATGTCAAAATCAATGCCATCTAAGGCTACACTTCCAAGCGGACCAGATTGGCCACTAAGGAAGTTGTTATAAAGATAGTCTGCTACTACCTTTGCATCCTCAGCTGATGCAATGGAGTATTCTCCTATGGCTCCTCCAAGGGCAAGGAACACTTTAACATCTTGGCTCTGACAGTACTGTATGTCAGGGGCTAATTTGGTGCAGGGGCTCCAGTCGCCGCAATGGCCGGCGAAGTTCCAACTCGGGGTTCTGCCGTTGCCGAAGACATTGAGGAAAGCGAGAAGCACAATGCCATAGTTTCCGGTGGCACATGCTTCCTGTAAGGTGCCTTCACGGCCATCTTGACCCCAGTAGATGGCAATCTCGCCGACTGCGAGGGAGGGCTTGGTGATGAAGCAAAGTGTCAAGAGAGACAAGAGAAGGATCAATGCTTGGTTTTTGGTAGCCATGGCTTAGGGGTTGGAGGGGATTTTCTTGTTTTACTCTACGGCAATGAGTGAACGAGTAGAACCCCTATTCATAGGCACACAAGAGTTACTATTCACTAAAATATATTGCACGTGTTTTGTAAGTTTAGGTGTCAGTGAAAGGTCCTTTTATCGATAATTATATTGCCTTTGTCGTATGTGGAAATTGTATATATGAAAATTTTGTGTGAGTGCGGTTTATAATTGAAAGTTTCCTATAGGAAAAAGAAAAAATTAGTGTGCATATCTCAAAATTTCCTCATATAAAGGGGCGTGGGTAGATGTGTGTGTAAATTGCAATTCTTTTAGACTGTGTAGATCTCAAAACTCAGCTCAATTCTTTAATATTGCAACGTAGATACTAGGAAAAAAAAAAGAAGTAATTGAAAACTAAAATTCTAGAATTTTTTTTTTTAAACGTTCTTGTATGTGACAAATAAATTGCTTTAATGTTAATCAACAGGTGGAGAAAGGTGTTAAGTCACATGATCTTATCTCATTTTATGCTTAAGCTCATTTTCTGGTATCTTTGTTTTAGTTCTGGAATACTATTACACATGAACTGCTACATAAAATATTTATTTTTAATGTTCCAAAAAAAAAATATAATTTTAACTCATTCTATAAAAATTGGATCTAAATTAACGTTATCACGTAATTATTTATGTATACATTATAAAAAATATTATGTGTTTATCTCATCTCATTACTTAATAAAGTGAAAACATTGCTATATATTGCAGGTGTTTCATAAGTTTTTTGGTATAAAAGGAAAAGTTCTTTGAGTGATGTTACTTATAAGTGAAATAATTATGTAAAATATATATAATGTACTACTAATGATCAAGATGCTGGTGATTAACTCACATCGTGCTAGTATTAGTTATTTTTAGTGTTCTTTTCATCTAGAAATATGATAATCGTATTGATTTATTATGCCTGGAAATTATACGATATTATCCAGAAATTATCATTTAAAAATTGTGTAGAGATTCTGTGTAAATATGCAATTTTCAAATATAAAAGAAGGTTGAAAAATCGATTCGAATCGGCGCGAGGTGGGAACTCTATCCCAAAGTTGATCCTTCCGTCCCATTTGTCTGTGGTTTTGTTGGCAAACTTAATCTAAATTAAAAGAAAATAACAATTGGATAACGTTGTGGGCGTCGATTTACGACATTGACAAGTGATTGATGTGAGACATACAAAAGAAGTATTAATATTGGGAAAATTATAGACCCACAATATCTAAGAGTGGTGACTGAAAATGAAACTTGCAGAAAAGAATTTTAAAAAAATAAATTATAAATTAACCACGTTGATAACATTAGCTAAAACGTGTTGCATCGTAAATGTCGTAACGTGGCCACCGTTGACAACACATCCCACAGTGGCACTGCTTTTGGACCAAAGGAGTAATAATATTTACATAAACAATTTTTTAATTTATTGTTTACTGATTTAAATAACGTGAGCTATCTACCCGTATAAATAATTCTACTCAGCGATACAAAGTATAAGATACACATTTATATTATAAAATAACATATATAAATTTTATATATTAAATATATTTTTTTTTACGTTCTCTTTTTTTTTTGTTTAAAATATTGTTCTATAAACATAGAGTCCATATAGAGGAATCATTTTCCTGTATTATATTGTTTCTGCAATAGCAGTCACGGCCTGGAGCTAAGATTTCTTTTAGAGGGCCGAAATTAAGGTTTATAAGATTAAAAGAGGGAATTTAAATTATCAAATAATATATGTATCTTAAAAAAAATAGAATTTAATAATATTTTAATTTTATTTTATGTATAATATTAGAATAAGTTTTAAAAATAAAATTTTGAGTCAGTTAAAATAATATTTTATAATAAATTTTAAAAATTCATCCCTATGTATAAAGTATATTATTTATAAATTATGAAATAAAATTTAGAGTGATTGAATAATTCATTGAGTGTTCTTTTTAAATGGATAGAGTATTAATTTAGAGTATTTTTTATGTGAATTATTTGCTTATATAATTTTTTATTGATTTAAAAAAGTAAATTTTTTTTAAAATTTTAATATTTTAAAAATTATTTTAATTATAAAAATTAAAGAAAATAGATAATATGAAGATTTATTTAAAAAGATTTAAAATTATTGTAAATAAAATGTAATTTAAATTTTACGAAATTTTAAAAAAATAAATTTAAAAAATTTTGATTATATATATATATATATATATATATATAATTCTCAACAATTGAGAAGAGGGTAGGCCATCCTAGCCTCCGCCCCAGACTTCAACACAAAATTTAAAAGAGCTGAAAATTTTTCATTATTTAATATAATTATAATATATATTTTTCATATAAATAAAAATATATATACATGTCCAAAAAGAACCCTTTATCTGATCACTGTGAGTAGAGAAGTTAGATTGTTTGGGAGAAAATAACCACCGCTTGAGGCTGCCTCCGCGCTGGGAAGCCTCAAGAAGACACAGTTTTTGGGTAGAACTCATGAGGTCCAAGCATCCCATGAACCGAAAAGTTTTCTAGTATCACCCCATCTGGCCCATTGACATGGAGGGTTATTGTAAAATTGAACAAACGCATAATTAAAAAAACATTATCGGATTTAGTCATGGATTGCATTACTGAGTGGAATAGCACATTGGGTGGCATATTCGTTTGAATACGTTTTGTTACTATTACTATGACTACGACAAAAAGGAGAAAGAAAGAAAAGGAGCCCCGTGTTAAATATGTTATCATAAAATTGTAAAGAAAAAATGAAGTGATTTTGCACCATATTGTGTTTTTTGTTTCAAATTAATGTACTAACACGGGAGACCGGACCAGCGTACCACTCTTACAAATTAAGCATCAATCTCTTTAATTATTCGCATTTTTTAGCTTGTTACCCACCAACCTCTGGCAGATGCACACAATATTAATCACTTGGAAAATATTTCCTGTGCACGGAAAAGCGTACAGTTTTTTTGCAGAAATAAATTTTATAAAAAATAATAAAATAAAATATAAAAATATATAAAATTAATTTATACAAATATCATTATTCTAAACAGGTTGTATGTCTGCTTCCTGAATTAAAATCCATTGCAATGGCATCCCATTACTAATTTTGGATCTTTATTGTACAAGGATGGTAACAGATTGGGAATGACCTAAACTAAAATCCATTGCAATGGCAGTCTCGCTCGTTGCATTTACTCATGGATTGCATTACTGAGAGAATAGCACATTGGCTGGAATATTCTGGTTGACAGGTTTTTATACTATTAATTGATACGACAAAAAGTAAACGAACGAAAGAAAAGCAAACCTGCCTTAAATGTGTTACCATTAAATTGTAGAGGAAAAAAAATGACTATGCAGCATTGTAATTTTGTATCATACTAATGTTCGACACTGGAGTCAGGACCACTCTTACCGAACAACCAACCAAGCATCAATGTTTTTTATTCGCATTTTTGAAGTGTACAGATTGTATTTTATGAAGTAGGCGGAGTGTTTTATAATGCACGTATTTTGTATGTTTTTTAAGTGTCAAAGCAAAAGTCTTATTTATTTTATCGGCACCTTTAACAAATAATAACACTCATTTATAGTTATAAAATTTTTTTCTTTCAAAATTTAAAATTTTATTATATAAACCTATCTGTTTATTAAGTAACTTGTGATTTTTTTTTTTTATTTGAACAAAGTCCTTTTTATTTAGAAATATGATAATCATAATGATTTGTCATGTCTAAATTGGATGTATGAAACTTGAGGGTGTGCCCATTAACTTCAGAAAAGTTTTAAGCTTCCATTGATCCAATTTGAGAGAGTGTCCATTAACGAATAATCAGAGGACGGTGAATGGAGATAAAAGTACTGCCTATATATAAGCATATAATTTGAAGTTTGGTGATAAAAAAAAAAAAAATTAGACTATGAAGATCTCAAAATTTCATCCTATAAAGTGAGGTGGATATATATATTTTAAGTAATAATATGCGTATAAATAAATTCTTTATATAATTTATACATATTTCTATATTTTCACTTTTTTATTTTTAATATTTTATATTTACATAAACAAAAAGCATGTAAATAATATTTTTAAATTATTTTCTCCCTCTAAACTTATTACTATTATCCATGGTTTTTCATGCTATTTTCATTTGTCCACCTAGCTATTAATTAAGGATATGGACTATTCTCATTTCAAAAGGAGGATACGGATTAAAAATTAAAGAATAATTAATAAGATGCTAATACAGTAAAAATAAATTATATTTTATGATATTTTAAGATAATTTATTAATATAAATTCAACTCTTAAATTGTTCTTATTAAAAAGAATTTAACATTGATAACTTTTGCTTTAAAATAAATTAATTAATCTCTTACGAAAAATAAAAAAATATAATTAAAATAAAGTTAAGGGCCACTTTACCGAATTGTAAACAGTTTTGTCTCCACTACCGAACTGTAAGCCAATTATTAATTACTTCTTTGCACAAAAAGCTTAAATCTAAGAGACTCATTTTCCTAGTTTGATAAGGAAAGATGGATTTGTTTAAACTTAATTGTATCTTAATTATTTTGAAAGGAGCTTAGAGCAATTGATCTGGTGATTATTACAAAATTTTTGATTGGGATTAGGTCGTGATCTTTCAAAAATGTTGCTTGAAAGAAGAAATCATATGTAATATATCTGTTGCTCTATTTGCATACAAAGTACTGTTTGATCTTACCAGTGGAACAACTTCCTTTGCTATGAATTTCATAGAAAGTGCGATTTCTTTTACAGTATTATAAAGAAAATGAAATCATACAATGTTTCCAAAATATGAAATAATATGCTAGAACAATAAAAAAAAATATATGCATTTTAGTTTGTATATTATTGCATTATGGTATGTTAATATTTAATATAAAATTCATTTCGTTTCTCAAATATATATGTTTACCTACCATGTCTAAAATTTCTAGATTAGACACTGAATTCAAACTCACTTATATTGTTAAACTACTAACAAAATTATAAAAGTGAAAAGTTATTGAATGGTTCGGTGGTTATTAAAAATTTTAATTTTTAAAAGCTTTTCTTACTTTCTTTTTAAAAATAAATATAAAATAACAAAGTAAAAAAAAAAAACTAATCAGAAAATACCTAAATTACAAGCGAGAAGTTTTTTTTTTTTTTTTTTCCTTTTGAGACTAGAGAGAACTGTAAAACTACAAGTTACATCCGAATACTCCTTTGACATACACTCTCATATTTTCCTTTCTCTAATTTAACATACATTATTATATATATATATATATATATATATTTACTTCATTATCTCTATAAATTGACAGTATTTTTATGTCAATTTTTTTTTTCTATTTCAAACTATATGTAAACGACTACACCAAACCACAACGAAAGATAATCTGTATCACAATTTGATAGTTACTATTCTAGATTTTAAATTGAATGAGTCAAAACAAATCACAATATGTTTAATATCATTACCCTTAATATATTTGGTCACAGGATTCTTTTGTTTATATTCTTAAAATATTTTTTTACCGCTTTTCGAACACACTGATTATTTACTTTTAATGCAATAAATAAAGGAAGATTACTATGAACTATTTCTCTCTCATTTCTGTACGGCTTAGGAGTTAAGACCACATTTACCCAATAAACTAAGGTGTGAAACATATTGAATAAATAATAAATGATAGCTATTTAAATTTGGTAAAGATTGTGTATAAATGAGATTTTCAAGAAAAACAAGTTAAAAAAGTAATAATCTGAATCGTTTATGCAATTGAAACTCTTCACTAAATTATATGATGATATTTATATAATTTTTTATAATCTATATACAACATGTTACACAAAAATATGCAAATTTCAACCCATTCTATTAAAATTGAATTTAAATATTACTATGTAATAGTTTAGGTACCGATTATTGAAAAAGTATTATGTATATACCATTAAATACATTGTTATATATTGGGAGAAATATATCTCCTCTCATGATTTAATATTTACTTAATACTCATACTCTTTAGTATGATTTTTTAGATTTATTGAGCATTATAGTTTAATTGATAAAATTTAATAAATTTAGTAATTTAAATTTGATATTATAAAATATAAAAATAATAAAAATGTATATAATGGAAGCGTTTAGGTGTCAAAGCAAAAGTCATTTTCATCTAGAAGTATGATAATTATATTGATATATCATATCTGAAAATTGTATGAAATTTTCAAAAAATTATCATGTAAAAATTTTCTAGAAGTTGTGTATAAAGAGTATTGTTATTTATACACAAAAATTTCATATATACTCTTTTATTTTTTCCTTTTTTTTTCTTAAAAGTTTTCTTTAAATGTGTCGGCAGTGTATACATTGCATATGTGCATCCATTATTTCTATGCATAAATATGCAATTTTCAGAAAAAAAAAGGTTAAGAATTAATTTGAATCGTTTAAAAAGTTGGAACTGAATCCCAAAGTTGATCATCCAGTCTCTTGTTTGATTCTATGGGTATATTTATCTAAATTAAAAGGTGCCAATAAATGTTAGCTTTACATCCGTAAGATTACGTGATGGGCTATGTCTCTATTTTATTTTTATTAAAAATAAATATAAAAAATTAAAAAAAAATAAATGTAAGAGATAATAATTATAAATAAAAGTGTAAAAATAAGAGTATAGAAATAATATTACTATTTAAAAAGTGCCAATAAAGCTATTACTATTCTTGTTACGAAAATGACATAAAAATAAAATTAGCGTGAATTAGGCTTTGATGTTTTAGCCAAACACAATATATAAAAAGGCGACAGAATATCTGTAATTTAGAAAGATGGAAGGTTTCGCCAGCTTTCTCATTGCTGCAAAGTGCTGGAAAAGCTAGCTAATCGTTAAAATATCATCTTGGATTGCTAAACTAGGAAGCTTGTAAACATGTGAGACGAAACAATACAAACACTATCAAATAACAGAATTTAATTTGTTTATGTATCTAACACGAGTAATCCATTATAATGTCCTTCTTCCTCTAGAATTTTCTTTTTGTTAAAAGAAAATAATAATTGTATAGCATAATTTTTTCATTTTTAATTTTATTTTTATATAATTTTTGTCTAACAAAACTTATGTTATTAAAATTATTAAATATTATAAATTTAACTGTAAAATTTAACTTATTTAATAATTTTTATATCAAATATGAACATTTTATTTTTATATATAAGATAAAAACAAATTTCCCATGTATAATATGGAGGATGTTCAAGACGGTAAAAGCGATCTCATCAGCTTATGCACACAATAATAATAATATTGGAGTAATGTTTTTTGTATTTTTTTACTGTACAAAAAGTATATTATACACCATTAACAAAGCCATTTCTAATTGAATTTATGTAGACTCTGTAATAAAATTATATGTAAATAGCATTACTAGCAATTCTAAATATATTATTTCTTTACTTAAAGAATATATTAATATCAATTTTTTTTTGAATTTTTAGTGATAAACTTCTACCCTTAAAAAGTAGATCTATATCTTTTTAAAAATAAATTTTATTAAATTATTTTGTCAGTATTTATAATTTTTAAAATTTTTATATTTATTTCTATTTATATTTAAAATTTTTATTATTATTTTTTCTTATCGCATAAATATTTATAATTATTTTTGTTTGCGTCATTCTTCATTTGAATGTTATATAAAAATGTCTTACGTTAGCCACGTAAGAATTGATTTAAAATTAAATAAGTTCTTATAATTTTAACTAATATTTAATTAAATTTTTTTAGTATAATATAATAATATTAAAATTTATACAATAATTATAAAAATTTGTTTATAATTATTCATATAAAATATTTTTACATAACGTTATAATAAAAAAATAATAATAATAACTTAAAACATATATAAATATAACTATAACAATTTATTTATATAATTTTAAATTATAAAAGTTTGTTAAAAAGTTTAATCAAATTATAGAAAGTCATAAAATAATTTAACTAATAAATTTACACCTTTCTTGTATATTTCTTTTATAGAAAAAATTATGTACAATTAACACTTTTTAAAAAATAATATATACATATAATTCTAAGCACTATATATAAAATAAATTAAAAAATATAAAATTTAGATATTTGAAAATATTAACATATTAAGCCATTTACCAATCTCATAAACGTTTGGTTTTGACAATGATAAATAATGAAGGTGAGAAGAATAATAATTTTATTGAGAAAAAGATAAATTTATGTTTAAAAGTCACAAATTTTGTTATAATTATAAAAAAAATTACACAATGTACAGGATTCAATGCAGTAATATAATTATAATAAAAATTTAAATCTAAAGTATATAGATATAACAGTTCTCTTTTATTACTGGGACAGAGATAAAATAATCATTAAGCAGCCTCCTATGTCACGTTCATTTTTTTCCTTTATTGTGTCCCGTGAATTCGCCATTATCCAAAAGTTAACATTTCAATTGAGAAATTGACAGTTTTGCGTACACACTTTTTATAAAGTGAGTACATTCCTTTACATTAAAACTATAGCAAAAATAAAGAAAAATGTAAGAAGAGAGAATCATATTTTTTAATTAAAAATTAAATTATTAAATTTATTAAATTTTATAAATTCAAATGTAAAACACAATTGATGCGTACTGTTATATTGCATCTGCAACAGCAGTCCTGGGCTGCCACACAGAATTTAGAAGAGCACCCTTTATCTGATCACTGAAAGTAGGTTTAGTTTGAATATCATAGTATCTGCTCCACAGCATAACTCCCCCAAAATTAGAGGTTTGCTTTATGTATGGAAGAACTTGGGAAGTTACCACCTCTGGGGGAATATAACCACCACTAGGGGCTTCCACAGGCGTGGCGGGTAAACCCAAGAAGACAGTGTTGTTGGATAGAACTAATGAGGTCCATTCCTTCCACAAGTTGAAAAGTTTGCTAGTATTGCCATTTGAGTATTGACATGGAGGATTGTTGTAAAACTGAAAAAATACATAGTCAAAAAGGCCGGTTTTAATGGTCGAGCATAGGTGGCAATTAATTGAGGTTGGACATTGTGGGGCTGCAGATAGGTAAAAGTTCCTTTGCTGTCTGAGTACAGTGAGTTCTCTGGCAAGGTCATCGCAATGATATGAGCCACCTTTAATATTGTCAAAATAAATGCCATCTAAGGCAACACTTGCAAGTGGACCAGATAGGCCACAGAGGAAGTTGTTATAAAGATAGTTTGCTACTACCTTTGCATCCTCAGCTCATGCAATGGAGTAGTTTCCTTCGGCTCCTCCAAGGGAGGGGAACACTTCAACATTTTGGCTCTGGCAGTATTGAATTTCAGGGGCTAATTTGGTGCAATAGTCCCAGTTGCCACAATGGCCGGCAAAGTTCCAACTCGGGGTTCTGCCGTTGCGGAAGACATTGAGGAAAGCGAGAAGCATAATGCCATAGTTTCCGGTGGCACATGCATCCTTTAAGGTGCCTTCGCCGCTATCTTGGCCCCAATAGATGGCAATCTCTCCGACCGCGAGTGAAGGCTTCATGATGAAGGAAACTGTAGAGAGAGGGAATGGAAGGATCACTACTTGATTTTTGAAAGCCATGGTTGAGGAGTTATTGGGATTTTTTTTGTTCTGGATAGCAACAAGTGAAAGAGAAGAGCCCTATTTGTAAGCATGCGAGAGTACTTATTCACTAAAATATACTGCACGTGTTTTTTAAGTATAGATGTGAAAGTGAACGGTTTTTTTAAATTTTTTGTCATATTTTTGTATTTTTATTCATGTAAGATTAATTTATATTCGAGATTAATTATTGATAATTTTTTTAATAAATATAATTTTAAAATTTGAATATAAAATAATATCTTAAATTTTTTAATTTTAAACATAAATAATAATTATTATATCTTAAAAGAACCTTTTCATCTCGAATATGGCAATTATATTGATTTGTTGTATCTTAAAATTGTATATACGAAAATTTGAGTCAGTGCAGTTTAACCTTAGGCAAGTTGCTACTTTTCATTGATTCAAATTTGTGGAGTGTATTAATGAGTAATCAAAGGATGAATGGAGAGAAAAGCATGGCCTATATAAGGATAAAGTTATATTATTCTTTGATTTAAATTAGAAGAGGGGAGAGAAGGGGAGGGGTAAAATTTTTTTTTTTTATTTAGTTTGTTATAAGGGAGGGATTTATATTTTTTCTTTCCTTATTAAGTTAGAAAAAAGAGAGATTATTCATTAAAAAGTAATGTACTACTATATTATTTTAAAAAAATAATTATTAAATTATAAAGATAGAGATAATTTTATAATTAACAAAAATAATTGAGAATAATTTAATCATATTATAATTTAAAAATTTTAATAAACTTTTCTTCTATATCAAATTTCTTCACTTTTAAGAAAGAAGTAAAATAAAAAAACATTTCACCCTTTATTTTTTTCACAATTTTCTTCTAAAAATCAAAATTAAATAAAAAATTTTGATTAAAATCTCTTCTCTTTTTTTCTTCTTAATCAAACGAAAGGTTAATTGAATTTAATTAAATATTTATTTTAAAATTTTAATTATTAAATTTATTAATTAAATTATAGAATTGAATAAATTTTATAATAATAATATTATTATTATAATTTAATAATTCTCTTGATAAAATTACACTTCCATCATATTTTAAAGTTTGGCACAGAAAAGAATAGCGCGCAGCACTCAGAATTTCCTTGTATAAATTAATGTGGGGGTGGCTATCCGTGTGTTTCCTGCACTTGTTTCAGACTCTGCAGGTCTTCAAAGTCTGCTAAATTCTTTTAGAGCCGTGATATTTCAATATTCTTATCCAAACGTTTTTTTTACGTTTGTTTTTTTTATTTTACTCCTCATCTGTTTATATTTTATCTTTTATTAAGTTGATTTATTTTTTATTTTATTCAACGCATATAAATTACGTAATTTTAACTACGCAATTTTATCTTTTCTCATTTTTTTATATTACAAGGTGTATTCTTTGTTATTAATAAAATAAATAATTAATACTTACAATTCTAAAATTTTTTATAATTTTATTATTTAGATAAATAAATTTTTTTATTTTTTATTTAAAAATATAAATTATTATTTTTATTAAATTTTATAAATTAAATTATAAAATTTAAAATCAAACACCTCAAAAATTATTGAAAATAATATATATAAAATAATTTTACATTTATTTTAGAAATTTTCTTATATTTCATTTTTATTTATCTTTTTAAATGCAAAATTGTTAAAACTATAATCTTATAATTACGTTTGGTCTACAATGTTTTAATTTTTAAAAAAAAATCATAAGTTTTAGCCTCTACTTCTCTCGTCTTTTCTGTCCCATTTACTTAAAATTTTAAATAAACGTGGGCAAGAATAGATTTAAAATTGTAAGGCTAACATTTTTTTTTGAATGTAGGGACATGCACACTTTCATGTCCCGTCATTATTTTTTAAATAATATTTTTATTTTTATATTTTTATTTTTATTTTTATTTTTATTTTTTTTTAAATTTTTTAAATTTATTTTTAATAAAAATATGTTGAGTCACGTATCAGATACGGCCTAAGAGCTCTATCAATATTGGACTACCATTTTTCTTTTTTAAAAATTTAATCTCAATGGTTTCAAACGTTGGAATTCGATGTCGAAATTGATCCTTTTGCCTTTTTGTGTATTTAGATTAATTGTAAACAGAATTAATTTTGAAATTATGTTTAAATATATTATTATATAATTATTTTAAAAGAAGTAAATGTAATTTGGTAGAAAAATAAATTATTTATATGTATAAAATATGAATTTGACTACCATAATTAAAACACAAAAGTAAAAGAGAACTTTCTTTTTATTTCGAAAGGATGAAATTTTTACTTCAATCAAAAATGGTTTAACCACTGTGAAATTGGTTTTGACCAATTCTCACAGAGCACCTAAACACTCACCAATGTTACATTGATTTTGGGTGCCAAAATCAATTCCGGAGTGAATAATTGTTGCAAAATGCAGGAAAATAATCCTAAAAATATAATCTTGGATTGCTAAACTGGGAAGGATGCTAACTTGCGAAAGAAAATAACAATTAAAGTATAGCATGGAGGAGGCATGTTAAACACGGTAATATCTCATCAGCTTGTGAGCGCAATAATCTTGCGGGCATTAGTTTTTGACCTTGACAAATAATTGAGGTGAGAAAAATCAATTAATGCGACTTAGATTCGAGTAATAAAGTTTTGAATATTTTAAATTTAATATAAATTTTATAAAATAATTTATTTAAAAGAATTAAAATAAATAGATTCAAATAATAAAAATTTAGATATTTTAAATAAATTATTTTAAAATTAATCAAATTTTATATGTAGAATAAATTTAATTTTACTGATTATGAAAAAAAATATTTTAAAAAGTTTTAAAAATTTTATTTAAAAATTTTATTTATTATAATATTTTTAATATTTAAAAAATATTAATTTTTATTTATTAGATAAAAAAAATTTAAAAAACTCAATAAAAAATTGAAAAAAAAAAAAATCAAAGGAGTAATTACGATTGATAAGACTGAGATGAGATCGCCATTGCTGAGCACAGATACAGCCTTCTTGACCAATTTCATTTCTTTTCAACGGATCCCGTGAATCCTCCAATAGACAAAAGTAAATGTTTATGTGACCGATTATTATGTCTTTTCTTTTTCTTGACATTGACAAATAATTGATGTGAGAAGGACTGTAATTATTATTTAATGCTCCACAAGTGTCGGTGGAATTATGGGCTTGTTTTGTATCTGTTTTTTAAAACACATTTTTATTTTAAAAATAAAAAATAAACAAAATCTGTTTGGTATAATTGTTTTGTGCTAAATTATTTCTAGAATATTTCTATAATTTCTGCTTTAAAAATAGAAAAATTCAAAACATTTTCAACATATTTTTGTTTTCACATGCTTATTTTCATAGTAACAAGTTATAATTTTAGAATTTTATTAATGACAATACTGTTAATGATACCATCTTTTTCAAAGGCGTTTCTTACATTCAATTTGAACTCCTGCTTAAAAGTTTTACAAAACTGAAATTGTCATATGCCCAATGTTTCCCTATAGAGGAGGTGTCTCCAAAACTTTAATTTGATAAGCCATTTTAAAAATAAATTTAAAAAGATTTGTTAACCCATTTTATTTAATTTGATAAATTTTTTAATTATATTGATTTGTCATATATGAAACTTTTATGTATGAAAAGAGTACCGTTTAAGTTTTCAATGATCCAAATTTATTCTAATATCTACTAATAAATAATCAAAGGACGGTAAATCGAGAGAAACCTCTGCCTATGTAATATAATTTAAAGTTTAGTGTAGAAAAAAAAATTAGACTGTGCAGATCACGAAATTTCCTCATATAAAGTGGTGTGGGTAACTATAAACTGCAACACTTACTGTTCAGATCTCCAAGCTCAGCTCAATTCTTTTATATTAAAAGGTGAATTCTACAATATTAATAAATAAATAATTAAGAACTACAATTGTAGAATTTTTTTTAATAATAAGTTCTTGTATATGCCAAAAAAATTCGTTAGATGTTAATCCACAGGTGGTGGAAAGTGTTAAATCACATTATTATTTTATCTAATTTTTTGTTTATGATAATTTTAAAATTTTCACCTCTATACAAAAATACTGTGATTATCTATAAAAAAAATATACATATTCTTATAAAAATTTATGTCATTTATGAGTATATTTTTTAATTATAAAAGTTAATAAATATATTTTTAATTATTATAATAATATAAATATAATATTATTTATTTATTATTAAATATTAACAGTAATATAATTTTTATATAATTGTTATTATATGCAAAAATTTTTTGTCTATTAAGATAATTTAATAACAACAATAAATAAAATTTTATTACACATAATTAAACAAAAAGATTTTATAAATAAGATAAAAAATTAAATAAGGAGTTACCAAATATTATTATTTTAAATAAAATCTTGATATATCAACATTTTAAGAATTATCTTCTATAATACAATATATGAAATCAATAGAAATGATTTATTTAATCAATTAAATAATAAAACGACAATTAAAAGTAATAAATACAAAATAATTTAATTATTTTTTACCTAAAATTTCATATAGATATATTTATATTAAACGTTATTATAGATTGAGTGAAATTAAAATAAATAAAATAAAAAAATTCATAAATTAGAAATTTAAAGAGATTATGAAGAAATTATTAGTACAAAAATTAAAAGTATTTTATATATTGAGTAATACTTCTTTATATTTTCTTTTTCTTCTTATATCAATTTTTTTTATTTGAATTCTTCCCAAATGATCTCAGCAGATAAACAAAAGACAGCTAATGCCAACTGCAAATTGTAATGAGCGCGTTGCACTGATAAATAATACCACTTATAGGAAGCTATCACACATTCCGCTTCATCTGTAAAACGCCGTCCAAATACCCAACTTGTCATGTTGGTTGCTAAGGAACTTTCCATCAATTAAATTATGAAATTCCATTTATTGCAAGGTCTTCTATTACATATATATAGAAGTGTTTATGTAGCACCCAATATGTGTGAACTTGGAACAAATTTAACCTACCGAAGTGCTACTTATTTCAAACATTTAGAACTATTGATCTCATATTAGACACTGCCCTTAATAGCAATACTGTACCCATTTTGAACGTCATTAAACCTGTCCCACAGCATGACTCCACCGTACTTAGAAGAACCTTTGATAGCAGGAAGAACCTGAGAAGTTAGCACATCCGCCGGAATAAAACCGCCGCTTGGAGCAGCTGCCTGAGATGCCGGAAGCCCCAAGAATACTTGGCCGGCTTGCACTGAGGTCCATTGGTTCCATGCATTCACAAGATTTTGGGTGTTGCCATTGGTGTATTGGCATGGAGGGTTGTTGTAGAACTGAACCCACACAAAATCAAATAGGCCAGTTTTGATAGCTCCATCCAAGTGGGCATCTGGGAATGGGCATTGTGGGGCAGCAGCCAAGTACACTTTCTTTTGTTGGCTGAATCCGTTGAGTGCCCTGGCAAGTTCATCCCAGTGTTGGCCATCACCAGCCTCGATGTCAAAATCAATGCCATCCAAGACCGCATCGCCCAAGGGTCGAGAACTGGATTGCCCACCAAGGTAGTTATTCCAAAGATAATTGGCAAGCTGCGTTGCTTCATCAGCCGAGTTAAGCGAATAGCCTCCAGCCCCACCTCCAAGGGAGAGGAGGACCTTGATTCCTTTGCCTTGGCAAGTATTGATGTCGTTGCTCAAGCCAGTGCAGCCATTGGTACTGGGGTCACAATGGCCGGCAAGGTTCAATTGTGGGGTTTGACCATTGCCAAAAACAGCCAAGAAAGCTATGTTCACGTATTGGTAGTTACCAGTGTTGCAAGCATCTGCTAAGGAGCCTTCATTGGTGTTTTGGCCCCAGTAGACAGCAATGCCAGCACCCTGGGACGAATTGAAGAGAGAAACAAGCAAGAGAGGCAACAAGAAAACTGAAGCTTGTACCATGTTTCTGTTGTATCGCCTTCCTGGTTTGGCTTGGCTCAGGAGTGGTATAGAGGGTACCTATTTATAGGTGTTGGGGGGCATGTAAGTCCATAAGTTTGGGGAAGAAAAGTATTAGCTAGAAACCGTGTCTTGCAAGTAAAAAATTGTTAGTTAGGCTCCCTCTATAGAAGGAAGACGAAGGAAGGCCACCTTGTACTGTAAGGTCCTGTTGACTAAATAAAATGGGTTTGTCAAGTCAAGCTCAAAGTGGACCAGAAACATAAATGATAATATGTTTTTTTGGGGAGCACTTGAATGATAATATGATATATCCATTTTAAGCATACGCTTTACGGGCACTTATTAATTAGTAGCCACCAATGTTGAAATATTATAATTTCATAAATTGTGGCGTAATTTATGGGGAGTGGATTCTAGTTACAGGGCGTATGTATGCAGCCAGCAGCCTACAATCAATGACCACACATCTTTGACACTTTCTTGTAGTATTATTGCCCCACTTCTCACGGGTTCAGACGACCATGATGGCTTCATCCATTCAATCACTCTCTTCTTTTCTTACCAAGTGGTATAATTTTTTAAGTAAGAATTTAATAAAAATTAGTTTGTGAAAATAGTAAAATTGTTTTCATTTTCATATTTATCCAATTCCGTCTGTGTTTAACTTCAGGGACCTTCTGATGTTGTCCAGTATTTTTCATAGAAGTGTGATTACACTGACGAGGCCAACTCAGACCAGCAACTGTTCTGGAAGGAGAATATAAGAAGGAATACAATGACTCATGAAGAGGGAAATCTCAATGTTTTAGCTAGCAACAAAAATTCTCGCCAAGTTACAAGGTGATCTCGTGTTACTTCATTTCTCAAATGAAGGAAAACATCATATGAGGCGGACCGTAATGAAGCTTAATTAGTCAAGCAGCATTCATGATGGCATTTTATTCTTATTGCCAATAAATTTAAGTGCAATGAGGTGGACCGTGATGGCCAATGTTAACACCTTTGGATTTCTCTTCTGTTCACCTCAAGACCACAGGAAAGGATTCAGATAGCTAAATTACATGTAACTGATTTTAAACTCGATGTCTTTAAGACCTGATATTCTTTGCTAGAATCTAAAAACAAACAAATTGTCAGTACTACAAGGTTGAGTTATTGGGCAACAGTTCAGTAAAGTGATTCAAAGCAAAAATCACTCGCCGGTATTAAACAAATTCTCGCATTCATATAAATTAATCAAAATTGGAACCAAGAATTAACTTGAGAAGGTATAAACTTGCCACAAATGTAGTAGCAGATCATAGCTGAATATCAAAATAGGGAGGCTCACCAGTAATCTGCACAAGAGCATATACCATCCTTAAAATGGTGGAATCGGTTGGTGTCCCTCACAATGATTTCACGCTCAACTATCTTGGAGATGAGCTTGGCAGCAATATGGCAATCTCCACATACACGAAGATTTTTAGTAATTCTAATTGGAGACCCAGGTTGGGTATTCAAGATAGCAAAAACAATAGCTAACTTTTCACTGTGAACGGCAAGATGGCATTCCTTATCCTCTTCCTCCACATCATGAAGAGCAGCATTAGTCTCAGGGACATAACCTAACTCTTTCATCTTCCCCACCAACAGATCTAATTCTTCATATATCTCGTTTGACTGTGGGTGAAATCTGTCACCAGCTAGAAAGGTGTGAACCTGATTGTTTATCTCAACATTGCTGATGCCAGGCATTTTCCTGATTTTTCTTCTCTTCATTAATGATCGGACAGCAGTTACTTCTTGCCATCTACCAGCCTTTGCATATATATTAGATAACAAGACATAGTAACCTGACTGCTCCGGAAGCAACTGAAAAATTTTATCAGCTGCTAAAAGCCCAATATCCATGTTGGAGTACACCCGACAAGCACTGAGCAGTGCCCCCCAAACTCTCTCATTAGGCTCCATTGGCATCTGCTTGATAAAATTATAGGCCTCATCCACTTGCCCAGCACGTCCTAAAAGATCCACCATACAAGCGAAGTGTTCAACTCTTGGGATTATTTTACACTCATCCGTCATCTGTTTAAAGTAAATCTTCCCTTCTTCTAGTAATCCGGAATGGCTACAAGCTGAGAGAATTGCTACAAAGGCAATGGAATCTGGGCTCAAACCTGAATGTTGCATTACAGTGAAGAGTGCAACAGCATTGCGACCTTGTCCAGTCATACCATAGGCAGATATCAATGACGTCCATGAAGCAATATCATGAAACTTCATTCTGTCAAACACTTTTCTTGCATCTTCTAAACATCCACACCTAGCATACATTTCTATCAATGCATTCTCCAATAAAATATTTGGACATAGTTTCTTCCTATCAACATATTCATGAATCCTCCTCCCTAGCAATAAAGCAGAAAGATCCCCACATGCTGGAAGAACACTAGCCAAAGTGATTGCATCAGGTTCCACCCCACTTTTTTCCATTTGTAAATACAAATCAACAGCTTCACTGGGCAATGAATTTTTAATATATATAGCTATCATCACATTCCAGGAGATCAAACTCTTCTTCTCCAAATTCATGAACATCTCCTCAACATATGAAACATTGTCAGATGATGTGTTGGTCACAGCAGGCATCAGGCTAGCCATCGTACCAGCGTCTGGTTTTTGTCTCAAAGCCTCCATTTCCCGGCAAACTTCCAATGCATCATCAAACCTTGCATTTTGTGCATACCCAGCAACCATTGAGTTCCATGAAATAACATCTCTACTTGGCATTTCATCAAGAACTTGCCGTGCCTCTAATAAGCAACCACATTTCCCGTACATTGCAATAAGACCATTTCCAATAAACAAATTTGAGTCATATCGAACCTTTAACGCAGCTCCATGAAGCTGCAAACCAAACCTTAAGTCGTCAGAGCAGGAACAGGCTTTTAGGACACAAGGGTAAGTATAATTATCAGGAATAAATCCACCATTAACCATTGTCTTGAAAACAAGCAGTGCATCAGTGTACAAATGATTGTTCACATAGCTTCTGATCATAACATTAAAAAAAACAACATTCTTGTCGGGAATTTCATCAAACACCTTGCGTGCCAATCTGGGTTCTCCACAAGCAGCATAAGCTCTCATGAGTTTGATACCCAGGGACGGGTCAGCATGAAGATGGTAATAAAAAATCTTGGAGTGGAGATTCTTCGTTGTTTTTATATCAGGGTATTGGTCTAATGCTTTGCCAAGCAATTCTTCAACAAGAATTGGAATTTGTGGTGGGGATGCTACGGTTGTTCGGAATGATGAAATGAGGGCTTGCAAATCCGCAAATTGACGGCAAAGAAAAGAGATAGATTTCATGAATTTTAAGAGTCCTCCAATTACGCGAGGTAATATATTAAACTTGAATAGCATGTTCAAATTTGCCCGCAAAATCTGGATTTTTGGCTCTTTGAGTAGCTTGGGAAGTTCTTTGAATCATTGATGCTCTGTTCTTGGATTGCCGACAACCCCTCCAGTGGCAAACAGAAGCTGGTAGGTTAAAGATCATAGAAAGCGTAGAAGGATTAGAAGCCTGATTTCTAAGTTGGATTGAAGTACAACTTAAATAATTTAGAGCAAGAAAAGAAAGACTCCATGGGCACAAGTTTCATCGCGGGAACTCTACCCAGCAGCAGTTTGAAGCTAACGTGGACATCAATCCTGACTTCCTCCGAACGGCTTGGACAAACGAGTTACTAGTTGAACTTGGTTATAATGGAATAACAAAATCTTACTAAATTTTTAAAAATCTAAAAATTAAAGTTGATTGAAATTTATAAATTAAATTACAAATTTAATAAATTTATTTTAAATTTATAACAATTTAATAACAAATTAGTTATAAGATTAAACATTTTGTAACAGTTAACCGATAAATAAATTTAATAATATAAGTTTTCTATGTAAATTTTTCTAAATTTTAATTAAAGAGTATAAGTGACTGATTCTTCGAGCACCTCCGTCGCACAATTCAGGATAAAATTAATTTTAGAAAGGGAAAAGTAACTGGCTTTTCTTTGTTTTTACTTCGAAGTCAGTAACAAAAAGCATGCAGCAGAATCACGAGGCTTTCTCCAATCTCTATTCATTTCTGTAGTTGTCAGTTACACCAAACTAAACAACTAAAACATTTGCTCAATTATTAAACACCAAGTAGTGAATTAACTGATCACTTGGTATACAGTGTCTAGGCATTAACATCCACCATTTGTGGGAGAACACTGAAGTACAGAAGTTGAGTTCTGCTCTGAAAGTTCGCATATACAGTTGTTCTATGGAAGTCAGATATGGATTACTCAAATCACTGGTCATCCTGAAATAATGCCTTAGAAGCAGAAGTCTGACTCCCATTGGCCGGGTAGTTGTCATCATCATCATCAAAATTGTTTGTCCAAGGGTAGGAACGCTTGTCTCCTGTCATTGGAGTCTCACATACTGTGTCATAGCTTGCACTTCGTTGCTTCTTGCTTTTTGGCAGCTTTCTGAGGGGATCTGATTTAAGATTCGTAGACTTCTGCTTCGGGGCCCAAACTCTTTGCAAATCAGGCATCCAACTTGTGAAAGATGCAAATCTTCGTGCTCTTTCTCGCCTCTGCTTAGCCTCAATTATTTTTTGATCATGATCCTCTCCTTTATCCCTTTTAAATCTTCTACCTTCATTCTTCAGCAACTCAACGGGTTCATTTTCTCCTGATACAGGGCCGTGACTAACAATATTTGCACCCATCTCATCTCTGATTGCTTTTTCCTTCCAGGATTTGTTGCTGTCCTCACTGTTGAGTGAATGATTAGGAGTATCATCCTCATCAGCAAACAGCAACAGGTCCATTTTGTGGTAAATTTTATGAACCACGTCTCCAAGGGTGTGAGAATACCTGAAATTTCAGGGATTTCAAAACCATAAGTCTACCTGTTCTCTTTTTACGTCACTTTTTGCAATATCACCAGTTCCAATGTTGCCATGGGAGAGATGAAGAGAGGAGAAAGGAATTCAACTGAATGATTCCAAATTTAAATCATAACAAACTAGTAATAAGATTAAACATATTCCACAATAACTCAGCAAAGAAGCAGCATAGCAACCTCCACAAACGGTATATTTTGGCATATTTACGCAAAATGATAGATTGAGTTACTGGTCAGAGTCTAAAAATGAAGCTACGAATTCTTGAAAACTTTGTCATTTGAAATAAGACATAAAAATTAATTTTTAATTGACTTCTAAAACAACTATCAGTCTTGGTGTATAAACATGTACCTGCTTTTAATGACCTTTGCCACATAACTATCGAGGTTCCAATCACCAAAGAAACCCCCTTCCATATGGCACTGAATATTCTCCAGAAGCAGACATATCTGTTTCACAAATTTCAGCTTGCTAGACTCTTCAACCCCAGTCCTGACCTCTGACTGTAAAATCTCCATCCGAAATAAAATCTGCAATTCATATCTTGTGCTCACTAAGGAAAAACATGGAATAAAAAAAAGCCAAATTTCAACTGATTAGAAAAATAGAACAAATACTGCATCATAATTAGGAGCAAAAAACTAAGGGAAACTGTCAAGGGATACTCTCTGACAATATGTTCTGCATTGAGTGTAGTAGGTCCAGGATCAGATGCCTGAGAAAATGAATTTCCGTTTTTATGTTTTGCAGCTAACTCCTTGGGCTCCCTCAATAGAAGTTTTATTAGTTCAGCTACAACCATGCCACCATAAACATCATCACATTTTAATGGTGTCTGACTCTCCGAAATTGTTTCCCTGCCAAACTTCTGACATAGCCAGTATAAAGATGAGTTCACAAGACGCTCTGCCAAAGCCCCGAGATCTACAACTTCAGATTCAATTCCCTGGTGAATCTTGTTGGAAAGATTACTGAAGAATGCTTCAGACGTTTCTGACCTCAAATCATTCATAGCATCATCCTGTATTCTAGAAGCCTCAGTTATATTGTTCTCTCCTGCTGAGGCAGATGAGGAAATTGGCTGTTCACCATCTTGGAGCGACTCAGCTAATCTATTGACAATCTCTTTTGGAGTTATCTGGTTTGACTTGGACTTTTCTGACAAAGATATATCGCAACAGCCAAATTTCTTCATCTGCTTCATCCAGCATTTCAAAAATTTCAGTTTCTTCGACTTCTTACATTCCATGGCATAATAAACCTCATGCAAGTCTGTCTCAAAGTGATCACGCACAGCATCACAGAATGTATGCCATGTAAGCTTTTGAAGTGTTTCCAAATCCAACTTTTTCTTTTTCTTATGACCCTCAAATACTTTAGCACTCTTCTGAGCCTGAGGATCTATAAATTTGTTGTCCTTTTTGGAATTGAGGTCAGATTTGAAAATCTCAGAATCCTTCGTCCTAATAATTGGAGCCATGTTTGCTCCACCAAAATCACAATCCACATTTGGTTCGTCTAATATGGATAAGAGAGCAGAAGAAACTGTAAAAGGCCTTAAAATACCCATGCATGAACCACCATTGCCACTGGAAAGGGACACCAACGCCCAACAACCTTCCTCATAAAGAAAACCTACGAGGATTTGCCAAATTGGTACAGATTGTCTCTGCCACAAATAACCAAACTCAATAGCAAGAATTTCAAGAACCTTGTCTGCAAAACATTCACTTGAATTTTCCTTCTGCTTTCTCTTAGATTCTCCAAAAACATCGCGCACAAGAATGGAACCCAAAATGCAGTCTTTTAATAATTTAACAAAAGCATCAGACCTCTGCACAACCTTAATCTGAAACTTCGTGATCCCATGATCAAATTGTTTCCAAAATTTTTCCTTTCGTTCACAGCCTCCAGTTTGCAAATATATGAATTCGGTCTTTAACGGAACATCATCATATTTACCTGTTAAGCTCAAGTCAATCAACTCAAGGTCACAACAGTTGTATTCTATGAGATTCCCACTAACATCTAAGATTTGAAGAATCAATGGTACTTGAAGCTTCCTAGAATAATCATTGATATCAAGAGAACTCCATGAAATTCCAATTTTGGGGTAAATCAAGCCAAAAGGGACGAGAGCTGAACCAAGTATAATCGTTTCCACCGAGCAAATTCCCCAACCCAATGTTTTAGTCCCACTCTCAAAGAACCTATACAACTGTTTAAATTCATCAACCTCAATCTTATGCTCACTGCATTCAAATTCATATCTAACATCAATCCAACTAAAATGAATGTCCCTACAGTCAAATGCATCACTTACACTCTTAAAGAATTCAGAAAATTTCTCACAAAATAAATTCACATTTTCTAAGGACTCGTCACCTATCTTCACATTGAAAAAGTCAGATAAACAATTCAACGATAAACAGATAGGCGAAAACAACACAACCAAATTTGGTCGAACAACTGAATTATATTGCAGAAGAGTATCCGGTACTGGATCACACATTACCGGGTCCCAAGCGTAGTCGTGTATTAGCTGTCGCATTGAAGCGGCAAGGTGCGAAGCCCGAGGAGGTGCCAGATCCGATGGGTTGTGGAACTGGGGCAGAGAATTAAGAATCTGGGAGAGGGATTGAAGAGCGAAGATGGGATGATTGAACGAAAGAGAAAGAGAGGAACTGGGAAGAAAAGGATGCAGTTTGGATGAAGAGAGAAGGGGAGAAAGTGAGGAAAAGAAGAATTTAAAGGAAAAGAGAGATGAAGAGAGAGGAGGGAAGGAAAGAAGGTGTCTGGTGGAGATGAGAAGGGAATTGATATATGGGGTTGGATTCTGCAGATGCAGAAGTGGGTGCAAGTCTATGAGGAGAACAACGCGTTGGGTTTGGGCGTAATTTGTGATTGGATCTACTGGGCCTGCTGCCATTGAAGAAAGAAAGAGAAGAACTGGAAAATTCAATTGGCAATGGCAGAGGGGACTACGATGGCCAACTCACGGTAGCGGAAATGTGAAGAAGTTTGGATTTTGGATGTTACAATGGCGGTGGCGGTATAGAACAGGAGGGAAATGGAGTGTAATAGCCGGGGCCGGCGCGGGAGCGAGAGAGCGCTTGAGTTGAATGGGCAGCATAAAGGAAAGAGAATTGAGAAACGGTGACGTTTTTGAAAAAGATTGAGAGGGGTATGTGAATGGGCGGGAAATAAACATTTGGCGGCGAAAGTTCAAAAGATTTCCATTCTTTTGTCTTTAATGATTTAATCTCGATTTGGATACGCTACTTCCTTTTATTTTTTTATTTTAATAATTTTCTCCTTATTTATTTATTTTATGTTTAAATATAATTTATAAACTTTTTTACTAATTTTTTATCTGTTGTTATTTTATTTACAATTCTTTTAGTATACTTCTAAGTTTGGAACCTAAAATTAGAAGATCTACATCCATTTAATTTTTTCAAATGGTAGTTCATTAACTATGATAAAGTTTTCTCTATAAATAAGAAAGGGATTGGAATCAATTGATTTATGTAGAAAAAAATTAGTTTGACTTCCTTTTACAGAAGCTAATCCAAATATTTTTGTAAGCAATTTTTTTTTTTTTAACAATTGGGATAGAGATGTATAAGAGGAAGTCAGCCAATTCTAATACATAAAAAAATTAGAGGATCTAAATATATTTTTATAGATTGAGATATCGTAACTCTAATAATTTTTTTTATAATTTTTTACATTTACAACATTTTTTTTTCACTTATATTATGAATTCCACTACAAAATAGAGAGAATCAGAAACAAAATTACTGTAGTTACAAAATAAAAAGTTAACATTTTAAATCTATTGAGATCTTTTTACTTGTGTATTTATTAATTTGAATAATTTTTTTTTATATCTCTCTATTATTGCAACATTTTTTCTCGATTCCAACAAAGAAGTTAAAGATGAGTCATTTTGTAAATCAATGGTCAAAACATGAGATTTTCAAGCCTTACACCTTGTTCTTGTGCATGACTACGTGTTCACTCAGAGAGACAATCATGTGTTTTTTGATTCAATAATTGCACATGACCTTGTCTAAGAATTTGAAATGTCTTGGTATTATTTTACCACGAGGCAAGCAGCATTTTCGGTGTTGCTTTCAATGAATGAGGTACAGTGCAATGATCGCCCATACAGTAAGGGAGGTAATATGCTCAAAGAAGAGCAACGAGAAGATACATGATATATCGGTGAGAAAAAACTATTAAGTACCCCAAGTTAATCACAAAATTAGCAGAGTCAACTGTCCATATTTGTTAGTTACAAGATTATGGTCACTAATTTATATTCAAATACTAATCTATAATCAACAAAATATCCTAGAAGATTTAATCATCATTTTTTTTGTGTTTGTATAAACAACTAAGTAGTTTTCATTCTGCTTTTCATCTGCATATTCCATAGGTGACCCCAGAAAAGGTTCTTGAAAATCCAATTTACTTCTCCAACTACTCTCTATGCATACAAGAAGCATTCATAAGGTTGCTTTGCAAGCTTTCTGACTTTCAAATCCTCCTGTGTCTTCTGGAAAAGGCAGCCGTGGAGGCAGGCAAGGGGAAGTTGCTCGTGGGAGCTTGAATAATGCCATTGGGTTTGAGATCTGAATATCTTAAACTTGACAAGCAGCAACCTCCATACCAGTCTAATACTTTTGCACCTCAGTTGTCTCTCCTCTCTTCAGTATCTTCTATAAATTTTACACTAGTGATCCCTCTCCTTATCAACCCCATAACGCATATTCCAAGGTAAACTACCAGAAAGTTGTGGAAGCAATGCATGAATGTAGTGATACATCCTATCTGGAACAGAGCATGAGCCTAAGCTATGTTGCACACATACAGGTACAGGCAAGTGGGTACATTAATTTTGTAATAAAGGTTTCATGTAACTCTTATGTGAGTTTTGAATCCGAAACAAATATAGATATATTATCCAAAATGAAATTTCAGTATTTTATAGTGTTTAACTAAAAACACACAATTTTATTTATTTATTTATTCTTTTTTTGATTGTGTAATACATTGTCTAAAATAAAGTTTCTGTACTTTATAGCTCTTAACCAAAAGCACACAATGTTTCTTCCATTTATTTATCCTTTTCTTGGTTGTGTAACCCTCGTAATTTTATTGCTGTTGGTGTTTTAGATTGCCTGGTAAACACCATTCAGCTTACCATTGTTTTTCACTTTTTACATAATGGAAGACCGTTTGACGTAGATATTCCCATGACAAAGGGCAAAAGAGAGGGGGAAAGGTATATTCTTTTCTCTGCACTAGTAACAAGTAACTTTACTTGGTGAGCTTCTGACTCACGTGTTATTACTGTCCCTTACTCCAAATCAGCCTGCTGGTTCGATTTCACTCTACCTCTTTCTCCTAAATAGTTCTAAAGTATGACCCTTTGTAACTCAAAAATAAAAAAAAAGGGCCTGTCACAGTTCAATTATTTCCATCTTAGTGACTATGTACTATTCCCATACGACTCTCATTTTTCCTTGATTGGCTATTTGACTAGGATAATTTAACAAATCAACAGAAGCCATTTATATGATTCAATCTACTAGTAACTATCATTAGGAAGCTCTCATTCATTCAAAAAGCTAACAAGCAACAATCAATAAATTAAACAGCACTAAATAACTAGCCCAAAAATTCTTCAGTATCAGAGTTGAACCTAAAATTTTGCCTCTATTGTTCATATTTTATAGAGATTTTATTTTAGCGAAGCCATCATCTGATCTAAGCTTAACATTGAAAAAGAAAGCTTGTTTCCTTGTCAAAAGATATTATCTGTTCCAAATAGTAACCAAGGCCCGGGGATAGGAAGATATGATAATTTTAAGTTTCACAGGGTTGATTGGCAGAGCGGTAGAACAAATGGTGGACAGTAGTCACTAGTCACCGGATGAAGGAAGATATCGGAACCAATTATTGAGGTTACTGTCAAGATGGTTATACCCTATCATCTCTTCCTGTCCAGGGACTGCACACATATATAAAGCAGTTTCTTGTGTGGGATTCCTTGACTTGTTTGTCATTTGATCTTGAACACGTCTGTTCTTATATACTGAAAGGTCATCAAAAGTGAATTCTGACCATGCACTAGTATGCTTTCCTTCTGGCAATAACAAGTTGGACAATATTTCAACAAAAAAGGCACAATTGGAGTCTGGCAAATGATGCGGCATATTGAAACAAACTTCAATTGAACTAGTGCTTTGAAAATCAAACGAAAATGTCAACTCCTTCACATGATTTAAATTTGGATTTCCAATTTTAGCCATGTTAATCTATTAAACTGCTTAGCAGCTTGTATACATGCAAAGGCACTTGTTAGAACACACACCCACATGAGCACAAACAGTTGAAGCGCATGAACCCAGAGCGCAAAGCACTGCAATAAGCTGAAAGAATTTGAAGAAACCAACCTTATGTAGAGTTCAGTGCGGTCGAGGGAGAGCTGGGCGTGCCAATCTGGCTTGTGTATGAATCACATTGTTATAAGTCAATTAGGAGAATCACTTCCAAGACACTAGCTGTTGAGGTGATAAGTTTAATGACTTATAAATCCACTTCAAATTACATTCTCTTCCGATGTGGAATTCAAAAACTCGTAAGTTGTAACATATACTGCCGGGTCATCTTCGCTCTGTTAGAAACCCAGGTTCCTCAGCCATGCCTCAATGCAAGGCAAGCTAAGTGAGCAAAGTGGTTCTTTCTTGTCTGGGAGCTTCTTAAGCCACTCATCTTCTGGGGATGAAAGCTCTTCAGCAGTTCAGCTTCAGGGTACTTGCAATAAATAGGGTTTGGGGCTTTTCTTGAAGAGATCGATGGGCTGTGAGGACAGGGAAGGAACTTTTGGGAAACAAGGGTTGTGAAAATTCAGATGAACAAACAAGGAGTTCCAAAGAATGAAGAGAGTAAGATTTAGAGTTTATAAATGTAAAGGAATAAATGGTGGTCATATCTTTGTGCTTCCTTAGCTTCAATTTGATTATTTGTGTAATAAATTTCAGAAAAAGTAACAAAATTTGGGTTGAATCTGAAGAGGGAGACTCTGGAAAAGAGGTGGAGTTTTGGGACTTTGAATAGAGCTGAAGCTCATTATCGTCCCCGGACTTTGGAGGATGAACTGGGCATTTGAATTAGGTCCACGCGCAGCGGGCGCGCGTTGAGACAATCTCCTCCCTTCCAAGGTTCACACTACCTTTCGTTGGCATAACCCCACGATAAATGATTAACTACACCAATAAGGGATCAACTCAAGCATTACATTGTTGATTTAAATATTTTTATCATTTTTAGTAACTTAATATTGAAAATAGCTTTTAAAGCTTTACTGAAACAAAATAAATTTTTATAAAATCCATTCTCAACTATTATAACCAAACAATTTTAGTTCTGAGATAATTAATTTTATTGGCATCAATCCCTCTAAAGTCAATTCTACTCAAATCATCCTGGCACATCCATTGCAACTTTTCCTGGACAAGGCAGAAGCAGATGAATTTGGATACATGCTGGCCAAAAGTTCTCACAGAAAATATCAAGAGACACATCAAAGTAGTAAGTGGAAATAGATATTATCAAAAAGCTGGAGATAAAATTTCTTATCATTAAACAAAAATGCTTGTTATGAGAAACTTTCAGTCTCAGTACAGGGTTAAACCTTTGTGAAAGTTTCTGGCTGTCCAGGAAACAGGAGAGTTGGTAGAATATCATAGAAGAATGAAGCAAAGTCTGAAAAATGAAGCATGCCAATCTCAACTGAAAAAGTGTGTCCATTTTGCCTTACAAATATGATGGTGATGTCTACTTCAATTGAATGCATCTGTGTGTATGATAATAATTTTCTAGCACAAATGTTTTTTATTAGAACCACACACAAATAACAATCAACATAGACACTAGAACCAAATCAGAATCTTCCTCATTTCTTCAAAAGAGGATGATCACCATTTTGACTGGCTAATTTTGGCAGAGCAACCATATCTGCACACTTCATCATGCGGCTAGTAGGCCTACTTTTATATTTTCTGGCAATTTTCAGGGAAGCTGCATAGGTGATCGACCACTTCCTCTTTGGCCTTCTTGGATATGGAGCCTCTTGCCTACATATGCCTATGCATTGACCTCTCACTACTGGAGCAGCACAAAAATTGTCCAAGGAAGAAACCCCAACAGTCGTTGATATACAATTCTCACAAGTCCAAGAGATATCCTCATTAAAATCTTCTGGCAGCTTATCCAAACAATAACTAAAAAGCCAAGCAATAAAAAAAGCCCAATCTTAGCTTAATTCAAGCAAGGCAACCAAAATGCACAATTACAAAGCCAGTAAAGACAAACAAAATAGGGCAGAAGGCTTCAAATATAGCAATAATTTCATCAATAAAGACAATTTCAACAGCATTAAACAGGTCCATAATTACTAGGTTCATAACATTTTATAATTCTAGACGCTAAAACCAGTTCATGATATGTCATTTAGTAATAGAAAAACTAATGCAAAGTGTTTTCATAACATGATTCGAGATGCTAAATCAATTCATGACAAGAGAGGAATAGAAGTAAATTTGATAACTATGAACTAATATATTTCATGACACATACTACTGCAATCGTTTGATATTCAAGCAAGCAGCAAGAAGACTTTCATGCCTATCACTAAGAAATAACCCATAACTCTTCTTATTGGCACAACTTACGTGTGCTCAGCAGCTTGTCCACACTTGGCACAGTAATTTAGAGCCTCAGGGAAGCCACGATCACCACATGTCTGACAAACTGCTTCTGACATTCTGCTCCAGCACTTATTCCAACCTGCAGTAGCACGCTGTTTATAAACAAGTTACCAAGAATATCAAGTTATTCTAGAGTAGAACTAGAATACAGATGCACAGAGAATGATCACTAGTATGAAGAAAACTTCATTGCCCCTCCCCCGGCACAAAGGCCAGTAAGATAGGTTAAATTATCTAAATAACAGGGTTGCAGTTCGAGGGCAGATTGTAATTAACAGAGTGATCAATGCAGATTATCCTGAAGACCATAATCTTTTCCACATTAGGCAGGCTACAGGAATCATCCAAGTTTAACAAACATCATATAGCAGCAAAATGGTGCCAATCACTTTCAAGCTTCAATTATCAAGATCAATTTGTTTCTTTAACCATACTGATGCAAAGACAAGGACTAAAAATTGGTATGAAGAAACAGTTATTTGATGGAGAAATTAGTCCGTACTTCCTGTATTCCACATGGCATGAGTGATGTAATCTTATAAATGGATATCGTGATTCGCTTAAAAACGATGAATAAAACAATTTATCAGTGGTTGGGTATACCAATGCAACGTTGTACACGGGGAATGCTGGGTAATCTCTCTATTCAGTGAGACTAGCCAATTCCACCAAAATGCTCCAAGAGTCCTAAACTTTATTCTTAAAAGGTGTTTTGTGGAAGCTACTCTAAAGTTATGATAAGGGAAAAAAAAACAAACTTCATGAGCATTCTTACACTGCATGATTCTCAAACTTATAGCTCTTCTCCATTCACCTATCATAAATTTTTATTGCAATCCACATAAGCTATGGTGTAGCTGCACAGTACGACTACTAAAGATTCCCTTTTTCCTTTTCCTTGCATGTCCTTGCAAGGTTATTCAATGAGCTACTCTAAATATATAGAAATTAGAAAAGAAATACAAATTCAAATTCGCAAGAATTAATCTCCTTATTTTCATCCCCCATATAGTCCTGCAATGAGAATGATATGAAACATTAAGTGCACTGCTTGGGGAAAAAAAAAGTATACCCTTTTCAGCTAATAATGAAAGGAAAAGGACCTCGTACACTAAATCAAATCTTCCCAGTAAATCAAAGTGTAACAAAACCCAGGAAAGCATGCAACACGAAACAGAGCCATGGCGGAAACTGAAGGTCTTTACCACGAAACTAAGTTCTCAAAGAAATATTAAAATAAACAAAATAGAATTACCAGTGAAGATTCTCTCCAGAAGCGCAACAAATCTTTGAATTAGAAGACAGCGTTGCCGAAAGCCTTTTCAGTAACTGAAAGTGAAAAGTGGAAACTCCATCTAACCTAAGCTTACACCTCTTCCAAACCAGACAGATTTTGGTTCTCCGATCTTGCTTTGACTCCGCACGAGGCAACTATGTGGAGCGAGCTCCGAAGCGCTTGTCTTGACTTCTGCGTTACAAAGGACTTGGCTTTGCTTGTTTTTCACCCAAACGTAACAAAAATTAAGCTGATTTTTTCGTCATTTGAAAAAACAAATCCACGTTTTCCAAAAATTGAATTTATTTATGGACCTTCTTACAAATAAATCCTGTTTATGTATTTTCCTATTTTCATATGAATTTCTTCTAATACGTATGTACAGTTATCAGCAAACCTTTTGATTACTTTTATGGAAAATTAAAATTGCTTGGAAGTTGAAAATTTCACCGATGAATTATAATTGTTGTAATTTGAAGTTGTAACAAATTACTAGAAATCTATTTCAAAAAAAAAAAAAAAAGTGCTGACGCAGATTCTAAAGCAAAGAGAAAACTTGATAAAGCTGAAATCTTTTTTTTCTTTTTTTTTTCTTTGCCAAGAGAGTTGTGAGGAATCTATCCAAAAATGGGTTTAGCATTATGTTTGGTGGAATATAGCACTCATAAATGCAATATTTTTCTTTCCCTAACTTAATTTATTCCTTTTTAATTATGTATAATTATCTATAACAAACTTTTTTTTTTATATAATCTCAATATATTTGTTGGCCTTTTTTGGTGGTCTTCCCCATGACAATTAGAGCATAGCACAGCTTATTTATTTTCAGCATATTTTGCCATTGTATCTGAACAACCGTTTGTTTCCCTGTATGCATGAGAAGCTTTCCAATTCCAATCATCTTACATCCTACCTCCAATCTTATCACTATCCAGATTCCAGAGTTAGAGGTACCGCATAAAATTAGCACCAAAGCATAGTCTAATATTAATTACTTGAATTCGAAAAGAGGCGAGAAAGCAATGGTCTAGACTTTTTGAATTAAGTGAGATTTGAGTGTTAAGTGCAGTAGGATTCATAGAGTGGGTCCATATTTTGTTTTCCTTAGTGTTCAAGCTCGGAATATACAGGCAAATGTCACATTAAGACATTGTTGTGATTGACAAATACTTGGTTTTAATGAATAATGGTGGGTGAAGGCCATTGCTATGAACAAAGATTATATAATGTCTTTGCCAAATATTAGAGAGCTGTCGTTAATTGGTCTTGTGTAATATTTATACAGTCTAATCGTGTGTGAATAGCATTAGTCGGTTTTATTTGAAGACTGGCTTCTGCCATTGCTGCCAAACAGTGTTATATCGGAGATTGCTTGCCTCTAAATATCCACATGCAAGCAGCAATAGGTCTCGTTAGTGCCTGGCTAGAGCTCCTGGAATGACTTGTGCCTTGTGGCTGAGAATGTCAATTCCGGAAGGCTTCTACTGATGCCCATAGGGAAGATAGATTTCAATTTAACTCAAATTGTCCCCTACAATTTTCTAGTGAAATCTATCTTCTAGCTTTTCTCCTTTTATATTTTGCTTTGTTTAGTTTTTCAACATGCCTGCCATTTCGCGTCGAATACCTCTGGTCCTTTGGGTTTGAGACACTGTAAGTAGCAAAACCTTGTCAAACAAACCAGATTCCTTGGCTATCTTGCCTACTTCAGTTGCAAGGGTTGTTTTCTAAACCTTCTCATCCCATACAATCCTATCAAATAGGTAATTTCATCCTCTATCACCTCCAAGAATTTCTTGTAAGCTGCTTTTGTAGATTCAAAATATTAATATTTTCTGATAAGAGTATTCAATGCCTGGAAGTGCAGAAAGGTAAAAAATTTGCTTGAAAGTGCTTTGATTTGCATGAACAGACCATATCTTCTCCAGTTTGGATAACATCCTTGGAAGTAAGCGATGTTTGCTTGCATTAGCTCCTGATTCTCAGCCCTTCCCACGAGGCTTTTCACTTCCTCCGACCAGTTTTGTACGGCATTATCGATTTCGTGAATGTTTTTCTTTACTTCCACCATAGCATCTTGCAAATTACCCCTTATTGATGCCGTTGCCAGCTCCATCTTTTCCTTTACGAGATTTTTTATGGCTTTCTTGGGACAAAACATGTACCCTCCTTGACGAATGGTTGGAGACCCCAAATATTCTGCTATTTGCACTGCAATGTATGTACTGATCTCTGCCATTGCAACAATAGCAACCCGAAAAAGAAATTAAGTGACCAGAATTAGGCACGATCCCTCAATATGGAATGCATGACAATGAGTTATTGCTAGATTCACAATGAAGAGTCTTACATTCATATTCATTATACCCTGTTTTATTTTCCTGTTTTCTATATGTAATGCTTAACCCATGAAGTCAATGATAATTATGACAAGTTCCTTAACAGCCAATGTTTCAGTAGAGAACTTCTTTTAAAGAGGTACTACTTCGTGTCTAGCTTTTAGTGCTAGTCACTGATACATTACATTCTAAACCTTCGTACTTTGAAGGTATATTTGAAGTGAGACAAGTTAAAGCAAGAGTTAGTGTTGGATTGACAAAGAAGCGGCTTGCGTTCTTATTTATATTATTCCATGTGTGCAAAAAATTGAATTTTTGTAACATAAAATATTGGGTTTAGCACCTTCTAATTACCTTTTTTTTTTTTTTTTTTTCTCTATCTATAAAGCTTAACCCCAAAACAACCAAACTGGAACAAGTATAAAATGCGAAGTGGTCATCAGTTTGAAATCTGCCCTTCTATATAGGATGATAATTTCAAATAATCCTAATAACAAACTCCAAAATAGCGGCCAAAAAGTGGAGAAAATTATTAGATACAAGGGCACCTTAAAAGCTAAAAGTGCTAAAAACGGCCAATTAGGTAGCAGCTTTCCGACTTTGTGCTGAAAGTTTTGAAAATTTGGAACCTCGTGTTATAGTAATCCTATAAATCATAAGTTTCACGCCTAGTCTTCAATGCACCAAAAAGTAAAAAGGAATGGGTGGTCCTCGACTCCTCTAAGTATCAATACAAGATGAGGGAAAGCCCACATACTCTTGAATGTATCTCCCAAGAGATAGAGAATCTGAGTATGTAGTCAATCATCGAATTGAATTGGACTGACCTATCTGTTTCAGGAATATTTGTGCAGGTTCAATGTGAGACTGCCACTTACTGCATGCAGCTGCAGAATCGCCATTAAAAGTGTGCACTGTAGCAGCAGCTCCATCAATAACTTCTCCCCGTTGGTTCCTAATAACTCCTATACCCGAATCTTTTAAACATTAATATTTTGAAATCAAAGTAGTTTTATAGTAGGAAAAAAATTGAATGTGTTTCAGATAGCAATGGACTTGAACTAAGAAAATAAAGAATGAACTCATGGACTCGAACTTCGGTGACTGAGATATATATAAAATTATGCTCATTGTAAATTTGTTATCTGCTATGAGGAATCTAGTGAAATATGAAGGCCCATTACGCATAAATAATTAATTATTATGCGTAGGAAAAGAAAGACAATTATAAAACAGAGCTGAAGAGAAAATTAGGGAAGCTAAATTCTATATATCTCTTTCTAGGTTGAAGAGGAAACACAGAAAGAAAGAGACCACTTAATTGAATGGGAAACGATTTAGGAAGTATACATACCTCTGCTGTGTGTGCAAGAAGAGGTACACCTGGCTCCAGAGGAGCAGCAAGTGTTGAAAATTTGGAACATTTCTTTAGCATTTAGAGATGCTAGTGAAGTTTGGCAAATTTGAGTCTCGGCTTTTTCACGCGATTGAAAAACAATCCCCTCGCCACATTCTGCAACCTGACATTCACTTGTTTCTATCAGTTGAGATGCCTCCCCTACCTTTAGACTCAGCCTTGTTAAGAATATATGCTTCAAATCATCTTCTTTCTTTCAGCAGTAAAGCTGGGAGGTTAGAAAGTCTCTCCTGGACAATACCTCTACTGGTGGCAGAGAGTTCAAAACATCTCCTTCACTGTTGCAAGAGGCAGCCCTGTTTTGCTGCATTCTGAGCACCGACGATTCCAGACACACAAGAAAAATCTCTATTTCTCATGGTAAGGTAAACTTAGAAAGAATATGGTTATCTATAAATTCTAATCTGATTGGCAATATTGTGAGCAACAATTAATAATTCCAGAATCACACAATATTTGAATTTGTTCTTCAAAATCTCCTACACCTTCTTTGATGTACTTTCCCTCATGATTTTAGAAAAGATTTCCTTGCTATCTCCTAGTTGAATGAAGTAATGCCTTTGCATCTTTTTGTTTATTTTTCTTGTACTCATTTTGCCTTGTATCTGTCCATGTTTCTATTTCTTTTTGTCTTGCTGTTACCTGGTATCCTTCTTCTATCACGTCGCACAAATATTTTAAGATTGATATAGACGTCAATGCTCCAAAATTTATAGGCTTCTCCATCATTTGGACTAGAGTTTGAGCGTAATTGAAGGTGGTTAGTTAGAGCTTGTTAATGAGGCCATTGAAATTAGTTGAACTTGATGAAGCATACTGGAGTTTAGCAGCTTTCAACGCTCAGAAGAGCAATGTAATGCATAATGCTACATTAAGTACTACTTTTATAGGTTAAAAACATGATCAAAATCCTTGATCAATATGACTAGAAGAAAAATATAAACAATTCAGTTAAAATTGCAGTTGATAAAAAACAAAAAGAAAATGGAAGAAAGAATTTTGGAAAAGAGCAGGAAAGGAAAAACTTTTAAGATTAGGTCCTTGTATCATAAATTAATATGCAAATGCAAGGTTATGCACAACATTAAGATTATAAGAAGAAAAGCATATTGGATTATTCATGATTTCTACTACAACGATGCATGAATTATCGGTCAAGCAGCCTGGAGTAAGCAGACAAATATGGAAAATTATGTTCTGTGCCAGTGTGTCAATTGATGATATTATTTGTATATGTAGCGGGTAACAACATTATTTATTATTGGATTTTAAGGCTTATGTAATAACAAATTGGTCTCTTAAAATGGAGGAAACATAAAAGAAAATCAATTGAAAGAATGGATAAACATGTTGGTGTTGGATAAGCAAATTATATAGGAAAACTTGGGAAAACACTTACGTAAACAGATATACAGTTAAAAAAGGATAAAAATAGGGAAAAGAATAAGAATTGCATTCATGAGTCCCAAATTTCACTCAACATGCTGCTGAACAAGCCTGTGGAAAGCTTCTTCACAAGTCTCTTAGCATCAAAAGAAACTTCAGCTTCTGAAAGTTTCTCTATGCTTTAGAATCAGCATTGGCACCAATTTTCAATGTCATCTCATCCTCCTCATGCAACTTTCACCATGCAAAACAAGATGGCTAAGCACGAGTGGCATGGCAGTTGTCTCACCATATCGCATCAAAACTGATTCATGCAGACATAGTATTGCAACCCTCGCAAACATAATTCTAAAACATCTAATCACACACAAGAAACCGACCTTGATATGCATACACACGTCACAATCATCAGGGAGTTATTCTTTATCACATGATACATGGCACTAAGTTGTGGAGGCTATTCTGGTCATTGCATTGCACAAATTACTATTCATAGGGCCATTCACAATTGTATGTACCTTGGTGGAGAAGGTTTTATCCAAAACAAAAACCTGAGTTAACATTTTTCACTTTCACCGGAATGTAACCAGTGACACAGCTTAATGGGTGAAAGTAAAGTCAACCGTAGAAGCTTTAGGACATGTTGCTCCCTTTATTAGAAGCAAATGCAGAATTCCCTATAAGCAGTAGCTGTCTGAAGGTTCGAAGAATTCTAATGCCACAGGAGCTCAGAAGTTGAAATGACTCACTAATGCTAGAATATGAGAGATAACTATTTCCATACTTTTTACTTGGTATTCTACTCTTTGATTTGACATAAACTTTTACTGCTTTCTTAAGAGCTAGTCAAGTATAGCTGTTCATGAGATGTTTCAAACAATATTGTCAGTTCATGACATCAATTTTAGATTACAGAACAGTCCATTTTGGAGAGTCACTAAATCAGTGGTTTAATAACCATCTTCAGAAGATCAAGTGGTAGGAAAAGAAGGAAAAGAAAGAAAAGAAAAAAGATCCCTGCGGGCTGGCCCCCTGGCGCGGGAAGGGGGGGAGGGGGGGCGTGAAATTATATGGTCATTGAACTTATAAATCATGTACACGTGCCTGTGACAGAAGCCCATTAGAATTAGCTTCCTATTGCAGGTGTATATACTTGCACAAGTATAGAAAAAATAATTTCACTTGAGGCTGAAAGCATCACAAGGCACATTATCATTTCAAATTGTTCAAGATGTTAACAGCATGTTATCTCAACATCTAATAAGCTCCAAATGGTAAAAATAATCATAGAAACCAATTACCGAAATTATGTGGACTTCAATGCACTAGTCCTAATTAAATTGGCTTCTAGGGGTAAGATATGGAGCCTCATCAGTACTGAGTCGATCTCCAATAGCATAAAGTACATCCTCTGGATCATTAGGCAAAATTGGTCTAATTCTCACCCTCGGTTTGCTAGCTGGCAATGGTGGAAGTGAGGTTTCTCCCTTAAGAATTCTGGCTGCATCTCTCACTCTTGGCCTCTTCTCATAGTCAGGGAGAACACAGAGAAGCCCCACTATGAGCATCCTCTCCATCTCTGCTAAATCAAACTTCCCCATCAACCTTTGATCAGCAGCCTCAATGAGTTTCCTCTTTTCCCACAATTTCCACACATAATCAACAACCACAATTCCATCATCTTCCACAGGTTTCCTCCCAGTTGCCACTTCTAACACCACCACCCCAAAGCTGTACACATCAGTCTTCACAGTTGGTACACCAGAATAAACATATTCAGGGGCAAGATATCCCATTGTTCCGGCTGGTATAGTAGCTTCCCTTATGTTACAACTGTGTTCATATACTTCTGCCAGACCAAAATCCCCAAGCTTGGCATTGAAATCTGCATCAAGCATTATATTGCAGGTCTTGACGTCTCTATGTATGATTTGTCTCTCACATTCTTCGTGAAGATACATGAGAGCAGCAGCAACCCCCAGAATTATATTAACTCTTTGCTTCCATGACAGGACAATGGAGTTGGAGTACTTATGAAGAACTTTATTTAGGCTCCCATTGGGTAGGTACTCATAAACCAGGAGCAGCTCATTCCCCTCACAACACCACCCTTGGAGCTGGACCAGATTTTTGTGCCTCAAACAACCCACCATTGTTGCAAACTCAGTGGTGAAAGAATTGCGCAAGCAGTCTAATCCATTACCCCTCTCAAACCTTTTAACTGCCACATCTCCTCCACATGGAAGAGACCCTTTATAAACCTTTGCTGATGCCCCTTCTCCAACAAGTCTATCTCTATTAAACCCCATTGTGGCTGATTTGATCTCAGAAAGGGATAACCTTGTTGGCACTTTCGTGGTTTGAAATCTACAATTCTGGCCTTCTCTAGCAATATCCTTTTTCTGTATCATGAAAAAATAGATCAAGACAACTGCTGCTAACACAGACAATACAAACGCAGTTATACCTCCTAATCCAAGAGCCAATTCCCCTATCTTCTTTCTCTTGCGATGGATGTCAATGTGTTCAGCGGTTATTGCTGAATCCTCTGGATAGCACAAAAAACAGTCCCCTTCTTCCAACATATCCATAGGACTCACTGTACGAAGGAACCCAAAAGTCTTGAATTGCCAGCGATCAATAGTGTGAATATTTGAACCCTGCCCATTAGAGGCAGAGAACCCCACACGCATAAACTCCCTGAATTGGTCAGAAAGATCAATATGGGCAACGAGGATAGGAGTTGGAGGCCTAATTGGAGAGTAATTAACCCACACACGAACCATTTTCATCGTGTCTCTATACTCTATCCATGCTGTGATCTGTTTTCCACTGCTCAGATAAATTCCCCGTGAAATAGCGTCCACCGAACTAAAAGATATGATAGTGTTGACATCAATTCCGATATGATTCGCATTTATGTCACCGAGTGAAGGATCAAATTTGGTATCGAATTCCACGGCAAAGTAAGAATCTTGCTGACTCAAGGACGGTGCTGGAAGACCCATATACCCATTTGAGAGACTAGCTATGTCGGTGTTGGAAGTGATGAGAAAAGCAATGCCATCCCCAGAAAGGCAAGATGGGGAAGGGGCAACTGAGAAAGTAAAACGGCACGAGAAAGAGGCTGTAGAGTTTGTTTCAGGATCAAGAAATCGAACTGGGTATACATAGAATGCTCTTCCCACTCCAGATGAAGAAGAAGAAGAAGAAGTAGAAGAGAGGCAGCTGAGTTCTTGGGTAAGGCTAATAGCGTTGTTTCTTAAATGGGCGTCACCAAAGAGTGTGACATTTTCTGAAGGCAAGAAAGAGAGGGAAAGTGAGGCAAGATCGAGGTTGAGAAAGAGATAGAGATAAACCCAGAAGAGCGGCAAATAGGGAGAGCGCATTGTAAAGTATGAAAACAGATGATCTTGATTGCTGGGGACATACAATCAGAAATTTCTGGACGTGAAACATAGATTCTGCAGAAATTTGAAGGAGGAATTTTTGAAAATGGTGGGAAAGATACAAGCTTTTCTCGTCTGCTTGGTTGTTTTGTTCATTTATAGCTCAGATAGTGTGGCGACCGAAGAGGCCGGCGGAAGAGGGAAAGAATCAAGGAGGTGATAATTTCCGTTGGATTACTAAGCGCGAATTTGTGTGCGTTTTGGGTCATGGATTAAGAAGACTCATAATTGGATCCATTAATCTTTTATTGGGCTTGGGGTTGGCTGTTGGCCCAAAATATGAGAGAGTTTCGCCTCCCCGTCTACATTAACAAGATTAAAATTTTCAACGAAATATGTTTTTTTAGACAAAATATATTTTCTAATTGAATAGCTATATGATTCTTTTTTTACTATATGATAACTATGTCATAATTTTATCTATATTAATTACTTAAGCAATTACTTAAATTATTATTTTAGATTCTAAAATTTTGTTTTCATACAAAATTAGGTGGCACAATAAATTAGTTGTTGAACTTGATATCAAGCATGAATAATGTACTTGAATTTCATTGACTATTATTGTTTTTGAAATCAATTGAGTTTTTTTTTGTTTTGGTACATGAAATGAATTGATCTTGTTACAATTAGTTCTGACGTAGAGCTGTGTTATTTCTTATTGAATCACTAATCAAAGAAATTGTATTGACTTTTACCATTTAAATATGGCCAATGGTTTAGCCCATAAAATTTTTGTTAGTCCCATTTATTATTATCTTATTGTAAGACCATAAATTAATGCATGATTTAAAAATTTTCACTTTCTCACAGGTTCCACAGCTCATGCAATAAATTTTATATATATATATATATATGTATGTAAATAATATTGTTCTAATTTTTTTTTAGTGCTTCTGAAGATTATACAAAAGGCAAACTAACTAATGAAGACATCTTTCACCTCCATATCGTCTTGGATCCATTGGAGAATTTGCAACGGAGCTTCGCTCAAAATCAGGACATTATCAAACAATCAGCAACCCGGTTTGCATCTCTATAAATATGCTGAAGTTTGATCTCCCACGGTTTTCCATGCCACTCCTTCACCGTATTCACCAGTTTTTGCATGAAACTGGAGGACGGTCCTCTCCCTGAGATGAGGTTGATTGCCTCCATTGAATCTGTTTCCAGAACTGCTTTCCTAACTCCCTTGTTCCAGGTAAGCTGAAGCCCATCAATTAGAGCCCTAAGTTCAGTTTCCAGAACACTATCAGATTGTAAACTTCTGATGAAACCCCCGTTAAAACGTCCCTCCTCATCTTTTAATAATCCTGCACACCTTGCGCTGCATGTTGAAATGTTTACCGATCCATCAACATTGATCTTCCACCAACCATCTCGTGGGTGCTGCCATTTCATCAATTCTGGACCCCTATGGAACTGCTTTGCATTAAATTTCAAAACTCTGGAACTTCGCTTTTTCTATTTCTGAAGTTCACACCAGAATTTTCATTAGCATTTCTTGTGATCTGGGATCATGATCCTGAAAGACCACTTCATTCCTTAGCTTCCATGCAGTGTGGACAGCTACCGCGAACATCATATACCAATTTGAGTTTTCTTCCCTACCATATTGGTTAGTATGATTCTCCTTGATCCACTCCTGGACCTGTAACGAAAAGAACACCTGCCAATACTTTGGCTTTACCAGACATTTCCATAAATTAACCATTCTGGTGCAATCCTTTAGAGCATGAAGAATGGATTTTTCATTCATCCTGCATATTGAACGAGTGGCATCATTTGTAAGTCCCAGTTTGACACGATGAGCATTGGTCAATAATCTGTCCTAGAACAAAGTCACATCATTGTTTTGAATCTCTCCGGTCCTCTAAATTTCCAGATAGAAGAACTAGCCTGATTTCTATTCCCATGAATCCAGTTATAAGCTGATTTCAAAGTAAATTGCCCTGAAGCACTAAAACGCCAGTAACATGTACCATCCTCCGTTAAGTGATTTGGAGGCTGAATTTTAGCAATTTTTTCACACACATCATTAGGGAGAAACCTTGTAATCACTTGCCAATTCCAGCACATATTTTCTGTTACTAATTCGGCAATTCTACAGTTTCTGATCTCCTCAGTCAGAGGTTGAGTAACATAATATTCTAGAGGTTCCAGATTTTTTATCCACCTATCACTCCAAAAATTTATTTCTATTCCTCTTCCCAAGTTCCATTCTAATCCTTGAATGAATTTATCCCAAACTCTGGATACACCTAGCCATAAATTAGAAGCCTGATTTTTCTTTTGGATCCGGGGCTATTGCCAATTACCACAATGGTACTTTGCACAGAGGACCCTAACCCATAAGTGATTCTGCTGCTTAGTAAAGGCCCATGCCACTTCATCATATAGGCTTTGTTCACACCTCTAAGATACCTCAACCCCTATCCTCCTGACTCCTTCGGCTTACAAACAGATTCCCAATTCAATAGATAAAGCTTCTTCTGATCATTATCTGACCCCCAAACAAACTTCTTGCATTACTTCTCTATAGCATCACATACACCAACTGGATCTAACGAGGTATTCATGGTATAAGTGGGCAAATTTTCCAATACTGCCTTAGTTAATGTAACTCTTCTTGCCAAAGGTAAAGTTTTGGCCTTCCAGGCTGAGAACTTAGCTGATACTTTGTCCAAGATGTAACCATATGTCTGCTTGTTAACTCTATATGGAGCATAGGAACCCCCAAAATATTTTCTTAGATTTGCAGTCATACCAAATCCAAACTCAGCAGCAATTTCAGATTTAACATTATGGTTCATGTTTCTAGAAAAGAAAATCTTCGACTTGTCTTTATCAATTTTTTGCCCAGAAGCTTCACAAAAAATTTTGAGACATTTACTAACAACCTCAGCCTGATCAAGAGAGGCTTCCATAAATAAAATTATGTCATCAGCAAAAAATAAGTGGGCGACTAACGGACCACCTCTTGTAATCTTAAAAGATTTCCATCTATTTTCATTCATCTCCTGATAAATTAGCTATCCCAGCTGTTCAATACGCAATACAAAGAGATAGGGCGATAAAGGATTCCGAAATCTTCTGTTTTTGAACCATTCCAAACAACATCCATAGTAGGAAAAGACATACAATGCCATATTAAGGAACTGAGCCTGGGAGGAATCCCTAAATCATTAAGAGTTTCCATAATAAAGTTTTAGCTAAGGCAATCATAAGCTTTCTCTAAATCTAATTTCATCACAATATTAACCTTTCTTGCCTTTCATATTCTCCATAGAATGAATGATCTCTTGCCTGATTATGATGTTATCTTGTCCCTGTCGCCTTGGAATAAAGCTACACTGATTCGGAGCAATCCACTTACTGATCATTGGCTTCATTCTATTTGTTAAAATTTTGGTGATGACTTTATAGAAGACATTACAAAGACTGATAGGACGAAAATGGCTAATCCTCTCTGGTTTCTCCATTTTTGGGATCAGCACAATAAATGTATCATTATACTGCTCAACACCTTGGGGTGATTCAAAGATGGCCTTCACTGTATGGTACACGTCATTGCTGACTAACTCTCATTGACTCTGAAGGAAAACTGCATGAAAGCCATCAAGTCCAGGAGCTTTGAAACTGCCCATTGAGAAAATAGGATCGAGAATTTCTTGAGACTTCACTGGTTTTTGCAATAAGCAAAGGTCATCATCTTCTTCAACTTCCACAAATAACTATTGGATTCTTCAAATTGACACAAGTGCTTAAAATGAATTATTGCTAGCTCCCTCAATTTGGAATACTCCCACACCCAGTTGCCTTCATCATTGAGTAGAGCTTTAACCTTATTTTTCTTCCTGCGGGATAAGGAGGCCAAGGGGAAAAATCTCGTATTTTTGTATCCCAAATTTATCCAATTACTCTAAATTTCTGGAACCAAAGTGATTCTTCTTGAAGGAGAATGCTCTTATATTAATGCCATAGTTGTCTTCTCAATTCTCCCTTTCTGTCATTGTCATTGGGATCTTGCCCTTGATCAAGCCCTTGCAATCTTTTCATAATGAGTCTTTTACGTCTAAAAATATTGCTAAATGTATTTTTATTCCACGCCAATAATCTCTCCAAAAGGTTTTGAAGTTTATCTTTCAGCCCAGTTTCTGTTTTCCACCCTTCTTTCACTACTTTTCTGAAGTCTTCATGTGTTAACCAAGAAGCTATAAATCGAAAAAGAAGATCTAAAGTAGTGTTTGCACGATTTTCAAACAATTTGATGAAGAAAGGAGAATGGTCTCATTTTAGACTAGGCAAATGTAACATTGAAGCTTCTTGAAAAAGAACCCACCATTCAAGATTGGCTATGGCACGATCAAGCCTCTCAAAAACTCCATGCCAGCTCCATGTGAATTGGTTGCTTTTGAATCCTGGTCTTCAAGGCCACATTCAAACAAGCATTGTTTAAATTCATTGCTATCACTTCTGCAAAGAGATGAACCACCACGTTTCTCATTCTGTCAAAGCAAGCTATTAAAATCACCCCTACAAGCCAAGTTGAATTGCATCGTTCTCCGAATTGCAGCAAATTACTCCATAGTTCCTTTCGATCTGCTTTATGAGGACTACCATCTACTATCGATAAAACCCACGCTCTATTTGGTGCTTGATTGACACTTAAGTGGATGACTTGTTTGTGTCTTTCAAGCACCTGAATGTCTCATAAATCTGATCCCACATACACCATATGCCACCTGCATATCCCGAAGCTTCTATCCCAACATAACCATCAAATCCACATTTTTCTCTTATTTTCCTCCCTTTTTCATGGCTTACTCTTGGCTCTAAAATAGCCAAAAACCCACACTCGTAAGAGTTCTTCATATCATGAACAAGTCTTGGGAAACAGGGATTGACCGCACTCCTACTGTTTCAAATTATTAAATTCATGCTTCTTGTGGTTAGTCTATAAGAGAAGCCAATTATTTCTCGCTAAGGGAGGAGTCCCCCAAGGAATGTCCACATCCATTACATTACCTCTAAAAGCCTAATGCTCCTGTCCATGAGGAGTTTGCGGAACTCTTTCAATCGAGTCCATTAGGTCATCTCCCACTAGATCCAAACGAGATAGGTCAGGGGTTTTAGCATTTTTCTTGCCATTGGGCCGGTCTCCCGCAGTGCATATTCTCGTGATTGAGCTTCTATTTGCTTTTGACTCGGCCCAGTCATGGCCCTCACTCTACATTGATTCTGAATTTTTGCATAAGCCTCCTTGCTTTTGACTCGGCCCAGTTACGGCCCTCATTCTACATTTTGCCTACTAGAGAGAGACTTCATTAAATGTGCATTATCTATGGGTTCAAGATCAGTGTAAAGTTGATTCTCATTAATTATGTTCCAGACTGCTTCATAAATATCAATTTTCTTTAAATGAGTTTTATTTGTTATTGTCTCGTCTATTAAATGTGAGTTCTTGATTGCTTCCTGTTTACCTCTTAAATCTCCTGCCACATGTGAGCATCATTGCTTGCATTCAGACTGGCAATGCCTTTGCATGAATCAGCATGATTGTCATCTTCCTCAGTCTCCTGTAAGGTTGCAGAGTGCGATGCCGAAACTTTCACTGGCACTTTGGTGGCATCGTTCGAAGACCTCCTTGGACCTTTCATTTCTTTTGCTGCTTGATTTCCTCCTATTATCTTTTTTTTTCGAATTAGTATTCCTCCCTCTGCGGGCTCGTTGCACTACTAGCCATGGGCCCTATCCGCTTCCATTATCCTTTCGCACTTCCATATTTTTCCTTACCTCCCCTTTTTCATTATTCATTTCATTATTAGCTGCTAGGTATATTATTCTGCACATTTAGCTTCGCACCACCATAGGAGCAAACTCAGTTTGATGACCTACACGTCCACAAGCATAAGCACACCAATTGAAGGCCTTCATATATAATCCTTTTAGGCACTCCTTCAAATTTATAAACTATTTTCCGGGGTTTATCAAGATCAATCTTAACCCACAGTCTTGCAAATTTTCCGCAAGCCAAAGCCGCTATAAATCCGTCAACCTTCATCACTCGGTCGATCCAATCACCCACAATTTAAGAAATGCAGCATCATAATATTCCATGGCTATTAACACAGATTGAAATTTGGTTCTCACCATTGGAGAGCGAGATAGTGATCAACTGATCATAGATTATCTAGGGTCCTCCCTTTAGTGAAGAATTGAGATCCTTCGTGCTTTCGAAAGTGATAAAGAAAAACTCATTCCCCACATCTGCAACTGAAAGATTCCCATGTTTTCTCCACAAGTTTTCCAGTTTCTTTTCATAACATTGTAACTAATTTTTCTACCCAGCAACTTGGCTATTAAAGTATTCTTCCATGGGCGACGAAGGCTCCTTTTCTCTTGCTCCGAATGTACAAAGTTTGCACAATCACCTTCTTCTAGTTCAGTCGAAATGCCACTTCCTAGCTTAGCTAATTCTTCCTCCGTTCCTTGATTGTCATCTTCCTCCATCCATTCACCATTGTGTTTCATTAGAATCTCCTTGAATGAGACCTTTCGTGTTGCATCCCCCTGGCTGGATTCTTCTTGCTTCCACGGTTCTTCTCTAGGTACTCTACCCATGCTGTCCGTAAAAGCTTCATTTCCTGTTTAAGATTTCTTAACACTACGATGTAGTAGGTCCACCTCTTCCATCGAAGCCTCTTGGTCCTTCATGGTTTGGAGTGACAGTATGCTGGTTTGAATTCCTAGATCCTTCTAGTCTTTATTCATGTAACATTGTTCTAAATTTGACGTTGATTTCAGCACCGTAATTTCCTCATGAATGGTTCAAAGTGAGACAAGAACTGCATGAATTGAAAATTAAATAAGTGCCCCATGCAACCAAAAACTGTCACAACACCATCCGACATTCGTACGATCGAATGGAGCTCCCAATCATCGATATCCATTTCATTTCTCTAAATATAAAGAACATTAGATGTAATACAGAGAGGTTTCAATGATTTTGTTGAAGAGAGAATAATTTCATTCAATAGTGAAAAGATTTAAATGATATCATTTGCGCTAATTCGATTTCCAGATAATGGCAATCGCTCTAGTTTAAATCCCTTACACCTTGAAGAGTTATTTGAAAGAAACTTGGAAGCTCCCCACTCAAATTGTTATCTTCAAGGTCTAATGTCTGCAATGTGCATATATACCAGAGGTATGTTGGTATCTTGCCTTAGATGAAAGGTCGAGATGTTCAAGAGAGCTCATTATGTTTCCCTTGCACCTTGAAGAGTTATTATGAAAGAAATTTGGAAGCTCCCCCCTCAAATTGTTATCTTCAAGGTCTAACGTCTGCAATGTGCATAAATTCCAGAGGGATGTTGGCATATTGCCTTGCAATTTGTTAAAGGAAATGCCAAGATGTTCAAGAGAGTTCATTATGTTTCCAAAACTTTTTGGGATGGGACCTTCTAATAAATTTTCTTGAAGGACAAGCTCATGAAGACCGGAGCTAAAGTTAAGAACCCGATAGAATATGGATGATGAAGTTAACTGATTGGTAGAGAGATCAAGGACTGTAAGAGTAGAAGAAAAATTCATATAAGATGAGATGGTACCAGAACAATATGGTGATCTGAAATATCAGTGTCTCAGATAAAGCTCTTGAAATTTGGATCGGGAAGGTTAACACCCATTGGATTACTGATGATGTCAGCTTGGTTTTAGATAGATCAAGGACGGCAAGAGAAGTAGAAAAATTCGTATAGGAAGGATGAGATGGTGGAAGAATATGGCGATCTGAAATATCACAGTTTGTTAGGTAAAGCTCTTGAAGTTTTGGCTCGGAAGTTGAACACCCATTGGAATATTGATGATGTCAGATTGTTTTTAGAGAGATCAAGAACCTCAAGAAAAGAACAACTTATGTTGGAAGAAGAGGGAAAAACTATCTCGTCATTCGAAGAAGTAAACTTTCTTATATGAAGCTCTTGAAGACTGGACTAGAAGTTGAGTAGCCTTGGGAGTATTGACGATGTCAGCATGTTTTGAGAAAGATCAAGGATGGTAAGAGATGTGGACAAATTTAAATTGGAGTCAAATAAAGAAAGAATTTTAAAATCAAAAAGGCTACAATCTGCTAGCCACAATTCTTTTAGATTTGGAAGCTTACCAATCTTTTGCAGCCAGCTATGAGAATAATTGAGATCACTCAAGCTGCTCAAGTCAAGATTTGTTAAAGAATGACGATAAGATAGCCGTTCTGCCACATCAGCATGATTCCAATCATACATTTTGAGATTCAAATTGTAACCAAGATTAAGATACTGCAATTGTGAGAGGTTTCCAAGTTGAATAGGTATTGCACCATCTAGCTGATTCATACTAAGATCTAGATATTGCAACTTTGACAGACTTCCAATTTGATAAGGAATTTGCCCAACAAAAAAACAGTATGAGAGATTAAGATACCTTAAGTTGCTGAAGGAACCCAAGATTTTTGGGATATGAGTAGCGTAGTCACCAAAATTATCACTGAGATCCAAATATGTTAGATGTCGCAGGTCAATGAGTAGAGGATTGATTACACCTTCCAGATACCATGCCTGAAGATCAAGCATTTGCACATGACCTGTTTCAGTGTTGCATTGATCCCCTTTTCCATTTGCAGTAATCTGCATTTGGATTGTCGCTCCATGAAGACAACATCTTGGAGGCCGTGCTTGAACTTGAGCAGTGCTTTTCTCTCCTTTTTTATGCACTTTGCATTTCCACCCTGAGTTGTCTAGTTGAATCCAAGAATTTGTCCTGTAAGTAATGAGAACACTAACAGTGCATGAAATTTCATATAGTTCGTCATTACAATTATATTCAGAAAACACAATATCACCAAAACAGAGAATTATAATCAAAATACGCTCTTTTTTCTTCTCTTTTCTGATAACTGAAGTTATTCGTTTTCCTACCTTCTTGTTTAGATATAGATTAAAATCCGATCATAGGATTTATATAGCTAAATGCCTGAAGGCATTTCGATCAACTGCTGCTTGATAAATTTCATTTTGTGGAAGGGAGATGAAGGACAATTTTGATGCGTATTCTCTCCTATTCTCAAATTTGACACGTATTAAAGGATGATAGGAATTCAGAATTTTGGGAGGAAAAAACAAAAACTCCCTAAAGTTAGTTAATAATTTAAAAAATTGTCATTCTAAAGTCTTAAATCTTCGAGACCATTTTACTATGATCTTCCCAGTTTCTACGAAGAAATTTAAAAATAGCGTATTTACACTGTTTTTTAAGGCCTTTAGATTCTTCTTGGTAATCAATCACACACCAAAAAGACAATAACATTTTCCCAGAGAAAAAAAATCAGCAATAAAAATACGTTATTGTTTTAAAAGAGCATAGTAATCCTCACCAAAAAAAAACAAGAGGATAGTAGTAATTTATTGTTTTATATTGGTCCATTTTCCTGAAAAAGAAAAAACAATTAATTTGATATATTATAGAGTCTTGCTCCTACGTATTTACACGCACTCGAGGCGTATCTAATGGAAGGAGTAAGTGCATGACAAATTCACAGAAATAAAATTAGTGTAATAAGTCTCAAAAGTTGAAAAGCAGCGGAAGTGATGAAAATGTAACATTCAAGTAAATTTTAAAATTTATATTTATAAAATTTTTTAAAACTAAACGTTTTTTAATTAAGATTCAATGTCAATTTTAAATTAATTAATTTTTAAATTATTTTAAACTATAAACTTTTTAATTTATTAAATTTCATAATTTAATTTATAAGATAAAATAAATTTAATAATTTAAATTCTACATTATAAAAATTAAATAAAAATAATATTATAAAAATAATAAGACAATTCACATAATTCTTATTTTATAAATTTCAAACTATTTTATGTATACTTTTTATATTTTTATAATCATCTTTTAATTGCGCTATACATACATACAATAAAATGTCATATCAATTTCTTACATTTTCATCACTTTCACTGTTCTCATTTTTTGAGACTTATGACACTGATTTTAGTTCTATGATTTTGTCACATACTCTTGCTCCTTTCATTAGACACATCACGGGTGAGCGAATATTATCAAGCACCGAAGACTCTCGTATTATAAAACTTTAACACATTCATATGCTAGCTAGTATCACTCGAAGTTTTCCTAAATTATGTTATGACATTTTTGGGCGCAAAAGACATTCTTAAACCGTTAAATATTTGTCCATTGTTCCTTTAACCATTAAATGATATATAATGTAAGGTAATTATAGAAAATGAGTTATTTAAACACTTGAAAAAAATGTTTTTCTGAAGTCTTTGGTTGGAATATTTCTAGGATACTTTGTAAACAGTAAGTTTATATAAAAGGATTATACATTATTTTTTACATTATTTTTATAATTTTATTTTTAATTAATTCTCATAATATAATATTTAAATTATTTATGTGACTTAATAAATTAATACACTATAATATTCAATTGTAAAGAACGCATAAAAAACCTAATGCAAGAGTAGCATTATTCTATATAAAATAATACATGTCCATGCCTTGATCTATTATTACTGCAATTGTTTCTTGGTCTCAAATTATTAATCTTGAGCACATTCCACACTAAATGAATGAGTGTATATGCGGGGATATCTTAGACTTTCCGCAACATTAATAGACTTTGTACATTTTCTATATAGCATATGTCCCTACATAGACTAACATTTTCTAAGTCTTCTAACCCATTTTAGAGGTTAGATATAGCATGTGTCCCTACATAGACTAACATTTTCTAAGTCTTCTAACCCATTTTATAGGTTAGATAATGAGGCACTTAAAAGGCAGCAAAGTCTACGATGAGAATTCAAAATAAGTGTGGACATTAAGACTTTGAAGCCATCAAGGTACTCAAGTAAACCTCCACCCTTTCATTAAATTGTGGCCATTTGATTTTCCTTTTCACATTTCAAATGAGTGTATGCTTTGGTGGGTAGGAGGGATTGAATTTGGATCTTTCAACAATAAAACCGAAGAGAACTTGTAATTCGCCACTTGAGCGTTGGCTCAGTGGTATCGCGCAACCATTTCAACCCCCAACCCCCAGGCTCGATTCTCCCCTCCCCCACAATGTACAATATCCCAAAAAAAAAAAAAAAAAAAAGAGAACTTGTAATTCCATAGGCTATGGCCCCACATAGTAGACTTTAGATGATTCTTATATTTTCTAAGTCTTCTAACCTATTTTATTTTAAGGTATTGCTATTTATATAAATTAAAATAGTATAAATAGTATATAATTTTTTATATTTTCTTTTTACCTATTATTCTAAAAAAAAAAATATTTGTTTCACAGTTTGTTCACATAAAACAGACATTTTTCTTTATTTTATAGGTTAGATAGTCAAGTATGTCAAACGGGCGAAGTCATTCTTAGTAGAGTATTATTAATATTACATAAAATTTTTATATAATTATGACATGAGCTTTTATATTTAAATAGTAATTATTTTTTATATTATATTAACGTAAGAGAACCAACCGTATGAAGACCTTTATCCTTGTTGGTATATGAAGAAATGACTTGATACATTACATCAACGTGCTTCAATCAAACCGTAGTGTGATGTCGACTCTGAATGTAATGTATCAGTGTCAGTGGTCCCTGCCCGGTCCATGAAGTGAAAACTGCCTCAATCTCTATCTATGGGCGGCTTCAAGATGTGGTCCACTGAGACATCCTATACTCAGAACCCTGTTATTCTTATATGTTTAATAATATATATTAAAATTATAAATTTTTAAAATATTATATAATATTTTAAAATGTTATATATTATCTCTAAATATATATAAAAATATATTAAATTATACACCTCAAATACATAATTTTATTATTTTTCTTTATGCCCACAGCAAGCATAGACTTTAATTTTTCAATCCAACTTAATTGAATTAGAAGTTAAAGGCTACTCTTCCTTCTTCACTCCCTCTCTTTCACTCTCTTGGCAGATGCCTGAGGACATAAAAATCACAAATGAAAAGACAAAGACAATACCGTAAATTTCAAGTCTTTAGATTTGTATTCTAAGATAGGTAGCTTGAAACGAGCGTGCCCTTAATTATGGAAGATGATTTTGGACCTTCAACACTAAAAGAGAACTTGTAATTCCAAAGCCTGTGGCCGTACATAGATGATTATTTTCCTTCGTTTTTTTTTTCCCCAAAGTCTCCTACCTATTTTAATGATTACATCAACTTGCTTGAATCAAACCATATGGTGATGTGAATTCTCGATGAAATTTATTAATGTCGGTATCAGCGGTGCTTGCCGGGTCCATTACGCAATTCAGAATAAGTCCATGTGGGGTCATATATAGGCTATGGAATTACAAGTTCTTTGTCTTTATTGTAGCTGTGGAATGACAAGCACCAGTGATACTGGTATTAATAAATTTTATGAAGAATCGACATCACCATATGGTTGGATTCAAACAAGTTGATGAAATGTAAAACGCAGTTTCTACAGCTACCAACAACGACTTGCTGTTTTTGAAGTGCTTGATTTTCTAACCTATAAAACGGGTTATATATAGTTTAGAAAATCAAGCACTTCAAAAATCTAGTGCTTTGGTCATCATTCATGTTCCTTTCACACCATCAACTTTATTGAGTTGTAGTTGAAATGCCTGCATGCATTCAGCTATATAAATCCCACAATTGAGATTTACAATATAAATAAAGAAGAGAGCGAAAATGACGGTTGAACAAAGTGACGGATAGTATCTATGTCATGGTAGCAGTCCATGTGGCGAGGTGCTTGGCCATTGGTGGCGATGAAGCTTGAAAGGTATCAATCTTTGATTTCTTTCTCTTAATTCTAGTGATTTCATAATAAAAATGAAGCATGAGTTACATCCATTGCATAGAACGAAGATTATATTCAAAATTATGTATCACATGAAACATAGGCATATCACAAATAATGTTTTTGACTTTACAAATAATGAATTTCAAGTTTTAATTTATGCACTAATAGTGAAAATTAAAATCAATTGTTTAAAGAAATCAAAATCTTTGGGTTTTTTTTGGTGATTTGATTTATTTTTTACTACATGAAGCTATGTCATAACATTTATTATATCAAAATTGATTTCTAAAAAATTACTTCAAATTAATTTTTGGATTCTAAAATTAGACAATACCACCCCGTCCATGAAAAATTAAACCAAATCTATAATTTCAAAACGATGATTAAATCATGTGTTTATCAGGTGTACTATTTTAGTTCTTATGTAGAGCTTTGTTTGTTTGTTTGTTTTTTTTTTTTAATTTGGTGATTGCACATAGAGCTGTTTTTATTTCTTATTGCATTACTAATCAATAAGATTGTATCAACTTTTACCATTCAAAGCGAAAAAGTATGGTCTATAATTTAGCCCATAAAAATTTTTTGTAGTCACATCTATTTATTACCTTATTGTAAGAGCATAATTAAATAAATGCATGTTTTACATAATTTTCACTTTCTCGCAGGTTCCACTGCTCATTTGACATGGGGGATTGATGCTGTGTGCTTCTATTCTCGCAGGTTCTACTGCTCATTTGATGATGGATGCCGAGTGCTTCTATTCTGTACTTGTATCCACCATGGTTTCATCTCCCCAAGCAATAAATTTGATATCACTGTTTCCATTTTTTTTTTTTTTACGTTATTATTTCTGTTTCTTGTTTAAGACTATGAGTGTGCTTTATCACATAATGAATAAGTGTTCGTACTGACTTTTATGTCATGCTTTAGAAGTTAAAGTTTTGAGAAGTTATAAGGGATTTTAGTTTAAATACTATTTTTTTGCTATGTTAATAAGTTAAAAATAATGTATCACATCACAAATCAATTCTCAGTTCCCAAATTAACATTGTCCCGTTAGTGTCAATAGTTCACATCAGCATATAACTTAATAAATTGAATGAAAATTTGACAGTTGGATTTAGTTGTAGGATGTTTCAGCTGTGAAGGCTACTTAAAATATTAAATTATTTTAGAAAAATGGATTAATATAATTTTTTATTAGTAAATGAGAATAAGATATATTTACGAAATATAAAACAGAAATAAAAAAGTTATATACTTTGCCATAAGATGGTATAATCTTATGTTAATATAATTAAATAACATATTCATAAGATACCGAAAAATAAGTTTTGCCATGTCAAATTAAAAGTTATTTTCCATTTGACGGGCATAGTTTTATGTTAATTTGATTTTGTTTTTCTAAACTATTCTTATTTCTCAAACTAAATGCAAACATATTTTCCATACAACATCCGATTAGAGTTTATTCTTTCTTTTTTTAAAGTATTAAAAATATTATAACATAAAAAATAAATTTTAAAAAAAATTAAATTAAATTCAACCATATTCAAATTCTCGAGTTTATTACTTTGGTATGTAAATGGAGTCATTTTCATAAATAATTATATATATAATATTATGTTTACGCTTATTAACTTACGTTTCACTTACATCTCTTTTCAATTTATTTTAATTAAAAAAACTTCTTTTCATATTTTTTATTTTTATTTCTTTTTCACTCTTTTTTTCATTATATATAAAATACGGACCTACGAACACAGACATAACATTCCTGTAATCATAGCGCATAAATGAATGACCTCATTAATAGCAGGCACAGTTACTTGGTAATTAGTGTATGGAGACTTTGACTCCTGTTGTCGCAGAAGCAATAATTTGGAATTGGCATCACATAACGTTATTCGGTGATTCCTACCTGGCGCCTGATTACAACGCATTTACAATAAAATAATGACAGCAGTTCACATAAATGTCATGGTTGGTTTGGTTAAGTATACCATAATGCCCAAAGTAAAGTAAAGCATATTTTTCAACCCTGACGGAAACTGGAAAGAACAGCCTATTAAGAAACAGCGTAAGTATGCAGTTTTACCAACTTCTTGCTAGTGGAAACTGGAAAGGTTATTGTAAAATGGGCCACTTGTTAGGCCACTTCGGATCTTTCTTTGGCAATTATTCCAAGTTTGAACTAGTAACTTCAGGAAATCATTGTTTCCTCCCGAAAGTCTAGTGCTTCGGTCATCATTCATGTTCCTTTCACACCACTAATAGTGGAAATCAAATCAATTACATAAGCAAATAAAAATATATAATTTATTTTTTACTATACGAAAACTATGTTGTAATTTTATTTAAATTGATTGCTTAAGCAATAGCTTCAAATTATATTTTGAATTCAGAATGACCGGTTCGTCTTTCATTAAAAAAGAAAAAAAAAAACCATACCATATTTCTCTAAACGGACAAACCCTCCACTGACTTCCATTTCAAACTACGATGGCCATTGTGAGCTTACACATTTTATTTTGTTGTTCAGATTTCCCTGAAACATCCAGAGTCGTCTTTCACATAATTGAGGTCATGGTTGGTTTGGTGAAGTACAGCAACAAATTATCTATCATTTTAGGATTTTAGATTTGGTTAAATTTTTATGCACCGACATATTGTAATTTGTTATTTTACACCAATTTTTTTTATATTGTATTAAAATTATTTTTAAATTATTATGGCACCTGATCCCTTAAAGGGAAGAGAATCTATAAAATGATTTGAACACTTGAAAAAATGTCATTATGAAGTTTTTGGTTGGAGTACTTTTACGATGCTTTATAAACAATAAGTTGAATACTGTAATATATAAAATAATTATACGTTATTTTTATAATTTTATTTTTTAAGTTAATTTTTATAATATAATATTTAAATTATTTTTGTGACTTAATAAATCAATACAAAATAATATTCATTTGTAAAGAGCGCATAAAAAGCATAATGTAAGAGTAGCATTGTTTTTATATAAAATAATACATGTGCAATGCCTTGATCTATTATTACTGCAATTGTTTATTCGTCTCAAATTATTAATCTTGAGCACATTCCACACTACATAGACTAACATTTTCTATATAAAATAATACATATGCGGGGATATCTTATTCCGCAACATTAATAGACTTTGTAGATTTTCTATATAGCATATGTCCCTACGTAGATTAACATTTTCTAAGTCTTCTAACCCATTTTAGAGGTTAGATAATGAGGCACTTAAAAGGCAGCAAAAGTCTATGATGAGAATTCAAAATTGTCGCCATTTGATTTTCCTTTTCACATTTCAAATGAGTGTATGCTTTGGTGGGTGGGGGACAATGAATTTGGATTTTTCAACAATAAAACCAAAGAGGACTTGTAATTCCATAGACTATGGCCCCACATAGTAGACTTTAGATGATTCTTATATTTTCTAAGTCTTCTAACCTATTTTATTTTAAGGTATTGATATTTGTAGGAATTAAAAATAGTACAAACAGTGGTGCTTGCCGGGTGCATTACGCAATTCAGAATAAGTCTGTGTAGGGTCATATGCAAGCTATGGAATTACAAGTTCTCTGTCTTTATTGTAGCTGTGGAATGACAAGCACCTGTGATACTGGCATTAATAAATTCCATGACGAATCGACATCACCATATGGTTTGATTCAAGCAAGTTGATGAAATGTAGAGCAAAATTTCTACAGATACCAACAACGGCTTGCTGTTTTTGAAGTGCTTGATTTTCTAACCCATAAAATGTGTTACATATAGGTTAGAAAATCAAGCACTTCAAAAATCTAGTGCTTTGGTCCTCATTCATGTTCCTTTCACACCATCAACTTTATTGACTTGTAGTTGAAATGCCTGCATGCGTTCAGCTATATAAATCCCACAATTGAAATTTACAATATAAGTAAAGAAGAGAGCAAAAAGAAAAATTACAATGACTAACTATCTCAATTTTCATGCATTGTTGGTGTTTTCGTTATTTACAGGATCAGGTCTTGGATTCAATTGGAGAACAGAGGGTCAAGAAGTAAAGTGCATAAAAACCGAGAGATTAGCACTGCTCAATTTGAAAAAAGGCCTCATAGATGACTATGGCATGCTGTCTACATGGAGCGATAATGAAAATACAGATTGTTGCACATGGAAATGGGTTCAATGCAGCACTGAAACAGGTCACGTGCAAATCCTTAATCTTCGGGGTTCTGATACACAGTATTTGAAAGGTGAAATTAATTCTCTACCTATTGTGCTGCAACATCTAACATATTTGGACCTCAGCTATAATATTTTTGATTCCTTCATCCCTGAATTCATAGGCTTCTTCAGCAAATTAAGATATCTTAATCTCTCATATAGTAATTTCCAAGGGCTGATTCCTTACCAACTTGGAAATCTCTCGCAATTGCAGTATCTTGATCTTAATAGTAATTTATTAGATGGTGCAATACCTTACCAACTGGGAAATCTCTTGCGACTGCAATATCTTGATCTTCAATGGAATTCGTTAGATAGCGCAATACCTTATCAACTTGGGAATCTCTCTCAATTGCGGTATCTTGATCTTAGTAGAAATCATCTTGTTGGATTAATCCCTTTTCAGTTTGGGAATCTATCAAGGTTGCAGTCTCTTAAGCTAGGTGATTACAATTCAGATCTCAAAATTTACGATGGGAATCATGCTCATGCGACCGAATGGCTATCTAATCTTTATTCTTTAACTAGTCTTCACTTGATAGGACTTAGTAATCTCAACTATTCTCATTACCGGTTACAAATGATTGGTAAGCTTTCAAACCTAAGAGAATTACGGCTTGCACAGTGCAGCCTTTCTGATTTGGATATTATTTCTTTGTTTGACTCAAATTTGAATTTTTCTACATCCCTTACGGTCCTTGATCTTTCTTATAATATGCTAACATCATCAATACTCCCAAGGCTTTTCAACTTTCATTCCAATCTTCAAGAGCTTTATCTTGGAAACTTTACTCTTTCCAATGACAAAATAGTTTTGCCCTTTCCTTTCAACATAAGTTGTTCTTCTCTTGTGGTCCTTGATCTCTCCGAAAATAAGTTCACATCATCTATTTTTCAATGGGTGCTCAAATTCCATTCCAAACTTCAAGAGCTTTACCTACGGTCCTGTGATATTTCAGATCACCATATTTTTCCACCATCTCATTCTTCCTATATGAATTTTTCTTCTTCTCTTGCCATCCTCGATCTCTCTGCCAATCAATTGAGCTCATCAGATATATTCTATTGGGTCTTTAACTTTAGCTTCAATCTTAAAGAGCTTATGCTTCATGACAATTTGTTAGAAGGTCCCATTCCAGAAAATTTTGGAAACATAATGAACTCCCTTGAAAGTGTCTACCTTTTCTTCAACAAATTGCAAGGCAAGATACCAACATCAATCTGGAACATATGCACATTGCAATCATTAGAGCTGGCTGAGAACAAGTTGAGTGGGGAGCTTCCGACATTCTTTCATAATGACTCTTCAAGGTGCAAGGGACAAAAACTAGAGTACTTGTCATTCTCTGGAAATCAAATATCTGGAAAAATTCCTAAAGCCATCAACTCACTATCTGAACTGGAGAGTTTAGATCTAAGTTGGAATTCTTTGGACGGTGTGCTCACTGAATCTCATTTTGCTAATCTCACAAAATTGAGACTGTTAAGATTATCTTACAACTCACTGAATCTAAATTTTAGTTCCAACTGGATTCCTCCTTCCCAATTGTATTGTTTGGGCCTAGCATCTTGCAAGTTGGGTCCTAGTTTTCCAAATTGGCTCCAGAGGCACTTTGCAATTGAGATTCTTGATATTTCTAATAACGGGATTTCTGATTCTGTGCCAGAGTGGTTTTGGATAATATCACAAAACTATCTTTTTCTAAATATGTCTTACAACAATCTTGTTGGTATAATTCCAAATTTACCACTCAGTGTCAAAAAATTGGCAATAAGTTTGAAATCAAATCAATTTGAAGGTTCAATTCCAACATATTTGTTACAAGCACCATGGTTGGATCTCTCCAACAATAAATTTACAGATTTTGGTTCATTTTTATGTGGTAACAGTATGGATGAATATTTCTTGGGCATTTTAGATGTATCAAATAATCAATTAAAGGGACAACTACCTGGTTGTTGGAGCCACCTAAAGAACTCATTACAGTTTCTAGATCTCAGCAACAATAAATTGTCTGGAAATATTCCAATCTCTATGGGCACCCTTTTTTCTTTAGAGGCTTTGGTTTTACGTAACAATAGTTTAATCGGAGAGCTGCCTTCCTCCTTGATGAACTGCACCAATTTGGTTTTGTTAGATGTGGGAGATAATAATTTGTCAGGTCCTATACCTGTATGGATTGGGGAACGCCTACAACAATTGGTACTCTTAAGTTTACGTTTGAATAACTTCAATGGAAGTTTACCTCTACAGCTTTGTTATTTGTCGCATATCCAACTCTTGGATCTCTCACAAAATTCTTTGTCAAACGGAATTCCGACATGTTTGAAGAATTTTACAGTGATGACTCAAAAGAACTCAAGTGAAACCATTCGTCGTTACTGTGTTATCAACAATACTGAATGCAGCGGTTATTATTCGGCTTACGATATTTACCTATCGTTGATGTGGAAAGGTGCAGAAAATGTGTTCAAAAATCCTGAGGTTCTTCTTAAAAGCATTGATCTTTCAAGCAATCATTTAACAGGTGAAATACCAAAAGAGTTTGGGTATCTATTAGGATTGATTTCCTTGAATTTGTCAAGAAACAATTTGAGTGGCGAAATCACTCCTGAGATTGGAAATTTGGAATCACTAGAATTTCTTGATTTGTCAAGAAATCATTTATCTGGCAAAATACCAACTAGTCTTACTCAAATTGATCGTCTAGCCATGTTAGATTTGTCAAACAATCGCCTCTATGGAAAAATCCCAACTGGGACACAATTGCAGACACAAGATGCCTCTAGTTATGAAGAAAATCTGAATCTTTGTGGATTACCACTTGACAGAAAGTGCCCAGAAGATGAGACGCCAATGCCGCCCCAAATGTCACATGCGTTTGATGAAGATGAGAACTCACATTTCTTTGAAGCATTTTATATGAGTTTGGGCCTTGGATTTCCTGTTGGATTCTGGGGATTTTTAGGCCCGATACTACTCGTCCGTTCTTGGAAACATGCCTACATCAGACTGTTAAACAAAGTGACGGATAGTATCTATGTCATGGTAGCAACACATGTGGCTAGGTGCTTAGCCATAGGTGGCTACCTAAAAGCTTGAAAGGTATCGATCATTGATCTCTTTGGCTTAATTTTTATGTTTCTGACTTTGAAACCATAGATGCTTAGTTTTAGCTAATGCACTAATAGTGAACATTAAATCAATTACGTAAGGAAATAGAGATATATGATTTATTTTTTACTGTACGAAAACTATGCCGTAATCCTTTCTAAATTGATTACTTCAGCAATTGCTTCAAATTATATTTTGGATTCTCAAAGTTTGTTTTCATAGAAAATTATGAGGCAGAACAAATTAGTTGTTGATATCAAGTATGAATAATGTATTTGAATTTCATTGACTTTTATTTCGTTTGATGAAATGAATTGACCTTGTTACAATTAATTAATAAAAATGACATTAGTTTTAGTGTAATGATTTTAAAATATTAATAATTATTGCTGTAATTAAAATATAAACATTATTACCCACGCGTAAAAAATTAAACCGGATTCATAATTCTAATATGATTGTCAAATCATGTTTTTATCAGGTATTCCTACGTAAAGTTGTGTAGAAGACCCAAAACTAACACGTTTTACAAATTTTTCACTTTCTCACAGGTTCCACTGCTTGTTTGATAGTTGAGACGGTGGGATGGATGTTGTGTGCTTTTACCCATCATGGTTTCATCTGCCCGAGCAATGAACTTGAAATCACTGTTTGTAGTATTTTCTTTTCATATGGAATTCACTGTTTTAAACGATGAGGACGCTTTATGTCGTAATGAACGTTGTGTATAATATTTTTAAGTTTTATTTGCTATTGCATTTATGAGTTGAGATCAATATATAATAAAAATTAAAAATTGGTATGTAATTGCAAGCACTCTGTTTTTATTATTGACCAGTCCAAAGTCATCCCCCATAAACATACAGTCATTTGAAGCCCCAACAATTCTACCCAGTTTGGAACGCTAACTTCTGTAAAAGTTGCTAAATAGTTTCCGAATTATTAAATTTAGAAAGTGCCTTGATAAACTTTTGTAAAGTTAGTGCAGCTGTGGGAGTATTTGTAATCACACAAATATTTTTTCAAAATTAAATGGATAGAGTACACAAATTATTTTGTAGAATGTAATGTTAGAATTGAAAATATTTAATGGAAAGTTTTATACGTACTTTATATTTTTCAAAGTCATATAGTGTTAAAAGATATTCTCTTATTTAGGTGAAATTCAAAATTTTACCTTGGGGGCTAAGTTTGAATTTAATTTTCTTGAAATTTTAAAAATGGCTATATATTAATTTTAATAATTTATATTTCTATAATATAAAAGAAAATTTAAAGGGTAAAGTTCCCTGGTCGACCATCCTTCCTTGCCTGTTTTCATCATCATCTAATATCTTGACAGTCAGCCAACTATCAAAACCATAAGCTCAGTTTGGGCCTTGGATTTTCTGATTAATCAATTTTTGAATCATTTTATATGAGTTTGGGCCTTGGATTTGCTGTTGGATTCTGGGGATTTTTAGGCCCAATACTACTCAGCCGTTCTTGGAGACATGCCTACATTAGATTGTTGAACAAAGTGACGGATAGTATCCATGTCATGGTAGCAGTACATGTGGCCAGGTGCCTAGAAGCTTGAAAGGTATCAAGTTTTCATTTCCTTACCTTAATTTTTATGTTTTTGACTTTAAAACCACAGATATTTAGTTTTAATTTATGTACTAATAGTGGAAATCAAATCAATTATATAAGTAAATAAAAATATATAATTTATGTTTTATTATACGAAAACTATGTCATAATTTTATTTAAATTGATTGCTGAAGCAATAGCTTCAAATTATATTTTAAATTCTCAAATTTTTATCAGGATACTTAAACCGGATTAATAATCCTAAATTGATATTTAAATAATGTTTTTATCAGGTGTCAGTTCCTACGTATAGCTGCGTAAAAAATCCGAAAATAATACATGAAAAATAAAGTTAGGCCGTAAAATTTGAAGTAGTCCCATTTAATTATTACCGTTTTGTTTGACCCAAAGCTAATGCATGTTTTTCAAAGTTTTCAATTTCTTGCAGGTCCAATTGCTCATTTTATACGTTGGGATAAAGGAACTGTGTGATTTCCTTATATTTTAGTGCTAGACCTGACAATAAAATTGATGTCTCTGTTTCTAGCGTTCGTTTTCTGTTATATGATGCTCACTGTTTCTTGTTTAAATGCATTTGAGTATGCTTTATATATCACTGGATGAACTTTTCCATTAATATTCCTGTGCTTGCATACTACTGCCAAGAAATCGGATATATCTTCCTAAAGAAAAATAAGTTGGTACTCCCCGATGCTTGCATGGACAAAAATGAATCAGTAATTTAAAACAATAGCTTAACTTTCATACTCTTTTATTTTTTATTTGTTTCCCGGTAATAATGTTCTAAATAAATTCAGATTGACCCGTTCGTCTTTCATTTGGGAAAAAAAAAATCCAGGCCATATTTCTCAAAACGGACAAACCCTCCACTGATTTCCATTTCGATGGCCATTGTGAGCTTATGTATTTTGTTTTCAGTTTCCCTGAAACATCCAAAGTCGTCTTTCACATAATTAAAAATCATGGTTGGCTTGGTGAAGTACAGCGACAATGCCGAAAAGTCTAGCATAATTTCCAACACTGATGACTTCTACTGAGTTTCATTTTCCTTTTCTCAATTTCTTTAAATAGTTTTCTTCCTATTGACATTAGCACTATTCCGGTCACATGTAGTTTCATAGAAAGATGTTGATGTAATATGTACAGTCATTCCTACATATGCCAACTTGCTGAATTTTGTGTGCTTCGTTTTCTAACCAGTAAAATGGGCAGAAGACTTAGATCAAAATAAGAAAAATCAAAGTCTATGTAGTGTCACATATAGGCTATGGGATTACAAGTTCTCTGTCTTTATTGTAGCTGTGGAATGACAAGCATCAGTGATACTGGCATTTATAAATTTCATGAAGATTCGCCTTCACCATATGGTTTGATTCGAGCAAGTTGATGAAATATATAACAATTTCTACAGATACCAACAATGACTTTGTTGTTTTTGAAGTACTTGATTTTCTAACCTAAAAATGGGTTAGAAGACTAGGAAAAAAAAAAGAAGAAAATAATCTTCTATTAGGGCCATAGGTTTGGGAATTACAAGTTCTCTTTGTTTTTAGTGTTAAAAGGTCCAAAGTCATCCCCCCATAATTAAGGATACACTCGTTTCAATCCCAACCCATCTTAAAATCCAAAGCTAAAGACTTGCTTATGTTATTGTTTTTGTCTTTTCATTTGTGGTCTTTATGTCCTCAGGCATCTGCCATGAGACTGAAAGAAAGAGAGTGAGGTAGGAAGAGTTGTGTGTAATTTTGTGATTCAGTTGAGTTGGGGTGAATAATCAAAGTCTGTGCTTGTTGTGTCATGGGGCGTCTCAGTTGGCCACATCTTGAGGCTTATATAAATATATATATATATATATATATATATGTTATATGCTGAATATATAAAATATAAAAGTGCAGAAATTCGAACTTAAAAAGTAACAATTTCGCATGAGCAAAACCTATCAAAGTGTTTTTAAAATTGAAGCCATAAAGTGCGGAAATTAGATGTTAAAGGACTAATCTACAAAGTATATATTCTGAATTATCATTGTTTATAGACTTTGACAAAGTTGTCGTGAAATATTATTACAAACTTTAAAAGGAATTTATTTTTAAAATTAATTGTTGAGAAAATAAAATTTAAAATTTTATAAGTTCACTTAAGTATTTCATATTATTTGGATATAAGATTCAATGAATCATAAAAAGAATAGACACTACACGCTGATTTGACAGAACCACGCATAAACGCATATTACGGTAACGTAGAAAGTCATTTCCCCAAATATATAGCAGCATTGACTTAATATTCTGCTTTTGATATGCCTCATTTTCTAACCTGTAAAATGGCTCAGAAGACTAAGAAAATGTAAGTCTGTAAAGCTAGCTAGCGCCATAGGCTATAGAATTACAAGATATGGAATCTTTCTACACCTTTATGGGGTCTTTATTCTCTAGCCTTTTAGACGTCCGGTGCTATAGGAATTTTAAAATAATTTTAAATATATATGGAAAAACTTGTGTAAAGTAAATTACAATGTCGGCGCTAAAAAATTTAACCAAATCTATAATCGTGAAATCACACGTACAATAGGGGGAATTCAAATAATTTGCATCAAACAATGTTATACAAAACGGTTTGATTATTAAAGTTAACAGATTAACATGTATATGATTTGATTACACATATAACACTGTCTCAGGCTCCTCCATTGTAGGATTGTGATTTTTGTAATTTATAATTTTAAAAGTTAGGGATGATTTAAGTGGGAATTAAAGACAAAATTAAGATAAAAAAATTGATAAAAAGTAGGACTTATAATGTAGATATTTATATAAACTTAAAAGAGATGAAAAGAAAATTGTCAAAAAATAAAAAAAATTAAGAAATCCAATTCCCACCTTTGTATGCCGATTTGTGTGTGAAAAATATTGCATTGATGCATGCATTAACCTTTTGAAATTACATCTATTATGCCTCCAAAATTATGCAGTTTGTGCTGAAAATTAGTAATTCTGCTAGCAACGCCCAAAACAATTTCATTCACTTTTTCTTAACATGTGCTTTAAGCGTACATTGCACACATTAACAACTTTTTCAATAAACTATTTTCATAAAAAAAATAATCTCTAAAAAAACATTATTATTTGCAAATATTTGAAATGATGTTCACAATTATAAGAGATATATTTTATTGAATAAAGTGTAGAAGTAAAAAAATTTACTGTTAAAGATTCAAATTAATAAAATGAAATGACTAACTTGATAACAATTTATAAATATCAAATAATTTACTTTTATGCTTTTGATGACACCCAAATCTACCAGTCTCCATCTGAATATTATGTTTTTTATTATTAATCTTTACACATATGTGTTATATGTGGATTTAGAAAGTTAATAATAAAGAATAAATTATTTTCTAAAAAATTATTATTTTATATCAAGTATTTAATAATTTAAATAGATACTAAAAATAGGTTACAAATAAACTGATTTACTTCGTTCTATGAAGTGCAAGTTATTAAGATATCGTTAGCATTATCTAATATATAAATGGTAGCTTATATATGCAGTTATTTTGATAAAAAGAGACTGATAAGCCTATGCGGATCAGAAACTAACCTTCAAAAAAAAATTTGGAGAATTTTAAATTTACTGTTGTTATTTTTTATAAACAAAAATTTTTATATATTTATTTAAAATTTAAATTATGAAATTTCAAAAATTATCAATCATAATATTTAATAGGTCATGTGCCAGTAACTTTCAGCTTTTCACTTTCAAACAAGGCAGGGGCTGTCCCAACCAATGTGAATGTTGAATTTTGGGTGTGGCCTGTGACTCACCACATGATGACAAGCTATTACATGCCATCATTCATTCCGGTAAAGAAGAATTGTGAAAAGGAAAATCAAATAATGAAAGGCTGTAGGTTTATCTACCAACATTCACTTCGCTGCTTTTGATGTGCCTCATTTTCTAACTTCTAAAATGGGTTACAACTTACAAGACTTAGAAAATGTTAGTCTATGTACGGCATAGACTATATGGAATTACAAATTCTCTATTAATGTTGCGGAAAGTCTAAGACATCTCCTCATATGCACTCATTTAGTGCGGAATAATGTGCTCAAAATTAATAATTTGAGACCAAGAAACAATTGCAGTAATAATAGATCAAGGTTATGGACATGTATCATTTTATATAAAAAAAAAAGAAATCTGTATAAAATAACAGATTACAATAGGTTGGTGCATAAAATTCGTAATAAACACTAATTTTTAGTGAATTGCATATATATAGTTAAGTCAACAAACTACAATGTAAAAGAGTTATATTATTCAAATTTCGGACGCAATTTTTATTGGAGATATTAGTTTGTTTTTTATTTTTCATAAAAAATTAATTCTAAATATCAATAAAATCAGAAGTAATTTTCTTATTGGCTAAAAAAAATTTGTATCTTCTTTGTGTTAATAAAATCCAATACCTTTCTAAAGAAAAACAAAAGGGTTTAAAGTGATACAGGCACTCAAGGAGAATTCACATGCCGCTATGGTTTGACAGAGGCATGTTGATGTAACATGTACAGTCATTTCTACATATACCAGCAATGACTTCAAATTTTATGTGCCTCTTTTCTAACCTGTACAATGAGCAGAGTACTTAGAAAAAAGAATATGAAAGGAATAAAGGACAAGTATTTAATAGTTCAAGCATATCTATTACGTCCAAAAATGTCACAAGCATGGATGTGTATAATTAATATATTAATAGTATTAGGCATCAACACAAATGATATTTTAGTTACCCAAATAAAAAATGATATTTTAGCATTTGGAATCACGTTCACAGGATCACCTAATGCGTTCACAGTTCACAAACTATCTAAAACCTAATCATATGGAACTTTTTTGTTTTTTTATGGTCTTCATTTGGGGCATACCTATCATCCTTTTTTTCCCCCCTTTTTATCAAGAAAATGATCCAATTTAAAACCGTAAGTCACTTCTATGCTCTTTTATCACTATATTTTAATTTCTATTTTTTCTCCACGAGAATGTTTTTGTTTTTGGGCATATGATTGAAATGACTGAAAATCCAAACAGCCTAAATGCCTAAAGAAACAGTACAAATGTGTAATTTTCTCAAATTCTTGATGGAGACAGTAAAGGTTATTGTAAAGTGGGCCAGATGTTCAATGACTTAAGAATTTAGAATCACCTTTTTCCAAGTCTTAACTTAAAGAGTCTGTTCTTTTTCTCCAAAAAATCTAGTACTCTAGTTACCCTTCATCTCTCTTTCACTCATTTAGTTGTATAAATCCCACAATCGGATATTTATATATGTCTAAAGAAGTTAGGAAAAATTAAGAAAAACACTGGCTGATGGAAAAGAAGGAAAAAGAAGATAACTTATCTTGATTATAGTTCTCTATTTGGCAGATATCGATATGTTTTCCAAATAAAATTATCATGATTAACTATCTCAATTTTCATGCATTGTTAGTTTGTAGAAAAATATTTTCTTGAAGTAATAAAGGTTCTTAATTTTAAATTAAATTATTAAAGAAAAATGGATTAATATAATTTTTATAATTAAAAGAAGATAAGATATATTTACAAAAATTTAAAACAGAAATGAAAAAGATATATAATTTGCTATGTAAGATGGTGTAATCCTATGCTAATATAATTAAATAATATTTTCTCAAAACAACGAAAAATAACCTTTGTCATGTCAAAAAGAAAGTTATATTTCATTCGACAGAGATAATTTTCTATTAATTTAATTTTTTTTCTAAATTATTATTATTTCTTAAAGTAAACACTAAAAATATTTTCCATTCGACAAACCGACTAGAGTTTATTCTTTTCCAATTGACTTTGGTCTGTTAATGGAGTTAACTTCACGAATTATCATAGTGCACAAAATGAATTACCTCATTAATAAGAAGCACGGTGACTTAATAATTAGTGGATGAAGACGTTGACTCCTGTTGCGGCAGAAGCAATAATTTGGAGCCCTAATCTAATGTGAAATTGGCGCCACATAAGGTGATGCCTACCAAACGCAAAACCACAACGCACTTACAATGAAATATTGATAGAATTTCGAACTAAGGTCATGGTTGGTTTGATGAAGTACCCCGCAATGCCGAAAGTGAAGCATATTTTCCAACTCTAATGGAAACTGGAAAGAACAGCCTATTAAGAAACAGCATAAATACGCAATTTTTCCAACTTCTTGCTGGTGGAAACTGGAAAGGTTATTGTCAAATGGGCCACTAGTTTAGCCACTTCACAATGGCAATTATTCCAAGTCCGAACTAGTAACTTCAGGGAGTCATCGTTTCCTCCCAAAATTCTAGTGCTTTAGTCATCATTCATGTTGCTTTCACACCATCAACTTTATTGAGTTGTAGTTGAAATGCCTGCCTGCATTCAGCTATATAAATCCCACAATTGAAATTTACAATATAAGTAAAGAAGAGAGCAAAAGAAAAATTACAATGAATATCTCAATTTTGATGCATTGTTGGTGTTTTCGTTATTTACAGGATCGGGTCTTGGATTCAATTGGAGAACAGAGGGTCAAGAAGTAAAGTGCATAAAAACCGAGAGACTAGCACTGCTCAATTTGAAAAAAGGCCTTATAGATGACTATGGCATGCTGTCTACATGAAGCGATAATGAAAATACAGATTGTTGCACATGGGAATGGGTTCAATGCCGCACTGAAACAGGTCACGTGCAAATCCTTAATAATTCTCTACCTATTGTGCTGCAACATTTAACATATTTGGACCTCAGCTGTAATCCTTTTGATTATGTCACTCGCATCCCTGAAGTCATAGGCTCCTTCAGCAAATTAAGATATCTTAATCTCTCAAGAAGTAATTTCCGAGGGCAGATTCCTTATCAACTTGGAAATCTCTCGCAACTGCAGTAGCTTGATCTTCGTTGGAATTGGTTAGATGGTGCAATAACTTATCAACTTGAGAATCTCTCACAATTGCGATATCTCGATCTTAGTCGGAATTTGTTAGATGGCGCAATATCTTATCAACTTGGGAATCCTTCACAATTGCGGTATCTTGATCTTAGTAAAAGTTATGTTATTGGATTAATCCCTTTTCAGTTTGGGAATCTATCAAGGTTGCAGTCCCTTAAGCTAGGTGGTTACAATTCATATCTCAAAATCTATGATGGGAATCATGCTCATGCATTTGAATGGTTACAAATGATTGGTGTCGACACGCGACGCGGAGCGGCGATCCCGAGCGATAAAAAAAAATATTTTTGGTGTTTTTGGTCTTGGTGAGGTCTTTAAAAAATGAAAAAAATGGAGTCGCCACCGACTTAGATTGAAAAGGTGAAGTCGGACACCGAAAATATGGTCTACGTTACAGAAAAATAGATTCAGGGGTTGGTTACGTGTAGGGAAGGTATTAGCACCCCTACAACGCCCTTTCGGTACCACGTTGGTGTTTGCTACTTTTGATTTCAAAACTATGCTTTGTCTTTTGTTAAAAAAATTATTTATTATTATTTTTTTATTTTGCATGTGATCGTGATTTAAGATTATTTGTAAATGCCTCAATAGAGTCATGCAAGTTGACTGGCTAAACTCATGATGTAATTTCTCTCAGGATAGTTTGATAGCAGCTAGTTAACTGACAACTATTTTTTATCCGTCATCAAGATTTTTAAAGAAATGTATTAATGGAACCATGCCAGTTAACTAATTAGGTTGATAACATAACATCCCTCAAGATAATTTGACAGCGGCCAGTTAACTGGCAGCCCTTTTTATCCATTGTCGGGATCTTTCAAAAATATGTTAATAGAACCATGCCAGTTAACTGACTAGGTTCGTAACATAATGCCTCTCAAGATAATTTGATAGCGGCCAGTTGACTGGCAACTTTCTTTATCTGTCGTCGAGATCTTTTAAAAAATAGTAAAAAATGGTTGGAAAGAAACCACAAATACCCCCTTATAAGTTGTTTAAAGTGGTATTTCACAAGTAAAGTTCTCGTGACTCACAGTTATCTAACAAACGATATATAAGCACAAAAAATACTTATTCAATAACAAGAGAAAATTTAAAAATGAATAGACCTGTATTTAGAGTGCTCAAATGGCAAAACGGAGGTCGGAAACGCGATCAGGACGTCGAAAAACCCTAGGAAAGAGGTTCGGGTCAAAGTCAACATCGATCAATGGTCAACTGTCAAAGGACAAGTCAATGGTCAAACAATCAAAGCTGACGTGGCACGGTGCGCTGACGTGGACGCTTGCGTGGCAGGTGACGTGGCGCTGACTGGGTTGCCTGATAACGTGTCGTACACGTGGCAGATGACTGTGTAATTTTTGTTGACGTGTCTGGTGATGTGTCACGCTGAGTAGGCAAGGTGCTTACTTGGCAAATAACGTGTCAGGGCTGTGTGGCGCTAGGGCTGACGTGGCAGGAGCGGATTGGTCTTTTCCCCTGGCGCGTGTGCAACACGCGCCGAATGCCTCACTGATGCGTGGGGGCACATGAAGATTTTTTCGGCGAGTTGCTTCACGGTTCCCAAGGTTTTGGGACCTTCTGAACACGATGGTGTGGCGCGTTTCTCGAGATTCAGACCGAAAATATGACTTTCAGAGGATGAACGAAAATAGCTTTTTCTTGAGTTTTCTGGTGCAATATGCAATTTCCTGCGAAATTGAGACACTAATGACCTTCCAAAAACTGAGTTGAGCTCATTCTAATCAACAACATGAGTTTGTTGAAAGGAGAAATAGACGAATAAATAAGAATCAAATTTTCTATTTGACCCTTTTCTTACTCTAAGACTTTCCCTCTCTAACTTTCACTCCTTTTCTTTGAATTTTCTCTCCCCATTATTTCATGAATCTTCCTCTGATATTTCTCTTCTCTTTGTGTGCTTGCTCTCCTCTTGGAATGCTTTCTTTCTCACTCCTTCACTCCTTTTTCTTCTCTTCTCTTCCTCCTCTCTTATGGTTCACTAAGCCTTCTATTTATAGCCTCCTTTCTCTAGATGCATGATTTATGATTAAGTGTGTGGTTAGATGACTTGATGAAATGCATGATGAAATAAATTATGAGGAAGGTGGTGCATGATTTGATTAAGATAAGGAACATGATTTGATAAGGTGCATGATGAAATTAATTATGGAGAAGGTGGTGTATGATTTAATTTAGGTAGGAAAGATAATTTGATGAATTGCCTAATAAGTTAAGAGGATGATGGTGTATGATTTGATTAAGATAGGAAACATAATTTAATGAAGTGCATGATAAAATAAATTATGAAGAAGGTGGTGTATGATTTGATTAAGGTGGGAAACATGATTTGATAAGGTGCATGATGAAATTAATTATGGAGAAGGTGATGTATGACTTGATTAAGATAAAAACAAATATAATTTGATGAATTGCCTAATAAGTTGGGAGGATGATGGTGTATGATTTGATTAAAATATGAAACATGATTTAATGAGATGCATGATGAAATAAATTATGAGGAAGGTGGTATATGATTTGTGGGAAACATGATTTGATAAGGTACATGATGAAATTAATTATGGGGAATGTGGTGTATGACTTGATTAGGATAAAAATAAACGTGATTTGATGAATTGCCTAATGAGTTAGGAAGATGATGGTGTATGATGTGATTAAAATAGGAAAAATGATTTAATGAGGTGCATGATGAAATAAATTATGAGGAAGGTGGTGTATGATTTGATTAAGGTAGGAAACATGATTTAATGATGTGTATGATTAAAATGGAGTGGGTGAAATAATTCTTGGCATATTTCTCCTTTTTCTTTTTTTCTTTTTAATAATATTATTCATATTTAAGAACTAAAAAAAATCTTTAAATTTTTTATTTTAATTTTCAAAAAATATATTCAAGTAAAAAAAAACTTGTGTAATGATCCACTTTGATTTTTCTTTTGGGATCCGGACAAAATTACGTGTCTACAGATTGCCCCCCTTTGCTTATCTTTTAAGTATTAGAAGATGAGCAAAGGTTGAAAGACACTATTTTGTCTGGATCAATGTGGGGGTTGAGTGAAAATCTGACTCCAGCTTGAGTGATAAGGGATTCAGTCAGACGAAGTTCGATTTTGACTTGATTTATAAAAATTCGAGTCAAATGAAACCTGACTCCGGCTTGATTAAAAAAAGCTGAGTCAAACGAAGCCTGACTCTGGCTTTGATTGAAAAAGGAATGAGTCAAACGAAGCCCGACTCCGGCTTTGATGATAAAAAGTTGAGTTAAATGAAGCCCGACTCTGGCTTTAATTGAAAACAGGTTGAGTCAAATGAAACTCGACTCTGGCTTTGATTAAAAAAGTTGATTCAAACGAAGCCCGACTTCGGTTTTGATAATAAAAAAGTTGAGTCAAACGAAGCCCGACTCCGGCTTTGATAATAAAAAAGTTGAGTCAAACGAAGCCCGACTCCGACTTTGATTGAAAGGTTGAGTCAAACGAAGCCCGACTCCGGCTTTAATTGAAAATAGGATGAGTCAAACAAAGCCCGACTCTGGCTTTGATTAAAAAAGGTTGAGTCAAACGAAGCCCGACTCTGACTTTGATAATAAAAAAGTTGAGTCAAACGACTCCAGCTTTGATTGAAAGGTTGAGTCAAATGAAGCCCGACTCCAGCTTTAATTGGGTTGAGTCAAATGAAGCCCGACTCTGGCTTTGATAATAAAAAAGTTAAGTCAAATGAAACCCGACTCCGGCTTTGATTGAATGGTTGAGTCAAATGAAGCTCGACTCCGGTTTTAATTGGGTTGAGCCAAACGAAGCCCGACTCCGGCTTTGATTGAAAGGTTGAGTCAAACGAAGCCCGGCTCTGGCTTTGATAATAAAAAAGTTGAGTCAAACGAAGCCCGACTCCGGCTTTAATTGGGTTAAGTCAAACGAAGCCCAACTTCGGCTTTGATAATAAAAAAGTTGAGTCAAACGAAGCCCGACTCCGGCTTTGATTGAAAGGTTAAGTCAAACAAAACCCGACTCCGGCTTTGGTAATAAAAAAGTTGAGTCAAACGAAGCCCGACTCTGGCTTTGATTGAAAGGTTGAGTCAAATGAAGCCCGACTCCGGCTTTGATTGAAAGGTTAAGTCAAACGAAGCCCGACTCTGGTTTTAATTGAAAAAAGGATAAGTCAAACGAAGCCTGATTCCAGCTTTAATTGAAAATAGGATGAGTAAATGAAGCCCAACTCCGGCTTTGGTTAAAAAAGGTTGAGTCAAACGAAGTCCGACTCCAACTTTGATAATAAAAAAGTTGAGTCAAACGAAACCCGACTCCGGCACAAATGATAAGGATGAGTCAAACGAGGCCCGACTCTGGCACAAATGATAAGGACGAGTCAAACGAAGCCCGACTCTGTCTTGAATGATAAAGATGAGTCAAACGAGGCCCGACTCTGGCACAAAGGATAATTGATTGAGTCAAACGAAGCCCGACTTTGGCTTAAATGATAAAGATGAGTCAAACAAGGCCTGACTCTGGCACAAAGGATAATTAATTGAGTCAAATGAAGCCTGACTCTGGCTTGTCTTGCTTGACAAAATAAGGTGCCTGACACATGGAAAGGTTTAAGCTCAAAGTGGCATGCCTTAACAGGATAATGTACTTGACACATGGAGAGGCTTAACCTCAAAGTGGCATGCTTGACATGCGAACCTACTTGACAAGATAATCTACTTGACACATAGAGAGGCTTGACCTCAAAATAGTATATTTGTCATGCAAATTTACTAGACAGAGCTCAACAAATTGCTTGACAGGGTTTGGTGTGCGAACCTACTCGACAGGGATTGGCACATAGAGAGGCTTAACCTCAAAATGATACATGCAAACCTGCTTGACAGGGCTTGGCATGCGAACCTACTCGATAGGGATTGGCACATGGAGAGGCTTAACCTCAAAATGATACATGCAAACCTGCTTAACATGGCTTTATATGTGAATCTGCTTTATAGGGCTTGGCACATGGAGAGGCTTGACCTCAAAATGATATATTTGGCATGCGAACCTGCTTGACAGGGCTTAGCATGCAAACTTGCTTAACAGGATTTGGCACATAGAGAGGCTTGACCTTGAAATAATATATTTGACATGTTTGACATGTAGATGCTTGAGCATGAAAGCACATTTGTCATGTGAAAGACTTAAATGACATGCTGAATGTAGAAGGTTTGACCTGAAAATAGCATGCTCGATAATGCAAAATTGCTTGATCTAAAATGACATGCTTGTCATGCTTGACATGCAAAAATGTTTGGCACATGAGCTTGACCTAAGTAGCATACTTGACATGCAAACGTACTTGATATATGAAAGGCTTGACCTTAAATGGCATGCTTGATATAAAAGGCCTGACCTGAAAATGGCATGGTCGAGATGAATACATGCTTCACATGAGAAATGTTTGACTTGAAATGGCAGGCTTGACATACTAGGGTTGACCTTAAGATAACGTACATGACATGCTAACATGCTTAACACATGATGGACTTGACTGAAACGGCATGTGTGATATGCAAATATGCTTGATATGTGAAAGGCTTAACCTTAAATGGCATGCTTGACATGCTTGATATAAAAGGCTTGACCTGAAAATGGCTTGGCTGAGATGAATACATGCTTGACATGTAAAATATTTGACTTGAAACGGCATGCTTGATGCAAAAGTTTTGATCTAAAATGGCATGCTTGACATGCAAAAATTAATACAGATGCAAAAACCACAATGCAAATGATGAGTGATGTGCGTGTGTGTATTTTTTTTTTAAAAAAAAATTATGAATGAATTGGAATGTCATACTTCAAAGAAGTGATATCAGTATTTGGCCACTCTCTCCAACTCTTTGATAAACTCGAGTCTCTCTCAATCTTTTAATCCTTTCTATAGATCTTCATCCTCACTCTCTCTGCTCTTTCTGGGATATTTTGGATTTGCAGTTAATCTCTCAATTCTTACCCCAAAAAATTTTTACTTCGGGTTAGCTCACTTTGCAAATGCCCCCGGTTTGTGTTTTTGAGCATTTTCAAATTCTAGATTCACTCCCCAGTCATTGCCCCTCGTTTGCTTGGATTACCTTCGAGCAAAAAAATGTTGAAAAGATTTTTCTTAATTCATCATTTCTTCTTTTTGGAAATATACCTCGCAGGAATGCATATAACAAATCAAAACTACTCAATTCTCTGGAATCAAGATTCCTTTGTTGAGTAACCTTTAATTAAGTCACTCTCAGGTGTTTGTTTCTCACACAAGTGTTTACCTCCTTGACAAGAGTTTGCACTCAAGTGTTTGCACTCACAAGTATCCCATAAACTTGTTTTCATGTCCCTTTCTGCATTTGTTATTTCACCACATTAGCCAGGATACTAGGACTTCATTTAGCTTGTAATGTGAGGCTTAGGTAATGACTTAGAAAGAAGTGGAAAGGAGTTTAGCAAACAAGGAGGATGCAAAATTGAGCACGCGAAGCCTTTATTTCCTTTTTCATTTTAAATAATGTAGGAATCTATTTGGAGCATGGAGAAACTTTCTTAATCCGCCCCCTTTTTCATTTTTTTTTGTTTTCGGGCTTACTACTTTTCTTTTTTAGTTTCCTATGCTCCTTCTTTTTATTTTTTTAGATTCCTTTTTATTTTTTCCTTTTCATGATTGAGGCTTCGATTGAATTGAAAAAGGATTCTCAAGCTATTATATATAGAGTCTCTCTCGATTAATAGCTCTAATGCTCCTTTAACTCTCCTTTAGGTTGAGAATCTCGGTTTTCCTAGTTATGAGATAATGATAAATGCGAATTGGAAAAATTTGATGGTGGTCTTATCATCTTTTAAGCTCAAATTGGTGACTATGAATGTTTTGCTTTCGGGTTAGCTTGAAAGGACCAAACTATCCAAAGATGGCCTAGATCACTTCTATAGTTAATGTAGTGTCCAACAAATTGTTTCATGGGGCATTCAAACAAGTTCTCGGATACCCATTTCCTCACAGCACTCTTCTGAGATGTAACTTCCTCACCACTATTCATAATTTGGGATATTCTGTCATCCAATAGAATTGAGCATACTGTCAGGCAACACAATTTTATGATTGGCAGAATAGATTTGATAATGATGAAAATTAAGAAATTGGATCAACAATTTATTACTCTTAGGCATCAAAACATGAAAATATATCATAACCCTAATTGTCCCCGGTGTTGGTTTATTATGGTGATGGTATCTCTTCCTTGAATGTCTACCATTCAATCAATCACTCATAATATCAAACCATGAACTGATATGAAAGACAAAGAAAAGAAATGACATACAATACATTCATCATGCAAAATATTTTATTGAATTCAAAAAGGTGCCCACATATAGTCATTGCCAAAGCCTCAGGCTGAGCCATTAACAGATGCCATGAGATTACACAAAAGACATGCACAAAAAGAAAAGGCAGCTTTCTTTTTTCTTTTTTCTCCTACATGAGAATGCATATGATGCTTACACATGGGATGTGCATCAAGAGTTAAGAATAACTCTTTATTCTGTCATGCAACTACATGAGATACATGTACGAAAAGAAAAGCAACATTTTTCTTCTTTTTTTCTTTTTTTTCTTATTTTTTTAAGGACGCAATATATACATATGATGCTCCTAATGGGTTATGCATGAGATGCGTATCAAGAGTTAGGAATAACTCTTTACTCTGCCATGAGACTACGTGAAAGGTGTGCACAGATGAAAGGCAACATTTTAGAATGCAAGAGATGCATATGATGGTCCTAATGGATGGGATGCGTATCAAAAGTCAAGGATAACTCTTTACTCTGCCATGAAACTATAGGAAAGGTGTGCACAAAGGGAAAGGGAACATGCTTCTTTTTTTTTTTTTTTTTTGGAACACAAAATATGCATATGATACCTCTAGTGAGCTAGGTATGGGACGCGTATCAAGAGTTAAGGATAACTCTTTACTCTGTCATCCTTTACACACTATGCCTTCGATAACAACTTTTTACTCGAACCATCTTTCCTAGACTTGCACATCATCTCGATGTCTTCTATTAACATGGGTATTTACACACCAAAATAACTAAAAAAAGCATGACAAGTCATAACCGAAGGATGGTGTCTAGTTTATGCTTCCTACTGCCATCGGGAGGTTGCCCGTCTACTTGTTTCACCAATGGGTCAGGTTGAGATGCATAGACTTGCAGTCGATCAATTAGCTGATCGACACTTGAACCTATTATTATGGTACGACGAGCCTCCAAGGGTATGAAGCCTTGTTCCACAGCATAATCTAAAAAAGCCAATAAACCATCATAAAAACCATCAATATTTAACAATCCTAATGACTTTTTATGAGAATTTAATTTATTCCAACATGCCACACTAGAAATTCCTTCCAAAGTTTTCAGACCACCAGGTAATGCGATAAAGGCTTCAGCTTTGGAAAGCATGTGTCTGGAATGTTCATGCATGCTCAAGACCTTTAACTCAGTACCAAAGGTGTAAATAGTCTTGTCAGCTGTCTCTTTTGCTAAGACACTTAAGACACGACTTCCCCCCATAACTGCAGATGCAGCTGCACATCCTCTTAATCCCTGAATTCCTCCACCATATACCACATTGATCCCTCTGGAAGTTAATGCCCTACCAAGCTTGGTAGCTATATTAATAAATTCATACTCTTTCCCTAAGTTGGAACTACCTAGGACACAGATAGATTTGAATTTACATGATGACACTACCTCTTTCCCTTTTTCTGCCCCAGCCATGCATGAATTGGCAAATGTGAAAACATATTTGTAGGCGATAATGAGTGACAAAGAAACCATGCAATCAAATCACCATTAGAGAGGTTCGAATTTTGAGAGGAGTACAGTTAGATACAATAACTTCAGATAACAATAATGTGTAGAAAAGTTAAGCAAAAAAGACACGCCTATATAGACAACAGTAATTCCAAGAGATAGAAAGTCGTAAAGCCACTAACAATGGAAAGATAATAATGCCGGCCTTCTTAAAGCTTTGACACAAAGTCTAAAAGGTAAACAGTGATGATGAAGGTGAACCGACAATTAACAAAAGGAAAAGACAATTACACTGATATTATTGCATGCATTGTCAAAAAGTAAACAGTGAATATGATACATGAATTGGCATTTAACAAGAAAAAGGAAAGATTACTCTGATGTTATCGCACGCAAAGTCAAAAAGTAAACAGTGAAATATGATTGATGTACCGACAACTACTGATGTTATCGCATGTAGAGTCAAAAGTAAACAGTAGAATATGACAGATGTACCGACAATTACTGATGTTATCGCATGCAGAGTCAAAAAAGTAAACAGTAAAATATGACAGATGCACCAGAGTCAAAAAGTAAATAGTAAATATGACAGATGTACCAACAACTACTGATGTTATCGCATGCAGAGTCAAAAATTGAATAGTGAAAATAATGGGTGCACTGACAATTAACAGGTGTAGACACCTAATTTTGTCCGTCTCACTTTCTCAAAACTATAACATAAATTACAAACCCAAACTTAAATTAAAAAATAACAAAATAAAATTAAGCCCAAAATATAATTAAACCCAAAAATAAAACCAAGCCTACACACAAAAATAAAATTTAGAATAAAACTAAAATAAAATTAGAAAAAATAAAAGATAAGAAAATCAAAATTTAAAAATGATAATACAAGATAAGTTGAAGAGAAAATAATAAAGAAATAAAGAATAATAATAATAAAGAGATAAAAGAGGATAAATAAAAGAAAACTAAGATAATTAAGATAATTCAGAAAAATAAAGATAATTTAGAGAAATAAAGATAATTCTAAGAAAAATCAGAAAAATAAAGATAAATCTAAGAAAAGTCTAAAAATCAAGATAAATCAGAAAATAAAGAATAAATCCAAGAAAATCAGCAAAAATAAATAAAAGATAATAGATAAAATTAAGATATGATAAAATATGAGAGAAAAAAATCTGAAGTTAAAAAAGATAAATAAGAAAATGTTAGATAAAAGAATAAAAATTAGGATGAAGTTAGGAAGAAAGAGTTAAACTTGAAGACAAATTCTGCAAAAACTAAAAACTATAAGACCGCTCACTCATGCACAACAAAAGGGGGTTTTTTTTTTCACGGAGAGAAAAAACGCAGAAAAGGAGCTACTTCTCGCAGTCCCATCCTTGCTCCAAAGGAGCCCAGCAACCCCGTGACACAGAGAAATCTGATCACCGAAGCCACATCCATCACCGACGCTGCTCCTCCACGTTGATCTTTGTCAACGTCGGCATCCTGGCCAGCTAGCGGGTCAGCATTTTCTCTAGCTTCGCACCGGCCCCACATCACGCCACCTCCTCCATCCGCCTTCTTCACGTACGCCGACCAACCAACAAACTTCACCCAGGTCAGCCAGCGCATCAAGAGCACTTCCAGCCACGAAGCACACCACGAAAGTCGAAAGCTTTCCATAGTGCTCTTGCACTTCACTCTCGGACACAGAAAACAAACTCCCAACGCCTCCTTCAATACACTACACGGCGACACACAGAACACAGGGAAACTTCACGCAACTCTCAACCGAAAACAGCGACTTGACTCCATTGCACCTTCCGTAACCCGACACACAGAAAACAGAGAACACAAACACGAAAAACAGAGCACACCCTCGGCACTTCACTCCCTACTGTATGTTCTCGTAGCCGCGCACACAGAAAAAGAAACCGAAAGAGGGAAACTGGAACGTAAGAAAACCAGGGATACACACGAAAAAACTCAGCCAAGAACCGAGCTTACTGCACTTGTCGCTCACCGGCATCTTCACAGCGTTATAAGGTTCTCAACTGCTGTCCGTTCCTGGCTCCATTTCCGTCGCTCAGTTTTTCACGTTGCAGCGCCACTAGATCGCCCAGCAGCTGTCCATCACGGCACCACAGGAGTTTTCGGCTGTGAAAGACCCAGCGTCCTCACCGTGCCTGCTTCTGTCGTCCAGCTTCTCCGATACGTAGACTATTGAAGACACGTCGAGCTTCGCTGAATTTGCTTGAACTTCTTGCGTTGAAACTAAGAGGTACGGTCACCAAGTACCCAAAACTTGTTGCTATATTACGATCACATCTTTTTCATAGCTTGAATTAGCTGGGGTATGAGTTAGTGTTTACTGCAAAATTCCTACAGTTTTCACGTTATCAATTTATGGTAACCTACGTGATGGGGTTTGGAAGTTGTCCAAAATATCTGTTTTTTGGTTTGGAGGCACATGGTACAGGAAGACTTGATAAGAGGAAGACGTGAGTTTTGATTTTAGGCTTTGCATGTACTTATTTTAAGTAAACTTTTGGAAAATTAGAAAATATAAAAATGAGATGTTAATTAGGATTAGTACTTAACAAAGTACATAAACTTAAATTAGATGATGTAAACATTTCTTTTTTTACTTTTCTTTTTATAGATCTTAAAATTGTTTTTTAAAACCCTGGACTGGAATAGGAAGGGGATTTTCTTGTAAATATTTTTTAAAACCTGATCTGGAATAGAGATGGGATTTTCTTAAATTATTTTTAAAACTCTGGACTGGAATAGGAAGGGGAATTTTCTTGTAAATATTTTTTAAAACCGTGATCTGGAATAGAGATGGGATTTTCTTAAATTATTTTTAAAACCCTGGACTGGAATAGGAAGGGGACTTTTTCTCAAAAATTATTTTAATCCCAATCCGGAATGGGCAGGGATTGTTTTCGAAATTCTTTTTCTAAACCAACATAAATTAATTCAAGAAAAATTAATTAGATCATTTTTGGTACCGAAAGGGCGTTTAGGGTGCTAATACCTTCCCTAAAACGTAACCAACCCCCGAACTCAATCTTTGAAACGTAGACCATTATTAAATTAGGTGTCCGATCTCACCTTTAAATAATTTAGGTCGGTGGCGACTCTAAAAATCCAAAACCAAATTTTTAGGGTCAACAACAGGCAAGATAAATGTACAGTGATTTTGGTTCATCTCTTCTTCTGGTTTGACATCCATTAACAGCCTAAACGCCATTCATGAACCAAAGATCTGCTTTTATCCAGTTTTCTTGTGAACTGGCAAACAAGGTCGTTTAACGTCAGATTCCCTAGACGACAGCACTCCTTTTCTTTGTGGAATATGCCTGCTAAAGTAAGAAGAAAACTGTAAACATATCCATTAGGATGCGTCTCAAGAGTCTGAAGGATATTATTTATTAACTCTTTACTCAGTCCATCCTTTATGAATTAGAATTTGGTCTTCTCAATTTAGGGACACCATTCCCGTATCCTTATAGTGCATATTACATGCTAATTTTATACACTGCTAGCAAACCTCTAAGGCATAAAAGAAGAAAAAAAGAAAAAAAAATACCAGCCTCAGTGTATGCAACAACAATTTACAAGGAAAGAAAGTCATAAAACTTAAAAATAAAAATTGTACGATTAATATACAGTAATCTTAACTCATCTCTTCCTTTAGTTCTGCATCCAATGCCCTTGATGAACTAAAGATCTGTTTTCCATTCAGTTTCCTCATATACTGGCAAACAGGGTCGTTTAACGTCAGATTCCCTAGACGATAGCGCTTCTTTTCTTTGCGGAATATGTCTGCTAAAGCAAGAAGAGCACCATGAACATGTCCACTAGGATGCATCTCAAGAGTCTGAAGGATATTATCCAACGACTCTTTACTCAGCCCATCCTTTATAAATTGAATTTTGTCTTCTCGATTTAGAGACACCATTCCTTTATCTTTGCAATGCGAATTACATGTCCACCTTGCACACTTACAACAAACTTCCATCCTTTTAGCTCTTCTTTTCTTGGCATAAGAGCTTTTTCCCATTCCTGGCAGATGTCTAACAAGTGAATCTTGAAACTCACCTACTAAACGTACCTTAGCTTCAATGATCCAACGCATATCTTCAGGAAGGCCTAAACGTGTGAGCGCCTTCATTCTCTCAAGTCGACATCTGTAAATCTTTCTAAGGACATCCTGAGGAAAAGAAGGGAATCTGATTTTGAGTATTGCAAGGCCCTCTTCCATACTTTTGCTCTCTAAGTTAGGACGCTTGAATAATGCTCTTCATGAGTCTTCAGAGTCTTTTTCTTTCAGCGTTCAAATCAAAACTTCCCACATTTAGTCATAAGGGGTCGGCAAGTTAGGCTATCGACGGTATTTGGGCATGAATAGTAAAACATCAGGAAAGAGCAACTGGGCGCCTTCTCTCAATTTGGGCTTTAGGTTGCCCAAAAATAAGATGGCCTCATGTTACGCGAGTTGGGCTGCCTACTTTATTTGGGCATGAATAGTAAAAACTCAGGGAAGACAACCGGGTGCCTTCACAATTGGGCCTTAAGTTACCCAAAAATGCAGATGGGCCTCGTGTTACGAGTTGGGCTGGAAAAATTAAAAAAATAAGAAAAAAAATGCTTAATCCTATATGTATGATGATGTGATTATGATCAACCCTTAGGAATGCATATCTTAAAATGCTAGCATAAAAAAGTAAAAGAAATTCAAATAACTTCAAGTCCACAATCTCAATCATAAACTCAGGGAGATTCCAAGGCAAATTGAGAATTACCCCTTATGTCTTCTAATTCTTTAGGTTCACCATACATCCTTGCAACATTCCATGTTTAAAGGAGCTTCTTTCCTAAAAATATCAGCTTTAGCATATAATTTAGAAGCACCATTGATTCTCCTATTTGTTATGTCTTGAACGTGTGACTAACAATATCATGCAAATGATTATAGAAGAAATATCATTGTATTGATGATTCAAATCAGAAATTTACATCCCTTAAAAGGGTTTTGATAAGCAAGTGACAAACAATTTGATATACAAGTTAAAATGCCCCCTTTTGTTTTGTTTTTGTTTTTTTTTTTTTTGAAATCAAAAGACTTGACCTTACTGCACTAAATTTTCTAACCCCTAATTCTTGGCCAACACATACCACCCTTCAAGCATAATACGTTTTCACGGCATCTGCATTCACAGGATTTGGTAACTCATCACCATCCATGTTAGTAAGGTTTAATGGGCTCCTCATGAGGTTTGATGCCCTTATCCTCTTGTTCAACTAACCTTTGTAGCTCAGTTGAAATTTTCTCATCATCTTGCTCTTCATCATCCTCAGTACAAGTGATTTGGTGTTCGAAATCAGGACTTGAAAAATCAGTGCAGTTTATTTCAGTATCATCTTCATTATTCAACCTGGATTATTGTGTTTTGGTTATTTATGAAATGTATGACACATGAAAAAGGAAAAGCATGAAACCATAAAGACTCTATTTTGGGAAATCAAATGCATTTTATTGAAATCACTTGTTAAAGACAAACGAACATCTTTATTCATACAACTCCAATCAAAGCCATAGATGGAGTACTATGAAAATTACATGTCTTGCAAGTTGTAAACAATTGGAATCTCCTTGAATGTCCAACTACTTGCTCTAGCATTGCCTGGCTTAACCACTTCCTTCTTTTCTTCAGAAGGGGAACCTTCTTCTATAACTGCAATTTGATTAGGAATCCAAAGACCAGCGCTCACAAAAGTCTCATGAAGGGGCTCAATTATCAGCTTATTGGCTTCAATCACTTGGCCATTCAAATGGGCCAATCTTCTTTCTTTCAAGATTTGAGCCATTCGGGCCTTATCAGCCCTTGTAGGTTTGAAACCTAACCCAAATGTGTCTTCCTTTCTCAGAAATTCTAGCAATTTCTTTATTCCTTGCCCCCTGCATCCTAAGCCCTTTTTGGGATCATAACCATCCCTTTTTAATACCTTTGCAGTCATTAGGGCAGCTTTAGAATATCGTGGAAGTGGTATTGTTCCTCCTCCTTTGGCATATACCACATTAACAATTTCAAAAGATTGGAAGGAGCTTCCAACATCAGTTTCAGCTGATATGCATGGAGTGAAGGACAAGTTAGAGATCAATAAGTCCTTTTCTGCAGCTACCTCTACTAAATTTCTATTATGCATGAATTTTACTTTTTGATACAAGGTAGAGGGTATCACCCCAGCACTGTAGATCCATGGCTTTCCTAAAAGGCAACTATAGGCTGAGCTTATCTTCATGACATGGAAAGGGATAGTGAAAGTGCAAGGCCCAATTTGTATGGGTAACTCAATTTCTCCAAGTACTTCACTTCTTGTTCCATCAAATGCCCTTACTATAGTAGTGCTGGGTCTCACTTGGGAACTATCAAATGGCAACTCCTTCAATGTTGACTTTGGAAAAACATTCAGTGATGATCCATTATCAATCATAACATTTGTCAAGTCCCATCCTTTACACTTTGCAGAAATATGCAATGCTTTATTATGCCCTCGCCCTTTAGGAGGAAATTCTTCTTCAGAGAAAGATAGGAAATTGTGAGCCATAATGTTTCCTACCACACCATCAAATGCCTCAGTGGTTATATCTTTATCCACATAAGCTTCATTAAGAATCTTTGTTAATGCTTGCCTATGTGGTTCTGAGTGCATGAACAAGGAGAGTAATGAAATTTTTGCAGGAGTTTCCTTCAATTGCTCAATCACTCTATACTCACTTTGACGAATTAGTTTGAGGAATTCACTAGCTTCATCCTCAGTAACTGATCTCTTAGGTAAAGTTTGCCTTACCCCTTTATTTTTAGCTTCAACAGGATCAACATACTCAGTCTCCTCAGATTGCTCTATCTCTACTGGATTACCAATATCCAATTCTTCATTTAACAAGGGTTCTTTCAAGATTTCTTTCCCTTTGGAATTTAGCTTCATTGCCTTTTTGGCTTCCTCCTTCTTAGATATGTTTGGAAGATAAAAATGACCACTTCTTGTAATGCCAGAGACTCCAGATATATTAGTAATCTGAGACTGGGAATTTCTTGTTATCACTTGGCAATCATAATTCCATGGGACTGCCTTATTACTCTTGTAAGGAAATGGTTGAGGGGTCTTAATTGTCAATTGCCCCATAGCCTCAATGGGCATCGGCGGCATTGGTGATCTATCAAGTGTGTACTTAATAGACAGTACTTTCTTGTCTTCAACTGATGACTGTGCTTCTTGCATCGCATACTTGATTGTTAATGGCTTCACAGTATTTTGAATTTCTGTTTGTCCTAGTGTTTGTTGCATAGGACAAGAATCAACAACATTCACATTTTCTAGTTTAACCCCAACTTGAAATATACCTCTGTTTATCAGCCCTTGAATCATATTTTGAAAAGCTGGGCATTCCTGAATTCTATGGTCAGCTTTCTCACCATGATATTCACAACCAGTGTCCAGGACAACCCCATACTTATCTTCAATCCAACCATATTCTACTAATGTCTGGAAGATATGACCCAAAGGGGTTTTAATTTTGGATACTTGCTTCCTCAAAGCAATATTTGCTTAGTCAACAATCATGTTTACACTTGATCCTCCATGAATAGGCAAAGGATTTCCATCGACATTAGGTCTCGGGGTGACTGGGTCAAAATTCAACCACTTAGCATCAATAAGGTGCTGGACCTTTCTCTTCAATGTGGTGCAATTATCAATAGAGTGTCCTTTAGCCCCAGCATGATATTCACAAGTGAGCTTGTCATTGTACCATGGTAGGTAAGGAGGTTGCAGAGGAGGAAGTGGGGTAACTAATACTAAATTATTTTGCAACAGCTGTGGCAATAATTGTGAGTAAGGTATAGGAATAAGGTCAAAATATTGGCGCTTTTTATCATTACGCCTATTCGGATCTGATTGAAACTGACCTCCTTGTTGATAGACAGTGTGTTGCAATTGAGATCTAGGCTAATAGAATGTGGATGGATGCTGTGGCATTGGCTGATATGCAACTTGTTGTTGAGGATGTACCATCTGAGATGCAATTTGATATTGTGGAGATGTTAAATTAATTGGAGGACCCTGGGTCATTGCCATCATAGGAGCAAATGTAGCTTGAGAGGAATGGTAATCCTGCTGACTCTTGCCACGTTTACCTTTCCTATCTTGTTGAGCATTTACCATACTGACTTCTTCCTTCTTTTTCCCTTGAATTAAGGTTTTCTTTTGATGTGATGATCTTGCCATCTTCCCTTCCTGAATTCCCATTTCTATGTTTTCTCCAATGATTACTAAATCCAGGAAGCTAGCATTGCTAGATCCCACCATCTTCCCATAAAATGGATAGCTCAATGTCTTCACAAATATTGAACTCATTTCTCGTTCTGACAAAGGCAGTTGCACCCTAATGGCCACATTCCTCCATCGTTGGGCATATTCCTTGAATGACTCATTATCTGCTTTAGTCATTCTTTGAATATAGATCCTATCTGGGGCCATGACTCGGTTAAACTTATATTGCCTTAGGAATGCCCCAGCTAAATCCTGCCATGAATGAATAGAATTACGGTCTATGTTAACATACCATTCTAAGGCCCCATCAGTTAAGCTGTCTTGGAAAACATGCATCATTAGTTTGTCATCATCATTGTATGCTGCCATCTTACGACAATACATGATAAAGTGGGTCTTAGGGCAGGTAATTCCATTGTACTTGATAAACTCAGGGACTTTAAACTTAGGAGGGATGACCACGTCTTTCACCAATCCCATGTTATGCACATCTATCATGTCTTCTTCAAACCCTTCACATCTATTCATTCTAGCCTCTAGTCTCTCATATTTTTCTTGAATTTGAGCTTCTTCAGCCCTCTTCTTTAGCTTTCCCAACTCTATGGGGTCATTGCAATCAGGTACAGGATCGGTTGTTAATTTGACGCTAGGATAATTTGGATGTGATCCTTGAGGTTATTGCCCCTGGGTATATTGAGGGTGTAGACCTTGGTGATGATGTGGGTAAGGACCCTGCACAGGCTGAGGTATAAAGCCCGATGGACATTGTAGTGGAGGCCCCTGCGGTTTTTGTAGGTTTTGACCCTCCAGACTATGGGGTTGAATCCTTTGCTGATTTTGTAATCCGAGCTCAAGAGGACATTGCAAGTGTTAGACTTCTGGTTGATTTTGATTATTTGATTTTGATTGGTGAGATTGTAAATCTTGCTGATTGAAAGTAGAAACCTCTGCTTCAATTGAAACTTTTGCCTGAAGCAACTCAGTTAACTTGGCCATTTGGGCCTTGAGATCATCAACTTCAGCTTGCAATCCTTCAGCTGTCTTTTCTTCACTTAGTTCCCCTATTTGTTTAGATTGAGATCGCGTAATTGGAGCCGTAATTTCTTATCAGTATTAAATGCAAATAAGTAACTAAATGTCTAACATGCAAATGTAATGTTGATATGCAAAAATATAACTGACTCAAATTTTAGGCAATATTAAACTCTTTTTCAAGAAAAATAATTACAATCATCCTTAAAGGTCTTTTCTTGAGTAAAGAGCACTTGGTCATGGGATTCCACGATGATTGCGGTAATATTAATGTCCATAATATTACCTAAAACTTGAGCCAGAGAAAATTGATGATTATGATGAAAATATAATTACTCTCACATGTCATTTTACTAGGGATAGTTCAAGCACCTGCACGGAGTCCAAAGGCCTCACGAAGGATACTTTCCCTATCCCTTTGAAAATACAAAATTTAAAATTAAGAGTTTATGCATGCAACACAGTGAATGTAATGATACATGTAGTTGTAAGTGAGCAAATGGATAAGATTTTCCCATTGTGTCTTAATCATGGTGAATCCTAGACTCACTTTTGCATCCAAAGGTTTAGGCTAATCTTTCTTCATAAGGTAGTTCTAAGGCTACTAGAGTGCGCAAGAGGGGTAGGGTCTAAATTTCTAAAACAAAGTTCCCAAATTGCCTTAAAGGGCAACTTGAGTGAGGGTGTTTAGGTGCCTACACGGAGACCAAGGGTCTCATGAAGGACGACCTTACTTTATGCCCTCTCTAACCTAAAAGTTCCTAAAAGCTCGAGTATGGAGCTAGGGGTCATGACCTCCCCTTTTCTAAGGTGCAATGTGGTGTAGGTGTACGTGTGTGTAGGGAATAACCCATCCACTCATTCACTCACAACCTGCAAAATAATCAGCCAACCGCCAGTCCACAAATATAGTAGATAATATCATGAAGAGTAACTCATTCAAATTTAATTTACCAACATGATTTAATAGTACAAATCTAAAAAATCTCAAAACAATCTGAGATGCAAAAATAAAGAAGTCTAGAAAATAAATAGACTAGACAATTAACTAAAGCACAGAAATAGAAAACAAAATATGGCAAACATCAACACATGTGGCCTAACCCTCATGATTCCCCAGTGGAGTCGCCAAGCTGTCGACACGCGACGCGGAACGGTGATCCTGAGCGATAAAAAAAAATATTTTTGGTGTTTTTGGTCTTGGTGAGGTCTTTAAAAAATGAAAAAAAATGGAGTCGCCACCGACTTAGATTGAAAAGGTGAAGTCGGACACCGAAAATATGGTCTACATTACAGAAAAATAGATTCGGGGGTTGGTCACGTGTAGAGAAGGTATTAGCACCCCTACAACGCCCTTTCGGTACCACGTTGGTGTTTGCTGCTTTTGATTTCAAAACTATGCTTTATCTTTTGTTAAATAATTTATTTATTATTATTTTTTTATTTTGCATGTGATCGTGATTTAAGATTATTTGTAAATGCCTCAATAGAGTCATGCCAGTTGACTGGCTAAACTCATGATGTAATTTCTCTCAGGATAGTTTGATAGCAGCCAGTTAACTGACAACTATTTTTTATCCGTCATCAAGATTTTTAAAGAAATGTATTAATGGAACCATGCCAGTTAACTAATTAGGTTCGTAACATAACATCCCTCGGGATAATTTGACAGTGGTCAGTTAACTAGCAGCCCTTTTTATCCATTGTCGGGATCTTTCAAAAATGTGTTAATAGAACCATGCCAGTTAACTGACTAGGTTCGTAACATAATGCCTCTCAAGATAATTTGATAGCGGCCAGTTGACTGGCAACTTTCTTTATCCGTCGTCGAGATCTTTTAAAAAATAATAAAAGATGGTTGGAAAGAAACCATAAATACTCCCTTATAAGTTGTTTAAAGTGGTATTTCACAAGTAAAGTTCTCGTGACTCACAGTTATCTAACAAACGATATATAAGCACAAAAAATACTTATTCAATAACAAGAGAAAATTTAAAAATGAATAGAACCTGTATTTAGAGTGCTCAAATGGCAAAACGGAGGTCGGAAACGCGATCAGGACGTCGAAAAACCCTAGGAAAGAGGTTCGGGTCAAAGTCAACGTCAGTCAACGATCAACGGTCAAAGTCAACAGTCAAACAGTCAGAGCTGACGTAGCACGGTGCGCTGACGTGGACGCTTGCATGGCAGGTGACGTGGTGCTGACTGGGTTGCCTGATAACGTGTCGTACACGTGGCAGATGACTGTGTAATTTTTGCAGACGTGTCTGGTGATGTGTCACGCTGAGTAGGCAAGGTGCTGACTTGGCAGATGACGTGTCAGGGTTGCATGGCGCTAGGGCTGACGTGGCAGGAGCGGATTGGTCTTTTCCCCTGCACACGGGCCGAATGCCTCACCGGCGCGTGGGGGCTCGTGAAGATTTTTCCGACGAGTTGCTTCACGGTTCCCAAGGTTTTGGGACCTTCTAAACACAATGGTGTGGCGCGTTTCTCGAGATTTAGACCAGAAATATGACTTTCAGAGGATGAACGAAAATAGCTTTTTCTTGAGTTTTCCGGTGCAATATGCAATTTTCGGCGAAATTGAGACACTAATGACCTTCCAAAAACTGAGTTGAGCTCATTCTAATCAACAACATGAGTTTGTTGAAAGGAGAAATAGAAGAATAAATAAGAATCAAATTTTCTATTTGACCCTTTTCTTACTCTAAGACTTTCCCTCCCTAACTTTCACTCCTTTTCTTTGAATTTTCTCTCCCAATCATTTCATGACTCTTCCTCTTATATTTCTCTTCTCTTTGTGTGCTTGCTCTCCTCTTGGAATGCTTTCTTTCTCACTCCTTCACTCCTTTTTCTTCTCTTCTCTTCCTCCTCTCTTATGGTTCACTAAGCCTTCTATTTATAGCCTCCTTTCTCTAGATGCATGATTTATGATTAAGTGTGTGGTTAGATGACTTGATGAAATGCATGATGAAATAAATTATGAGGAAGGTGGTGCATGATTTGATTAAGATAAGGAACATGATTTGATAAGGTGCATGATGAAATTAATTATGGAGAAGGTGGTGTATGATTTAATTTAGGTAGGAAACATGATTTGATGAATTGCCTAATAAGTTAAGAGGATGATGGTGTATGATTTGATTAAGATAGGAAACATAATTTAATGAAGTGCATGATAAAATAAATTATGAAGAAGGTGGTGTTTGATTTGATTAAGGTGGGAAACATGATTTGATAAGGTGCATGATGAAATTAATTATGGAGAAGGTGGTGTATGACTTGATTAAGATAAAAACAAACATGATTTGATGAATTGCCTAATAAGTTGGGAGGATGATGGTGTATGATTTGATTAAAATATGAAACATGATTGAATGAGATGCATGATGAAATAAATTATGAGGAAGGTGGTATATGATTTGTGGGAAACATGATTTGATAAGGTGCATGATGAAATTAATTATGGGGAAGGTGGTGTATGACTTGATTAGGATAAAAACAAACATGATTTGATGAATTGCCTAATGAGTTAGGAAGATGATGGTGTATGATGTGATTAAGATAGGAAAAATGATTTAATGAGGTGCATGATGAAATAAATTATGAGGAAGGTGGTGTATGATTTGATTAAGGTAGGAAACATGATTTAATGAGGTGTATGATTAAAATGGAGTGGGTGAAATAATTCTTGGCATATTTCTCCTTTTTCTTTTTTTATTTTTTTTATTTTTAATAATATTATTCATATTTAAGAACCAAAAAAAATCTTTAAATTTTTTATTTTATTTTTCAAAAAATATATTCAAGTAAAAAAAAAACTTGTGTAATGATCCACTTTGATTTTTCTTTTGGGATCCGGACAAAATTACGTGTCTACAATTGGTAAGCTTTCAAACCTAAGAGAATTGTGGCTTTAAAAGTGCAGCCCTTTTGATTCTGATATTCTTTCTTTGTTTGACTCAAATTTGAATTTTTCTACATCCCTTACGGTCCTTGATCTTTCTTATAATATGCTAACATCATCAATACTCCCAAGGCTTTTCGACTTCCATTCCAATCTTCAAGAGCTTTATCTTACAAACCTTACTCTTTCCAATGATAAAATAGTTTTGCCCTTTTCTTTCAATGTAAGTTGTTCTTCTCTTGTGGTCCTTGATCTCTCTGAAAATAAGTTCACATCATCTATTTTTCAATGGGTGCACAAATTCCAATCCAAACTTCAAAAGCTTTACCTACAAGATTGTGAGATTTCAGATCACCATATTCTTCCCATATGAATTTTTCTTCTTCTCTTGTCATCCTTGATGTCTCTCTCAATCAATTGAGCTCATCAGATATATTCTATTGGGTCTTTAATTTTAGCTTCAATCTTAAAGAGCTTACGCTTTATGACAATTTGTTAGAAGGTCCCATTTCAGAAAATTTTGGAAACATAATGAACTCCCTTGAAACTATCGACCTTTTCGGCAACAAATTGCAAGGCAAGATACCAACATCAATTTGGAATATATGCACATTGCAATCATTATACCTTGATTATAACAAGTTGAGTGGGGAGCTTCCCATTTTCTTTCATAATGACTCTTCAAGGTGCAAGGGACAAAAACTAGAGCAATTGTCATTATCTAGAAATCAAATAAATGGAAAATTTCCTGAAGGCATTGGCTCACTATCTCAGTTGGAGAGTTTAGATCTAAGATGGAATTCTTTGGAAGGTGTGCTCACTGAATCCCATTTCGTTAATCTCACAAAATTGAGAGTGTTAGGATTATCTTACAACTCATTGAACCTAAATTTGAGTTCCAATTGGGTTCCTCCTTCCCAATTGTATGCTTTGGACCTAGCATCTTGCAAGTTGGGTCCTAGTTTTCCAAATTGGCTCCAAAAGCAATTTTTGATTGAAGAACTTGATCTTTCTAATAATGGGATTTCTGATTCCGTGCCAGAGTGGATTTGGATAATATCACAAAATTATTATTTTCTAAATATCTCTTACAACAATCTTTTTCGTACAATTCCAAATTTACCACTCAAACTTAGTGCTGAAGAATTGGCAATAAGTTTAAGAGCAAATCAATTTGAAGGTTCAATACCAACATATTTGTTACAAGCATCATCATTGGATCTCTCCAACAATAAATTTACAGATTTTAGTTCATTTTTATGTGGGAACAGTAGGGATGAATATTTCTTAATCATTTTAGATGTATCAAATAATCAATTAAAGGGGCAAGTACCTGATTGTTGGAGCCACCTAAAGAACTCACTGCATTTTCTAGATCTCAGCAACAATAAATTGACTGGAAATATTCCAATTTCTATGGGCAAGGCTTTGGTTTTACGTAACAATAGTTTAAGTGGAGAGCTGCCTACCTTCTTGATGAACTACACCAATTTGGTTTTGTTAGATTTGGGAGAAAATAATTTGTCAGGCCCTATACCTATATGGATTGGGGAACGCCTACAAAAATTGGTACTCTTAAGTTTACGTTTAAATCACTTCAATGGAAGTTTGCCTTTACAGCTTTGTTATTTGTCGCATATCCAACTCTTAGATCTCTCACAAAATTCTTTATCAAACCAAATTCTGACATGTTTGAAGAATTTTACAGTGATGACTCAAAAGAACTTAAGTGAAACCATTCGTCGTCACTATTTTATCAACGCTACTCAACGCAGTTTTCATACTTTGGATTACGATAATCACCTATTGTTGATGTGGAAAGGTGCAGAATATGTGTTCAAAAATCCTGAGGTTCGTCTTAAAAGCATTGATCTTTCAAGCAATCATTTAACAGGTGAAATACCAAAAGAGTTTGGGTATCTATTAGGATTGATTTCCTTGAATTTGTCAACAAACAATTTGAGTGGTGAAATCACTCCTGAGATTGGAAATTTGGAATCACTAGAATTTCTTGATTTGTCAAGAAATCATTTATCTGGCAGAATACCAACTAGTCTTACTCAAATTGATCGTCTAGCCATGTTAGATTTGTCAAACAATTGCCTCTATGGAAAAATCCCAACTGGGACACAATTGCAGACACGAGATGCCTCTAGTTATGAAGAAAATCTGAATCTTTGTGGATTACCACTTGACAGAAAGTGCCCAGAAGATGAGACGCCAATGCCGCCTCAAATGTCACATGCGTTTGATGAAGATGACAACTCACATTTCTTTGAAGCATTTTATCTGAGTTTGGGCCTTGGATTTGCTGTTGGATTCTGGGGATTTTTAGGCCCAATGCTACTCGTCCGTTCTTGGAGACATGCCTACATCACATTGTTAAACAAAGTGACGGATAGTATCTATGTCATGGTAGCAATGCATGTGGCTAGGTGCTTAGGTGACTAACTAAAAGCTTGAAAGGTATAATCTTTGATCTCTTTGGCTTAATTTTTATGTTTCTGACTTTGAAACCATAGATGCTTAGTTTTAACTAATGCATTAATAGTGAAAATAAAATCAATTACATAAGGAAATAGAAATATATGATTTATTTTTTACAGGACAAAAACTATGTTGTAATCTTATCTAAATTAATTACTTAAGCAGTTGCTTCAAATTCTATTTTGGAGTCTCAAATTTTGCTTTCATAGAAAATTATGTGGCACTACAAATTAGTTGTTGAGATCAAGTATGAATAATGTGTTTGAATTTCATTGACTTTTATTTCGTTTGATGAAATGAATTGATCTTGTTACAATTAATTAATATAAATGACATTAGTTTTAGTCTAATGTCTTTAAAATATTAATAAATGGTTGCTGTAATTAAAATATAAATATTACTACCCATACATAAAAAATTAAACCGGATTTATAATTCCAAAATAACTGTTAAGTCATGTTTTTATGAGGTGTTCCTACGTTGAGCTGTGTAGAAGACCCGAAACTAACACATGTTTTACAAATTTTTCACTTTCCCACAGGTTCCGCTGCTCATTTGATAGTTGATACGGTGGGATGGATGTTGTGTGATTTTACTCTTCATGCTTGCATCTGCCTGAGCAATAAATTTGAAATTACTGGTTTTAGTTTTTTCCTTTTATATGTAATTCACTGTTTCTTATTGAAAACGATGAGGATGCTTTATGACATAATGAACTTTGTATATAATATTTTTAAGTTTTATTTAGCGTTGCATTTATGGGTTGAGATCAATATATAATAAAAATTAGAGTAAATTATACTAATCTCCCTTGAGTTATTTGATTATAACACTTCACCCAATTCTTACTCAAATATGGCACTCCATTCCATTTACTCAAATATTATTTAAAAAAATATACTTAATATTAATAAAATATTCATAAAAAGAATATTAAATCAATATTTTAATTTAATTTTATTTAAAAATTATATTTTAATTCAGTTAATTATTTTAAATAATTAATATTTTGATAAATTTTATTTTTTTAATCAAATAATTATATTTATTATAAAGTATAAATTTAACAATATGTATGATTATGAAAAAAAATTTAGTATAAATATAAAAGTATCTTAAGGTGAGTTTAGTTAGTAAAAAATAAGATCAATTATACTCTACATTTTTTTCTTAACTAAACTCATCCTCAAGATACTTTTATATTTATACTAAATTTTTTTTCATAATCATACATATTGTTAAATTTATACTTTATAATAAATATAATTATTTGATTAAAAAAATAAAATTTATCAAAATATTAATTATTTAAAATAATTAACTGAATTAAAATATAATTTTTAAATAAAATTAGATTAAAATATTGATTTAATATTCTTTTTGTAAATATTTTATTAATATTAATTATATTTTTTTAATTAATATTTATGTAAATAGAGTGGAGTGTCATATTTGAATAAGAATGGGGTGGAGTGTCATAATTAAATACCTCAAGGGAGGTTAATGTAATTTATTCTAAAAATTAAAATTTTGTATGTAATTACAAACTCTCTGTTTTTATTGTTGAAAAGTCCAAAGTCATCCCCCTTAAATATACACTCATTTAAAGCCCCAATACATTCTACCCTGTTTGGAATGCTAACTTCTGTAAAAGTTGCTAAATAGTTGCCAAATAATTATATTTAGAAAGTGCATTGATAAACTTTTGTAAAGTTAGTGCAGCTGTGGGAGTATTTGTAATCACACAAATGTTATTTCAAAATTAAATGGATAGAGTACACAAATTATTTTGTAGAATATATAAAATAGTTAGAATTTAATATATTTTAGTCGAAAGTTTTATATGTATTTTATATTTTTCAAAGTCATAGTGTTAAAGATATTCTCTTATTTGGGTGAAATTCGAAATTTTACCTTGGGTCCTAGGTTTAAATTTACTTTTTTTTTTGTAATTTTAAAAATGGCTATATGTTAATTTTAATCATTTATATTTTTATAATATAAAAGAAAACTTCAAGGATAAAGTACCCTAATCGCCCATCCTTCCTCGCCTGTTTTCATCATCATTTAAGATAGTCCGAGATGGAAGGTTCTTGCAATTGAAGAAATATGGTACTACCACTAAAAAGTACATCTCCATCATAAATCTAGGATGTGAGAAGACATGATACTAAGATAGATTTGTCTTTAAAATGCGTAACATATAATTTGTTATTTCTTATTCGTGTATCAATAGCTACTCTTCAAGATTGGGATCCTTATAGTAGAATATTTCCTGACTTTAATAAATTTAGTTAAATTTTAAATATACAAAAAATAAATGGGAAAAAGATTAAAAAAAAACCTTAAACATATCATCAGATGAAACCTGTAATCATTAAGATTGGGATCCTTGTAGCTGTATATTTTTTGACTTTAACAAGTTTAGTTAAATTTTATATATTAAAGAGATATTTAACAATAAATTTGATTAATTTCTTTTATTAACTTTATAAATTTTTAAAAATTTTTATTTTTCTCACTTATTTTATCACCTGTGATTAGTGGCCAACTATAAAGAATCCAGGTTCTAATCATCACCATATTTCATGTAATGTAAAAAATTTAACTATTTATACGTCTTTTATAATCAAGCAGTTAAATGAATAGTTGATTTATTCAGCTGGTTATAAAAGGTATCCAAAAGAAAGAAAAGCAATTAATAAAAATGTGGTACCCTAAAAAATAATAAAACGTAATGAAATATTATCTTGGACTCATACATCCGTTACGTTAAGGTGGAGGGCCTTCTTTAATTAAGCATTGGCATTAGTGATAACTAATATTTTTTTTTCTTTTGAAAACAGTCAATCATAAGATTACTGCATTATCCACATCATGAATCTGGCTATATACAATAGTTCATGTAATTTTCCAGCATAAGAACTGAGCTAAAACTTAAACAATAACAACAATTATTGTATTACCATCTCTTCAATGGATGGTAGGTGTCTCAACGTTGCAATTTAGTTTATGCCATCAAATTGAATCCCCCCGCTGGCCCATGTCAAAAGCAAGAACAGAACAGATCTAAGCCAATTTTTAAAAGTAATCACACATGCTCTAAAATTTCTGGTTACTGCATCTAGTGATTAGTGTACATCTTCTGATGGCAAAACGCTAGCTAGTCATTGTGAAATGGGCAAAACAGGCTCTCACAAAAATACTTCGTTTCTTACCCTCTAATTAGCTTCCAAGTGATTGTTGCTTTGGAAAGCCATAACCGTTAGGTAAGAGTTTCATGATGAGCTTTACAGCTGCTGTACCTACAACTTATTCCACATCATTTGCCTAACACTAAATAAAAAAAGTATCAATATTTGAAAATTGACATTATTATGCTTTGCCAAGACATTCCTACTAGTTTGAATAATTAATGAATTAATACTAATTACAAACTGTCACAACATTTTTGCGACAAAAAGATAAAATATAAATGCATAAAAACAGCTAATAGCTTACTAAAAGATATCACAAATGTTCTCAGAAATTATTGGGCTTAACTCTCTATTCAAGGTTATCATATTAAATATAATAAATTACAAAGTTCTTGAAGAGTAAGGAGAGAACAAACCAGAGACTCGTCATTCAAGTGGTCCGATGAAATAAAAAAGAAAGGTTAAAATATAAAATTTTTTTACTCTTTTATTCTAAAATAAAAGACTCTATATACCTTTAATTGTAACAATGAATCCATTTATACTTTGAAATTAAAGTAATTTATCTATTTTATTAATTAACCATCCAAAATCTTTAACGGAGACACGTGACCTCTTTTCTTCCCGCCAAACTCAAACAGTCATCTTGTCGAAGTCTGCCAGCCCTGAGGTAGATTTCATTGATGAGCTCTATGTAGAAGGTTGTTGGCTGGAAACCAGTATAGATGCTGCTGGATACAACTTCAGCCACCCAGCAAAGGCTCCTCCACGTCCTCTTACTGCCAGTTCCTACACTTATGACCCCTAACATCATACTTGTAGACATTTAATTTTGTTTGCAGCTGTATAAATAAAAGATAGACATGGTGCTTAAATTCTAAAAATGTTTTTATCTAATTATAAATTCTTTTTTTGAAAATCAATTTGATGAGGGTAGAAATATTTATGGATATCTTTGAATTTGATGTTAATAAATTATCCTTTTTTAGTTATAAGTTTTAATCTTAATTGTAATATTAGTGTTAATTAATTTTAACAAAAACAACAAAAAATTAAAAGTTAAAAATAAAAAAGATGAATTTATCAGCTATTATGACAATGGCCAACAAAATAAAATTGCAAAATATAAATTAGAGAAGGAGAAAAGAAAGTACACAAATATTTAACGTAAAAAAATCCAATGAGAAAAAAAATCACGAGCAGAAGAAGAGAATTTCACTATATAAAATTCAGTTACAAGATTGAAATTTGGGCTGAACAATTGACCTTAAACAGCAGCATCCAAAATGACCCAAACAACTGTTGTATCCAAAATACAGAAAATCTGCACTCTTCTGTATTGCTGTTTACAGTAGCAAACCCAAAACAAGTACTGTTCACGCTACTGTTAATGATGTACTGTTCACACGCCGGCACTGTTCACCGCGGGGGTCCTGTTCACGGGCGGACAATTCACGCTGCTATATTCTATATATATTTTGCAGTTGAAACTATTGTGTGCTGTTTCTTACTAAAACTATAATTCTGTCTGCAACTGTTTTACAGTGTCCTACTAAAACTGTGCACTTTTATTTTTAGAATTTGGGTCACACCCAAAAACATAATCTCCACCTTGACACGAATTCTAAAAAATAGAACTTCAACAAAGAAACTCTCCACCTCTTCCACAAAAGCTCCTAAGAGCAAAACTCAACAGTGAACACCAATTAAGTCCAAGCAATACTTGAACTTCTTAATAGGCAAGAGTTTATTGTACTCCACCTCTTCTCCTACAACAAGACAATAGGCAAAATCTGAATAGCCATACTTCTCAGGTGGTTTAATAGTTCTCCTTGGCCTGTCCCTAGCTATGGTGTAAGACTGTGCTTGTGAAGAATCTGAAGCCTCTTCTGAATCACTATCTGTAGAACTTGGAATAAAGAATTGTTTGGGTTGAACAAGAACTTCAAACTCCACCTGTTCTCCACCTTTTTCATTATTCTGAATAACAGATTCTGTAACTTCTTTCTTTGCAAGCATAGAATATTCATCAAAAGTTACATCTCTGCTAATAAGAAACTTGAACTGATCTGGACACCATAACCTGTATCCTTTCACACTATATATGTACCCAAGAGATATACATTTCTTTGCTCCAGGCTCAAGCTTTCCTTCATTAACATGTGCATAAGTAGGATAACCAAAAATTTTCAAAATAGAATAATCAGTAGGTTTGCCAGACCATACCTCTTCTAATGTTTTACATTCACTGGCTGTATGAGAAGATCGGTTCACTAACCAGCAAGCTGTGTTAACAGCTTCAGCCCAAAATTCCTTGCCTAAGCTTGCATTTGAAAGCATACAACGAGCCTTTTCAAGAATAGTTCTATTCATTCTCTCTGCAACACCATTCTATTGAGGTGTATTCACAACAGTTTTATGCTGAGCATTGCCTTCTTTCTTGCAAAACTCATTGAACTCATTATTACAAAATTCAAAGCCATTAACTGTTCTAAGTCTCTTATTCTGTTTTCCTGTGTGCTTTTCAAGTAAAGTCTTCCACTGCTTGAAAGTCACAAATACTTGATTTTTTTGTTTCAGAAAGTAGACCCAGACCTTCCTTAAATAATCATCAATAAAAGTCAACATATATATGGAGTGACTGCCTTTAGAAGGAACTTGAGAGGGCCCCCAAAGGTCTGAATGAATATAGTCAAGAGTTCCTTTTGTCTTGCAAATGGTTGAACTGAAACTCAACTGCTTTTGTTTGCTAAAGACACAATGTTCACAAAACTCCATCTTTCCTGTTATTTGGCCACCTAACAGACCTCTCTTACTCAATGCTGTCACGCCTCTCTCACTCATATGCCCCAGTCTCATGTGCCAAATTTTAGTAACATCTGAATCAGAAATAGAAGTAGCAGCAACTGCAGCTGAACATGTAACAGTAGAACCCTGTAAGAAATACAAAGTGCTAATTCTATTTGCTTTCATCAATAAAAGTGCACCCTTAGAAACTTTAAGCACACCATCTTCACATTTATATTTGCAGCCATTCTTTTCTAAAATACCCAAAGAAATTAAATTCTTTTTCAAATCTGAAATGTGTTTCACATTTGACAAAGTTCTGATGATACCATCATGCATTTAAATTTGCACAGTGCCTAGCCTAGCAACTTTATAAAAATGATCATCACTTAAAAACACACTTTCATTAAACGGCTCATAAGTGGTAAACCAGTCCCTATTAGGAGTCATATGCTGTGAAGCTCCTGAATCCATCACCCAGCTAGTTTCAAATCTAATTTTGGCATCAGTAATACAAAGCAGATCAGTTTTCTCATCTTTTGCTACATTAGCTTCTTCTGATGTGGCCTTACCTTTATTGTCACATGCCTTTTCTTTCTTCTTCAATTTAAAATAGTCAGATTTAATATGCCCCTTCTTCTTGCAATAATTACAAGTCAGATTCTTATGTTTAAACTTTGATCTAGACTTGTAAAAATTAGGATTTCTCTCCTTACTTTTTCCTCTATCAACAAATAGACTAACACTCTGATCACCCCCTTCAACAGATGTCAAATTATTATTAATTTTCTCTTTAGCTTGCAAATTTAACCTGACATTATCAAGGAAATTTCTTCTTTACCATAAATCATAGTGTCTCTAAAATTTTTATAAGAAGCAAGCAAAGAACATAACAGTAAAAGTGCTTGATCCTCATCATCAATCTTCACATCTATCTTACTTAAATTAGTAATGATGGAAATAAACTCTGCTATATGAGATTTTAGTAGCGTACCTTCAGACATACACAGAGTATAAAGGTGTTACTTTAACCGTAGCCTATTGGTGAGAGATTTCATCATGTAAAGATCTCTAATTTCAACCATGCACCCGCTGCAGTGTTCTCAGTGAGAATTTCTTGAAGAACTTCATTACCCAAGCACAACTGAATAGAAGAAAGAGTTCTATCATCCATATCATCCCATTAAGCATCTGTCATAGTCTCAGGCTTCTTCGTCTTCTCAAGCAGCGCCCTCTTTGTGCCTTCTCTTGACAGAATTGCCATCATCCTTACTTGTTAGAAAGCAAAACTGGTTGACCCATCAAATTTCTCAATGTGTGTCTTAGATGTTGTTGCTGAAGTAGAAGCCATTGAGAAAACCAGGCTCTGATACCAATTTGTTATGGCAATGGCCAACAAAATAAAATTGCAAAATATAAATCAGAGAAGGAGAAAAGAAAGTACACAAATATTTAACGTGAAAAAATTCAATGAGGAAAAAAATCACAGGCAGAAGAAGAGAATTTCACTATATAGAATTCAGTTACAAGGTTGAAATTTGAGCTGAACAATTGATGCCAAACAGCAGCACCCAAAATGACCCAAACAACTGCTGTATCCAAAATACAAAAAATCTGCACTCTTCTGTATTGCTGTTTTACAGTAGGAAATCCAAAACAAGTACTGTTCATGCGGCACTGTTCATTATGTACTGTTTATGTTACTGTTCACACGCCGGCACTATTCACCGCCGGAGTCCTGTTCAAGGACAGACAATTCACGCTGCTGTATTTTGTATATATTTTGCAGTTGAGACTGCTGTGTACTGCTTCCTACTAAAACTGCAATTCTGTCTGCAACTATTTTACAGTGTCCTATTAAAACTGTGCACTTTTATTTTTAAAATTTGAGTCACACACAAAAATATAACATCAGCTGTGGAAAAGCGGCTTGGGTGGTGATCAAGGACCCACTTGCCTTTCTATTCAATTATACCATACTGATGCTTTAGAAGGCAGCCTAAAAAAGAACGATCAGGAGGCCATCAAAGGGATGCAATGTCAACTTGCACCGCCAGAGATACTGAGCAAAAGTGACAGGAGGAACTGGCATATAAAAGCCAAGAAAGGGAGACGTGGAAAAAAGAGAGTTCATCATGTTGGTATCTTGCCTCGCAGTTTGTCAAAGGAAAGGTCAAGAATTTCAAGAGAGTTCATCATGTTTCCAAAATTTTCTGGAGTGGGACCTTTTAACAAATTGCATAAAGCATTAGCTCATGAAGATTGGAGCTAAAGTTAAAAGCCCAATGGAAAATATTTGATGAGCTCAATTGATTGCCAGAGAGACTAAGGATGACAAGAGAAGAGGAAAAACTCATAGGAAGGATGAGATGGTGGAAAAATAATGCAATCTAAAATATCACAATATGATAGGTAAATCTTTCGAAGTTTGGATCAAAAATCAAACGTCCATTGGAAAAACTGATGATGTGAGCTTACTTTTAGAGAGATCAAGGACCACAAGAGAAGGAAAACTTATAGTGGAAGAAGAGGACAAAATTATATTCTCATTTGAAAGAGAGAAATTTATCAGATGAAGCTCTTGAAGATTGGAATGGAAATTGAAAAGCCTTGGGACTATTGATTATGTTACCATATTATAAGAAAGATCAACGATGGTATGGGATGTGGACTAATTCAAATTGGAGTCAAACAAAGAAAGAATATCAAAATTGGAAAGGCTACACTCTAGAAGCCGCAATTCTCTTAGGTTTGGAAGCTTACCAATCATTTGTAACCAGTTGACATTAGTTGAGATTACTTACTCCTATCAAGTCAAGATTGGTTAAAGAATGGAGATTAGATAGCCATTCAGCTGCATGGAGATTAGATAGCCATTCAGCTGCATGAGCATTATTCCCATCGTACATTTTTTTTACCTAAATTGTAACCACCTAGCCAAAGAGACTGTAACCTTGATAGATTTCCAAATTGAAAAAGAGCTTCTCCAAAATGATTATTTTCCTTAAGATTGAGATACTGTAATTGTAAGAGATTTCCATATTGATAAGGTATTGTGCCATCTAGGCCATTCATACTAAGATCGAGATACCACAATTGTGACAGATTTCCAAGTTGATTAGGTGTTGCTCCATATAAACTATTCCCTTTCAAATTGAGATAAGGCAATTATAAGAGATTTCTAAGTTGGTAAGGAATTTGCCCATAGAAATGACTCAATGAGAGATTAAGATAGCTTAACTTGCTGAACGAACTTGTGAATGCTAAGATGGGAGTACTATAATCAAAACTATTGTAACCGACATCCAAATATGTTAGATGTTGCGGCTCAATCAGTAGAGAATTAATTTCACCTTTCAAATATTGTGTATCAAAATCCCAAAGATTAAGCAGTTGCACGTGACCTATTTTAGTGCTGCATTGAACACATTTCCATGTGAAGCAATCTGCATTTTCATTATTGATTCATTTAGATGGCATGTCATAGTGATCTTGGAGATCTTGTTCGAAACTGAGCAGTGTTACTCTTATTTTATGCACTTCACTTCTTGACCCTCAGCTCTCCAGTTGAATCCAAGAACTGGTCTTGTAAATAATGATGATAAAACTAACAATGAAAAGAAATTGAGATAGTTAATCATGATAGTTTTATTCAAAAAAATCAGAATATTAGTTAAATAGATAATTATAATCAAGATGAGTTTTTTTTTTCCCTTCTTTTCTATCGATAGGTGTTTTTCTTAATTATTCCTGGCTTCTTCTTTCGACATATATATTAATATTCGATTGTAGGATTTACACAGCCAAAAGTGCGGAGGCATTTCAACTGTAGCGCAATAAATGAATAGGAAGATGACAGGTGACTAGAGTACTCGATTTTTTGGAAGAATGGAACAATGACACCTTGCGTTAGTTACGAGATTTGGATCTTTTTTAACTTTTTTTCTTTCGGTAAATTTTTATTTTTTTTTTATAATTTAATATATAAATTCAATATTTTTTACTATTTTTTCTCTAAACTTTTTTTATTCTTTCACTTACAATTATTTAACTTTATGTCAAACAATCTATATCGCTTAGGTAAGACTTAGAAAAATGGCTCTTTTAAAGTCTATGAACTTCAGGCCCACTTTACAATCACCTTTCCGGTTTCCATCAAGAAATTGAAAAAATTACACATTAATACACTTTCGTGTGAGAAATGGTACACGTAAATATAAACTTTACATTTTGATTGTATATTATTTCACATTTTTTATACATTTTACTGTTCAAAATTTTTTCTTTGTATACATGTCCCACATATATAAAACGTTGAGTAATAATAGAATTACATTATTCTTTTTATGTTTTGAATACATCTAATTGATTTGAGATCAACTTTTACAGTGTGAAATTTTATAATTCATTTAAAACTAATATCAAATAAACTATCATATCAAAAATATAAAAAAAATAAAAACTTAACACTATCATCACTCCAAAACATTTTCCCTTGGCATTTAGACTGTTTCGGATTTCAATCATTCAATCATATGCCCAAAAAACAAATCAAAAACAAAAACAAAAATGTTTAGATAGAAGTAAGTTACTGTTTTAACTTGGATCATTTTCTTGATAAAAAGAAAACAAAATCGATTAGGATCTATAATTTAATAACAAAATCTTACTCCAAAATAGTTTCAAAAATATCAAGCACATGCATCAAGACATGAAATTTATAAATGAAGGCGAATAGTAAATAAAGCTTTATTTTTTGAATAAAATTTAGAAAATTACGTTGGAGTAAAAAAAAATTATCTATCATTTTAGGATTTTAAAATTTAGTTAATTTTTTATGCACCGACATATTGTAATTTGTCATTTTACACCAATTTTTCATATTGTATTAAAATTATTTTGAAATTATTATGGCACGTGACTTCATGAAGCGAAGAGAATCCATAAAATTATTTAAACACTTGAAAAAATGTCGTTATGAAGTCTTTAGTTGGAGTAGTTCTAGGATACTTTATAAACAATAAGTTGAATACTATACTATGTAAAATGATTATACGTTACTTTTATAATTTTATATTTTAGTTAATTCTTATAATATAATATTTAAATTATTTATGTGACTTAATAAATTAATATACTATAATATTCAATTGTAAAGAATGCATAAAAAACATAATGTAAGAGTAGTATTTTTCTATATGAAATAATATATGTGCATACCTTGATCTATTGTTACTGCAATTGTTTCTTGATCTCAAATTATTAATCTTGAGCACATTCCACACTAAATGAATGAGTGTATATGCGGGGATATCTTAGACTTTCCGCAACATTAATAGACTTTGTACATTTTCTATATAGCATATGTCCCTACATAGACTAACATTTTCTAAGTCTTCTAACCCATTTTAGAAGTTAAATAATGAGGCACTTTAAAGGCAGCAAAGTCTCTGATGAGAATTCAAAATAAGTGTGGACATTAAGACTTTGAAGCCATCAAGGTACTCAAAGTAAACCTCCACCCTTTCATTAAATTGTGGCCATTTGATTTTCCTTTTCACATTTCAAATGAGTGTATGCTTTCGTGGGTTGGGGGGGGGGGGGAATGAATTTGGATTTTTCCACAATAAAACCGAAGAGAACTTGTAATTCCATTGGATATGGCCCCACATAGTAGACTTTAGATGATTCTTATATTTTCTAAGTCTTCTAACCTATTTTATTTTAAGGTATTGATATTTATATAAATTAAAATAATATAAATAGTATATAATTTTTTATATTTTCTTTTGATCTATTATTCTAGAAAAAATTTGTTTCACAATTTGTACACAAAAAACAGACATTTTCCTTTATTTAATAGGTTAGAAAGTCAAGCGTGTGAAACAGGCGAAGTCATTGTCAGTAGAGTATTATTAATATTATATAAAATTTTTATGTAATTATAATATAATCTTTTATATCTAAATAGTAATTATTTTTTATATTATATGAATGTGAGGGAACCAAACGTATGAATAGAAGAAATGACTTTATACACTACATCAACGTGCTTCAATCAAACCGTAGATGTCGACTCTGAATGAAATTTATCAGTGTCAGTGTCAGTGTCAGTGGTCCTTTCCCGGTCCATGGTGTGAAAACTGCCTTGTCAAACATTTATATATATAGGCGGCTTCAAGATGTGGTCAACGGAGATGTCCTATACTCAGAACTCTGTTATTCTGATACGTTTAATACACATTAAAGTTATAATAATTTAAAATATTATATGTTATTTTTAAATATATATATATAAGTACATTAAAATTATATACCTCAAAAACATAATTTTATTATTTTTTTATGCCTACAACAAGCAGAGACTTTGATTATTCAATCCAACTTAATTGAATCACGAAGTTACATGCAGCTCTTCCTTCTTCACTCTCTCTCTCTTTCACTCTCTTGGCAGATGTCTCAGGACATAAAAACCACAAATGAAAAGACAGAGACAATAACGTAAGTTTCAAGCCTTTAGGTTTGTATTCTAAGATGGGTAGCTTGAAGCGAGCGTATCCTTAATTATGGGAGATGACTTTGGACCTTTCAACCCTAAAAGAGAACTTGTAATTCCAAAGTTTGTGGTCCTACATAGATGATTGTTTTCCTTTTTTTCTTTTTTTCTAAGTCTCCTAACCCATTTTAATGATTACATCAACTTGCTTGAATCAAACCACACGGAGATGCTGATTTTTCATGAAATTTATTAATGTCAGTATCGGAGGTGCTTGCCGGGTCCATTACGCAATTCTGAATAAGTCCATGTAGGGTCATACATAGGCTATGAAATTACAAGTTCTCTGTCTTTATTGTAGCTGTGAAACGACAAGCACCGGTGATACTGGCATTAATAAATTTCTTGAAGAATCGACATCACCATGTGGTTTGATTCAACCAAGTTGATGAAATGTGTAACAAAATTTCTACAGATGCCAACAACGACTTGCTTAGAAAATCAAGCACTTCAAAAATCCTGTGCTTTGGTCATCATTCATGTTCCTTTCACACCAACAACTTTATTGAGTCGTAGTTGAAATGCCTGCATGCATTCAGCTATATAAATCCCACAATTGAAATTTACAATATAAGTAAAGAAGGGAGCAAAAAGAAAAATTACAATGACTAACTATCTCAACTTTCATGCATTGTTGGTGTTTTCATTACTTACAGGATCAGGTCTTGGATTCGATTGGAGAACTGAGGGTCAAGAAGGAAAGTGCATAAAAACCGAGAGACTAGCACTGCTCAATTTCAAAAAAGGCCTCATAGATGACTATGGCATGCTGTCTACATGAAGCGATAATGAAAATACAGATTGTTGCACATGGAAACGGGTTCAATGCAACACTGAAACAGGTCATGTGCAAATCCTTAATCTTCAGGGTTCTGACACACAGTATTTGAAAGGTAAAATTAATTCTCTACCTATCATGCTGCAACATCTGACATATTTGGACCTCAGCTGTAATAGTTTTGATTATGTCACTCGCATCCCCGAATTCATAGGCTCCTTCAGCAAATTAAGATATCTTAATCTCTCAAATAATAATTTCCAAGGGCAGATTCCTTACCAACTTGGAAATCTCTCGCAATTGCAGTATCTTGATCTTAGTGAGAATATTTTAGATGGCATAATACCTTATCAACTTGGGAATCTCTCACAATTGCGATATCTCGATCTTAGTGAAAATTATCTTGTTGGATTAATCCCTTCTCAGTTTGGGAATCTATCAAGGCTGCAATCTCTTACGCTAGGTATTTACAGGCAAGATCTCAAAATTTACGATGGGAATCATGCTCATGCAACCGAATGGCTATCTAATCTTCATTCTTTAACTAATCTCGACTTGAGGGGACTTAACAATCTCAACCATTCTCATTACTGGTTACAAATGATTGGTAAGCTTTCAAACCTAAGAGAATTGCGGCTTGTAATGTGCAGCCTTTCTGATTTTGATATTCTTTCTTTGTTTGACTCAAATTTGAATTTTTCTAAATCCCTTACAGTCCTTGATCTTTCTTTTAATATGTTAACATCATCAATACTCCCAAGGCTTTTCAACTTCCATTCCAGTCTTCAAGAGCTTTATCTTACCAACTTTACTCTTTCCAATGATAAAATAGTTTTGCCCCTTTCTTCCAACATAAGTTATTCTTCTCTTGTGGTCCTTGATCTCTCCCAAAATAAGTTCACATCATCTATTTTTCAATGGTTGCTCAAATTCCAATCCAAACTTCAAGAGCTTTACCTAGGGTCCTGTGATATTTCAGATCACCATATTTTTCCACCATCTCATTCTTCCTATCTGAATTTTTCTTCTTCTCTTGCCATCCTCGATCTCTCTGCCAATCAATTGAGCTCATCAAAGATATTCTATTGGGCCTTTAACTTTAGCTTTAATCTTCATGAGCTTCACCTCTGGCGAAATTTTTTAGAAGGTCCCATTCCAGAAAATTTTGGAAACATAATGAACTCGCTTGAAAGTCTCGACCTTTCCTACAACAAATTGCAAGGAAAGATACCAACATCAATCTGGAATATATGCACATTGCAGTCATTAGACCTTGGTTATAACCAGTTGGGTGGGAAGCTTCCGATTTTCTTTCATAATGACTCTTCAGGGTGCAAGGGACAAAAACTAGAGCAATTGCCATTATACAGAAATCAAATATGTGGAAAAATTCCTGAAGGCATTGGCTCACTATCTCAGCTGGAGTATTTAGATCTAAGTTGGAATTCTTTGGAAGGTGTGCTCACTGAATCCCATTTTGCTAATCTCCCAAAATTGAGTGTGTTAATATTATCATACAACTCATTGAATCTAAATTTGAGTTCCAATTGGGTTCCTCCTTCCCAATTCCATGCTTTGGAACTAGCATCTTGCAAGTTGGGTCCCAGTTTTCCAAATTGGCTCCGGAAGCAATTTTTGATTAAGGATCTTGATATTTCTAATAATGGGATTTCTGATTTTGTGCCAAAGTGGTTTTGGATAATATCACAAAATTATCGCTTTCTAAATATCTCTTACAACAATCTTGTTGGTACAATTCCAAATTTACCACACAAATTTAGTTTCAAAGGATTGGGAATAAGTTTGAAATCAAATCAATTTGAAGGTTCAATTCCAACATATTTGTTACAAGTAGCATCATTGGATCTCTCCAACAATAAATTTACAGATTTTGGTTCATTTTCATGTGGGAACGATACGGGTGAATATTTCTTGAGCATTTTCCATGCATCAAATAATCAATTCAAGGGGCAACTACCTGATTGTTGGAGCCACCTAAAGAACTCATTACAGTTTCTAGATCTCAGCAACAATAAATTGTCTGGAAATATTCCATTCTCTATGGGCACCCTTTTTCAATTAGAGGGTTTGATTTTACGTAACAATAGTTTAAGTGGAGAGCTACCTTCCTCCTTGATGAACTGCACCAATTTGGTTTTGTTAGATGTGGGAGAAAATAATTTGTCAGGCCCTATACCTTTATGGATTGGGGAACACCTACAAAAATTGGTACTCTTAAGTTTACGTTTGAATCACTTCAATGGAAGTTTGCCTTCACAGCTTTGTTATTTGTCGCATATCCAACTCTTGGATCTCTCACAAAATTCTTTATCAAACCAAATTCCGACATGTTTGAAGAATTTTACAGTGATGACTCAAAAGAACTCAAGTGAAACCATTCGTCATTACTGTTTTAACAACGTTACTCAATGCAGTCGTTTTCCTTCAAATTACGATTTTGACTTATTGATGATGTGGAAAGGTGCAGAAGATGTGTTCAAAAATCCTGAGGTTCGTCTTAAAAGCATTGATCTTTCAAGCAATCATTTAACAGGTGAAATACCAAAAGAGTTTGGGTATCTGTTAGGATTGATTTCCTTGAATTTGTCAAGAAACAATTTGAGTGGTGAAATCATTCCTCAGATTGGAAATTTGGAATCACTAGAATTTCTTGATTTGTCAAGAAATCATTTATCTGGCAGAATACCAACAAGTCTTACTCAAATTGATCGTCTAGCCAAGTTAGATTTGTCAAACAATCGCCTCTATGGAAAAATCCCAACCGGGACACAATTGCAGACACAAGATGCCTCTAGTTATGAAGAAAATCTGAATCTTTGTGGATTACCACTTGACAGAAAGTGCCCAGAAGATGAGACGCCAATGCCGCCCCAAATGTCACGTGTGTTTGATGAAGATGAGGACTCACATTTCTTCGAAGCATTTTATATGAGTTTGGGCCTGGGATTTGCTGTTGGATTCTGGGGATTTTTAGGCCCAATACTATTCGTCCGTTCTTGGAGACATGCCTACATCAGATTGTTAAACAAAGTGACGGATAGTATCTATGTCATGGTAGCAATAAATGTGGCTAGGTGTTTAGCCATAGGTGGCTAATTAAAAGCTTGAAAGGTATCAGCCTTTAATCTCTTTTGACTTAATTTTTATGTTTCTGACTTTGAAGCCATAGATGCTTAGTTTTAACTAATGCACAAGTATTGAAAATCAAATCAATTACGTAAGGAAATAGAAATATATGACTTATTTTTAACTGTATGAAAACTTTGCCATAACAATTAGTTCATATCAATGACATTAGTTTTATTATCATGACTTTAAAATATTATCGAGCTGTTTCTGTAATTAAAATAGAAGCAATACTACCCCGTGCATAAAAAAATTAAATCAAATTTATAATTTCAAAATGATGGTTGAATCATGTTTTTATCTGGTTTTCCTACGTGGAGATAGAAGTCCAGAAACTAATACATGTTTTACAAAATTGTTTCACTTTCTCACAGGTTCCACCGCTGGTTTGATAGTTGATACGGTGGGATGGATGTTGTGTGCTTCCACTCTGTACTTTTACCCACCATGGTTTCATCTGCCCAAGCAATAAATTTGATATCACTGTTTCTAGTTTTTTCTTTCTATATTTAATTCACTGTTTCTTGATAAAAACTATGGGGATGCTTTATCACATAATGAACTTTGTATATAATATTTTTAAGTTTTATTTAGAGTTGCATTTATGGGTTGAGATCAATATGTAATAAAAATTAAAATTTGGTATATAAGTGTATAACAGCATATGATTTCCCACATGAGGACCGACTTGACATCTTCAGATGTGGTAGTCGTGTGTGATATCATTTCTACCGCTTCCGAAAAAGACTTGCTGAGTTTTCTCCAATTTGCACGCTGCTGCTTCATGTGTGATATCATTTGCTATCATTGTGTGATTTCATTTGCTATCAATGAATTTGCTGTTTTTTTCCCTGATTTTTGAATTAGATTACGAAACTCATCATCGCCTTTTTTTCCTCAAGAAAATGAACCAATTTAAAGCAACAACTTTTATGATATCACTGTTCCAGCTTTCCCTTTTATATGATCATTGTTTCTTGTTTCAATATCTTAAGATATCTTAACCTATCCTATAATTATTTTGTTGCGCAAATTCCCTCCCCCTTGGAAGTCTCTCTTGAATGCAATTCCTTGATCTTGATGTAAATTAGCTAAATGGCACAATACCTGCACAGCTAGATGGAGAGTTGCCATGCTTTTCGAAGAACTCCACCAATTTAGTTTTTGAAGGCGTGGGAGAAAATAAATTGTCAGACGCAATACTTTTATGGATTGAGGAAAGCGTACACAGATTCAAATCAATTTTAGGGTGTAATTTCTACATTTTTGAAATGTTATCACGTTCTATCCATTTTGAAATGCTATCTTCCTAACAAGCTGGAAATAAATTTGAGTTTAAATCAATTTGAAGGTGCAATTTTTTTTCTTTTACAGTATCAGCATTGCATCTCTGCAACAATAAATTTTTTTATATTGGTTCATTTTTATTTGAAAAACAATAGAGATATTGGTTCATTTTAGATATATAAAACAATCAAGGACAGTCAAGTGATTGTCGAAGGCACCTAAAAACCAGCAATTTAATTCTCAGATTATATTACTATTATTATCATTATTAAGTTACAATAATAAATAATTATTTTTTATAAATAATTATTATTAGTTTATATGTAAAACCCAACAATTTCATTGTCAGACTATATTACTATCATTAAGTCATGAATTTCTAAATGAATTAGCTGTATTCACTAACTTAATCATTATAGTTCAACCGACGTCAAAAAAATTATTATAATTTAACATTTATATTTATATTTTTTTAAGTGATCATTTATTGATTTAATTCTTTAAATATTATTATCTTAATTAAAATATACATACAAAAAATGTCATAACATATATATGACCTATTAAAAATAAAAAATTTAAATCTAAAATGTAATTATCATACATCACTAATATCCATTTTTAGATACTAGCATTTAAATTTTGAAAATAATTATTGTTGAAGTTGTTGAAGAAAACAATATTGACTCAACCTAACAAAAGTAAAAGTCTGCTTGCTGTGGACACCGGCTTTCTAACAGAGCCACATCTTTGAAAGGCACAGAATCCTACACAAGATATATGCCAGGGAGAGGTACCTTTCATATAAACTGATATAGCTTACTCTTCTGGTGGTCTTCTTGTATAAAGAGGCCACAGAATAGTCAAATAGTGGACCGGGCAAATACAGATTTATAGAAATAGTTATAAGGAGGTTTTAATGGACCCGGAAAACAGCAGTGATACAGACACTAATAAATTTCATGAAGAATCGACATCACCATATGGTTTGATTCAAGCAAGTTGGTGTAATGTATAAAGCAATTTCTACAGATACTAAGAATGACTTCGCTGTTTTGATGTGCTGAACTTTGATTGAAGCACGTTGGTGTGATTGTCTTTAAGGGAAAATTTGTGATTGAATTAAGTTGGGTTGAATAATCAAAGTATGTGTTTGCAGTGGGTACGGACCGTCTCAGTTGGTCACATGGTTAGCATTTGGCATCATGTTTACATCATCATCTAAAACTATACAAACCTGAAGACTTGGGACTTATGTTTCTTTTTCTTTTCATTTGAGGCATTTATGCCTTCACGCATCTAATCATATGTATTGATTCTTTTTTTTTTAAAGATACTTAGCAGCGAGATAATTTTATGATGAAGTTATCAACCTCATCACCGTTTTTGTTCTTAAGAAAATGAACCAATTTAAAACAATAACTTATTTCTATGATTTTCTATTTCCGTATTTTTATTTTTGATTTGTTCCCCTCTGAGAACGTTCTTGTCTTTTTTGGTGTATGATTGATTACGAAGAACAGTCTAAATGCTTTAAGAAACAGCATAAATTTGCAATTTTCTCAACGTCTTGCTGGTGGAAACTGGAAAGGTCATCCTAAAATGGGCCAGAAGGCCCACAATCTCAACGAGATTAGAATGGCAAGTTTTCCAAGTCTAAACGAACTTTGGTACTTCAGTCATGTCCCTGTCATAACATTAAATTTATTGCACTGTAGTTGAAATGCCCGTACGGATTTAAATATATAAATCCTACAATTAGATTAATATATATGCCATAGAAGAAAGGAAAAAAAATTAATTTAATAAAACATAAAAAAGTTTGTGTTAAATAAAATAAGAGGAAGTGGTTGGAAGTCCAACCTCATGTGCCATGTGAAGCGATAGAAAGAGCACTGATAATCACTGATATTCCCACTGCCAAGACCTTTATGACGCTTGCGTATTTCATTTTGTTTCCCGTTTTCCCAAAAATTTCCAATGTCGTCTTTCCCATAATTAAGGTCATGGTCGGTGTGCTGGAGACGCCGACAATGCCGAAAATAAAGCATATTTTCCAACACTAATGGCTTTCGCGGAGTTTTTTTTTTTTTTTTTTTCTTGTTTCTGATTTCTTTAAATTTATTTGCAAATAAAAGTAAAAATTCTCATTCCAGTCCACTCATATATTGACATTAACTGTACTAAAACCTTATTAATTTAAACTTTTCAGCTCCAGTAATCCAATCACATATACATAAATCCCAGCGCTATTTCATGTAATGCATGAAAACTTCTATAAAAGAAACCCGTATAACTCCAGGGTGATTGCTCTGTTCTTGAGCTTTTTATATCAATAAGTTTGATCTTTTGTCAGGGGGGAACTTATCTATAATGAGTGGCTCTTTTCTCAAACTTTTCTGTATGTTACTGGTATTTTTATATCAATGAGTTTGATCTTTTGTTAGGGAACTTATATATAATGAGGGGCTCTTTTCTCAAATTTCTTTGTATGTTACTGGTATTTTTACTGCATATGCAATGCACTGAAGGTGAAGACATTAAGTGCATAGAGAATGAGAGACATGCACTTCTCGCTCTCAAACAAGGCCTCAAAGACAACTACGGCATGCTTTCTACGTGGCGACATGATCAAAATCAAGATTGTTGCCGGTGGAAAGGAGTTCAATGTAGCAACGGAACAGGTCATGTAGAAATGCTTGATCTTCATGGGCGAGGACATTCCGAGACAGGTATGGATAGATATTTGACAGGTTTAATTAATCCTTCATTGGTTCAGTTGCAGCATTTGACTTACTTAAACCTCAGTCAGAATGATTTCAATGGCATTCCCATCCCAGAGTTTATTGGAAACCTTAGCAAATTAAGGACCCTTGATCTCTCATTTGCTGGTTTTGCTAGAAATATCCCTCACCAACTTGGGATGCTTCTCAATTTACAATATCTGGATCTCTATCGAAACCCTTTGGATGGTGTGATCCCTTATCAACTTGAGAATCTTTCAAAACTGCGGCATCTTGATCTTAGTTTTACTCTTCTTGTTGGGCCAATTCCTCATCAGCTTAGTAACCTTTCAAGCTTGCAGTCCCTGAACCTTGGTAACAATGATGACCTCCAACTTTTTGAAGAGAACTCTACTGATACAGAGTGGCTGTCTAATCTCTCCTCTTTGCGATATCTTTATTTGAATGGAATGCCCGGACTCAATTATTCTAGTCATTGGCTGCAAATCATTAGCAAACTTCCCCATTTAAAAGAGCTAAGACTAAACCGGTGCAGTCTTTCAGATGCTAATCTTCTTTGGCCTTCTAATTCCCACTTGAATCTTTCTTCTTCCCTTGTTATCCTTGACCTCTCTGAGAATGACTTGGCATCATCAGCAATATTCTTGTGGATGTTAAACTTCACCTTTAATCTTCGTGAGCTTTACCTTCAAGATAACCACCTTGAAGGTCCTATTCCAGAAGGTTTTGGCAACACAATGAAATCTCTTGCATATGTTGATCTCACTAGCAACAAACTAAAAGGTCAAATTCCAAATTCTTTTGGAAATTTATGCAATTTGCAATCACTGTATCTATCTGACAACTTCCTGAGTGGAGAGCTTTCAGGCTTTGCTCAAAACGCTACTACGTGTTTTCAACATCCTTTAGGACATTTGGATTTCTCAGACAACCGAATTTGTGGCACGTTACCTGATCTTTCTAGGTTCCAATCTTTAAAGATGTTATTGATTTCGGGTAATCAATTACAAGGAATAATACCTGAAAGCTTTGGCTTGCTATCTGAGTTGGAAACTTTAGACCTCACAGGGAATTCTTTGGAAGGTGTGCTCTCTGAATCCCAATTTACTAATATCTCAAAATTAAAATCATTATACTTATCTGGTAATTTGTTAGCCATAAAATTTGATGCCAATTGGATTCCCTCTTTTCAATTGGAATATTTGTCTTTGGCATCTTGTAAATTGGGTCCTGCTTTTCCCAAATGGCTTGAAACTCAAAACGCACTTGATTCTCTTGATATTTCTCATGCTCAAATATCAGATACTGTTCCACATCAGTTTTGGCATTTGTTGTCAAAACTAGCATACCTGAATATGTCTCACAACAGTCTCAAAGGTACAATACCAGATTTGTCACTTCAGCTCAGTAACTATCCAGAAGTAACTTTAGAGTCAAATAACTTTGAAGGGTCAATTCCATCATTTTTTTTAAAAGCATGGAAGGTGTATCTCTCCAAGAATAGATTTACGGATTTTGTTGGGTTCCTATGTGCCAATATTCCTGCTGCAGCTTTGACTCTTCTGGATGCATCAAACAATCAATTAACAGGAGAACTACCTAATTGCTGGCACCATCTTCAATCAATTGAGATTCTTGATTTGAGCAATAATAAGTTTATTGGAAGCATTCCGACCACCATAGGTAATCTTGTTGAACTGAAAGCTTTGATTTTGCGGAACAATGGCCTAACTGGTAAACTGCCTTCCTCCTTGAAGAACTGCACCAATTTAGCCATGCTAGATGTGGGAGAAAATAATTTGTCCGGACCCATACCTTCATGGGTAGGGGAAAGCTTCAACCAATTAATTATACTGAGCTTACGAGGGAATCACTTCTACGGGAGTCTGCATTTGCACATTTGTTATTTAACAAATATTAAACTTTTTGATGTCTCAATGAACAACTTGACTGGAGGAATTCCAACATGCCTCAGCAATTTCACTGCAATGACTCAAGAGACTGTTGGCCTTAGTGAACCAGATTTTTATTGGCTCACAAGTGGTCCTGAATCTCGTTTACAAGTTCCGTATAGAGTATATGCATATTTGATGTGGAAAGGTGTTGAGAATCTGTTCAAGAATGCGGACTTACTACTAAATAGTATAGATCTCTCAAGCAATCATATAACCGGAGAAATACCAAAAGAGATTGGGTATTTGATTGGACTGGTTTCTCTGAATTTGTCGAGAAACAATTTGAGCGGAGAAATCATTACCGGATTTGGGAATTTGAAATCGTTAGAATTTCTGGATTTATCAAGAAATCATTTGGTCGGCAGAATTCCTCCCAGTCTTGCCCAAATTGATCGTCTCTCCCAATTAGATTTGTCAAACAACTGTCTCAGTGGAAGAATCCCAACTGGAACACAATTACAGAGCTTTAACATCTCCAGTTACGAAAGCAACCTGGATCTTTGTGGATTACCGCTTGATAGAAAGTGTCCAGGAGACGAGACGCCATCAACTCCCACGTTACATGTGTTTGATCAAGAAGCTGAAGATGCCAACTCATATTTCCTTGAATCATTTTATATGAGTTTGGGCTTAGGATTTGCCGTTGGATTTTGGGGACTTGTAGGCCCAATACTGTTCATACAGTCCTGGAGACATGCCTACATCAGGTTCCTAAACAAAGTGATTGATGGAATGAGGGAATTTTTCATATAACTTCTTGTAAAACTCATTTTAATAAACTTGGGTTAAGAAAAATAGGTACAAAAAAGGTAGTTGTTTTGTATTTTGTTTGCATTTTATTTTATAAAAGGTGGTTGTGTCTGCTTGAAACTAGTAAACCTATTTTTGAATGTAAGAAAATAATTTTAAATTATATTATTGGTCCTTACTTAAAAAAGGGTAAATAGTAAATTAATACCTTGTGTAACAAAATTACTAAAAATAATCAAGTTTGAGTACGACAAAATTGATGCCAAACACACTAAGTTATTGTTATAATTACCATTGAGGGTCAGAAGCTGATTTGAAAGGTGGAACCAACAGGCTATTTCATGGTGGCAATAAATGTGGCCAGGTGCCATGGGTGGCTTAGAAGGTAGGAACGTAACAATCATTGATTTTATTGTCATTTAAAAAGACTCAACTCTTTGATGCCTAAATGTACAAGTTGAGTGGAGAAATTCCAGCCTGCCTTAGAAATTTCACAGCAATGACTTAAGAGAGTGTTGGATTCAGAGAAACCAATTGGGGAGATTACACTAATGATTGCAAATTTGAAATAACTAAAATTTTCTAACTTGTCAGAGAAACCAATTTTTTGAGTGAAGTTCCTTCTAGTCTTGTACAAATTGACCTTCTCACTGTATTGTATGTGTCACACAACCACCTCTCCCTAACAATTCCAACTGGAAACACAACTACAAAGCTTCAATTCATGTAGTTATGCAACCGACCATGATTATTTATGGGACTAGGTTTTGTGACAGGATTCTGGAGATTCTTAGGCCTAACAATGTTATTTAACATACACGTGAGGTTCCAAAATATTTTGAATGAGGAAAGTCATAAGGCAATAATGACAAACACTATATGCTATATTTCACCCAAAAAAAAGAAACACAATATGCTATATATATTGGGGGAGGCTCTTACACGACTTTACGCGAGTTTTATTGATGATCACGGCAATGCAGCTTCACTTTCATCCAACTTAAGAGCAAATCTTATCAATAATCAATGAACATGATAATTATAATGTTTGACTGAATAGAAATATATAGTAAACAGGTACGTAGTTTACTTTCAGAAAAAAATTACTTAAATTTATTACAGTAAAATAACCTATACATAACTTCTAAATTTACTATATACAGTAGACCATGTAAACAATGCTCATCAAAATCCTTTGTACTATTGATCTATTTATGTTGATAATTTATACTATATATATATTGACATGAAAAATCTTTCGATATCTATTTTTCCCTTCATGTAATGAAATAATTTAAAAGTGTGACACTCAATAATTTTCTTAAATAAAAGTGTAAAATATTTTTGATATCTATTTTTCTTATATAATTTATGTAGAGGAACAAAGATGGTATGCAAAGAATTTGAGAAAACCATCATCCAGGGAAAGATAACAAGGAAATATTACCGTTGTAACTATTTAATCAAGCCTAATTCATTATTTTATACAGTAACTAAAAAAAACATATAACAATAAGATACTTTTAAAAATCAATTAAGAGAGGCAAATTAGGCATCTAAATTTTTTTATTTTGGATTATTTCTAGTATTTTTTTTTATCCACAGTCAAGAGATTAATCCTTCAAAAAACAAAAATTGCTGAAAAGAATAGTTCCCTTCTAAACAAACCTCCTTATATCTATTTTCTTATATGTAATATCAATAATTAGTAAAACGGAAACTTTCTTTTCTTTCAAAAATAACATGAAAGAATAGATTAGGAGAGATAGCCACCTAAATATGAAAAGGAAAACGCATATATATATATATATATATATATATATATATATATATATATATATCAAGACTGTTCTCATAGTTTCTTAAAACACAAAGCCAACAGATGTTTAGCAGAGAAATTTATCCAAAGGATGTAACAAAAGTAAATCATGTCTATTATCATCAACTAATGCTTAAAAAGGAACAAAGCTGTAGGTGTGTGTGCCAATGGCTTTTGCCATTGGAGCACCCGACTTCCTGAATGTCACGGTTCTTACCTTCCCTGTTCCCAAATTGAAAGCCAAAACTTTTATGCCTGGTTTGCAGAAAACCTGAAAGATCACCACCTTTAAATATTGATCAGTTAGAAAATCAACAGAAAGGATGATATGGCTCCTTGTTATGCTCAATTTGCTTAGCTCAATGCAGCTAATTCTGACCCATCCGACTAGCTGGTGCAAATTCTCCATTTCCCATGACTTCACCTCTCCAGCCCCAGTACTCCAACAGGTAACACCTAAATGATCTCCTATCTTAACAAGCTGACTCACATCTCCTATTTGCATGTCATCAATTTCCTTTGGCAACAAGAAGGTACGAATCATTGCAGTTTCACCATTAAGGTCAATTGCAACACCCTTTTTTTCAACATTATATTTGACGCTCCAATAAGTCACTCCACTAATACTGACAGACTTCCCCAGCAAACGAAATGGACATTTGGCAAGACAACAAAACCTCCATGAGGACTCATGGCTATCTACTGCCAAAGTGTACCAGTAAAAATAAGCCCCCGTAGCATCTGGAAGAGCGCATATTACCTGAAGTTTCCCATTCTGAGTACGCACAACCTTCGCACATTTGATGTCCCACGCAATTTGATTACAAATGTCCTCATAAATCCGTATGCAGAATTTGGGTACGGGGGGCAGCTTTTTCACTTGCAGAGTACTGGGATTCATGACATGAAAGGTCATAGGGAATTCTTGCAGCAGTAAAATGCCATCATTGCTGTCGCAGATTTGCCCTGGAAAAGGGGTCCGCTTATGTGCCAAGTTGGATTTCTTCTCTTCTATGGTGTAAAAGCTGGCCTCAAAATGGGGAGGCATCGTTTCTTGGATATAAAGTAAAGGCTTAGCTCGAAGCTGGTGCAATTTGACGAACTGTGGGTCACGAGGTATAGCAGCCCAACTCTTGCAAACACCTTTGATGCTGTTTTCCCAGAACTCCCCAGGAACTCTACTTAGAATATTGACTATGATTTCTTCAGAAAGAAAGGGTGTCGTCTCTCTTATGGCCGCAAATCTTTGACTTGGCTGCACCTGATTCGATCTGGTTCTCTTTCTTATGCAGTACATATTGTTAAAGATCTGGCTACCTAAACGCAGCCAATTAAACTTTCATCAGAAAATTTTTAATTTGATGAAATATCAAGGGAAGAACATCTAATGGTTATTTAAAGTTCTTAAGAGAATAACCCCATTGGAAATTACAGATTTGGTGAGAGTTTTAGAGGAAGGATTTTTTTTTTTAAGAATACTGAAAAAGTTATAATATAAAAATTGAACATAGGAGAAAGACAGTAAAATTAAGCTCAATTACTTGAGTCCTTAGGATTTCATATTTAATTCCATAAAACTTAGAATTACCTTTAATTGTTGACAATTATATGTCTCAAGAATCTTAAATGTTATTACTGTACATAGCTTATATAATTATCCTTTTGGATTTAGGAAAACTTAGAATGAAGGGAGGCTAACTAATTCTAAGAGCAAGGTCTCTCACTGAACTCAATAAAGATGTTAATACTTATAGATTGCATAACCAGACTAATTAACCCCCGTTAACAACCCTATGTAACAATAAGAAATACAAAACTACTCGACTTTGAGTATACCTAACTATAAGAAATACTAAACCACCCAACCGTGATTACCTAACAAAAAATAAGATACATACATTACATGTATTATCTTTCAAATTTCCATATAATTTGGAATATAATTAAGATATCTTTAATTATTGACAATTATATGTCTTAACTATCTTAGATGTCCGAATTTCCCATCAGAGACAAAAAATCTTAGATGTCTGAATTGTACATAACCCTATATAACCATAAGAAATATCATAAACACCCAACTACGATTTCCTGACCAAAAATAAAATACGTACACTGTACGCATTATATTTTAAATTTCCACAAAATTTGGAAGGTGTTTAATATATCTCTAATTATTGACAACTATTTGTTTTAACAATCTCAGATGTCAGAATTATACACAACCGTATATAACTATGATAAATACTAAAGCATTCGACTGTGATTACCTAATCAAAAATAGAATAACTATACATTGTATGTATTATCTTTTGTATAGCTAATCCGTCGATTGAAATAGAGCAGTAATATAATTATAGCTCTCTATTAAACACAAATGTCAAACTTATCAGTCTCCTAGGTGTTTTTAGAGGGTTCACCGATCACTCAAGATTTAGTGTACCTAAAAATTCTAAATACCTGGACGAAAGTACTGACTGTATACCAATACCATATACTCCACAAAATTGCAAGCAAAGCCAGCACTTCGTGAGAGTCATAGTAATTTTAGTTCAAGTCCCAGTGGCCAAGGATCGAATTATCCAACCCACCTAGAAATCTATCCACCCTGCAATGAGGATGGGGTTCGTGACAGTAAATCATAGAACTCTGGCATTTTGTCAATATCATCTATATATGTAGATAGATATATAGATCAAAGATCAATTCATTAACTCTCACTAAGCACAGGCTACAATTATGAAATTAAGCCACTTGAACATCCCCACAATTCAATAATAGAGTATATCTAGTCTCCAAGCAAATGATACTCAAGATAATGGATAATAAGCAAACTTCTAATTCTAATCCCTTGTTTACAGAACAGCAACAAACTCTATTGATTTATTAATAGTAGTTTTTCTGTAATTTGTCAACCAGAACATTTGCTTCACGTAAGGTATGCACAAATAAAAGTCTACCAAATCGCTTAAGTGCCATTGAACAATATAACGCAACTCTAGCTAAAAGCATAGGAGCAGAAAGAAAAAAGCAAAATTTTGGGTTACCTTGGCTTTGATTTTTCTTCCACAAGCATCAAAATCAACGTAGAACGAAGGAAATGGTAACTGGCGTACAGCGGCGCACCAAGACTTCATTTTTGAAAAAAACAGCCTCTTTATATACATGTTAATTTTAGTGACGAGGGGTGTAAAAAATATTTTAAAAAAAATTGTAATTTAGTGTTTTAGAAAGGGAAAAAATCTTAAGCTTCAGAAAATAATATTTTATTGAAGAAGTTTTTTTTTCTCGCATTATTACTCCTTCCGTACGTTTCTTTTTATTTGTCTGTACATAAATTTAGAAATTTATTAAAAGTCTTGATATTGAAAAAACTTTAAATTCTCTTATTAAAATATCCTTTAAATAAAAGAAAGTTTCACAAAGCATTTAGTAGAGATAATAATATTAGTATTATAAAATTGAAAGACAAAATTAATAGAGTCTTAGATTTAGAAAAGTAATAACTCAAAAAATAAATTTTCAAACAACATCTAATAATGAATGGGAAGAGTAAGAAAGTTTTAACTTTCAGGATAATAAATGAGAAAGGTAAAAATTTAAGAGTACCATATCAAGCTTTGAAAAAATTTTCAATACTAAAGAATTAGCAATTCTTCCTATTTGAAATGAAGATATGTGCTAAATTTTTCAATAATTTTAATTAATGGGTGGTCATAATTTCAAAAACAAGATATGAGCCTTCATTTTAATTAATGAAAAGAATACCTACTATTGTAAGACTAAAAGTTTTTCTAGAGCTTTAGATGATTTCTTATTTGTTCAAATCCTTCTGGGATCGTCTTGGTTTAGCTTAGCTATGCATCATAACTATAACATATACTGAATAGAGATCATCTAACTATCCACTTCAAAAGTTAGAGAATTTTTTAACTTTTGAAATCCTTGACTTTAAATGTATGTACTATAGAGCACTCAAAGCGAACAATTCGTGCTAACATTTGAAAGTTACAAAATAATAACAAGCCATTTGAATACCTTGGAACTTAGTAGCAGAGCCATGAAAGCTGATTCAAAAGAACAATTCAGTGTGTTATCTTGAAATTAACTCACAATAGAAGGTTTCACAGAAAATTTCATTTGAAAGTTACAGACTACCCACAAAAGCAATTGCTTGAATTTCGGTACAAATGCAAAGTTAGAAGACAATAGGATCTCCTGGGAACATCCATCCAATAAAATCAAAGATGATAAAACCAATAAAGAAGAAAAAAAAATGAAGTCACCATTAAATTTTTTTTATTGAATGGATTTGATTATTTAGGGAAAATATTGGAAAACGCATCAAACCTGATTAGAGAGAAGAAAGCAAAATGCTAGACTCAAGAGAAAGTATTAAATCTAACCACTTCGTTTTGATTTTAACTAAGTTAACTTTAAACGATGACTAAACAATTGTTTCATTTGAAGAATGGAGTAAAGTACACCCATAGAACAAAGTAGCAACGAAATAAGGGGAGAATATTATATATATATATATATATATATATATATAGACATCCTCTTTGATGAACTGTTTGATTAAGTTTAATAAAATATTTATGTAAAAAAAAGTATTTCTTATTACTCATCTTAGATATTAGATCATATGCGATGCATGAGTTTTTAATGTTTTAATGTTAGTTATAACAATTAACGGAAATTCTATTGCGCCACAACATTTTGCATGTAGAATATTCGCAAAACATGCTCATAATTATTGATTAATTACATTTTATAAACATTTTGCAACCAAAATGTTTATGTTAAATTTAGTTACTATAATATGACATCGATGATTTGTATAAAAATTATGACAATAAAATTATGTTTGTATCATTATTCAAATGATAAACATAAGAATCTAAATTAAACAATTGATATAATTGAAAATTCTAAATAACAAGTTGAAGGCAACAATATGTTGTATTTGTGGGTTTTTTTCCGCGTTTCTAACTTCGTTTCCACAAGCCTTTCGAAGTGTGTGTAAAATACAATCCTCACATTGCTTTGTGATAGTTTTAGTAAAATTTTTACAGTTATGCTATTTTTATAATTAAATTTTTATTTAAAAATTAAATTATTAAATTTATTAAATTTTCTAAATTCAATTGTAATACAAAATTTCACTTAATTAGATCATGTAGTTTTAATTAAGCGTGATATAACTTATAGAATGAAGGTAGTTCTCTTCAGGTGAGACTGCCCAACGGTCATAAAGATACTAAATCATTAAATATTTGGTCTCTTAATCTAATTTATAAAATTTAGTAAATTGATTATTCAAATAATTTTAAAAAATATATAAAAAATTTAATTTATAAAAAAATAAAAATTAAATAACTTACCCATCAAAGTGCACCTAAATCTAATTGGTTTTGCATACTACCATGTTCAATCCCGTTGGATGGACCTCTTGACCTACTTTATTTATCTTCATCTTCTTCGCCTTTGTGATTGTTAGGGTATTTTTATTTTTAAAATTAAAATTTATAAAAATTTTATTTAAAAAATGAATAATGATAGACACTATTTACTATATATATTGGGGGCGGCTTCTACATGAGTTTTCCCAAGCTTCATTGATGATCATGCCTATGCAGCATCACTTTCATGTGCTCCTTAATTATCTCATTATAATAAACTTTAGAGCAAATCTTATCAAGAATCAATAAATGTAACAATATTAATAAGGTATTAATGTAATTATTATTATTTATATTTTAAATTAAAAGATCTAATGTCAAATATTCAAATTTGAGTCTTGAAATATCCTTTGTTAGGATGGGCCTAAAATGACCTATCCTATATATGAATTAGTTTCATATTCAGTAAATGAGTGAAAATATCATGTGAAAAATTAAATAAAAAAAGAGAATTATAATGTTTGACTCAGCGAAATTATAATGTTTGACCGAGTAGAAATAGTATAAAGTTAATCAACTTTCAGAAGACCATATTACTTAAAATTATTACAGTAAAATATCCTATACGTAACTTCTAAATTTACTATAGAGCTACAGTAAATCATGTGAACTATGCTCATCAGAATCCTTTGTACTATTGATCTATTTACGTTGATAATTTGTACTATATATATATATATATATATATATATAGAAGTAAAAAATATTTCGATATCTATTTTTCCCTTCTTATAATGAAATAATTTAAAAGTATGACATACAATAATTTTTTCAATAACAATTAAAGTGTAAAGTATATCGATATCTATTTTTCTCTAATAGTTTATGCAGAGGAACAAAGATGGTAGGCAAAGGATTTGAGAAAAGCGTCATCCATGCAAAGATAACAAGGAAATATTACCGTCGTAACTATTAATAAAACCTAATTCACTGTTTTATACAATTCATCTAACATTACGTGCAAAGCTGCCTACCCGTCTTCTTGTCAGCAAATGAGGCAACGTGCCACCGCTGTGTCCAGTTTGTTTTGAAGAGGATGAGACCATTTTACACGGCCTGTGAGTTTGTAAGGAAGTTAAATATGTTTGGGGCGGGATTGGGAGTGACCAAAGAAAGACTGAGTTTTATGGAGGTGACCTACAGGTTTGGTGCAATTCCAACCTTAGTGACCATAGAGATATGGCTCGGGCACCTTAGACAGGAAAGGTCCCTTTATGACAACATGCTGGCCCATCTGGAATTGGAGAAACGGTACTATTCATGATCTTGATTTCCATAGACCCTCACATACTCAAGTTCTGATAAGGCAGTACCTACACGAGGTCAACAGGGCAATTCGTTCTCTCCTTTTTCACACTTCCGCACCATGCAACTAGATAGTTGGCAAGCTCCAACTGAAAACTGGATAAAGGTCAACGTTGACGCTGCAGGGAAAAGTCAAGTGGGCCCAGCAGGATGTGGGGGAGTGTTGAGGGGATCCCAAAGGCAATGGCTTGGAGGTTTTCAGTACTCAATAGGCATCACTAGGGCAGCTATTGCGGAGCAGTGGGCTATCTTAAAAGGCCTTGAGGTAGCTTGGCCTCTTAGCCATCGCAGGATCATCACAGAATCTGACTCCAAACTATCTATTTCGCTGGCTTCTTCTTCAAGTGAAGGATCAGGGATGTCTCACCTGCATACCCGAACTCGAGCATGGTTAAACAAAGCGCCCAACATGCCTTCGAAGGAGGTTGGCATATGCAGCTCCTCCATACAGCACCGCCAGGTCTTCGAAAGTATTTTTATCAAAAGACAGAATTGCTAAAATATAAAATTAATTTTAAATTTTTACTTAACTACTTAAATTTTTAAATAGTTAATTTTTTTATACAAAACTTATATAACCATTAATTTCTCAAATAAATAAAATTTCAACACATGTACTTTTATTTATATTTTAAATTTAAAAAATTTTTAAATTAAAATATAAAATCAATCTTAAATTTTTATTTAATAATTTAAATTTTAAATAATTAATTCTTTAATAAGAACGAAAATAGGCAAACCCTGGCTTATTGGGATAGTATAGTTCTTTGCTTTCTTTGGGCGTTTTGCCCCATTGTACTACCCAAAGAAAAAAAAAGACGTAATAGGACAAACTAGGCATATAAATATTTTGGACATCTACTTTTTTATAAATAATATAGATCATTAGATATTATTCAGGGTTAGGCAACAAAAAACCATTAGCAAAGCTGGAACTTTCTAATTTTTTTCAAAAATGATACGAAGAAATCGATTAGGAGAGGTACCCCACTAAATATGAAAAAGAAAACGCATATCATAATGTTCTCATACTTTCTTAAGACAGAAAAGCCAACAAATGTTTAGCTGAGAGATTAATCCAGAGGAAGGAACAAAAGTAAATCATGTCTATGATCAGGAACTAATGCTTAAAAACGAACAAGGCTGTAGGTGTGTGTGCCGATGGCTTTTGCCAGTGGAACGCCAGACTTCCTGAATGTCACGGTTCTTACCTTCCCTGTTCCCAAATTGAAAGCCAAAATTTTTATGTCTGGTTTGCAGAAAACTTGAAAGATCACCACCTTTAAATATTGATTAGTTAGAAAATCAACAGAAAGGATGATATCGCTCCTTGTTATGCTCAATTTGTTTAGTTTAGTGCCGCTAATTTTGACCCATCCTACTAGCTGGTGCAAATCCTCCATTTCCCATGACTTCACCTCTGCAGCCTCAGTACTCCAACAGGTAACACCCAAATGATCTCCTATCTTAACAAGCTGACTCTCATCCCCTCTTTGCATATTATCAAGTTCCTTTGGCAACAAGAAGGTACGAATCATTTTAGTTTCACCATTAAGGTCAATTGCAACACCCTTTTTTTCAACATCAGATATGAGGCTCCAATAAGTCACTCCGCCAATACGGACAGACTTCCCCAGCAAACGAAATGGACATTTGGCAAGACAACAAAACCTCCATGAGGACTCATGGCTATCTACTGCCAAAGTGTACCAGTAAAAATAAGCTCCCGTAGCATCTGGAACAGCGCATATTACCTTAAGTTTCCCATTCTGAGTACGCACAACCTTTGCACATTTGATGTCCCACGCAATTTGATCACAAATTTCCTCATCGCAGAATCTGGGTACGGGGGGCAGCCTTTTCACTTGCAGAGTACTGGGATTCATAACATGAAAGGTCATAGGGAATTCTTGCAGTAGTAAAATGCCATCATTACTGTCGCATATTTGGCCTGGAAAAGGGGACCGCTTATGTGCCAAGTTGGATTTCTTCTCTTCTATGGTGTAAAAGCTGGCCTCAAAATGGGGAGGCAACGTTTCTTGGATATAAAGTAAAGGCTTAGCACGAAGCTGGTGCAATTTGACGAACTGTGGATCACGAGGTATAGCAGCCCAACTCTTGCAAACACCTTTGATGCTGTTTTCCCAGAACTCCCCAGGAACTCTACTTAGAATATTGACTATGATTTCTTCAGAAAGAAAGGGTGCCGTCTCTCTTATGGCCGCAAATCTTTGACTTTGCTGCGCCTGATTGGCTCTGGTTCTCTTTCTTGTGCAGTACATATTGTTAAAGATCAGGCTACCTATACGTACTCAATTAAACTATCATCAGAAAATTTTTAATTTGATGAAATTTCAAGGAAAGAACATCTAATGGGGTTAAGGTACATACAATAAGAATAAGAAAAGTCTAATAAAATTCAACGTATTAGATCTATTTGTGAGAGTCCGAGGTTCTTTTTAATTCTCATACAATAAACATAGATTTCTCCTTTTTCAGATTGGTAAAAAAACTAAGTCAACTAGTTTGACTAAGAACAATATCAAGGTATACAGAGGGATTCACAAAGGGCAGTATAAATAATCTTAAATCAAATTTTCTGTTCAAAAGAGGGGAAAATTAAGATTTCCATTGTAAGTTTAACAATCTGAATACGAGATGGTCGTCCGTAACAAGGAAAGATAGTATTACATAAGAGGATGTTCTTGTTTGGCTTCACATGTTTAAGCTCGAAGGAGCAGTGATGAACGACAAGGAGTAGCAAATAGAAGCAAACAACTAATCTGGATTACCTTGGTTTTCGATCAACGATCCTCTGAGCAGAGTTGACGATGAAGGCGTTGTGTGTCTACAAACGCCGCCGCCCGCTCTTATCGGAATTCTCAAAAGGAATTTCGCCGGGCCAGAACTAGCACGGCGTAGTTTAAGGATTACGAAAAAGGCGGCGCGCTGAATCCCAACACTACAACAGCGCCGCCTTTAAACCGCGAAGAAAGCGTTCAAGAGACAGCCTCCCATAAGGGAGTAACTATTAGAACGAAACGGCCAAGAGAAGCAAACTCATAAACGTTATATGTAGTTTGCTATCTGCAAAAGAATTGCCTTAGCTTGGCCATAGATACAAGTACTCAACAGAAGAGAAAGACAAAGGGACACCCTCCTTTACGCTATAAATAATCTCTTGCATTGTTATATATGTTAAATTAATACTAGAGTATGAGTATTTAAAGTTTTTAAGAGAATAACACTATTGGAAATTACAGAATTGGTAAGAATTTTAGATATTGGATTTCATATTTAATTCTATAAAATTTAGATTTTATCTGTGATTGTTGACAATTACATGTCTTAATGATCTTAAATGTCATTACTGTACATAGCCTTAGTTATATTTTTTTGAATATAATTGAATTTAAGGTGGGAACTAGCTACTTCATTCTAGAGATAGGACATATAAAATTCAACAAAAACAAAAATATTTATAAATTACATACTAAAAGCACTTTAAATCAAGCCAGATTAACCATCCCCCATAGAGAACCCTATATAACTATAAGAAATATTAAATCACTCGACTGTAATTACCTAACAATAAGAAATACTAAACCACCCGACCATAACCAAAAGTAAAATACATACACTATATGTATTATCTTTCAAATTTCTATAAAATTTGGAAGGTAATTAAGATATCTTTAATTATTGACAATTGTGTGTCTTAACAATCTTAGATTCGGTACTGTACATACCCCTGTATAACTATAAGAAATACTAAACTACCCAACAATGATATGCTGACCAAAAATAAGATAGAAACACTGTATGTATTTATCTTCTAAATTTCCTTAAAATTTGGAAGGTGGTTATGATATAACAATCTTAGATGTCAGAATCGTACACAATCCTATATAACTATTAAAAAAATTACTAAAGCATTCGACTGCGATTACCTAACCAAAAATAAGATACATACGCTGCATGTTTTAACTTTTGCATCGCTAATCCGTTAAATGAAATAGAGTAGTAATATAATTATAGCTCTGTATTGAACACAATTGTCAAACTTATCATAGGCTCCTAGGTGTTTCTAGAGTATTCCCAGATCAAGCCAACAGTGGAAGGTGACATCATCACTCAAGATTTGGTGAACCTCAAAATGCTGAATACCTAGACGAAGGTACTGGCCGTGTACCAATACCATATACTTCCCCAAATGGCAAGAAAAGCCAGCACTTCGTGAGAGTCATAGTAATTTAAGGTCAAGTCCCAATGGCGAAGGATCGAATTATCCAACCCCCCACCTCGAAATCTACCCACCCTGCAATGAGGATGGGGTTCGTGCAGTAAATCACAGAGCTCTATGGCATTTTGTCAAATATCATCTATATATATAGATAGATATATAGATCAAAGATGATTTCATTAACCCTCACTAAGCACAGACTACAATTATGAAATTAAGCCAAATAGAGTATATCTAGTCTCCAAGCAATTAATACTCAAGATAGACGGATAATAATCAAACTTCTAATTCCAATCCCTGTTTACAGAAAAGTAACAAACTCTATTGATTTATTTATTTTTGCTTAATTTGTCAACCAGAACATTTTGCTTTCTGTAAGGTATGCGCAAATAAAACTTTATCAAATCGCTCAAGTTCATCCTCAATTTAATTTATTAAAATCAGATATATATATATATATATATATATATATATGTATATGGGTATTTATATATCTAGCAAATATTGGACAACATAACACTACTATAGTTGGAAGCATAAGAGTAGAAAGAAAAAATCAAAACTTTGGGTTACCTTGGCTTTGATTTTTCTTCCACGAGCCTCAAAATCAACAATAGAACGAAGGAAATGGTAACTGGTGTAGAGCTGCGCACCAAGAAGACTTCAATTTTGAGAGAGACAGACCCTCTTTATATACATGTTAATTTTAGTGTCGAGGAGAGTTAAAAATTAAAAAAAAAAATTGTAATTTAGCGCTTTGGAAAGGGCAAAAAAAAAATCTTCAACCTCAGAAATAACAATGTATTTGAGAAGTTTTTCTTGCATTATTACTCCTTCCGTTTCTTTTTACCAGTCTCTGCATAAATTAAGAAACTCATTGAAAGTCTTCAAATTGAAAGACTTTAATTTTCTTACTGAAATACCCTTTGAATAAAAGAAAGAAAGAGAATCTTCTTCACATAGAGATAATAAAACTAGTAGGGTATGGTAAAGTTGAAAAATAAATTTAATGCAATCCTTGTTTTAGGAAAATGATCATTAAATAAATTCTCAAACAACATTTAATCATGAACGCGGAGAATAATAAAGCTTTAACTTCTAAGATAATAAATAATGAAGATAAAAATGCAAGAATACCTTATCAAATTTTGAAAATGTTTTCAATACTACAGGAATAGAGATTCTTTCTATTTAAACTGAAGATATATGCTGAATTTGTCAATAATTTAAATTAATAAGTGTCGCAAATTCAAAATCAAGACATGAGCCTTCATTTTAAATGAAAGGAATACCTAATGCTGTAAAACTAAAAGTTTTTCTTGAACTTTAAATGGTTTCTGATTTGTTCAAATCCTTTTGGGATTGTCTTGGTTTAGCTATGCATCAACTATGGCATATACTAGATAAGGATTTAGAATGACTTCCTTTTACAGATTATTTTGTATTTAAAAATAAAAAATTACTTCCGATAAAAATTATTTCTTTTCAAAAAGTGATATGTGAATAAGAATTACTCTAACTGCATGAATGGGAAGTCAAAAAGCCCCTATCAACACATACTTCATCTTAAACTATGATATTTTTTTCTTGCCAAATCCCCGACTTTAAATCTATCTACTATAGAGCACTCAAAGCAAACAATTCGTGCTAACATTTGAAAGTTACAAAATAATAACATAAACCGTTTGAAAACCTAGGAGCTGAGTAACAAAGTTATGACAGTTGATTCAAAATAAAAATTCAGTGTGTTTTCTGGAAATTGACTCCATAATAATCATATCTGAAAGATACAAATTACCAATAAAAGCAATTGCTTGAATTTCGGTATAAATGCAAAGTTAAAAGAAAATAAGATCTCTTGGGAACATGCATCCAATAAAATCATAAATGATAAAACCAAGAAAGAAGAAAAAAAAGTTAAATCATCATTAACTTTTTCTATTGACTGGATTTGATTATTTATGGAAAATATTGGCAACGCACCAAGACTCATTAGCAAAGAAGAAAGCAAAATGCTAGACTCAAGAGAAAGTATAAAATCTAACCATTCGTTTTGATTTTTAAATATGTTAATTTTAATGATGACTAAACAATTGGTTCATTTGAAGAATGGAATAGAGTATACCCATAAAACAAAGAAGTGACGTAATAAGAGGAGAATATATATAGAAAGACAACCTTTTTTATACACTATATCTTGTATTATTATTTATCTTATATATTAATTTGATCGTATACAATGCATAGCTTTCTAAGATTTTAATGTTAGCTATAACAACTAACGAGAACTTCATAGCCACAACATTTTGGATATAGAATGCCCAAGTTCAAAACATGCCCATAATTATTGATTAATTGTGTTTTGTAAACATTTTTTAAGCAAAAACGTTTTGTCAGTATGTCACTTTTCAACAACCAAAGGTTATAAAAGAATGAAACCCTTAAAAGTTGATTAAAAATGAGTAGAACACTTAATTTTATATAGAATCTAGTATAATTTGAAACTCACCAAAAAAAACGTAAGATACCTTCAACTTCTCAAGACAGTTACATGCTTGACAACGATGTTAGAAATCGGTATTGCACGTACATAATCTTAATTAGATAGCTATATTTATGTAATAAAAGTAACTGTCTGTACTTATTTTCTTCACAGTCTGTATATTGCATTTAATTAAATTGACTCTATTTGAAATCAATTTAGGAGGAACTAGTTAAATTCAATTACTATCACATGACGATTTGTATACAAATTATGACAGTAAAAATGATGTATATATCATTATTCAAATAATAAACACAAGCATCTAACTCAAACAACTGATATACTTCAAAATCCTAAATACCAAAATGAAGGTAAGAATATGTTGTATTTGTGGGTTGTTTGTGTGTTTCTAATTTCGTTTCCACAAGGCTTCCTAAGTATGTGTGTGTAAAATACAATCCTCACGTTGCTTTGAGATAGTCCTAGTGTAATATTATTTTTATAAATAAAATTTGACTAATTTTTACTTAAAAAATTTAAATAATTACATTTATAATATATCTTATAGATTAAATTGTGGAACTTCTAATTAGATTTTTGGATCCTTTAATTTAGTATATAAAATTAAATAAATTTAGTCTACCAAGTTTTTAAAAACAAGAAGAGTTGGCCAATTACAACATTTTGCTTCATTGTGATTCTGCCTATTTAACAGTATTTTTTTTTTTCAACTTTTATACTATTTTTATTATAGCGTCAACTTAACACTTCTATTTAAACAAATTAATTAAGGGCTAACTTCGAATTTTCAAAGCAACCCTAATAGACCCATTTATTAACTATGATGAATAAGTCAATCGATTATTTTTAAACCTAATCCCAAATCTTACGAGTTACTCTTTTATTTTTTATTATATGTCACTTAAGGGAAACATACTAGAATTAAGAAATTCATTAAATAATTTTCAAATTAAAGGCGTTTACATTGTCAGTGTGACAGTGTAGCGAGAATATTGGTAGCAACCAACATGTGATAAAAAAATATGCCATTTTCATTGCCAATCCTCAATTTTTTCTTAAAAATACTCAATTTAATAGGAGCAAGAGAACAATCCTCTCTCAGAAACGCTCTAAACAACAAGAGTAAGAAAAGATCTTACAATTTCACAAAGAAGTCAACAATCTCATATTTTAACATGGTATTGATAATGAGATCACAAATCTCACCCAAGATTAATAACTATTCTTCCACGGGGCGAATAGAAATACCATGGTGCACAAATAAATAAACATAATGGACATCAATGATGCATGTACCAAAACAAACAAATATATCATTCAAATAAGAATAAGTTTAGGAGTTCATAACAATGAATAAACACAAGAGTAAAGATTAAAACTCCCACTAACCAAAACATCAAGAATTTAAAACACCCATATCAGAAACATGTCTTATGAAGATCACGAGCATAAGTCATTTCGTTAGGGGGCCAGCTAACATTAATTTAGTTTTAGTATGCCCAATTGTTAGGTTTCCTTTCTTCACAAGATCTTTGACAATCAAAAACTTCAACTCTAAATACTTAAACCCATTAGAAACTTTATTGTTATTTAAAAATAATAAAGTAGAGTTATTATCCCCAAAATTATAAGGGGCCTAGAAATAGAGTCAGCAACATGAAATTCAGAGATAAAATTTTTCAACCACACAACTTGAGTTGCAGCAGTAAAATAGGCAATGAATTGAGCATTTCATAGTGGAAGAAGCAATCATACTTTGCTTAGCGCCCTTCTATTATATTAATACTTCCAGCTAACATGAAAATGTATCCTAAGAAGTAGATTTCAAATCATCTGCACACCTAGCTAAATCTGAATCTAAGCACCCAAGTACCTCACGATCATCTACATGCCTATAAATAAGCTTATGTTCTTTTATTTTCTGCAGGTACCTCAACGTTTTTTTTTCAGCTATCCAATGCTTGTATTGTGAGTCTAAAAAATATTTGCTAAGAATCCCAACAATAAAGGCATATCTAAATGTCAGGCATTTACATTTGTGGCTATACTTCTACATGTTATAGTCTTAGACTTTCTCAGTATCAAACTAGTTCGTTAGAAGTGAATAAAATAAATAATACACAAGCTTTGTGCCGGCCACTTGTACCTCTCTTACTTATTTAAATGGATATATAAATGACCTTTAGAGTATTATACAGCTGAGATTTATTGGTTTCGTTTATCTCTATTGTAATTAATAAGGGCTCTTGCTAAATCCGTCACCCTTCATAATAAGTGCATATCTAGGCTTACAATCCAACATATTGAACCTGTCAAGTCATGGTCAATGTTTATAGAAAAGCAACAAATTTTATTGTTTTATTATTAGAATTTTGCCCAATTTGTCAGCCAGAACGTTTGCTATGCACAAATAAGACCCTAGCAAGTACCCCTAGCGTATCCGCAATTTGACTTATTAAAATCGTGTGTGTGTGTGCGCGCGTGTATTGTGGGGGGGGGGGGGGGGGGGGGGGGAATATATATTTATATACCTGGCAAATATTGGATGACATGATGCAACTCTAGCAAGAAGCATAAGAACACAGAGAAAAAGGAAAACTTTAGGTTACCTTGGCTTTGATTTTGCATCCACAATCATCAAAATCAGCGATAAAATGAAAAAAGAAAATGGTAACTGGTGTAAGAGTGGCGCACCAAGAAGGCGTTATTTTTAAAAGAGGCAGACCCCCTTGATATACATGGTGATGTTAATTTTAGTGATGAGGAGAGTAAACAGTAAATAAAATATTGTAATTTTGTGCTGTCAAAACAGCCGAAAAAAAGTTCTTTAACCTCAGAAACTAAGGGCTTGTTTGATTTTTGTTCTGAAGAACAGTTTTTTGTTTTCAAAAAATAAAAGAATAAAAAACTTATTTGCAAACAATGTTTTGTTTCTTCTTATTTTCAGAATAGTTCCCAAATTTGTGTTTCGAGAATAGAAAATGGAGAACATCTCTAGCTTGTTTTTATTTTGGAAACACTTGTTTCAAGGTAGCATTTCTGTAATTAGACAATTTTATTAATAGCAATAGGGTAAATAGAGTAAACTTTCTCATTTTTCACTATCTTATCCGTACTCTGCAACTTTGCATCAACTAATGAGGTGATAAGAGAATTTCTAACAAAAACAAAATTCATCAAATAAGTTTTTTGCATTTTGAGGCTTGAAAATTGTTTTAAGAATGAATTTATCAAACAAATTTTTTTATATTTATTCCATGAAATGATTTTAAAAAATAATTCTAACAAATAATTTTTAAAAGTAAGAAAACAAAAATAGAATCAAACAGGTCCTAATATTATATTTAAAAGGTTTTTCTTATATTATTACTCTTTCTTTTTAACTGTCTAAACATAAATTAAGAAACTATTAAATAGTCTTGAAATTTAAAAAGTTTTAATTCTCTTACTAAAATATTATTTGAACCAAAGAAAGAAAGAATCTTTTTTGATAGGACATTTAATAGAGATAATAAAACCAATAGGATAAAGTTGGAAAACAAAACTAATACACTTAGTTTTTGGAAAATGACAATTGAAAATAAACAAGAACATAATTCTTAAATGACAATTAATAAGAGCATAATTCTTAAGTGACATTTAATATAAGAACATAATTCTTAAATGATATTTAATAAGAAACAGGGAGAGTAATAAAGTCTCGACTTTCGCCACAATAAATTGGAAATGTAAAAATGCATGAGTACCCCAAGAATTTTGAAAACTATAAGAGTAAGTATTTCTTTCATTTAAAATGAAGATATATGTTTAATTAATCAATAATTTTAATTAATAAATAATCACTAATTTAAAAATAAGATATATACCATTATTTTGAATAGAAAGAGTACAGCTATACCATGTAGGTCTGAAGATTTTTTTCTGTTTCTTTTTTTTTTTTTTTAATCCAGGCATTTCCATACCCTAATAGGATGAGACTAATTCTGAGCAAGACGAGAGCACAAGGGTTAAACCTCTAATCCAAGGTGTATAGCTACGAATTACAAGTATCTCTATCGCACAGATCGAACTTGCATTCGGATTCCCAACAACTCAGCCGCGTGCCACTGAGGCCACCTCGTTGGGTTAAACTGAAGTTTTTCTCAAACTAGATGGTTTCTGATTTGTTCAAATCCTTTTGAGATTCTCTTGGTGTAGCTTTGCGTCAACTGTGGCATATACTCCCTTCATCTTAAACTCTTTGGCACTTTTGAGTTCTGAAATCCTGGACTTTAAATCTATATAAAATAGACCACCCAAAGTAAACAATTCGTACTAGTATTTGAAAGTTACAAAATAATAACGTAAACCATTTGAAAACCTTGGAGGTGAGTAACAAGCCATGAAAGTTGACTCAAAAAAATAAAAATTCTGTGTTACTTTGAAATTGACTCCTTAATAGAAGGTTTCATAGAACAATTGTATTTGAAAGTTACAAATTACCAATAAAAACAATTGCTTGAATTTCGGTATAAATGCAAAGTTAGAAGAAAATAAGATCTTCTGGAAACATGCATGCAATAAAATCAAAGATGATAAAAATAAGAAAGAAAAAAAAATGTTAAATAATCAATAACTTTTTTCTTTGATTGGATTTTATTGTTTAGGGAAAATATTGGCAACGCACCAAAATTCATCAGCAAAGAAGAAGACAAAAAGCTAGGCTGAAGAGAAAGCATAAAATCTAACCATGTTCTTTGATTTTCAATTATGTTAATTTTAATTATGACTAAACAATTGGGTCTTTTGAAGAATGGAATAAAGTACAACCATAAAACATAGTAGCGACGAAATGAGAGGAGAATATTTATAGACACCCTTTTTCAAAAGAATGACACCCTTAAATTTTATTCAAAAAGAGTAAAACATTTAATTATAAAATCTAATATAATTTTAAACTTACCCAAAAATAAAGTAAAATACCTTTAACTACTCGAGAGAGTTACATGCTTGACAACGATGTTAGAAATCGGTATTGTACATAATCTTAGATAGTTATATATATATATATATATATATATATATATATGTAATAAAAGTAATTAAATGTACTTAATTTCTTTCACAATCTATATGTAAACTGTCAAATATATGCGGCAATTGAATTAAACTGACTATTTAAAATCATATTTAGTGGAAGTAGTTAAATTCACGCAACGATTTGTACAAAAATTATAAAATGAAAAAATTATGTATATATCGTTATTCAAATGATAAACACAAGCATCTAAATCAAACAACTAATATACTTGAAAATGCTATATACCAAGATGAAGGTAACACTATGTTGTATTTGTGGTTCTTTTGTGTGTTTCAAATTTCGTTTCCACAAGTCTTTCTAAGAATTTGTAAGATACAATTTCTCACACTGACCAATGATGAGCAGAACTGGCATGTAATATGGGCCGTCTCCTTGTGCTACCTCAGGAAATGGAGGTATGCCAGTTTACACGAGGCAAACTTTCAACGCCCCTCTGACCCCATACGGATTACCACCAGTTATATCAAGGCAATCCGTGACTCTTATAACCATGAAAATGCCCAAACCACCATTAATATGAGAGATACATGTATCCATTGGAACACCCCACGATGGGTAAAGCTAAATACTGATGGGGCCAGAAAGTCCAGTGGAGTAGCTGGTTGTTGTGGGAAGGGGGGGGTGGGGGGATTCTTAAAGATGAAAACAGAACATTTTTCAAGGTGTTTGTCCGCCACTGTGGTTCCTCTTCTGCATTCAAGGCAGAGGCATAGGTTGGTTTGGAAGGTCTTGAATATTAACTTGGAATACCGCATGGTGGAGATAGAATGTGATTCTCTTTCCTCAATTCAGCGGGTCCGCCATGAGCCAGGCCCTGAACAGCAACTAATTGGTTATATCCACTCCCACCTGAAAAAAAGTAGGCTAGTTTCTCTCACTCATACTCTTCGAGAACAAAACAGTTGTGCTGACTGGCTAGCTAATTATGCCATCACTCTCTCCTCTGGCATCACGTTTTAGACCTCCCGCCGAAGGATGTTGACTTCCTTCTTATATCCTCAAGGACGGTTGTTATCGGCCTGTGAGAGAGTAGTTCTTGCTTTTCCTTTCGGTCTTTGGGCTTTTTTTCCCTTGTAATAAAAAATTTAAAAAAAAAAAAAAAAAGACTTTATCAACATAGCCAACCCGCCAATGACCAATCTCTACAACTAGCATTGATACCTGATAGTAAATCATAAAACTCCGGCGCTTTGAGTCCGACACATGCATGAGCTCGGCATAATATATTTATGCAGCATGCTGCACCATTTTGTCCCTAGAACCATTATCTAGATCAAATCTGTGCACCTTTTTGTTGCACCAACAAAGCACAACTTTAAGACCAAAGTCCAACACAGTTCCCTGGCTCCAGCGAGAAGAGTTGGGGCATATTACAACTTTTGGCTTGATCGTCATTCCACCTATTTAAAATTGTCTTCTCCTTTTTTATTTTTTCAACTTTTACACTAGTTTTATTATGGCTTCAGCCTTAACATTTCTATTTAAACAAATTAATTAAGGGTTAACTTCGAATTTTCAAGGCAACTCTAATTCAACATATTTATTAACTGTGATGGATAAGTTGATCGATTATTTTTTAACCTGACCCCAAATTTTATAGTTACTCCTTTTATTTTTTTTATTATTTGTATTTAAAGAAAATGCACATAAATTAAGATATTTATTCACTAGTTTTGGAATTGAAAATTTTTTTAATTATCTTACTAAGTACCCCTTTTATAAAAGAAGGGAAAAGAATTAATCTTTTTCAACAAACATTTAATATAGATAATAAAACAAATAGAGTAAAGTTGAAAAATAAAATTAATGCAGTCTTAATTTGAAAAAAAAATAACAAGTAAAAACGGATAAGAAGAAAAAATCATAAAACAACAATCACTCAAAAGTCCTCATAGGATTGTAAATTCATGATTCCGAAGTAAGCTCTCAAATAGTTTCAACTTTCAAGAATTGAAGAGATGCTAAAGACACACAGAAAACTATGCGAGATGGATAACATCTATAATTCTTAAGGGACAGCGTTGGTTGTTGGACATTCTGCGATGTTGCATGGTTGATGATGTTGTCTAAAAATTTTGTTTAAAAACGATCAGACCCTCGACGACACTTGAAAATCATATCATGGAGACCAATGGTGCCATTATGGTCAGATATGATCATCGACACAAATTTCTTGAAATGCTTAGTTCTCCGATAATTTAAAGAATGTAGTATAAGAGTAAGGATATCTCTCCAGAGGTGCCTCCATCTTTTGGAGAGGACACAAGTCCTTACAGCGTCTAAGGTGTTCCAAAATGATAATATATGGAGTAAAACACAGTTAGGCAAATCGCTAAGCCTGTCTACGCCATCCGCCTCTCCATGCTTTGATTTCTTCATCTTCTCCTTCCATCTTCGTGTTGCGGCTGTTGGCCCCATGGCTTGCGATCTTCTCTTCCATCTTTGTGTTGCCTTCACTGACCTACAAACTTTGTTGAGTTATTGTTGGGTTTTTTACTTAAATGGGCCCCAATTGACAAAAAGAAAAGAAAAAAATGAAAGAATTATGTGATTTGAAAAAGGAAATTATTATACATAAGAATAGAAACTCTTGCCTGGAAAGAAAAAAATATATGATTTGATGGAGAAGAAAATGTGATTACAATTAGTTTTTAATTCTATATGAATTACTATTCTAAATTAATTTTTTTTTATTTTCTTCATCCTAGTAAAATTATTTTTATTGATTGTGATTGGCTTCTTAAATCTAATAGAATTAGTTTTTCTATTTACAAGGTTTTTCAAAATTATTTTCTATTTTATCTAAGCAGATTAAGATTAATAATAATGTATATAATTACTAAACCAAAGTATTTAACATTTTGATTTACAATATTACAATTATTTTTAATTTTTATTTTCTACTTTTAATGAAATTAGTTTTCGTTATGAAAATTATTTTTTGATTTTAATGAAATTATTTTTCCGGAATAAAAATCTGAAATAAAATTTACATTGAGAAATACACATTGAAATATCAAAATTGATAAACTGACAATAAAAGGTTACTTCTCAAAAATTGTGCTTCATACTTCATTTATAATTTGATAAATGAAATTTTGTATTTTTGAGAAATTAATTAAAATCATATGTATCTTTAAAATATACTATGCAAGTCAGATTGGTTCTTTAAAACGTTAACTAGTAGCATCTACGGACTAGCTCCGACACTCATTTGAGTCCCCTATATTACATAGATTTTCGTCACCCTTCTGCGTTGACAAGAAAAGTTACAATTGCAGAGAAGGATGAACAATTGTTACCTAACTGAGAATGGTCAGCGGAGATTTTGGTAGACTGTAGTGTCCATTGCAACAATCAACCAGAAACCATAAAGCATTTTCTTATCTCGTACAGTCACATGACTTATGTCTCATTTAATCGCATTTTCATGCCAACGAGTCCTCTCACATATGGAATATTCCCCGTATAGAATATTCTTCTATCACAGGCAACTGACAAAACACAACACGCTAGTAATTTAAGCCTAATATTTTTTTATGTATTTGTTTCGAGTTAACACAGTAACTTAATCAGCAGAACACAACACATCCATAATTTGTGCCTGACAATTTTCCTATGCCTTCATTTAGAGTGAATACATTCCACCTAACTCTCTGCATTTACAAAGCTATCTTCGAAACACCCCTTCTCTATCTACTTCTACGAAATCACATTTTTTTATCACTCCTAGTTTTTATGTTTTTTAATTTCAATTTTGGCCATATGTCTTTCAATGCATCTTTTTGGTACAAACTAACATTTTATAATTTTATAGTTTTTTTATCTGAATATAATTTTATAGTTTTGTAAGTATCTGATGTAATGTTTTTTCTTATTCCATATTATAGATTTTGTAAGTACTCGGAGTTTTATATTTTGAAATTAAGTTGTACACACATGGAATATTCTTCTATTACATAGCAAAGGTAACTAACATAGCACAACAAACTCATAATTTACACTTGATATTTTTCCTAGGCGTTTGTTTTGAGTTAGTATTGCCAACTAGCAAAATATAACACACCCTAGTATTTCTCCTATGCATTTGTTTCGAGTCAACATAGCCAATTAATTGGCAAAACACAACACACCCATAATTTAAGCCTAATATTTCCCCTATACATTAAAGTTAACACAATCACCTAAATCTATGTACGTTCACAAAACCACCTTCGTAAAACTTTATGTAGCTTTTAATTCCTGAACTTTTTCTCTGATAATTTATATTATTGAAGTTTAAAGAGCTTCTTAGCGTTGTCCAAATTGTTGAGTTAGCAACATTAGGGCTCATAAAAACTCTGCAATTACAACTTGGCTATGAACGCATCCCACCACCCTTTTGTCCAATAATTTGAGCCACCATCACCTTTGTTATATAACACTTTTAAAGGGAATTTGAAGCTTGATGAAGTGATCTTATTCTGTCAATTTTAAAAGTAGTCAAGCCACAACTTTTGCTCGACAGTTTCTGATCACTAAGACCACAGAAGGCAAAGCCGCCCAACTAAATGTTCTTTAAAGTGTTTATACAAAACAAAACAAATAGAATGGGTCTAGAATATTGCAAGCTCATCCAAATGTGGGACCCAAGGATTCGATCCACATCCAAATTTTTTTCAAATCCGGATAGCCTGACTTTGGATATCAAAGTGTAACAAGAGAAAGACTAAGGTGTAATGAAAGAAAGAATAATATAAAATTAAGAGAGTTAAAATATTAGAAAGAAAAAAAAAGTAATACTTATGGATAAAAATCACTTGCTGTTCCTTCTAATAGTATTTAAATAATATAAGCCTGCCTGTGATCCATCATTTTTATTTTCCTTTAACTTATAACTCTCTTCATTTTGCTCATTACAAAATTTCTCGGTTGTCCGCGTTTGTGAGTTTGATCATGGTTGAAATCTCTTTCAGTTTTCACCTAGCCTAAAAGCCTGATCTAGCAGGCCTGGAGGCTTGTAGGCCTTTTTTTAATTTGCACAGAACTAAATGGGCCAAGTGATGAGGCCCGACTTTGTAATCTATAAATAATAGGTCGGATTTGACATTTAACTTACATTGGGCTAATACGTGAGGCCCAAGTCAAAAACTTATTACGTAGACCTGACCTGTTTCTAATTTACGCCATTTTTTAGCAAAGGATAATTTAATCTATATCAAATTTATTTCTTTACATATAAATTTAAATATTAATGTTTATAAATATAATAGAATTAACTTAATTTGTTCATCAAGATTACATGTCCTAAATGGGCTAACATACAGAATGAAACAATGTAATTTGTTCATCAAGATTACATCTCCTAAATGGGCTCACATACAGAATGAAACAATGTTAAAGACAGTGATGAATAATTTAAAACATGCATATAATGTTGTTTTTCATTTATATGTAAGCATGTGAATTTTTTATTTTTATTTTTTTGGTTTTGGTTTGCTTATTATAGTAGAAACATAAGAGGTAAGTTAAATGTGAGGCTTTTTGGTATCGATAGAATGATATAAATTAAAGAAATCAAGAAGGTAACTTTGTAATTTGAGTCCCATAAAATAAAAATATTGAAGGGAAGAAAAATGGAATAGGAACTGATGGTGAAGGGTACCTGAGAACTATGACAAAATTATCAAGAAATATTAGAAACCAAACAACAAATAGCGGTAAGAAATGCTCTTGTGAGTTATCTCCTGCGCATGCACACCACTCTATTCTATTCTAATGCATCTTTTTTTGTACAAACTGACATTTATATTTTTTGTAATTATTTAATGTAACATCTTTCTTATTATATTATCATAAATTTTGTAAGTACAAAAGGTTTTATATTTTGAAATTGTTTTTCTCATATGGACTACTGTTTTATCACATAGTAAAGATAACTAACAACATATAGCAAGCTCATAATTTAAGCATGATATTTCTCTTATGCATTCATTTTAAGTCAGTTTTATTAGCAAAATATAACACAGCCATAATTTAAGCTTAATATTTCTCCAATGCATTTGTTTCGCGTTAACACAATTCACCAAATTCTATATGCATTCACAAAACCACCTTCATGACCCCCTTACTCTATCTACTTTTACAAAACCACAATTTTTATTGCTCTTGGTTTTTACTTTGGCTATATGTATTCTAGTGCATCTCTTTTGAACAAACTAACATTTTATATTTTTGTAATTATTTGATATCACGTCTTTCTTATCCCATTATCATAAATTCTATAAGTACTGAGAGCATTATATTTTGAAGTAAATTTTTCCTGTACAAAATATTCATCTATCACTGAGTAAAGGTAATTGACAAAATATAGCATACCCATAATTTGAGCATGATATTTCTCCTTTTTAGGTCAACATCATCACCCAACTGATAAAACACAACATAGCCATAATTTAAGCCTCGTATTTTTTCTATGCATTTATTTCAAGTCAACATAGTCCACCTAATTTTATGTGCGTTCATAAAACCACAATCGTGACACCCTTACTCTATCTACTTCTACAAAATCAATTTTTTTATCGCTCTTGGTTTTTATTTTTCAATTTCAATTTTGGCCACATATATGTCAATGCATCATTTTTGTACAAACTAGCATTTTATATTTTTGTAATTATTTGATATAATGTCTTTCTCATTCCAATTTCATAAATTTTGTAAGTACTAAGAATATTTTATCACATAGTAAAGGTAATTGGTTAAATACAGTACATCCGTAATTTAAGCATAGTATTTCTCCTATGCCTTCGTTTTGAGTCATCATAATTACCTAATAGGCAAAACATAGCACACCCATAATTTAAACTTGATATTTCTCCAATAAATTCATCATAGTCACCAAACTGGCAGAACACAATATACCTATAATTTAAGCTTGATATTTCTTCTATGTGTTTCTTTCGAGTCAACACAATCACCTAACTCTGTGCATTCACAAAACCACTTTTGTAACACCCCTACTCTATCTACTCCCTCAAAACCACATTTTGGATCACTCCTGATTTTTATTTTTCAGTTTTTATTTTGGCCATATGTAAATGTTTCTCTAAGAAAGTTTAATGGTCAAGCAATTAGTTGTTCTTGGTAAATTTGGGACATTGAATAGGGAATACTAAACAAGTGGTTAGGAAATCATATAGTTGAAGTTCCAATATTTAAGGATATATTGAAATTAGGTTTAATAATTCTGAATTTCATATTTTATATCTTTTTTGAGATATTTATTATGCTTTTAGAATTTGCATTCTATTCTATATAGTATTTTTAATAAATTGAAAAATAATTAAATAAAACTCTTCTCAATTCTTTAGTTTTAACTTTGAGAATTCGAATTCTAAAAAGTGAGATTAAGAAGATGCATTTTACTTATAATAATCCATAATGTATTCCCACCACTACAATTCTCACCATTTCCACTATCATCATAATTATTTCAAGAAATTAAAAAATAATTAAATAAAACTTTACTCAATTCATAGGTCTTACCTCAAAGAATTCTAAATCTAAAATATGAGAATCTAAAATGTACTTAACTTTTCATTACCTTAAGCCATAATCCACTATTCCTATTATGAAGGGCACGCATATCTACTTTTTAGATAATTGGGTCTAATAAATTTATTAATTTTAAATTTTAAATTAAATATTTAATAAATTTGAACACGTGAGAATAATAACATGATAAAACTTGAGGCTCTCATACATATTTATTGAATAATTTATGCTATTGAAGTTTAAAGAGCTAATAAGCGTTTGTCCAAATGATTGAGTTAGCAACATAAGAGGTCATGAAACTCAGGAATTACAGCTTGGCTATATATGAATGCCTCCCACCCTTTGGTCCGATCATTTGCCCCACCATCACCTTTGTTAAATAACACTTTTTAAAGGGAATTTAAAGCTTGATGAAGTGATCTTATTCTGTAGTTTCAAAAGCAGTAAAGCAACAAGGTCCGCTCAATCAAAACCATTATTGTTGACGATGACAGCACTTTCTGATCACTAATACCACAAGAGGCAAAGCCTGCCAACTAAGTGTTCCTTAAAGTATATATACAAACAAATCAAATAGAATTCCTTAGGAATGTTTCAAGCACCCCCAAGTTTGGGGCCCAAGGATCCGATTTGCATCCAAATTTTTTTCGGATCAGGATATTCTAATTTAAAACACCAAAGTCAACAAGTGTAATAAAAAAATATTAATACAAAATTTTAAAAATAAAAAATTGATAAAAAAGTAATGTTCATAAATAAAAATTAATCTCTATTTTTTCTATGTTACCTTAAGTCCGAAAATTTTTCAAGAGATCCAAATCCTTTGTAATAATGAACGTTGTTGATATAATATAGAATGTAGGTTCTGGGCCACCCAAAAGTGGATGGCCAGAGACCGAAGCCAGTTTGTTTCCACGTTTTTTTATAGAATTATTGACCATATAATTAATTAGCGTGTGTAAATATGTCATTTTGCCAATACATGGGTCACCACATGCAATATTATTATGTGGGGAAGAAAAAGTAGCAAAAGAGAATCACGACATTTTGTCTCTTAGTTTGGCAAATCTCTAAAAAGAGAAACGTTGCACTGCCCATCACAAAATGCTTGTTTTAAAAAGCCATGAATGAAATAATTTACTTTTGAAAAATAAAAGAATTTGGAAGAATGTAATTTCAAATAATTAATTAAAAAAATTATCAGAACATTTTAAATGCGACGAAGACATATATTTGTTTAATTGTTTCTGGCTCTAACAAATTTAATTGCTAAGAAGAAATCAAATTTCGATTTCGATAGTTTGCACCTCAAAGTAAAAGAATTAGTTCAAATAAAAAGAAGCAAATTACGTTTCCAAAGATGAGATTTGTTAGTATCACAGTAATCTTTCTATTAGTTTTCTTGCATATATATTTGCATATTAATGTTTATAATTATAATAGAATTAACTTTTTTCATCAAGATCATATGTCCTAAAGGTGTTCACATAGAGTGTGAAAAATAGTTTGGGACAAAGATGAATAATACAGAACATGCATTAGGTTGTTTTTCATTCACATGTAAGCCAGTAAAAATTTTTTGCTTTTTTTCTTTTTTTTTGGTTGCTAATAATAGTAGAAAGATAACATGTTAGTTAAATGTGCAGCTTTTTGGTATCAACAAATTATTAATAAAATTAAAGAAATCTAGAGGGTAACTTTGTGATTTGAGTTTGCCATATTGTGATCCCATAAAGTCAAAATATTGAAGGGAAGAAAACAGGATTAGGAATTGATGGGGAAAGGTATTAATGGCGAAAGATACCTAAGAACCATGACATAATCTTCAACAAATATCCGAAACTAAATAACTAAACAAGCGGTAAAAAAACATTTACTTGTGAGTTATTGTGTGCACATGCATGCGCGTTACTCCTTTATTTCAATGCATCTTTTTTGTATAAATTGACATTTTATATTTTTGAAATTATCAATATAACGTCTTTTTAATCTCATTGTCATATATTTTGTAAATACCAAAAGTTTTATATTTTATAATTGAGTTTTCCCTCAATCACACGGTATAGGAAACAGCTAGAACACAACATGTTATTATTTAAGCGTAATATTTCACATATGCATATGTTTCGAGTCAATATGATAACCTAACTGGTAGAACATAGCACACCCATAATTTAAGCCTAATATTTCTCTTGCACATTCATTTCTGGTCAATACAGTCACTTAATCTTTATAAGTCTACAAAACCACCTTCGCAGCGACCCCTACTCTATCTATTTTCACAAAACCACATTTTGAAATTGAGTTTTTTTTTTATAGTAGTATTCCTCAATCACATAGTAACGGCAATTGGCATAACGCAGCACGCCTGTAATTTAAGCCTAATATTTCCCTTGTAAATTCATTTCAAGTTAACACAATCACCTAACTGGAAGGAAACAACATGCCCATAGTTTAAAGACTGATGAATAATTTAAAACAAGTATAATGTTGTTTTTCCATTTATATCAGCATGTGATTTTTTTTTTTTTTTTTTGCTTTTTCTAGTTCGGTAATTATAGTAGAAACATAAAAGGTGAGTTAAATATGGGGCTTTTTGGTATCAATAGATTTATTAAAATTAAAGAAATCAAGAGGGTAACTTTGTAATTTGAGTTGGCCAGACTTTGATCCCATAAAATAAAAATATTAAAGGGATGAAAACTGGAATAGGAATTGATGGTGAAGGGTACCAGAGAATTATGACAAAATCATTAAAAAGAAAAAAATCAGGAACAAAACAACCTAACAAGCGGTGAGAAAGCTTAATTATAAGTTATCTCACTCGTATTGGCACCACTCCCTTATTTCAATGCATCTTTTCTGTATAAACTGACATTTTTTATTTTGGTAATCATCTAATGTAACTTCTTTCTTATCCCAGTGTCATAAATTTTCCAAGTACTAAGTTTTATATTTCGAAATTAAATTTTTTGGTACGGAATATTTTCCAATCATATAATAAAGGTAACAGGTATAACACAACATGCCTGCAATTTAAGTCTGATATTTCACCAATCATACATTTCGAGTCAGCATGATCACCTAATTGGCAAAATACAACGTACCAGTAATTTAAGCCTAATACTTCTCCTATACATTTATTTTCAGTTAGAACAGTTACCTAACTTTATTTTAGTCCACAAAACCATCTTCTTAGACACCCCTACTCAATCTATTTCCATGAAACTTCATTTTGAAATTGAACTTTCTTGTATGGAATATTCCTGTACCACATAATAAAACTAACCGGTAGAACACAACACTTGTAATTCATGCCTGATATTTCTACTATACATTCGTTTTGAGTTAGCATGATTACTTAATTGGTAGAACACAACACGCCTAAAATTTAAGCATGATATTTCTCCTATGCATTAGTTTGGAGTCAGCACGCCTAACTGGTAGAACACGACACGCCCATAATTTAAACCTTATATTTCTCCAATACATTCGTTTCATGTCAACACACTTACCTAACTTTTTATATCCATCTACAAAACCAAGCTACCCTTACTCTATCTAGTTCCATAAAACCACATTTTGAGATTGAGTTTTTCCATATGAAATATTTCTCTATCATACAGTAAAAGTAATTGGTAAAACACAGCACACTCATTATTTAAACCTAATCCATATTTCTCTTATGCATTCATTTTAAGTCAGTACAAAACTCTGTGCGTCCACAAAACCACCTCTGTAGCTATTGCTGCTGTTTCTACTTCCACAATGCACTCCTTTTAATTTATTCCCTGTGGGGTAGCTTGGTTGGGTAATTGGGAATAACAATTTGCATTATTCTCCGAAGTTTTAGATTACAAAATAGCAAGACCCTACTTTAAATGCTACGCACAAGGCTGTTGCAATTTCAAATTTTGCATTTTCAGTAAATTCTGAGTCCTGACAATAGAGACAATTTCGTTGGCCAACTACGTATGGCTTTCATGGGACATGCGTAATCAAAGTTTTCAATTGGCTGTATAACGAAGAGCTTAAATTAAATCCATTAGATTTTTCGCTATCACTATCTGAATAAGTACCGGCATTTCTTTAAAGTAACTAAAGCATTTCAATTATTTTTAATAATTTTATTCACAGAGCAACACAACTGGTCAAAAAAAAATTTTATAGTGAATTAGTATCTACTCTTTGAAATGTCTGGGCTTTATGTATTGAGAGAATTATGTCATTGGCTCTTGCATAGAGAATCTTGATTAAATACCATTACTAACATAGAGAATTCTAGGCCATATAATTTATTTTGTGTGTGTAAACATGTAATTTTGCGCAGTACTTGTCACCGTTATCATGTAGGAAAGATAACTGGAAAGAAAAAGCAGCCGAGAAAAAGTAGAAAAAGAGAGTCACGAGATTTTGTCTCTTAGTGTGGCAAATCCCTGAAAAGAGAATTGGACATTGCAGTACTGCACTGCCCATCAGGAAATGCTTGTTTTAAAAAATAAACCATAGCTGATTGAGTATCAACAGAATTTAATATTAATGTGTATAAATTTGAGTTTTAAAAAATTTTTATTAAAAAATATTATTTACAATTCTTTCTTTAAATGAATATTAGTTTTACATTTAGTATTAATATATAGATACTTAAAAAATCTAAAAATACTATTAAAAAACAAAAAGGTTTGGAGGAATATAATTTAAAATAATTAACTAAAAATTATTAAAATATTTTAAAGACAAGGAAAAATTACGCTTTGCCCTTTAAATATATTGGTTTAATTGTATCTTGCTCTAACTAGTTTAATTTCAAAGAAGAAATCAGATTATGATTTCGATAGTTTGCACCTCAAAATAAAAGAAATTGGTTCAAATTAAAAAAAAAAAAAAGCAAATTACGTTGGTCTATCCAAAGATGAAATTTGTTAATACCACAATGATTTTTCTTTTAGTTTTTAAAAGTCACTTCGATTTTTAAAACTTAGATATATATATATATATATTTCTAAACATATATTCATAACCATTTATATAAGTAAAAGTATAAAATTATAAAACCTTAGAGTAACTCTTGAAATTAAAAAGATCATCAGATTGTTTATTCATTTACGAATGACGTACACAATATTACAAAATAAAAATAATAGCAATCAAATTTTCTAACGTTTAAATTATTAAAAATACCAGTAAAACTATAAATAATTGAAAAGATCAATATAATTTTATATACTATTAAAAATTGGTGTATCATCGGTGCTTTTTAATAATATGGCAACTAATACTTCTATACGTGAGTCATGATTCCTCAAAATTGCAATGGGCCCCATTTTAATGTGACAGTGTAAGAAGTGGGGCCTTTGGCCATGGGCACAAAATGTTGGCGTCTAGGCCGCAAAGTAAGCCATTGGATGTTGGAAGTTGGAACCCTCATGCTCCTTTTCTCTCTCATTTCTCTTTTTCATCATTCTAAGCTCTGGTGCGTCTCTTGCATCAAGGTTTCATTCACTTTTTTCGCCCCACTGCAAATCATACCAAATCCAATCAACAAAGTCGGCTTTCAAGCTGATCATGTTCCTATTGTTGTAATTCCCCAATAATTACAGCTCCATGCATTTTCCACTTTGTATTTTTTAACTTTTTCAACCTTATCACCCTTCTCATAACTCATCTTCTCCTATTCTCTCTTGGAAAAACATCTCCCACCAAATTAATATTATCAAATCCTTACACATCGCTTTTTTAATTTTTTTAAATAAAATTCTTCAAAAAATATTCCCTTATCCTTTGAAATTAATCTATTTTAAATTAGAAATTATTTTATAATAAATCTCTCTTAATAAAAATAATTTTAACTTTATATTTATATTAATAAATTATTACAAGATCTTTTCAGATGCAATTAATTTTCACAAAACGAATACTTTATTAGTTACAAACCACTTTCTTTCCACCAGTTTAAGGATTCTCTTCACTAAACATATTATCTCTATATTGTTTGAGTATTTAATGTCTGGATTAATATGACCCAAATAATTAATTTTGTAAGACAATTAAAAATTTCATAAACCAAACGCCTCCTTTGTGAATTGCGTGTATCTTGAAGCATGAAAATGTTTGGTAATGTTATCATAAAATTACTGTGAACGGCTTAATATACAAAAGCAGATGCACTTACGTTAAGAGAGAATATAATTAAAATAAAAAGCTGAAAATTTATTAATAGCTATTGATTATTGATGAGGAATTTAAATACTCTAGCAAAAAATGTGTAAGGCATTTGATGTATGGAGTTTACATTGGCAAATGAAATATACAAGAGAAATGTTGTTATCACTAAAAAGCTTGCAGAACATTTAAAAACTCAATATAAAATATTAAATTATTTTATTTTATAATTTAAATTGTGAGATATAATAAATTTAATGTTTTAAATTTTTTAAATAAAATTTTTATAAAATTTAGTTTATAGGAATAAAGAGATTGAATATATAATGGATGGGTAGTCCACCAACCTAATGCAAGTAGTTAGTTCCATTTGTATTAATTAAGCTTATGCTACTATACTTACGATTAAATTAAAGTTGTTGGTCCATAATAAGTCGTTGATAGTGATATGTTAATAATTTTTAACTTCTAACTAAAGGCATAGCAGTGTTTTTAGGGTTCTACGTCAAAACCTTGTTAGTAATATTTGTATTTATTCTAAAAGGGTTACAAGGATTTTAAAGTTTCTTTGGGCGTAACACAAAAGAAGAGTCTCTCAATATAACACCAAAGACTACACGTCAATGATGTCTGGCGCCATGTCGACATTTGGTGTGCATTTCCAGCTCCTTTAAATATTATATATTGGTTTGTACACATCGTACACATATAATTTATCTTTCAAATTAAGAAATCTTAAAAAAATAATTTAAATTAAGGATTAACTTATGCTTATATTTTAATATAAGGATCAAATGAACAGAGGCACACTCTAATTTAATTCTTATCTTAAATTAAATTATTATTAATTTAATCTTTATCATAAAATTAAAAATATTAATTTTTTCCAAATAATAGTATGGTTAACTTCGTGAAGAGAAACGTGTTTGGAGGATGATGCCAAAAAGTGGAAGAGAGTACAAAAGAAAAAGACGGTAACAGGCTAACAGCGATATGTGAATCGGCGGGTCCTACGCAGAGAGGAAGCCGGACGGAAGCAAGCAACCAAACAGGGGTTGCTCAACTAGCAAATCACAAAGACAACGGGTGGCCTTGGTCACTTTCAGTATGCTTGAACAAAAGCTAAGAACCATGCAACAACAGTACTAAAAGTCTTTAATCTCTTTATTCCCATAAATTTAATTTTATAAAAATTTATTTAAAAAATATTAATTATTAAATTTATTAAAATACACACAATTTTCTTATATTTTAAAGCATTTACAAATATTTTTTTATATATTTAATTTTTATACAAAATTCTTCAAAACTTAAAAAATATTATTAATATATTCCATCCATCTATTTTATTTTTAATTCAAGCAATCACAAAAGTTCCAAAAAATAATCAAACCCATGTTGACTAGCAGAAAATTTATAAAGCATCTCTCCAAAATTGAAATTTCTAAACGGGTTATTTACAATTCATAAAAAGTTAAAAAAAGTTAATTGTAACTTGTGTAAAAGTTAATGAGTATTTAATAAAGTTAATAATAAAGTATAAAAAAGTTATTTGCACTTATTAACTTAGGGTTTAATTAGTTTTTGGGGATTCCATAACTATATGGACAAAAAAATAGATAAAGAAATATAGTATAATATTTTATGAGTTTAAAATAAAATTTATATAAAAATTAAAAGTATATAAAAGTTATTTATAAACAAACTTGAATCGAAGAGAATTTTATATATTTTAATTTATTAAATTTATTAAATTATATAAATTAAATTATAAAATATATTATATTTTATAAAATATGAGCTATCTTTTTACTAGAAACTGACGTTTTTGTAAAGTTTAATATTTTTCAATGGTAATAAAAGTCAATAAAGTCAACGAACTGAAAAGACAGATATCCAAATCCGTATTTTCTTACCCTGATTGTAGTGCTATATTATTTGGTTCGGGAATTGCATTTGGCATATTGGCTACATCAATTATGCCAAGTTGTTTGATAAAGCTTCTGAATCGTTGATGCAACAAATGAGTTTGGAATTGATCGCACCAAAGAGATGAGTTTTTATATTTTTCTTCCAATATTTATTTATATACTTGCTAACTGCTCCAGATCTGTTCGTTAGTAGCTCATTATCTGCTTCTAATTTGCCCTCATCGACTTTTCCAATATGAGTATTAGATAATCATTACAAAAGACTTCAACAATAAGAAGACTCATGGAAAACAAAGTTTAGTGAGATCAAAATGGATAGATACATAAAATATAAGGTAAATTATTGTTGATTAAAATTAATATAAATTATTATAAATTATACTTAAACAAATAAATTTAAAATAATTTTTTAATTATCAATAATGATTTGCTTGCATTTTTATCATATGATAAAAGTGTAGATAGAGGAATCAAATCCAACTAATATGTGCTTTAACGCCATTATACATTTCATAGGTCTTATGTAGCTTCAGCCTTTTATTGATTTAAAGAGATGTTCAATACGGTATCATCTTCCAAGCATTTTGGATTGCCTAATATCTTATATATTTAAATACTACTAGACTTGTGTATTTAATAGATAGGCATTCAAAATGCAATTTTACGAGGATTTTGATCATAAAGGAGCAAGGGCCTTAGGTGGAACACCCTTAGAATTAAGAGTATGTACTTCACATAGGGGTGTCACAGCTGAGTGGCTTCTTATTCTATAAAGACTTACAATTAAATGAAATGAGATAGATTATAATTATAATGAGTTAAAAAATATTAATTTAAATTTATTCTTAGATAGGATAAGATAAATTAAATTATAAGTTAATATATTTTTATATATAAAAATAAAAATTAATCTATATTTATTGCACCTCATATGTTAAATAAAATATATATACGTGATCATGATTTGTATAAAGGCTCGAGTTGATAGTTCTAATTTAAGAGATAGAAATGTTTTAATTTTTATTTTTAGATATTAGAATATCATTCGTGAAAAATAAAAATAAGATTAAAAAAATTATTAATAAAAAAATAAAACTTATTTATTAGATTTAAATATAAGATAATTAAAGATAAAAAAATTATCAAACTTAAAATATAAAGACTTTAAAATCTCAAATCCGCATTTATGAAATGTATTTAGCAAAGAATCCGCATTTGTTTCAGGAAGCACTACATCTTCTGGATTGCTTTCTAAATTGGCGTGAGCATGCCACCTTTGCGTTGCAAGCGCCACCATATCTTCCCTTCCCGCCCACGTACACGCCACCACAACATTATCACACTCCCGTGCGGGCCACCCCACCCAACAAACCCCCCTCTCCCCCTTCTCTCTCACCGAACCGAAAAACAAATAAGGACCTTTTTGTCATTTTACCATTTATTGCGACCTTAACCCGACATTCACGATTTGCCCCTTTGAAACTGCCTCCTCCCAAATGCATACAAATACACAAGAGAAAATTAATAAAATCATTATTGATCTCACTTTTTAAAAATTAAAAAAAAATATTTATTGGGCTTTGGAAATGTCCTCTCAATTCTGTTCAATCTCTCAGGGTCAGGGGAGTTTCTGCTTTTTCGTATATAAATAAATACTTTTTCTAATTTTCTCGCTCTTTCCTCTTCTTTGACTAGTTGTACTTTTATAGTCTCCGATTCCCTCTTTTTCACGGTTTTTCTTCTCTCTCTCCTCTGTCTCCCCGACCCTGTTGCCCCGCTTCGGCGACGCCGGAACCTGCATTTGTTGCCGGAATTCCTCTTCGCGTAACCCGTTGAAAAGTGGGCCACCGTCGCCTTCCCCAGCAACTGCTTCTACAGGGTCGTAAAACCGGGGTTTTTCCGGTCCAACTCAGTCCGTGAGTTGAAGAACTGCTTGCTTTGACTTGGAATTGTCAATGGAGTTGCTGGGCTTTTGGGTTCTCGCAAGAGGAACAGATCTGCGAGGCTTTGTGTGTTCTAGAGCGTGAAAAAAGAACTGGGTTTGTTTGAGAAAGAGAAGAGAGAGGTTTCGGTTGGATGTGGAAGTGAATGGTAGTGGACGGAAGAGGTTGGAGTTTTCTATGATGACCGGTGCTCCGGCCAGCGATCGCAGAGGGTGGTGGCGTTTTGGTCAATCTCGCACATGGAATGGCAGATCTTGCTAGCTACGGGAATGCCGACCGTGACATCGAGCAGGTGCCTCTCTTTCTGGTGGTTACAAATTTGGCGTTAAAGTTTTAGTTTTTTGCTTTAATCCTCCTTCAATTTGCTTGCTTTGGCTTCAATTTACATTTTTCATTTGGTTTCTGAAAATAAGGGAAATGGGGTTCTCCTTTTTCGCTCTTTCTCTTGGTTTAAGGCAACTTTGTTGGCTAAGAGTATTTAGGATCAAGTATGACTATTCGTTGTTTAGACTACTTGGGAAATTTGCGAATTGGGATTGGAAATGAAATACCGGTTGAGAAAGAGGGGAAATAAAAATATGGAGGCGCAAGTATAGCCGGATAATACATGTATTGGGTCTATTTTGATTTTTGAAAATAAGGATAGAAATTTGTGTTGAGAATTACATATTGTTCCCGTTAAAAGAGGTGACGTGTTCGACTCTTTTGGAGAAGAGGGGTTGATAAAGTGTTTTAATGTTTTATTGTTGGGATAAAACGGGGATTCTCAATATGCAATGATACAGCATGCCTGTTTGTGTGTTTGAATCTATGCATTATGGGGGAAAGTAATTTTGTCCAGTGGTCGACATCTCTTGATGACTTCTTTTGATGATAAAATGTCGGTCATGAGCGGGAGAACTCTGAATCAGAACTCATCCAGTGAAATAGAGCCAGCGACCAATGCCAGTCGATTGAAGCTATAATTGCTGATTCACTGCTTTATTTATCTAAAAGATTGAAGATCTATACAACAGTGGTTGAGCCTAGTAACTTTTGTTCCTATAAATATCTGTAGCTAGTACAACTTCTCCAACCTTCAGTGTATAGTCTGTTTGGTAGCAGGGGGAAAGGGGGGACAGGGAGGGGAACTGAAGTGAAAGCTAATTAAAATTATAAAGCACTTCCTCAATTCCTTTTATATTCTTTTTCTCCCAAACAGGGCCTTAGGTGCAAATATTAAAAGGAAAAGAGAGTTGAATGCTCTTATGGTAGACAGAATTTTGCAAAGCTTTATTACACTTCACTTGTAATAGACGATGGCTTAGATTATTCTTTTAACTCATTCCTCTGAAAATCTGCAGAATTCTTATGTTCATATTTTTCTTTCTGTTTGATTTTTCCTGTGCCTTTTTGTGTTTTGTTTGTGTACTGTAGGCGTTGATTGCTTTGAAAAAAGGTGCTCAACTGCTTAAATATGGTCGTAAGGGAAAGCCCAAGTTTTGTCCTTTCAGACTTTCAAGTGTAAGTTAAATGAAAGCTTTTTCAGGAAGATTTTTTATTTGACAGAATCTATTTGTTTTGCTTAATAGTTTCCTGGTTGGACAGTACTTCACTGATTAATATGATAAATTATTGAGTAAATTACATCTCTTCCCTCAAGGTATTATGATATAGCGCTGAACTCCATTTGCCTCGCATATGAACACTTCATCTCACTTGCCCATTTGACTTTAACGGAAAACTCAGTCAATGGTTTAAGATAACTCTACCTGACTAATAAATAAAATTATAATTGCAAAAGTAACCATGGTAGGCGTTAGGAGAGAGAAAGAGAGGTAAGTGTTTCTTCATTTCCTCATACTTAGCAAAGAGTGATCAATTTCTTACCTTCACACACTCCCAAATTGTGAAATTTTCTCTCAACAAAGTAAAGAAACAATGTTGTGGGGAGGAAAAGAGGCAATAGCTGGAAGAGAAAGAACAAGATCGTAATCAGAAGAGGGAACGGTAGCAAGAGAGAGAAGAAGAGGTTCAGCTAGAGCCATATTGTGCAAACAGGGAGAACATCATTTCTGACACAGTACAGCCTCTGTTCGTCTCATACTAATGGTATGGGTTTGGAACAATAATGGTTCTTCTACAGTTCTACCCACAAGCTTATAGCTTTGTAAAAGTTTTAGCTGGCTCTTTGAGATTTTAAATTTCATAAATAACAAATTATGCTAATTAGATTTGACACCCATTTTATTGTCACTTCTTTTAGAACTTGTATCATTTTCATCTTTCATTATTAAGAGAATAATACAGAATGAAAAATGAAACTGCACAGGACTCTCAACTTGCAAAGCTTCTTCCTTCAAGGTCATCGTCAAGCCAATACCGATCATGTTCTATAACCAAATTACACTGCCTTGGTCCTACCTACACTCAAAAGCTATGCCCTTATCAATAATTGTACCACCTAACATAGTATTAAAGAATGGAAAATTTGTTTATTCTACAAAAGCATGGCATAGCTGCAAGAAAGAAGGTGATAGGTGAGGGTGGGGTGGGATTTGAGTAGAGGTAATCAAAATAAAAAAGACAGCTGATACGATGTAGGTCTCAAAAGAGTCAATTAGATGCCTTGATACCCTTAATATGAATAATTTAATGTTTTAAACATGGTTAAAAAGCATATTCCATTAGAATGTGTTAGTATTTCTGTTAATTAGCAAGTCAATATGAAGTGGAGTGTCATATAAGCAAACATCAAGGTGGGGGAGTGTAATTTACTCTAAATTATTTTTAGAACAATTTTACATGTATATTGATGTTGTACGCACAACATAGTATCAAAAGAGTTTATATTTTATTTTTGATATTTTTGTGTGCCCTGATTTTGCAAGGAGAGTGCTCGTTTTGAGGTCTTTTTTTTTTCCTGGTTTTTTAGAGAGGAGTAATGTGCATTATTGAATTGTGGATGGTATTCAGTAGATTGAATTTTAGAATGGTTTTGGTGGTCATCACTTTGATTAAATTTATAGTGCAAACTTTATACATTAGTCTTTAAGTTTATATTACTGATAAATAACAAATTAAGTTGAAAAATTACCAAAATTATTTTCCTTTAAACTTTATGAAAAATTATGTTGTAAAATTGACATTTGAAGATTACAACAACCTTATTGCGAGGGCTTATGGCACTACCTCTGTGTGAGAACAAGTTTGTTTAGAGAAATGAGATTTGGTATGACCATGAAATCATGAATGCATGACTTATCAATCGAACTAGATTCGGAGTTGCTTGATAGAAATTGTACTACTAAGCTAAAAATTTGGTGCACAGTCAAAAATAGATAATAGCAAGTGGGCCTATCACTAGTGTCATTAGTGTGGGGGCAACATCTAATATTTTGGTTTTAGACTTTCTTAAATTAATGTTCATTTGCTTGACTTTTATACCCTGCCCCTCATATGTTCATGCCCTTTTTCTTCCTTTTTTTTTTTTTTTTTTTTTTTTACGTTTTTCCATTTTTTGCTTTACTGCATAAGAACTTGATGATCCCAATCTCTTTAGTATGCATTATGTACAATTCTATTAGATTGCAGGTCATTGTTTATTACTACTTTGAATATTTTTTATTAAGCCAAAAATGTTAGATTGTGTTAATAACATATCTATATTTTTTAACTCAAAAAGTCCAATATATATTGTTGTAATTATAATTGAGAACATAGGAGAAATATGTCATGTTAAGTAATTACATAGGCCACCACATACGCCACCTCCCTACTTTTAAGGAACTTATAATTTTTAACAAATTACAATTTACAGTCAGTTTTTATTCATTTTTAAGTTTGACACAAAAATATATTTTATAAATTTTTTAAATTATTTTCTCTTCATACCTGCCAAGTTGGTGTTTTCTACAAGTTCTCAAAATTGGGATTTGAACTTTTTTAAATTTTCCCATGATGTAGTGGGCTCAGAGTTATAATAATTCTGTATTCTCTGGATCGGTACTGTGATTTTTTATTTGGTTTCTTCTAGGAGTACCTGTCAATTTGAACCCTTTTGATGCCATAGTTCAGGTTTCATATAATCGGTGGAGCCATAATCATAATCAATGATTAAATTAAATGGAAAAGAGGTAAACAAAAATCTTTTTGTTAAGCTCAGGTCAGATTTACTGATTTATTATTGGTTGGTATAATCTCCTCGCTTTCAATGCTAACTAGCATTGATATATTAGCTTGATTGCTGGACACATAGTTTTATTAATAACTTCTTAAAGAATGCATCTATTTTTGCTTACATGGTTGTAGACTATGAACTTATCAATAGTATATTATTGGCTTGAGTTCCTTATATATGTGCTTAAAAGAATATTTGAAAATTACAGGATGAATCATCTTTAATTTGGATTTCAAGTAGTGGAGAAAGAAGTCTAAAGCTATCTTCAGTCTCAAGGATTATTCCTGGACAAAGAACCGTATGATCTCTGTTACAAGTCTCACATCGGTTCCACAAGTAATTGTAGAATGATACTTAAGTCTAAAAGGCTCTCTCTCCTAACAAGTTGGTCTTTTGGGTTGAGTTTCCCCCTAGGCTGGAGTCCTAAATTGGTGCTTTCATTGAGATTTAGTGCAACATGGATTTATTGAAAAGGGCTACTTGGTGCTTGATAAAGTCTGGAGTGAAGCTGTCCAAAGGGGAAAAAGGCTACCTAGTACCAAGAAGGATCTAGAGTGAAAGTCGCCTATGGTTGTCCAATTGCTCAAGAGGTAGGCAATGTTACAAGTCATACATTGGTTCCACAAGCAATTGTGAACTGATACTTAAACTCAAGAGGCTATCTCTATTATCTCCTAACAAGCTGGTCTTCTGGGTTGAGCTTTTCTCTTGAGCTGTAGTCTTAACATTGGTACTTTTGTTGAGAGTCGAACTCAAGCCCGCAAGTGTTAGGACTTAAGTTCAAGAGAAGGGCTCAGTCCAAAAGACTAACTTGTTAGGAGAGAGAGCCTCGTAGGCTTAAGTACTGTTTTACAATTGCTTGTAAAATTGATATAGGACTCGTAACATTGCCCACCTCTTAAGAAGTTGAACGTCCGCAAATTGTTTACTTTGGACTATTCTTGCCACCAGATAACCCTTTTCCCCTTGGACAACTTCACTTTGGATCTTATCAAGCACCAGGTAACTCTTTTCCATGTTGCATCAACTTTTAATGAAAGTACTAATATTAGGACTCAAACCCAAGAAGAGTGTTCAACTTAGAAGAACGACTTGTTAAGAGAGAGCCTCTTAGACTTAAATATGATTCCACAAGTGCTTTTGGGACTCATAACAATCTCTATACTTCTTTTTACATCATGCAATTGCATTGTCATTCATTTTGATGAACTAAGTGGTTTGTATTAGTTGTTTCATGGACTTAATTATCTATTTTTGTTTTTCACTTTATCTTTTGGCAGGCTGTTTTCCAACGTTATCTGTGTCCTGAGAAGGATTATCTGTCTTTTTCACTTATATACAACAACGGGAAGCAGTCCCTTGATTTGGTAAGTGATGAGTTCTAAAATTGTGTAGAAAAATGTATATTTGTTTCTATTTTCTGCAATTTTGATGGTCATGGTAATATTTTGGATTGTTGTTCAGATTTGCAAGGACAAAGTTGAGGCAGAGGTGTGGATTGCTGGGCTCAAAGCACTGTTAACTTCCGGTCAAGGTGGGCGGTCCAAAATTGATGGATGGAGTGATGGGGCCCTCTGTCTTGATGTAATATTCTCCTACTTGTCGTCTTTGTAGTTAGTTTTATTGCACTTGTAATATGTTTCTTGAAGTTTGATCCCCATAGTGGAAGAGATGATAGATCTTAGTCTTGAGCTAATAGTTTAGTGTTTTATCAAAGTTGCTGGGATAAATGTCTTGGATAAGTCAAGACAGATAACTATTTGCTTAGAGGAATGATCTATTGCTTCCTCAAACGAAAACTATCGTCATTTTTTTTTTTAATAATAGTAATTCTCATCCTGAATGGAGGGGTAGTGGAGTTTTACCTAGACATTGTCTAGCTCACTTTGTCATTCACTCATCAGGTGATGACAGATAGGAGTAATTGATTGTAGTGATATGCTTATTTTGATTCCTCTATGGTGATATTTTTTATTTTGAAGATGATGGACTGATTGTTTTAGAAGTTTATCAAATTTCCTGTATTGGATTCTGTGATTTAATACATGATCAGATGCATCTAATTTTTGTTGGCTGAATTTGCTTTCAGGATAACAGGGATCTGACATCAAATAGTCCTAGTGAAAGTTCAGTTAGTGTTTCACGGGATATTAGCTCTCCTTACACTTCTGTGAGTCTTAATCCATATACTTCTCCAAAGCCCTTTAGGCCTGAGAATACAGGGAATTCTGAAAGATCACATGCCCCATCAGATTCAACGAATATGCAAATAAAAGGATCTGGTTCAGATGCTTTTCGTGTAAGTGTTTCAAGTGCCCCTAGCACATCCAGTCATGGGTCTGCACCAGATGATTGTGATGCTCTGGGGGATGTATACATATGGGGGGAGGTTATCTGTGAGGACATTATGAAAGGTGGTGCTGATAGAAATGCCAGTTATTTCAGTCCAAGGGCAGATGTGCTTCTCCCCAGGCCACTGGAGTCCAATGTAGTTTTAGATGTGCATCATATAGCTTGTGGTGTTAAGCATTCTGCTTTAGTCACAAGGCAGGGTGAAGTTTTTACTTGGGGTGAAGAATCTGGAGGACGCCTTGGCCATGGTGTTGGTAAGAATGTGGTTCAACCTCGTTTAGTTGAAGCATTGGCTTCTACAACTGTTGATTTTGTTGCCTGTGGGGAGTTCCATACATGTGCTGTTACAATGACTGGAGAAATATATACCTGGGGTGATGGTACTCATTATGCTGGGATTCTTGGTCATGGCAATTATGTTAGTCATTGGATACCAAAGAGAATTGCAGGTCCACTTGAGGGTCTTCAAGTTGCTTTAGTCACTTGTGGTCCATGGCACACAGCCTTGGTAACTGCAACTGGGCAGCTCTTTACGTTTGGTGTTGGAACGTTTGGTGTCTTGGGCCATGGAAGTAGGGAAACTGTGTTGTATCCAAGAGAAGTAGAATCCTTATCAGGGTTGAGGACAATAGCTGTTGCATGTGGAGTGTGGCATACTGCAGCTGTTGTAGAGGTTATTGTGACACAATCTAGTGCAAGTGTATCATCCGGTAAATTGTTTACTTGGGGTGATGGAGACAAAAATCGCCTTGGACATGGAGACAAGGACGCCCGGCTAAAACCAACTTGTGTGTCTTTGCTTATTGATTACAATTTTCATAAAATTGCCTGTGGGCACAGTTTGACTGTTGGCTTGACAACATCAGGAAGAGTTTTTGCAATGGGAAGCACTGTTTATGGTCAGCTGGGGAATCCTCAGTCTGACGGAAAGGTGCCCTGCTTAGTTGAGGACAAACTTGCTGGAGAACCTGTTGAAGAAATTGCATGTGGTGCATATCATGTTGCAGTTTTAACATCTAAAAATGAAGTTTATACATGGGGAAAGGGTGCTAATGGGAGGTTGGGTCATGGAGACATTGAAGATCGTAAAACACCAACTTTGGTGGAAGCTTTGAAGGATAGACATGTGAAGTACATTGCATGTGGTTTAAACTACTCTGCTGCTATATGCCTTCATAAATGGGTATCTGGCGCTGAGCAATCTCAGTGCTCTGCTTGTAGACAGGCATTTGGATTTACTAGAAAGAGGCACAATTGTTATAATTGTGGACTTGTGCACTGCCATTCATGCAGTTCAAGGAAAGCATTAAGAGCAGCTTTGGCTCCAAATCCTGGCAAGCCATATCGTGTTTGTGATCCTTGTTATGCTAAATTAAACAAGGTAGCAGAAGCTGGCAATAATAATAGGAGGAATGCTATGCCTCGTTTGTCTGGTGAAAACAAGGACAAGTTTGACAAGGCTGAGATAAGATTGTCCAAGTCAGCTATTCCTTCTAATATGGATTTGATAAAACAGCTAGATACTAAGGCAGCCAAACAAGGAAAGAAGGCCGATACATTTTCCCTTGTTTGCACCTCACAGGCACCTTCTTTGCTACAGCTAAAAGATGTAGTCCTGTCTTCTGCAATTGATTTAAGACGAACAGTTCCAAGACCGGTTCTTACTTCATCTGGTGTAAGTTCTAGGTCTGTCTCTCCATTCTCTAGAAGACCAAGCCCCCCTCGTTCTGCCACACCTATTCCAACGGCATCAGGACTTTCCTTCTCCAAAAGTATTTCTGATAGTTTGAAGAAAACAAATGAACTTCTTGATCATGAAGTGCTGAAGTTACGGGCTCAGGTACATTATTTTTCCCCTCTTCTAAGGTGAATCAAGTAGCAATACTTAGCTGCATTGAGAGAAAGGCTATCCCCTTATTCCGATTAGTTCACTTCTATAGCGTTACATTTTGGTGAGCCATAACTATATCACTTTGCTTAAATGGCCAGAAAGTTAATTTCCTCTTTGTGCTTTTATGTCATCTTTACTTTCCAAGAAGTTGGATGTTGCATGTTAGAATAGTCTCAAGATAAATATAATTGAATTCTGGTTAGGTTGAGAGCCTTAGACGGAGATGTGAACTGCAAGAGTTAGAGCTTCAAAGGGCAGCCAGGAAAGCTCAAGAAGCTATGGCGCAGGCTGCTGAGGAATCTGCTAAAACTAAAGCTGCTAAAGAAGTTATAAAGTCACTTACTGCACAGGTTATTTTCTAATAAATTTACTTCTCTTGGAACCATATGTCTTGGCAAGTGTTTAATTAAATTAATTTTCATGTTGTATTTTATCAGTAGTAACATAATGTATGGGGTGTCAAGATTTCTTTCTCAAGTCATTTGAGTGATGTGAATCTTTTGAATAAATTATCTATTGAATTGAAATTCTATCCTACACAAATTGCTACTTTTATTGAGTTTTATGATTGATTTTTGGGCAATGACAGGAATTATTAATGATCTTATTGACTGGGATTTTAACTAGGAGGGAAATGAACGTTACTTTCTTTTTGGTTTGTAATTTTTTATTATTTATTTAGTTATTATGTTATAATAATATATCATATTAAATTTTTAATTTTACTTATTTTTTGGAGGGAGTATTTGACTTGAGAATGATACTCAACACTTGAAGAAAACGCTAGAAGTTTCACTTATTATTGAGTTCATGCGTAGATGTAAGAATTATCTTTTCTAAAACAATACATCTTGAAGATTTTGTGCTCAAACCATATTGTAAGTATGTTTCTCACTTAATATAAAAGCGCAAAGAGAGGTCTGAGCTATGCTGCATACTGTTTATTATTGTCTTTTTCAATGTGGGAATTCTCCCTTATCCCACTAATCTCATCCCTTTCCTGATAGTGTTGCTGTTTTAACTGGTAACCCTTCACATTATTACAGCTTAAAGATTTGGCTGAGAGGCTCCCCCCTGGAGTTTATGACGCTGAGAACATTAGACCAGCTTACCTACCAAATGGTTTGGAGCCAAATGGCATCCACTATGCAGACTCAAACGGGGAGCGCCACTCCAGAGCAGAATCAATTAGTGGCTCTAGCTTAGCCTCTATAGGACTTGAATCTTCTCCATTGAATAGATCTGAGGAAAATTTGCCAGGAACGTATGGAACTAATCTTTACCAGCAAGACCAGGGGCTTGTGACCTCCAATGGGACAGATGAATACCCCAATTTGAAATTGCCAAATGGTGGCGGTGTGAGTCAGTCTAACAGCAGCAGCATCTCAGATATTGTTGATGGCAGGGACTCTGGACCTTTTCAAGATGGTGAGAGTGCTTTGAGATCAAGGAATCCTGTACTGGCTGCTGCTAATGGTAACCAAGTTGAGGCAGAATGGATTGAACAGTATGAAACTGGTGTGTATATAACACTTGTGGCCCTGCGCGATGGAACAAGAGATCTAAAACGAGTCCGATTCAGGTATTTTTTTGACAAAATATTTTCTATATTTCCAGATAATGTGTATATGTAGATATCTGGTTTTGCTGGTATATATGGTTGCCAACTGTAGATAACCTTAGACAAAAGACCAATTATAAAGATCAGTATTTGATTGGAAATTATTGTTTGGAAGACACGGACCTTAATGATCTTAAGAACATTTATGGTAACTTTTTCATAGATAATCCCATTTCTTGTGTCAGCTGACTGCACAGGAGCATCTTTATCTAGGTCAATTCATACATGATTACTGTTGCCATAAAACTGAGATGTGTACATTTTCTTAAATGGTCACCTTATATTTGCAACCTGTTTCTGTTGAATGCATATGCAGCCGGAGAAAATTTGGAGAGCAGCAAGCGGAGACCTGGTGGTCCGAGAATCGTGAGAAGGTGTATGAAAAGTACAATGTTCGTAGCACAGACAAGTCTTCCAGCCAAGCATCTCGTAGGGCAGAGGGTTCTGTTTCACCTGTTTCCCAAACTTAGGTAAAGTAGGAGGGAAAGTTCTTCGTTAACATTTTGTTACAGTGAGCATAATTGTAGTGAAGCAAGAGTTAATACGAAGGAAGGAAGCGGGCACCCTCATTTTTTGGGTTTTTATGTCTATCCCTTTTCATTTTCCTGATCTTTGTTGCTCTTCTTTTTGTCTCTTAGATTATTGTCTTCCATTTAATTTGGGTATGTGCCCCTTTATGTATCTGTTCTATTGTAGTGTATATAAAATTAATTCAACTAACTCTTGGCTAAAAAAAATCTCTCCCTGCCATTTCTCCTTGGTATTTTCTGTAGTTGTTCCTTCCCTAGTTTCTATAACACCAATTTATCCCTACTCCATATCTTTTAGGGATTTCCAAAAAAAAAAAATGATATGAAAATGCTATTCCCAGAACACTAAATTCTAACAAAATATATTGTAAAGAGTTAGATATGTTAAGTCTTATGGTTTAATTAAGTACATTTAATAGTTTATTTTATTAAGTAAAAATTTGTGTGAGATTTAGTTTGTAATAATAGATTGATAAGCTCTCAATTCTTTATTAGGAGAAGGAATGATTTATACATAAATATTGTACAAAGATTATATGGTAACTTTAGAAAACACAAAGTTGTGTACTTAATATATAGTTATATAGTATTTTTGTATGTATCTAGTATTACTCATCATGTGATACTCAACACCCTCATGGTAAATAGTATTTTTGAGTGATTACTTTTGTGTTAGAATTATATTAAGAAATTCATTTTGAAAAGTCTCCCTTAAAAATTATGAAAGTTTCTCTTCTTTTGGCTACATCATTTGAAGAGAAGATATTGACACTTCAGGGTTCAAACCTTCCTGATGGGTTCCTACCCTTTGACAAGGAAGTTCCATCAGTATGACATACTCTAAGGCACATCAAGCACATAAGAGTTATATATTTATTTATGATTTGCAGAAAATACAATGGGAGGAATTGAGGGGGAAGGGTCAAGATTAAAAATACATCTAAAATATCAGGACTTGCGGATGAAGCAAAAAACTATAAAATATAGAGAAGTGATAGGCTTACTTAAGCAAAGTGCAACGCGCCGTTTCACTTTGCTTTGTGTCTCTTATTAAGGTCAGCGTACACTAATGTCATGTATGCCAAGCATTTTTATAAAATATATTAGAGTGTTGTAATTTTTATATTTTTATAATTACGTTTTATTTATAAAGTATATTTTAAAATTAATTTTAAATTAAAAATTATAAAAAATAAATATAAATACATAATTATAATATTTTTAATATATTATATATCCACCGCATAAAGACATAAAGCAACAAAACACAACACTACTTTCGTACAACGGGCCATAGCACATTACTTCTAAATACAATTCTGTGGCAGCATGTCACCTCTTTGGCTAATATTCAAACAGGAAGACTGATTCCATAGACAAGAAAGTCCTTTAAGTTTATGAGTCAAGTCAATTATTTAAAACCACAGCGATCATGATAGTTTTTTAACTAAGGTTGAAAGCAACCAAGGTAGAAAAAGCTTTTTCCTATATTATGTTTTCTAATTGAAAAAACTTGTATTCTTATGCTCTCAAGTTGTTGATTGATTTTGCATAATTTGCAATTTGTGTCTCAAGTTGTAGAGATTATGTTTCGCTATTAGAGTATCTTATTTTTATAATTTTATATAATTTAATTTTTATAACAATTTATATCATTACATGTAATGATTATTATAAACTAAATTACAAAACTTTACATATCTAAAAATTTATACTAAAGTATATAAGATGTGAATAATCAATCCCTAATTATTATTATAAATTTAAATTTTTTAACTTTATTTTTTACTTATTTTAATATCATTCTTTTTATTTTTCTCTAGAATTCAATTTATGAGTTTTTTTTAATTTTATATTTATTTTTTTTCCTATTACACAATTTAATTTTTTTTAAGAAAATTAAAAAATCTAGTCTCTATCACAATGGTGTGAGGCTGTGTATACATTCTTGCAGGATGAGCTCTGCATATGATTTACAACAAGGAACCAAGGAAATTTACCATCCTGTCAGATCAAAACAAGTTGTCATTTTGGCCAACCGACAATTAACAGTAAATTTACATATGCTTCCCCAAAATTTCAATGGAGGAAGGTTCCAACGCCGGTGGAAACCAAGAGGCCCTGTTAGACTGTTAGTTTAACCAACCCCACTTGAAATTTGCCTCTTTCAAACCCCAAAACTTTAACGTTAACCACCATTGACTTGGGGGTTTTGTCTCTGAAAATGACCACTAGTAATGGGTGTCACATGCCTTCAAAACTTGGTTTGAATTTAATACACCACATGAAATAGCTTGACTATCCAACAAATTATGAATGATATCGTTTTCCCAAGCTTAATTACAATAATCATAATGGTCTTCTAACACAAACTTTTGCAACGGCAAATTCATACATCACAAGGTTGGATCCCAAATCTCGTCTGAGAAAACTTGATCACAGACATGGAACCTATGCATGATGATGGATGAATCGTGTTCAACCATTCTAAAAGACAAAATATTATTATTTTTTATTAAAGAAAGGCAATGACGAACAAGGAAAGGGACAGGACAGGGTAGAAGGGAGAAGTTGAAGCAGCATAGGTAGGCGCAGAGCAGGAGATGAAAACAAGGGTCGCACGGACATTTATTTATTTATTTTTATATATATTTTCTATTTTTTAATAACAAATTTACTGATGAGTCATGAATAATAATTTTTTTAATTAAAATAATTTTAATTTTAAATTTATATTAACAAATTATCTCAACAATCTCAAATACTTTTTACACTTTATTAATTGGACATTTATTTACTAATACATCAAATCCAAACCCAATTTTGAGACGATTCTCACGTCACTTCCCGTCAGGAATGTATGGTCACTCTGACCAACAGTTGAATAATTGAGCAATACTGTTTTAGAACTTCAGAATAAGTTCCAATTTGACAAGAATAAGCAACTACTATTATAGCAATTAACTCACCCCAAATTTGATCCCCACCCATTAATAAATGGTCATTAATTCTTTTCTAATATTAAGAAATTTGAAGAGATATTTTTTTTAACCACATGACATTTCATGTATGTCCATAATGCTTGTATTTACCAACCAAAAGCTTACTTTCAAAGAAGCAGATGCAGAAGTAGAACGTATAGAGATGGACAATTTGCAGGTTTTATCAGAGTTTTTCTCTTTGCTTTCAAGAACGAGAGCTTTAATCTTTTAGTCAAGCTACAAAATACATCTTATTTTGAATCCTCAACGCTAGCTTCTATATTAGACTCACGAAGCTAAGCTGTATTTCGTCCAAAAGCTGCAGAGAAAACAATCTGCATACACACTTTGAACAGCTTCTTCTGAAGCTGTTTTGAAAAGGACCTCAAAAATATCCCAAAATACCAAAATGAAAAAAAAAAAAAAAGAGAAGCAAAATAAGATACACACCATATACATTACCCATCAACTTTTCTGTAAGATCAGCAGGTGGAAGAAGGAATAAGATATCCCTTTGTGGTTGTGGACAGCTCTATGGTATCTTCCATGAACTTTGTAATCCTATGCTGTTGTGCTGCCTAGAAGGCCCTGAAGGTGGGACTGGCGTTGCTTTTGGCAAGAAACCAAAGAAGTTTTGAGGCAAAGCTTGAGGCTTTGGCTGCACTCTGAAAACTTGGGTGTATCTTGATCCATAACTAAGGCCAACCAAATATATCAGCAAAAATAGCAGCATTAGCAATGCATAAAGATGTCTTCTTCTACCCATCTCACCAAACCAAGGAAGTGGCCTTTGCAGCAAGAGAACCACAGAAGAAAGTGTAAAAAACGGAAGAGTGAAAAGAGAGAGAGAGGGGGGGGGGGTTTGCTAAGGAGGGAAACGTTGAAGGAGGAAGTGGTGGGTTATAAATGGTGCAAATTACAAAGGAGATTTCAATATACTTAATTAATGAACAAGGAATTTGGAGTGTTGGTGGTGCCAAGAGTGGCTTGTTTATGAAGGATCTATGAAAGAAAGGGAATGGTACAAACAATGAAGGAGTGTGTGGGGAAACATGGAGAATTAAATGCAGGGTCATGTGCTTTAAGATATGGCTGTTGGAGGAGTGATATTTATTTTAGGCTTTTTGTTGGCTTGTAGAATTAAATGAGACAACGTGAAGCTATAGTTACTTTGTCCAATTAAAGAAAGACTACGAAACCCTTAAAGGAGGCCTTGAACGGGTCTCTAGGATGTCTGTTCTGATTCACAAAAGTTGTACGCAGCCAAAGGGGTACTGCCAAGTAAGTTTGCTAATGAGAAGCAAAAAATTATTTCGATTACATAATTTTTGTGAAATGTTTGGTGTAAATTTTGGATTGAGATTTTATAGTTAATTAAATTTAATAAATTTAATTATTTAAATTTTATTAAATAAAAATCATAAAAAATAAATATAACAGATGGACTGAATGAGAATGGGTGAAAGAAAAATATATCTTTTTGGTATATAAAAATATATATTGGGAGCAAAAAGGGGGAGTGTTGTCTGGTTAGGTGAGGTTGTGGGCCTATGAGGAAACTAATGGCCGGCTAAAGAGCTTAAAGTCTGAAACCACAGAGGCAGGTCTCACAGCAACATGGAAATACGTCCCTTATTTAAAGCACCGGAGTGAAAGTCATAGGGCTGTCAATGGGGTGATGTCACGAACATCCCTCTCTTTCTCTTAACAATTCCCAAATTGAAGGGATTGCCACTAGTCCTCACACACAGAGGAAATGGTGAATGAGATGGGTCCGGGGATGGCTAGAGAATTGGGTTTGTTCAACTTAATCAAGGGTGGGATAGAGGGGATAGGACCCCATGTAATGTGCCCAAATAAGAAGAGGCAGATAAAGTTGGACCCACGTGCTGTGTGTAAGCAGAGACAGAGATATTAGGGACAGATTGATGAGAGGATAGATTGTGTTGTAATCAGTGCTTTTGAGTTTTCAGAAGAGGGAAAGCTCTAGGTTCATAGGGGAGTGGAACAAAGTTGCACAAAAAGGTGAAACATGAATCGTTGGTCTGAACATGTGAACTGGTTGTGTATAATTATCCTGATGCAATAGATTATGGTTGGAATGATTATGTTGAGAAAAGATTAACCAATCTATTGAAGGGATTAAATATACTTGTTATAAATAATAATTTTGTCATAAAATATATTAAATTTTACATTTTATTTAATGAATAAAATTTTACAGTTCATTCAGTTGAAGATAATAAATTTAATAATTTAAATATAAATAAATATTTAATAAAATTTAATTTATAAAAATAATATGAATATTACTTTTACAAGCTGTACAGTTAAAATTATGAATATAAAAAGGAACACAGCTAATGTTGTTGAAACACCAACATTATAGAGTTGTCTAAAGAATGCTTGATGAATTTGCTAAAGGAAGCAATTGTCTTGTCTTTATGTACTGGAATCATATTTTAATTATAGTCAACAGCATTCTGATTTTGCCAAATCGTCCCAAATTTTACTTTACTTTCTGCATATTCACTGAGGTGATTCATATGGGAATCCAGGGAACAACGTTACTGCAGTAACATTGATAAATCGTAGAGAATATATTCCATCAACAGAAGACTAAAGCAATGTACTAGATATTTTCCTTCGTTCTTGTTACTCCTTATTTATTTATTTCTCTGGTGTACTCTCTGTTCATTACACATTTCAAATTGAAAATCAAAACTTCATGCCCCAACGAAACATAAAGTTTTAAAAAAACCTTATCCATGGCATGATTTTTGGAATTATGTAAAACTAACATTTATTTGATTAGAAAAATGTTTTCAAACTAGCATACATTACTTTGAGATTTCCTGATTCCGGTGACTTTAAGCAAAACTAAGGTTAGAAAATGGTGGAATAGGATTAATTGACTTTTTAAGAAGAAGCTAGACAGTGTAGTAAGAAAAAGATAGAAATAGAATTAAAAAAGGTAAAAAAAATTAGCATGCCTTGAGCCTCTAAAGCAAAAGATATCTTATGCAATAAAATTGTGTGTAAGTGTGATGTATCATCTTTATTTAAAGAAAAAAAAGTATCAAAATTATAAAATATAAAAGACAATGAATTCAAATTCAAGAATAATCCCTAATTATGAATCCCGTATTTTTTTTAATTATTTTTTAATCATCTCATATTTTTCTTATTAACTACAATCCGACTTTGAATCATAAAATTAGGAAATTCAAGTTATTATTTAGTATAACATGTGAGTTTGTTGAGTTTTCAAATAGACTAATTGTCAGAAAATCAAGTTAGCATGTGTACATGAACCTTGCAGTAGACATGTACATGTTGGTGCACATGTTTTGGAATTGACTCCCATGTCTCTAAGCTTGGGTTGAAGTTACCATTAAGATGAACTTGAAACCAACTTGCAAAGAAATGGGACCGATGTTTGCTCAGAAGTGGAAGTCAAAGTTGGGATTTGTGATAGAAACTTTGGTTTGGGCCTAGTTGAGATGTACAAGTCAAGCCTTTTACTGGCAACTTCACGGTTTTCGCTTATTTATTTTTGCACAGATATTACTTGACAAATTTTATATTATAAAATTTAACTTATTAAATTTAGTATGAGAATAATTATTTTTAATTAATTATATTATTTTTATAAATTTAATTTTATTAAATAATTATTTAAAAATATATTATTTATTAAATTTATAAACTGAATTATAAAATCTAATAATTTTCACAATACGACTTTTATTTTATAAGCATTTTAGTCTCGCTTAATAAATGAAACTAACTTTCTACTTTTTTATTTTACATGTATTTGACATTTAATGAGTTTCTTTTCCCTTTCTCAATATCTTATCAGATTCTACAATCAAAGTTGTGGACCAAAAACTGAAGCCTACAGCCTGTTTGGAGATGAAGCCTGTTCATAACAAGAACCTGTTTTTGAAGTGCAATGAATGCTTTTGCTTTTTCGTTCATTAGGAGCTACACAATTCATCTATGAGATGAAGATGAAGATGAAGAAGAAGCCTCTTGATTGCATTGCATCTGAAGCAATTCACCATTTGCTAGAAGGCTTTAAGCATACATATATTGTTCGACCAAATAGATGACAATCTTGAAGGGAGCTTGTGTTGCTCATTTTCAATTCATTGACTAATTGCCAAATAATTGTAATTTGTTGATAATGATATTAAGAGCAATCCCAAGATGTTACAATCATGAGTTACATGGCAGAGACACCTACCTAGTCCATCATCTTAATCCCAAGTTTTGAAAAATCAAATGTAAAGCAAGAGATCATTGAAAATAATATATACAATTTTTTCTTAGATTTTTTCAAATATCTTCTACTTCTTCGAAATATATGTTGAAGCATCTTCAACTAGAAAACATCAAATAAAGAAAAAATCATTTGTGCTAGGTTGTGAGCTGCCATGTTTCTAAATCAGAGGACATGTGAGCAAGTTGTTGGATATAATTTTGCGCTCTTCCACCAGCATGCCAAGATAAGAAGAGTTCTTTCTCTCGGTAAGAGCCTGAACCACCTCTAATTAATCAAAGATTTGCCACCAATCTATCAAAGAGCTGCATTTCCAGCGCCAACTGAAGACCAAAACGGAGAGCTAACATCTTCGCCACTTTCACCTCCGATACGCAATCCACCCTCTTCACAGTCGCCGCCATCACTAAACCTTCATCGTTTCAGATGCTCATACCCAACCCCACTGCGCCAGTAGAGCTTGTCACTGCATCTGTATTCAACTTGAAATGGTTTCTGGAAGGGAAAGACCAAGTTTTATCTGGAGATGGAGGGTGAGATTTTCCTGGTCTGGGACCTAACATTTTGAGAGCAAGTTGTAGTACTTGGTCATGAGACATCTCCTTTACTTCAAAACACATTGAATTCCTTGCAAACTAGAAGCACCATAGAAGAGTGACAAACATAGAAAGAGCATCTTTTTGCAAGATTAAACATCTCCAACAGCCACTCACGTACTCGTAAAAAATTGCTTGTACCAGAGCTTATTCCAACACTTTCTGTCTGTATCAATGAATGAAGAGACACCAGTAAATTCAGAATGAGGAGGCCTCCACACGGAAAAACCATTCGGTTCTGTAAGTGACTTATCACCCCAAATATTGATACTATTTCCATTACCCACCCTCCAAAAGTACCCTTGTTCAATCACCCATCTGGCACCCCAAATACTCCTCCAAATATAGCTTAGCCTATAGAATTGAACCTGCAAGAGAGTGGTTCTTGGATAATATATACTGCCTAAGGTCTTGGCCATCAGAGAATTTGAGCATTGGTGTAGCCTCCAACCTTTGTTTGACTAACAGGGCAGAGTTAAATGCACCAAATTTGCGAAAGCCCATTCCATCTCATTTTTTAGGAAGTCACATCCTCTCCCAGCCAGCAACTCACGTTTGCTATCTTTACCACCCCACAGAAAATTATTAATTATCATTTTTATTTGGTGACAAAGATTTTGAGAAAGTTAAAAGCATCCCACTGTATAAATTGGAATGAATTGAGCCCCTACCTTTATAAGAACTTTTTTCCAATGTTAGAAAAGGAGTTTTTCTTTTTATCCTTTTAATTTTTTCCAAACCTGTTGTACAAGATAAAAGATCTATTTTTTGGTTTTGAGTTTTAAGAGTCAACAAAGATTATCTTTTTAGATGAACTCTAGAGATCCTTCAATCAATAATTAAAGATTAATTTTTTTTAAGGTGTAAAAATTATATAAATTTTATTTTTTTAATAAATTTATTTTTATATATACAATTTAAATTAAATTTAAAATAATAAACTTAAAAGCTTAATTATTTCTTACAATATTTTGTTGTTTAGACTTGAACTAGCTAGCCCATGTGGTCGGTGAATGGACTTTCCATTGGACTAGAATTGGAAAAAAGTTTTGTTTTGGGCCATTAAAGGAAACCAGAGATACCAAAGGAAGCAGAAATTTAATGGGCTCAGAAGTACACCTCGTCGCGTCTCTTTGGGCTTAATCATACGCTAATCTAAAACACAAGCTCACGTACTCTGATTTAAGTAGCCATCAACTCGTGCATTCTCTCCATGACGCCAACCGTTGTCCTTTTTCAATGAAAAATTTAACATTCCCTAAATTGTTTTTACAAACACTCGCAAACATAATTATAATATATTAATTTATCAAATTTTATAATTTAATTTATAAATTTAATAAATTTAATAATTTAAATTTTTTAAATAAATATTTTGTACTCTTTCTCATTTAAAATATTTGTTATTTAAAATTAATACATAAAAATTGAGAAAAATGTTAAATAATATTAAATTTTTTTATCTTTTTAAATTAGTCTTTTATAAAAAAAAAAACTTAAAGTAAGAGAAAAAAACTTAATTAGACATTTAATAGAGATAATAATTATGGTAAAGGTAAAATTAAAAAAATAATTAATATTACTTTAATTTTAAGTACATGACAATTAAAACTTTAAAGTAACAATTATTTTACAATAAAAAAAATTGGTTTATAAAAATAGTATTACTATTCTTCAATTGTTATTTCAATTGGGTTTCTCATAAACAAAATTTTTTACCTATTCTCCCATCCAAGGAATAAATTGGCATGTCATAAAGTTTTAAGGTGTCATTAGATCTCTTGATTTTATAATTTAGTGGATGAAATTAAATAAATATAATAATTTAAATTTTTTTAAATAAATATTTAATATAATTTAATTTATAAAAAATATATAAAATTTTTGAACTCGAATTTAATCCAATTAACTCGTATTAACTTGACTTTAACTTAATGACCTATATTCTCATATATTGATTAGTGAAAAATTTATAAATTTTTTATTAAATTTAACTCAAATTCAGGCTGATTACTTAAAATACATGTAAATCCTATAATCAAAATAGATTCAAACTCAATTACTACATATAATCCATTAGGTTTACGTAAACCGATTTTACTACACCTAATTAAATTTTTATTGTAACGTGACCTGATCCTTATAGAAATAAAGGGGTGTACTTGAAATGAGCTGTTTTTGGACTCATTTAAAGTTTAGTTTGGACTCGCTTGTCTATAAAACAAACAAGCTTGAACATTATTATAGGCTCATTTAATAAATGAGCTTAACTTAGAGATTTTTAATATTGACTAATTAAGCTCATATATAAATAAGATAATAATAAATAATACTTTATTATTATAATTTTATATGTGATATATAAAATTTATTTATATATTAGGTAATAAATATATTTAAAGGTAAAGATATATTTATGAAGTATAGTTTAAATTAGATTAATTAGACTTATTTAAGTTTTGAATTAATTTAGTTAAGTTGAATTTTATAATAAAATATATTTGCAAATCTAATGAACTTTCATAAATAAGATTGAATTAACTTATTAAACAAATTGAGCTTTGAAAAATTGAACAAATTAACATTTATTTTTTTAAAATTTTTATAAGATATTTTATATTATTATTAAATATACACCTAATTTTTATTTTAAAAACTTATAAATAATATTTTTTTCCCATCAAAAATTTTTTCAAGACTTAAACATTACATTAAATTTTCTCAAAATATAACTAATTTTTATTGTGCCTTATTAATAATTAGTATATAATTCGACTATGATTTACTTATTTAGACATTATTAGTTACAATTAGTCGGTAATAAATTACTTGACGATAAAAAATCAGGATTCAGGACAGGGTTGTTTCTGCTGTTGGCTGGGTGCTTGATTTGCCAAATTTAGCCAGAGTCATAGAGAGTGAATGAGATTTCATTTACACAAACGCCTTCAGAACTGAGTAGCTAGGGTTTTGCCAATCTTCGAACTCTTGTCTAGTCTTTGCCAAATTAGGGTTCTTCATTCACTCCAACCCCAAATCTCTCGCAATGACGGACGGCTACTGGAATCGGCAGCAGGCACTTCTTCCCTCTTCCGGCATGCTTAAACGACCTCGCACCGATTACGGTTCGCTCTCTTCCCCACACTTTACTCTTTTCTTTTGAATGCAATTTCAATTTTTTTTTTTGGGTATTTTGGGGACTTATAGAACTCTTATTGCTTTGATTCATTTAGTGTCGACAGTACGAATTTGACAAGCTTAACGGTGTATTAATCATTTAAGGTTGTCTTGTATACTCTGTGTTTTTTTTTTCGCTTGCTCAGGGCCCATTTACTATGTTTTGTCATTTACAAATAGCCACTTTTGGTGCTTAATTAAGTTTCCTAGATTTTAATACTCGTTGATCATAATTTTTCATGTGGGACGATACTCAGATTTTATTCTCTCGCGTTACAACGTTTTTTTTTGAGAAGAATATGGCTCTTCTTTTGGACTGCAAGGTTTTAAGTAGAAAACAAGGCACTTCACGTTATCCATTGGTTCAAGGTTTTAATGCGAGTTATTAAGCCAAACATGAAACATCCCTCCTGCCCATCTTCTTTGGGATAAACTTGTTTTTCTAGCTTGTATGTAGGTTTTGGTTCATTCGGTTTTTAGAGCAATTTTAGAATTCGATATGCAGGGAGATTGGAGAGCGCTTTTAAGCTGATGCTTCTCGTCCTTTCTTTCTTTAATCATTTTTCTACTTTTTGGTTGTTTTAGGAGGATTTCTGATCCTCTTTTCACAAATAAAAGAAAAAAGAAAAAAGATCAGTAACTGGTTTTTGGGTCAGTTGGTGGTTCATATTCTGATCTAACTCTGGCTCATTGCTATCTGGTTAAGCGTTTGTCTGCTTTGGTTTGGAGTAACTTTTGTTCTCTACTAGTTATTATGTAGCTGATCTGGGTTCCTGCTTTTATGATATTGGCGGTTTGTAGCACTTGTTGGTAGAGGGTTTTGTTTTTGTTTTCCTTCTTTTGTAATCCATTTAGGTGGGTGACTTAGGACAAGTATGATGTTATGTATAAGGAGTAGATTTCACTATTCTTTTTGAGGGTTTTATAACTTCATGTTATGGCATCTGGTTACTTGATCCTTAGAGGTTAGGCTTTAATATTAGAACAACGTAAAGGAGAATGCTGGGTATAAGGGTGTTTAAAACTGTAACAACTGTGGGGAAAACTAGTTGGATGGACAAAGAATGTAGCTGTTGTTTTTGGGCTGTAAGGTATTTTATTGGAAAGTTTATTTATGCTTTTGAGATCTTAGTGACTAAATCCATGTTGAGCTTTTTGGCTTTCCTGAGCTATGATAATAGGTTGGTGCAACATTGACATCAGCAAGACGACTTGAACTGATTCCCAAATTATTGGGATCATCCACATTCAATGATAAATAGAACTACTTATAATTCCTCTTTTGTTTTGATATTTTATTCAGAAAATTTTTTGCTACCATTTATTTCACCCCCATCTATTTGATTTCTTTGTTTTTTCTCCTATTTGATAAGTTCTTTTTAATTTAGTTCTCATTCTTTTTTATGTCAGATCGTTTTGTATCTATGTGACTAGTTATGCAAAAGGCCTAATTTAATGTTCTCATCCTTTCATGTTAGGGCTGAATAGTTGTGTGCGCTATGTTGATTAAGGGCCTGAATAGTTGTGGAACCTTGAATTATTCTGGAAATCAAGTCATTTGTTTGAGTTATGAGCATCTTAATTTGTGATGTATTTGATGCTACTAGAAATTCTGAAAGTCAATGTCTTGGATAACATCTTACATTTATGAACTTACATTTTTCTCATGCTAGGCACCTATTTAATCCCACATTTGTTGGGCCAAATTTATGTTCGAAGTCATGTTTTCCACCTGCAGATAAACATACAATTTAGAGACTCCATGGAACCCCAAAATATGCAATACAATAGAATAGCAGATATTTATCTTTTCTTGAAGGGCAAGAAAAATAGTTGACCATTCATTTAATAACATTAGGTAAATAAAAACTTATTTCAAACTAAAATTTTGAAGGCTATAAACTGTGATACTATTGGTTCGGCTCTTCCAAAGATAAGAAACACTTGGAAGAAATTCTATTGATGTTGAAAACTTTGTTATATTGTATGCTTTTCCATTGTCGTTTGTGGTGTTTCATATCTCAATGTAACTCATTTTCTTGATATTGCTACTGCCTGAACATGTGTACGACTTTAAGATTCTACTGGTTTTCAATCTTAACTTGAAAGTATTTGATTTGTTCTGTAGCTTCTGCCGTTTAGTCTATTTGCTTATATTTGGAAAGTTTTACTTGATAAGTCAGGTTGACTATGGAGAAAATTGAAGTGTGCTAATGTTGGATCTGTGCAGTGTTAATATCTTGGAAGATGTACTTAACTTTTTCTTCAATTTTGTTATTGGTCCATTATTGAAAATAAAAAGTGATGAATTTAGTCAATCAGGAAAAGAGAGAATACATGGTTGAAGGGCGGGAGGATAGGAGATCCTTTTAGAACAGTCAACAATCATAAAAAAGAATGGATTCAGAAAAAATACATAATCTCTATGGTGCTGTTTGAGTTCATAGGAACTTCTTGAAATGAGCTACCAGCTATTAACTATGTGTTAGTCCCAAAGAAGGTGATTGGCTGACTTTAATTTTGATGCCTATCATCTCTAAGACCAGGTTGGTTAGGTTTGGTCTTTTAATTTTTTCATTGAAAGGATTACATACTAAATTTTATACAAAACATGATAAAATTAAAATTATTCAACATGTATATTAATAATTGGAATAGGCTTTGATAATAAATTTTCCAAAATACTACAAAATGGATTGTAACTCAACACCCTTATCATTCACCCAAAATATATTAAGGTAGAAAAGAGGTAAGTTCTCGTACAAATCTTGTGTGCCAATATATATACGAGAAAGATTCTAGTAGAAAATAGATGGGGAGGAAACTTAAATTTTTAGGCTAATCATTGACTGGGTTGGTTCACTTTTGTGCATTTCAAAAAATTTCCAAATCCTGAACCAACCAATCAAATTAAATTTAACTAATAACTCAAACCAAGCTAAACCATACTTATTGGCTGTTAAAACCAAACTAAACCTATTAGTTTGGTTCAGTACTTGAGTTTAATTGTTTTGATGAGTTTAGTTCAGTTCAGTTCCTGCACACCTGTTTACAACTATAGAAAGAATTTCTTTGTTATGTAAGTGTAAGAAGACGGTGTATTACTAATTATTTTAGTGGAGTAATTCTGATAGGATGATGTTATATTAGTAAATTAAAAATTGATTGCTGTAGTGCATCGCTATGCTATGGCCCATTGTGCTATGCTACGGGCCATAGCGTAGTGCAATTCACAAAGCGTAGCATAGTGCACACTATGCTGTGTCATAGCACAAAAATAGCGTGCACTATTTGTGTTATCGGTATTTGGCCCAATTTTTTCACTCCAAACCTTCCTCTGCTTATGCTCTCTTTGTTATTTTGCTTTCCCTCCCTCCCTCCCTTCATTGCCTTTATCATATTTTTTTAAGACTATTTTTTATATATTGTTATTATTTAGGATTATATTATATATATAAAAATATATATTTATATATGTAATATAATTGCACTATTGTTCAATAGTAATGCAAAATGCACAACACTATGTGCTATGCCACAATGATCCTAAACATTATAAGTGCGCTATTTGCTATTAGCAATTATGATTAAAATACTGGTTTACTTGTATTATATGCGTGTCAGTGGTACGATTTTTCTGATTGCAATGATAAATCATTTGAAAATGATGGATAATCATTAATCCAAGGAGAAAAGAGGTGTGATGCCATTGGGCCCTAATTCCAAGACTGCAATTAGTTATAGTTTTGTGACATTTTACCTCTTTCTTAATATGATGATTTATTTTGCATTGCTTATGTTTGATTTGATTGACCTTCTGGGTCAAGAAGTATGATGACAGATAGGCCCTAACTCCAAATATTTGGCATTAGCTTTATCAGTTCTCTGGTGATTGTTCTTGGGACTCTTTCAATCATTTGTATCTATCTTATATGATCTTTATTCTAGTTTTAATCTATTTTCTGTACAGTTTGATATATCTGAAGGTTATGCCAGATAATCTATTTTTTAAATTCTTTTTTTCTGTAGACTTTGTTTTGGGGAGGATTTGTCATATGATGGCTATGTTTGATATTAGACTTTCTGATGATATTAGTGTAAAGTATTTGATTGGTGTTGTTCAATCCTTTACATATTCTGCATGTAAATGATTGCATCCCTGAATTTTAAAATAATAACATGTGCCTTGATTTGAATTATTGTTCCTATTTTGTAGTTTTATTTCCACGTTCGGTGCTGATCAAGACTTAAAGTGGTTTTGAGCGTCATGATTCCTTCAGGCCTTTGTTATTATTACATGGGCATGGTCATATTATTAAATTCTTTGAATAATCATTATCCTTCTTAGTCAAATATCCTGTATTTATTGCCTAATCAGGGATCATGAATCAGATATATCATTTGCCTTTTTGTATATCTTTTCTGTTTTCGTGTCCTCTTTGCATTATATATTAGAAAGAGTTCAGTTTCTGTACCTAGTTACATATCTAGGGAACGCGGAACCTGCTCTTTCTATTATGAGACAAGTGCCTTCTATTACTGGGCCTGTGCTTTTTAGTTATTGAAGTTTTGCTGGCATCTGGTTCTGTCTTATTATAGTTAGTCTGAAGCAGAATACCATGTGACATTGCAAACAGATTTAAGACTTCTTCAATAGGGCATTTAATATTTACATGTTTTAGCTTTTGTGCTCTCTAGAGAAATGGTTGTAAGACTAAGAAAGTTTTTTCTTCCTTTTCTCTATTTGTTTATGCAGATATGCCAGCTTCTGGTTTGGCCTCTGGTAATGAGATGCATAATTATATTGCTCGAGATGATGACCATGCGGGTCCCCGGATCATAAAGGACACAAAGGCAATCGGGTCTGCTTATGATCGCTACCTTCAGAGTGCGGTAACATCTTGACCTGTTATGTTTGCATCATATATTTTTCCTCATGCTTTTGCTGCTGCTGTGCTGAAACTGTTAATTTATCTGGGTTTTAAGCAACTTTCATCATTTACTTCCGGAGAAGCCAGTACAATTGGCGGTGTTGGATTGGCAAGGGCTGTTGGTGGTGGAATGCCTGGGCATTCACTAGCTGATCCTGCTGTTGTGGGACGTCCTGGGAGTGGTGGTCCAGATCTTGCACCAAATGGACGAAATGCCAATTTTGGTAGTCAGCTACCAGTGGATGCAGTTTCCAGGCCTGGACCTGAGACAGTACCCCTCCCCCCTGATGCTTCAAGTACTTTATATGTTGAAGGTCTCCCTTCTGACAGCACAAGAAGGGAAGTGGCTCGTATCCCTTTTTTTCAGACACTGCTCTGTAATTGTAGCATCTTGCTTTCATCTTTGTCTCACTCTCGAGAATTTCCTTCATTTGTTTAATTCAGTTATTCACATTCCTTAACCTGGCCTTTAGATATTTTCCGTCCTTTTGTTGGATATAGAGAAGTGAGACTTGTGAGCAAAGAATCCAAACATGTAAGTGAACTATTAATTGTAACAGTTGTCTTCTTGTCCTCTTTTGATTTGGTTTGTCGAAAATTCTAATGCCCTCTTCATGCTAAAATGTGTGTTCTTTGCAGCGTGGTGGAGATCCTCTAATCCTTTGTTTTGTGGATTTTGCAAATCCTGCTTGTGCAGCAACTGCAATGAGTGCCTTGCAAGGTATCACTTCTTGTTGCCTTATGATACCTTATGATATAAAAGGAGAATAGGTTATGTTCATGTTTTGTTTGTTTAATTGTTTAAGAGAAGTTAGCTCTGCCAGGGAGAGTTTATCTTGATGCAGGTTATCAAAATTTTGGTTGCACTTGCATTTTAGTGGCGCGATTTAAATAGAGAAATTCCAGTTCAGTGCAAGTCAACAAAATATTTTTCGTTTTGGTTCATTGAAGTTGGTACTTGTAGTGAATGTGATTTATGTTCTGTAGAACTTTTTGTTGATAAATGTGAGTAGGAATCAGTGGACAAATTTTCTCTTAAATTGTACTGAACTGGATATTTTCCAATAATTTTCACTTGTTATAAGATGTGGTTAAGACTTACAAACAAATTATTCTAACTTCATTAAAGGATACCACTTGTAAAGTTGTAATATCACTCAAGACCAAGAATATCAATATTTAATTTACCTGTAATTTAAATTTTTTATTGAAAGAAACATTAAAACAACGTTGTAAGTGAAGTGTGAATATGTTCTATCATCTGGATCGTCGCTTATATGCTACTGACAAGCATGCTGCCTTATTTGTTTTCTGCTAATGATGTTGCATCTTCACCATCACTATGACCAACATTATGAATTTTGAAGCCATCATGTTCTCCGTGCTCTGCCCCTATATCTTGTGTACTGTAGTTACCATTGTACATTTCCACTGATAACTTTGGTCTGCCACTCTTTGTCAAGAACAATAGGAGATCTTATCAGTTATTTATTTGATTATCTTTGATCTTCTGGCTTTATTATTCTCCAATGTTAGTTATTTTTTATCTATCTCTCTTTAATTTATATTAAAATATACTTTGTGGATCTTTCCAAAGGGAGGGAATCCATATCCATTTCATGTGGGTTAGTCAAAGGAACTTTGCCTGCTGTTTTTTTATATTTTATATTCATTTAACTTGATGTTAAATGGTACATTGAACAAACCAATCTTTTTTGTTGTGAACTCTACCTTTATTGTGCAAATAAAAGGAAAAAGAAGTTAAATTAGAATATTAGAATTATTACCAAATGAGAATGGGGATTACGAAGAGGGATTTGTGCGCAAGGGTAAGGGTTCAACATATTTCAAATAATTGTTTCAGATGAACTTAAATAGCATCGTTAGGCTTGAGTTTTGGGTCAACCCTAAATGCCCTCATATGGCAGATTTTGTTGGAGAATCTATTTAGTCTTTTATTTTTTTCATAATTTTATTTTTATGTCAGTTTTCACTTTTCATTTCCTGATGAATCCCAGGGAGACATACATGTTTTAGCCCTTTTCGCTTGTGCTTTACTCTGTAAAATATATTAGTCACTTTAGAGGATCGAAATACTACGTTATCATAGTTTGTTAAAGAATGCTAGACACAGGATGAATTAGTGTTATCCTTGAAGTTTGTAGGATCATGAATAAACTGCTTAGTTATCATCTTCACATGAATATACATACCCTAATTGCTGAGAGTTTTCTTACGTTGTGGTCGGGTGTTACAGGTTACAAAGTTGATGAACTCAATCCCGATTCAAGTCACTTACGGCTTCAATTCTCACGGTTTCCTGGCCCAAGGGTTGGACCTGGATCTCGTGGTAAGAGATGAGCAGCTTCACCTAGGGCTTCTTAGATTGTTGCGCATCATAAATGCCAATGTCATCTCTATACATCGTCTTCTGGTTTTTTGAGCAAAATATTGTAATTTTTCAACTGCTTATCATAATGGTATCTTTAAAATTATTTATAAATGTGTTGTAATTTTTGTCTGGTTCGTAGTTAGAAATATATTTATGTTTTTACTAGGATTGGGATCTCCTCTTTAACTGTAGTAATTTTAATTAAATTTTTTAGATTAAAGCGAGGTCTCAGATTGGGGTCCTACTATTTTTCACTTATTTAAAATCTTTCAATTGTGTCTTTCTTTCTTCTAATTCATTCCCAGTCATTAAGCAAAGCAGTGGTCCTCACGCTGGTACATCCAAGTTGTTCGTACCTCTGCCTATTTTAACCAATAATCCTTTGTATACATGTCCGTACATCTTTTTGAAACAGTTATATTCTCATGAATTTTGTTATTTTTATATATTAAATTGTATTATTTATTTAAAAGAATTTAATTATTAAATTTATAAAATAAATTATAAAATTTAACAAATTTTATGTTATAATTTTGATTAAGTGGGACAAGTTTTCCCCGTTCTCAATGAGTATTACCTTATTTGTGATCCATTATGGGATAGATTTGGATCGGTAGGTTTTTTTTATTAATTTTATATTTAAATATAATTTATAAATTTTAATTTTGTTTTACCAAGTTTTAAATTCTTATTTTAATTTGTCATTTTTACTGCACTATTTGAAAAAAAAAATGAGAGATTCAGACCCATTCATTGTGAGGTGCATGGTACCGATGTGAAAGAAATTAATTTATGGAAATAGAGAATTTCATGTATATATATATATATATAAGTCAAATTTTAAAATACATAATTAGTTTAGCAAAATGTTCACTAAAATTGTACGACATCTCAATGTAATTAGTTTTACATTAATTGAATTTAAGTGAGGAAAATTACTAATAATTTTCAGATAAATAATTATTAATTCTTTCTGAATACAACATTAGTTTTCTGAGAGGTAATACTTTTAGAGAAGACAAAACTCTCACCATAACTAGCTGGCAAAGTAAGGCATAGCTGTGCTCACCTTTTCTTCTTGTGGTTGAAGAAATTAGCCATTCGATGTGGACTAGCTAACTTTTGAAAAATAAACAGTCTCTCCCAGCACGCTGCCCTGTCTTAACCACAGCCCCCCAGCTGAGGTAATGTATGCATCTTATTGGCTGAAGAAATTACCGTAGGGTCTTGCTATTCTGTCACTGCTCGTTTCCGAATTCCCCAAGTTGATGGTGATAGATTCGTTCCCCTCTGCAGCCAAGGTAATACGACAGCCGACACCGGAGGAGCTAGATGACAAAGCTTTTTTTGTTTTTTAAATTTAGATATCTCCAAGTTAATAGTAAAAAATTAATTATGTTAAAATAAAAAATTTATTAAACTAAATATTTTTTTAATATAATTTTTTATAATTGTAATTTAAACTAATTATAAAATAATATACTTAAAAATTTAATTATTTATCAATTATATAATTCCTTATTAAGATAATAGGACAGCCGACACCCTAGGAGCTAGGTGGCAAGGTATCTTTTTTTTTTTTTTAAATTAAAGATATCTTTAAATGAATAATAAAAAATTAATTTTTTTAAAAAAATTTATAATTACAATTTAAAAAAATTAAACTTTTTTTAATAAAACTATTTTATAATTACAGTTTAAATTAATTATAAAAGAATATACTTAAAAATTTAATTATTTATCAATTATATTATATCTTATTAACATAATAGGACAGCCGACACCGTAGGAGCTAGGTGGCAAAGTATCTTTATTTTTTAAAATTAAGGATATTTCTAAATTAATAGCTAAAAATTAGTTTTTTGAAAAAAAATTATTAAAGTGAATATATTTTTTTGATAATTTTTTTTATATATATGATTTAAATTAAATATAAAATAATATATTTAAAAATTTTAATTATTTATTAATTATGTCAAACTTTATTAATAGCAAAGGTTTTTTTTTTTTTTTTGTTTTTTAAACAGAAGAAGAGACGAATTGCAAGCATTGCTAGAGTTGCTTTTGGGATTTGAGATTCTTTGCCCTTCATCTCACTGGATAATGCAATGCAGAAATTTGAAGTCACTGATATTTATATATGAAAATTTTATACACATTCTATATATTCTTTCATACTCTTATATCCTTTTTTTCACTTTCTTCTAATATTCATCTATCATTTTTTGAATTTTGAGTAGATAGCATGTGTGTTAGGAATCTTAATTAGCAATTAAATTCTACTTTGATTTTTCTAAAAACACCATTCGCTGTAGCTGATAGCATGCATGCACATGCCTGCACTCATCAGTCACCACTTGGGGCCCAGGGCTAAGCATGCAAAACAACATGAAAAGGCCAATGTGTAGATAAACCCACTTGTCCCCATGTGTAAAGCCATGTTTCAAACTCAAAAATCGTTTTCATTATTTGCATGGCATCTTCAAAGTATATGCCTAACATGATTGTTGTCTCTCAAAATCAGAAAGGATAAGAGAGAGCGAGGGAAAAAGGTAAAATTTATATATATTATATTTAAATGTAAAAATTAAAAGTAAAATTAAAAAAAAAGAATATTAGAAATCCAAATCCTCCTTAAATCTATCTCAATCCAGAGAGTTGAGTGCAAGCATTAACCCTGGTTAAAGCCAGATTATTTTCTGTACAACTAACTCTCTTTTGTTGCCATATGAGAAAGTAAAAGTGCCATTTTAAAGGTGCGTTAATCATTATTTTCCCTTGACTGTAAAACTGATAGGAATGAAACTGGAAATTGGCAGGTGAAAAAAGACAATGCATCTGGACAAATTCAAGTCTGAATACACAAGTTCGGCAACACACAAATCAAATTAAAAGATTTATTGTTTGGTTTATTGGTGAATCACTTTCATATTAAACAAATGCACACATTGTAGAAACCACTGAAATTAGCATTGTATTTCAAGATAATTTAACAGGAATATATATATATATATATAAATTGAATTTTGAAGAAATTTTTGTTAGAAAAAATATTGTTTATAATTTTTTGAATAAGAATTAATTTTTTATCTAATAATAATATTATTGAAATACCTTACAAAGAAATAAAAAAATTTGTCACATTTTTTTCTACAAAAATGGTAAAATTCACATATTTTAGCTGTATCTATCATATGTTTAACGACGTGGGAAGGCCCAACACTAATAAAGAAGATTAGAAAATCTTTGGATTCTTTGGGGAAGGAGAACTAGGAAGTAAGGGGATAGAGAGAGAGTGAGACATAGACCATACTGACTTTACACGGTATGAGGCCTGAGGGGAAGGCACGGTCTCGGGTAGCTGTTTCTTTCACAATAATGACATTTGGATTTTGTTAGGCACCTGTCCCAATTCAGAAGAGGCCAAACAAAACTTTGACTCCAAGCTTTTGCTATGCGTTGGATGAAGCACTTGGAAGCAAATGGGACTATTTTGATGCTTCTGATCAAATGGCAGTCGTCAAGTTCTATAGATGAAAATGTTTGTGCAGGTCTGTTATTCACAATCAGTCTTATTGGAATCTTTTCTGTGTCGGTGATATCTTTCTTTCTTTTCCCTTTGGTTGAAAGGTGTTATCATCTTTTTGACCCTGGAATAATAAAAAAGTTCGGGTTTTTAATAGTGTTGATTGACGGATCATTTTGGTCCCTTGTTATCCACCATTTCTGACCAGTTACAGCAGTAAAGCCAAACATGACATAATTACACCCCATAATATTAAATTAGAATTTTGGACAAAAATGCAAATGCATTTTTTCAGGTTTATTTTTAGTATATTTCACATTCGTAATGCCCACTTCACTTTTTCATATCTAAATTTTAAATTAATTAATATTTTTTATATCTTATTATGCTGATTGGTTCACATTAAATTTTTATTAATTAACCTTGAAGATTTGATGTAATGAAAGTGAATTATAGTTTAGATCATTTTAAAATAGATTAAATATTCAACATTTAATTTTATAATCACTTTTTAGATCAAAGACATAATATTTTATTTTATCTCAAAAATAAATTAATCTCACTTAAAAATAAAAATACTTTCAAAAAATATCCTCATTTATTAAATAAATAAATGGCCTAGCAAATGGGTATTTTTAATGCTTCAGATTCAAGCATGAATCTTGCCCAGATCACATTTCAAGGAGCAATTGCAAGGTTTCATGCAATTTAATAATTTTTTATCTCTTTTGATCATGTCAACCAGCTAAGTTATAAATAAAATATAAATGAGGAATTTGATATCCAAAACGGTGCAGGGAAAAAGACATCTAGTAACCTGTTATATTTGTCTTGGCTCTGTAAAAGTGGGCTGTATATTCTAGTTCAACGTGTCACTAATTAAAAGAAATTGTTACAAATTATTCTTCAAAATCTATACTTTTCTTGATAGTACCATTTACTGTTTTCTTCTCCACTGAGTTCAAGAGGTATAAATGAAATTTGTACGGATTCACAGAATGCCATTATTAAAATTGACCAATTTCATGAGTCTTACACTCATGGATTTAATATCCAATTCAAGCTTTAAGATGTGTGGCTTTTGTGGACTGCATACCCTTACAGACATCTTGAGTGGTGCTTGTCCAAATGCACATGCTATCTACCCTACCAAATTTTAAATTAAAACTCTCTGCCATTGCCTGTAATTTTCACTTCTTTTATATCATTTATTTAATTATCCCCATATAATTAAGGAAAAAGTATTTCTAATAATAGGTGGATTGTTAAATTATTATTAATAAGATTAAAGTTGTTCTTTTGTTTTGTAGAAAAAAAAAGTTGTTCCTTGTACTCGTGGAAAAGAGAAAAGCCGGTTTTGTCTCTTAATTATTTTTGTTAAAAAAAATTTAATCGAATAATTTTTATTTTAAATAAAAATTAATTTTTTTTACTCAAAAGTGATAGAAATATTCGTAGAGAATTTTTAAAAAGTTATTAATTTATTAAATTTTATAATTTAATTTATAAAATTTAATAAATTTAATAATTAAAATTATTTTAAAACTTTAATAAAATTTTATTTATAAAAATAATGTATTCGTACAATTGATATTGTATCCTTTAAATACATCTTTTTAGATTATGTACAAAGTTAGAAGTAGTTGGGCCTGCACGTTGACATGAAGGAATAGACCAAGAATCACCAAAAGTCTATTCAAAGTACGCCAACGCATGATGATGTTGAATGGATTTCAGCTCAGCAACGTTGCACCAAGCTTGCTAGGTAGATCTGACGTCTATTACTCAAGATTTTCAATCACTTGGTAGATTTGATGCACCCCATTTTAACTAACCATTTTTAAAAGGGTTTGAATTATTAACTGGTTCTTGAAATTAACTGAACTAATTGTGGAGTAAACTTCATAATATAATATTAATCAAAACCTCATATATAAAAATTTGTTCTAATGTTTGTCTTCTACTGATTTTTGGAGTCACTTTCATGTGCACATTAAGGATCCGATTAGTTCACACAAGAATACAAAATGATTAAAAAGGTGTCGGCATTTGACATATTTAATGGTTTAGTGTTATTTGTTGTTATCTTGATTTTTTTAATTTTTAGATTAAAATTTTATATATATATTAAATAATTTTTCCCTCCAGTTAAAAAATATTAGGAGGATTGCTAAGGTACCCTTTTTCTATTCTTCGTCAAAACCAAAGTACTATTATTTTTTTACTGCTGTTAAATATTCACTTTTAGCAGGAAGAAATCAAATTGGGTAGGCCTTCTCTTTCTCTCCTTTTCGTTCCTTTGAGAAGGATAGACAGCGAAAGAGAAGAGATTACGTTAGATCAGTCATCACCTACTACTCCTACAATTGTGTTATGGGAAGGTATTATCAATGGCACGTGAGAAGGTGCTCTCTCTCTCTCTCTCTCTCGTTTCTCACATAGTCACATGCAAACGGCACAGCCGACAATGGCGTACTCAGTTTCTAAATCCTTATAGGTTATCATAGGACAGCCGGACAGAGGTGGCTTGGAAAGCTAAACGTTTACTAATAAAATGTCTGTTTTGGTAGATATCATTGTCCTAGTTGGTGCCTTCCCTTCATATATGCTTTAATTATCTTTCAATTCCATGACTATCTGCTGCTATATGATTAATAAACCGCCTACCATTACCACTTTCAGACCTGTTTCAAACAACTGCAGCTAATCAAAAATTGAACAAAGCTGTCGTTATATAGCATGATAGCTAAAGGATGTAATGGAACTATTTTATTACCGTATGGCTTGTATGCCTATTCAAGTCACATTGATTGTTTTTACTTATAATGATATGGGCTGCCTCGCTGGTGTTGGTTATTAAAAATATGCATAACACTAATAAAGTCTTATGGCAATTAGAGTTGATTGTGTAGAGGATTTTGAAATAGTTTATTAATATGAATTTAAATTTAAAGTTATTTTTATTAAAAGAGATTTATTATTAATAATTTTTTTTTAAAAAAAGTATTAGTCTCTTATCAAAAATTAAAAAAAATTTAAATATGTATGAGTAATTAATTTTAATTAATTTGCAGACTAGGCCTACCACGGATTTTATGAGAAAAAGATTGCATGCTTACCCAATAGAACCCTTTGTACGTTTTTTTTTTCTATTAACATGCTAAGTATTATGAGTGGGGACAAATGATGATAATCCCCTGCGATGTTAGTCATTTTTTCTTAAGAATTTATTAATATTGTAAATATAATGACTATTTTATAGTTTATATTTTGTAATTTTTAGAATAACTAATAAAATTATATAAACACCTCAAAAAAATTATTGTAGAATGGTAAATCTGTTAATTCAATCTACAAACTTTAATAAATTTACTAAGTTAAAATTTTTAAATAAAATTTTATAAAATTTAATTTCTAAAAAATAGAGAAACTGTACAATAAGTCGTTTTGGAAAATTCTAGCTTAAGGGAGCAGAAAAATATTTAGTTGTTATATTTTTTTTCCTTATTTCTTAAGAATCTTTCACTTTTCTATTCCATTAACCCAAAAATGTATAAAGTTAGAAGCATTTCCATATCTAGAAGCCACTAGCCATGTTACCGCAGAGATCCTGGCAAGTGTAGAAAGAGAAGGCTCGTGAGTTATGTAAATTTTCCATCAAATAATTTATGAAGAAAATTGCTTGTAAAGTTTGATGTGGTCCCAAATGTCACGTTGCATGTATTAAATCGAATTACCCCACACATTTTGAGGGAATAAATACTTATAAAAAAAGAACCCATGTAATTATTGTATACGGTCAACACTGTATATGAGCAATAATACATCAGATATCGTTCAAAATATTCGTCTATAAAAAATAAAATGAGCTCCCATCTACGCATCCAAAATTATATTTTGTTGATAAATATGAAATAATGACATATTAACTTTGTATATAATCTGTAAATTTTTTTATATTTTCATGCCCTATACAAAATTTTTATATTTTCAAATAATATAACTTTTATTAAAAATTTTTATAATAATATATTTTTATCTCTTACAAAAAATTTTCACGTAAAAAAAATGTATCATTTATAAACCAAAGTTTTTTTCACCTTCAAAGTAGTTCAAACAATCTTTGCACGTGATTAGATGGCAAAAGCTGTTTGAGATATAATAAAGAAGGAATGAAATCTTGACGTGTAAAAAAAAAAAACGTTGACATTTTCATATGAGTCTTGCACATTTTATATATTTTTCATATTTTTACCTTATTTTTTATCTTTTAATCTTAATATCTGCACTAAACTATTTACGTGCAGATATCTTCCTTGTAAAAATATATTTGCCTCAATGTGTAAATAATATCAATGTTCATAAACTGATTGAGAAACAAATTTTACTTTCTTAGGTACATTATCTAAGAAAATATTATGTACAAATAATTTTGTATTATATATATATATAAATAAATAAATAAAAATATATCAAATTTATATATTTAAAAATATATGCATAATATAGTTCCTTAATTTAAATTAGAAATGATGTAACTAGTCAAAAAGTTCAGGAAAAACGCTAATAATATTGCTCTTCATAAACTGCATGAGAAACAAATTTTACTTTCTTGTGTACATTATTCAAAAGTGAAATGATGTCACTAGTAAAAGAGTACACAAAAGATTTATAAAATTTAATAAGTATTAATATCACAATTTAAATTATAAAATTAAAAATATATAATATTTTTAATATTTTAAAAAAGAAATAATTTTATTCCAACTGAGTACTAGTAATATCAAATTTTTTTTTGGGGTTAAAGTAATATCAAAGTTTTACTTGGACTGGGTAAAGTGGTGCAGATAGGTGTGTCAAACAAAAAAAAAAAAAAACTCACCGACAGTTAGAGAATGAGCACACCTGAGCTTCTATTTTTATGGAGAAAAAAACTCAAAAGCAAAAGTAAGGTAAAAGGAAGTCATAGTCAGTTGTCTCTATTGCTAAAAGGCTTATGGTAGATATCTAAAAAGAAAAAAGAAAAAGGCCTATGATAATTGAAGGATTGGAATTTTTTTTTTTTAATACAGGAAGTATTGGAATTTTTTGTAGTAGAAATAGTGGGGAATAAAAAAAATAAATATAAAATTAAAAATAAAATTTATATATTAAATTATTAAAAAAATATTAATATTAATGTAAAATTAAAAAATTCAAATTATTAAACAATGCCATGCAGAGGCAGTACCGAGTGAATACGACAGCTGAGATCAGTAGTTTCTCTCTCTCACTATGATTTGATTTGATGATAAGAGAGAGAAGGAGAAGGACATCAAAATCATGGTGGCTGTCTGCTGCCTAGCTTTATCCCTGTATTACAACTCTTTTAATCTTCCAATGCCCTAAAAATTATGGAATGTTAGGCAGCCGTGTAGTATGGTTTTTGAAAGTTAGCTGTGAAAATGAAATTAAGATAATTTGAAAAATAGATAATAATTTAATAAAGGAAACTTTGTGTTTGAATTTTTTTTTTTTTGTATAGCCACATATTGCTTACACAGCCAAAATAATTGTGAAAGGTTGGTGTCCTTTTTTTAGCAAGCAAAAATAAAAAGGGGTCTTGTCAACATTACTATCTACTTTATTCCCAGCTTAGCTTGCACCCAAATACCCACTTGGGTCACATTTGTCCAAAAATCAGTAACAACTTCAAACATGGTCTAATTTAATAATTTAAGGGATTTTTTTTTAAATGAAGATAAAGTTTTGGTTCAGAAAGTAAACTCAACCAAGATGATTAAAAATGATGTTAAATGGGTAAAGAAAGAAGCTATATAAAGGGAGGCACTATCTTTCAGAAGGCATAACCACAACCCATTTTGCAAGGAAAAATGGGGTCTCTAATGGCCTCTGCTACTCTCACTCTAGTACTGGCCATTGTGGCTCTCAGCTTGCCATCAGAAATCTCAGCTGACAACTACGTCTACGCATCTCCTCCTCCTCCCAAGAAGTATCCTCCCGTGTCTCCTCCCTACCACTACCCCTCTCCACCACCACCACCGGTGTATCCTCCAAAGCATCCCTACCATTACCCCTCACCACCTCCTCCACCTCAGAAGCCATATCATTACCCATCTCCACCACCTCCCAAGAAGCCATACCATTACCCATCTCCTCCTCCTCCATACCACTATCCATCACCCCCACCCCCATACCATTACCCATCTCCTCCACCACCAACGGCTCCTTATCATTACCCATCTCCTCCACCACCAAAGGCTCCTTACCATTACCCATCTCCACCACCTCCCAAGAAGCCATACCATTACCCATCTCCTCCTCCTCCATACCACTATCCATCACCCCCACCCCCATACCACTATCCATCACCACCACCACCAAAGGCTCCTTACCATTACCCATCTCCACCACCACCAAAGGCTCCTTACCATTATCCATCTCCTCCACCACCACCTAAGAAGCCTTACAAGTATCCTTCTCCTCCTCCACCAGTTCATGTCTACCCTCCCCACCCTTACCCCCACCCCCATCCCCACCCCTACCCTCACCCTCACCCCCATCCCCACCCTTACCCTCACCCTCACCCGCATCCTGTGTACCACTCTCCACCACCTCCTAAGAAGCCCTACAAGTACCCATCTCCTCCACCTCCACACCACTACCCTCCCTACCCTCACCCCCACCCCTACCCCCATCCCCATCCCCATCCCCACCCCCACCCCCACCCCCACCCTCACCCCTACCCCCACCCTTACCCCCATCCAGTGTACCACTCTCCACCACCTCCTAAGAAGCCTTACAAGTACCCGTCTCCTCCACCACCAGTTCCCAAGTACCCTCCCTACATTCCCCACCCCCACCCTCACCCTTACCCACACCCTCACCCTCACCCTCTCCCAGTTTACCACTCTCCTCCTCCTCCTGTCTACACCCCACATCCAGTTCCCAAGCCTTCCCCACATCCAGTTCCCAAGCCTCCTCCACATCCCTACGTCTATGCATCACCCCCTCCTCCTCCCCACTACTAGATAGTGGCTTTCCATAGCGTTAGCACCACATGGTAAGCTATCTAGCTTCTTCACATAAACAACTTACATTAATATCAAATCATTTTCCATACACTTCTAATTATTTTCTCAAACATTTTTTGAATTATACATTTTAACAATGATTATATAACGCCATTTAGCAGCTAAATAAATCTTTTCTTAAAACCACAATGAAGCTAAAATTCTTATTAGTTTCAAGAAAAAAAAAATGTTTTTCCCCTCATTTTTTAGTCAAGGATTAGCCTATATATAGTATTTTAGTGTTCATTTTACATGTAAAATCTTTCGTCGTTATAAGATTTGGTTGAGGGATCAATCACATGGACTGACAGACCAACGTGTGTACGATTAATGTAGGATCTGAAGAATATTGTGCAAATAAAGAAAGCGATGGATGGCACGAGGCACCTTCCAATACACAAAAAGAAGGATGGAAGCAAAGTTTCCGCGTTTAGTTAATATTATAAAGTGTGAAATTATTATTATTATTATTATTATTGGTTTTCTCTATCTTTCAGAGTCTGTTTTTGATTTGTTTATTATTGTGTAATTTGACAGTTGTAATGCACTGCCCTGATCCATGTTTTGGCTGCCCTTAAGAACAAGTACATGCATGCATTGTAGTTCTCAACCTGCTGCCTTTGCAGGGGGTTGAGAAGCCAACACGTGATCATTAAATAATAAAATATTTCCCCTTCTTTCTCTCTGTCTTGATCAATATTTTGACAGTAATCAATTTTCCATTTTAAATTTTCTGGACAAGAACCAAGACAGCGACATGTTAGAAACACGAGAACCGCAAACACTAGCTACGAATTTTAACGATCAAAGACTTTCGGATAATTCTATATCGTTGTTATAAAGCTATGTCTCACTTCCAAAAAAAAGAAACAACGGCTCATCCATCACCTTTGCTTTTTTTAAGGTAGAATCACTGAATTCATCATTTAGTACATATAATATCAATTCCATGCGCCGCGATTGCTGTTAGTGTATCCATTAGTCCGACCACGTCTAGAATGCTATTTTTTTTTTTGAATTTTTCATAAGATATCATTACACTATTAAGACTAATTTTTACACCATTATTAAACTATATTTTTTTTAAAATTATGTTATAGTATTTTTTAAATAATAAGAGTCGCAAAATTACTATATCCACAGAATTTTTAAGACTGTGTCACAGAAATAAAAATACTCAAGATTTTATCTTGAAATTTAAGAATCTAAAAATTTAAAAATTTAAAATAATAATTAAATATTACCACACTATTAAGATGTCATCTACTGTATTTATTATGATACAATGGTGATACAAACATTTGAAAACTTGCCATGAAGCTGCTCGGACCTCCCATAACTGATTAATCTTTTTTTTTAATAATTATCTTAAAAGATATTAGCAATACATTTTTATTTACCCACCCAAGCCATTTTATTATGTGATTGTTGCAGATAAGATTTTTTTTAATCTTTTAGTGAAAGAACAGCTTTTTTTCCTCAATAAGCTTACAGAGGGCAGTCATATTCATTTGTACTATTTGTTCATCAATTTATTACCAAGTTGATGCGAACAAAAAGATAAAATACAAATTTGATTGAGGATTAGTTTGAAGGAAATAAGGCAGAAACAGTGGATGGTGAGTCATGACAATGCCAGGTGTGTCACTTTCTCGTCGTTTTCGTTACAGCTCATAACCTTAAGGCCCTACGTTCTAACCTGTGTGTTTGATCAGTGTGCCATACGGGTTGGTCTGGTCCGGAGTTTGAGATGCCAACAACGGGTTTGAAATTGCAGTCCCATCTTTCCTTTTCATCAATTAATTCCAAAATTCCTGTTGTTTGACAAATAGCCAAATTGATAAATGATGGATAGAAAGTAAATAAATAAGAAAGATACAAAGCAATTGTGGCACGCAGGTCTCATAGTATGTAACTATAATCCCTACTTACACGCATTAAGATTATAGAATGTGTGCAAATACTAATATAAAGTCATAAAAATCATCGTTAAATGTTCTTTTATGGGTAAAATAACACTAATAGTTTCATATTAATATTGCGCATATATTATATAGAAAATTTGCTATTTACATGTGAAAACTGGCATAAAATAAATTAAGGACAGATTTAAATTTTTTAACTTTTTAAAAAAAGTTAGAGAATATAGTAGAAGAGAAATAAATATAGAATTGATAAAAAATAAAATTTATAAATTAAATTATAAAAAAGATAAAAAAAGTCATTAACATTATGAAAAAGAAAAATAAGAATTTAACTGAATAAATATATATATATACACAAAGCATATAGAAAGAATTATTTTAAAACAAAATTTTAAATATAAAAAAAATATAAAGTAATTTATATGTAAATCAGATCTAGATTTAGATCCCAGCATATATAAATAACATTAGTTATTCGTTTAGAAATATCCAGGCGAAGAAGAAGAAAAAGGCATTGCAATCAATGCAAACCAAGTGTACCATTGATTGCCAATTTGCCTCCATCCCCGTAATCATGCATTTTTTTATTTTCTCAGTTGTATTTGATAGTAGAACCAATAACGAATTTCCAGATTTCAAGTCAATGAGATTAAACAACCCTTGCGACAATCTCTCTCCTCACTTTGAAAAAGGAAATTTGTTTTTATTTATCAGTTTTGAAGCTTAAGTTGAGGAAGCAGCAATCATGGAGAAATCCCCGGATGCTGTTTTTCTCTGTCTTCTGCTTAAAATGAGTTATTTAAAGTTCCGATCAATATAACTCTATCCAGCATCTCTAGTTGCAGAATGATGGGTCAAGTTACCTAATTTCATTTATTTCTACACACTTCAAGCAATTAATTCAAAGTGTCACGTCCCAATTATTGGAGCAACACAGAAATTATTCAATAAATTTGTTATATTAAGTAATATGCTTGATGTGATATGTGAGCATGATAATAAATTATTATTTATATTGTTTTTATATAATTTTATAAATAATAAATTTAACAGAAAAAATTTAATAAATAATAATTTATTATTAAATTAATATATATCATATTAATTATATTACATATTATAGATTACTATTTATTAAATTATATTTACATACATAAAATATAAATATTTTGTCTCGTACAAAAATAAAAAATGAGATTTATATATTAATTTATAAAAAATATAAAAAAATTACTAAAATATAAAAAAGTCTAAATCTCTGCATGCCGACTCCTTCAACATGTTTTTGTTTGTGCATTAATTTCATTTCATAAATGCATGTACAAGACAATCTAATCAAATTAAAACACTGTTGTTATTACAACAAAGTTTGGAGTAAATTTACCAAAAATAAAGTTTGGAGTCGTTTCGATATTAATTTTTGTTTGATTAGGTAGGAAGAATTTTGAATACTGCAGGGGCAGCCATCCATGGCATGGCATTGATTTCTTCCTTTTGCTAATGGTTGGTGTAAAGCTTAAATCTACAAAGTTGGGTCAATGCCATCAATATTGATCAAATCCTTTAATGCTTTCTCAAGTAATTATTAAATAAACGTTAAAGAAAACACACAGCTATAAAAACACAGCTCTAACCTTTCAAAGCTGTCCAGGAGATAAGAAGAATCTCGAGTCAGAAAGAAAGTTGAAAGAATGAGACATGATCTGATAGAGTAGGGACCAAGGTTCATGGTGGAAAGATGGAATCACAATTATGTATGGGACCCCATTAAAGTTAATTTGTGTGTGTGCTGGACCCTTCCGTAACAAAATGATAAGGTTGAAGATAATATAAATAAGGTGTACCATGCTTATGCAATTATGGTTTTCTCAAGCAAGAATGACAACTAATTTAATACGTATTCAATACTTTAAGTTTAAATTTAAAATTTTAAAAAAATTAAAATAATAACTAAATATTACTGTATTATTAAAGATGTTCGATGCTTCTCTCTTTTATCCACCCATGTGTTTATGCATGTGCATATGTAAAATAAACCAAAACCTGATTTCTGTTTTTATGAATTTAATCCCTGTAGTAATTCTCCTTGTTGCAAAAATATGGGGCATTACAAGAAATATATATAAAAAAAAAGAGGGATTTGCTTGAGCTATGTGTAAGGGATTCAAGGTGATAAAGGTTTTAAGATGAAATAATCAATGGTTAGACTAAACTGGTGGCAGGATGTTGATAATAAGTATTGTAGCCTTGTTTCGCAACATCACTTAAGATATTTATTTGAGTCTAAAACAATCTGGAGAATATGCTCCTCAACCAATTAATGACTTATGAATTTTAGTTTAATCAGCCAGATGTTCTTCTTCTTCTCAAAAAAGATAAATTAACGAGTAGGTAGCTTAAGGATCTCAATTAGGATGCTCAACATGTATTTATACCATCCCACCACTTGTATATGCCAATTTGACCACGCCCTAATTAAGGTGCCGTCAATTAACACATATACAATTTAAAATTTAGGATCAAATTATTTTAAAGTATAAAATGTCTTTTACGAGATCAATAAAAAGATTATTAATATAGATAGTTTAATTAGCAAAATTTAACCATTTGATCATAGCAATTCCAATATTATATTAAAGAATTAATTATTTTAAAAGATCAAATTGTTAAGTAAAAATTAAAAAATAATTTCATATCTTAGCAAGAATAAGGGTGCCATCTCTCATCCTAAATTTTTTATTACTAAACAAAGGGTAACAATATAAATTGTTGTAAAAAAGTGTATAATAATTCATAAATTTTAAATAATTTATTTATTTAATTTTTTGTGTAAGATATACTACATAGTTTTCATGAGCTCTATCTTAAACTGAAACCATTTCATAAATAAGCAGCCACTTCTACATTTACATAGCAAAATTCAACTTACTCAATAATAGAGGTTTTGGTTTGCACCGACACTCTTTTTTTTTTTTTTTTTTAGTAACATGGAAGGGCAAAGCTGTTATATACAGGGAGAAAGAATAGAGGAAGGAAAAGAATAAACCTAATGATCGAATCTATCCTTTTATAATTAGGAGGTAAATTATTATGTTACAGAACTACAAGACTCCAGGCGCACCGACACTAATCTGAGTAGTAAATTAGGAAAGAGTCGGTGAATAGAATAGAAGCTGAATTAGCTCCTTTTGTTGGATGTGATGCGCACGATATCAATTCGTGCAAGCCATTATGGAAGCATATTACGTGACTGATCTCAATTATTGGACTACTAAAGCTGATAAGTGCTTTTTCATATTTATAAAAAAAAAAAAAAGAAAGCTGTTAAGTGCTTTTTGCAGGATTTTGTTGTGTTCGGCATCTTGGCAATGAGAAATAAAGCTCAAAACAAGAACAAGTAAAAAAAAAGCAAACAAACTAAAGGCATCAAATCCATTATGCCTAAAATTCTAGACATAAACACATGCATATTTTCAGGCTACTTAATCCTGTCTTTCTAATTTTTTAGCCTCTTGTTTTTGTTGATTCTTGAGCAGCACAAATTGATAACTCCTAAGACAAGCCTTTCATTTTTTTTTTCCTCCTTTGATTGTTGAAAAAGATATATCAATTTATACTGGAAAGAAGTAACAAAGTTTAATTTATGGGGAGAAGAGGAATACTAAGTTATTTAGTACATCCATGTAAGATACTGGATTTAAACCTAAAAATCTAAAAAACAAAAGCCTCAAGACAATAGCTATGAATTACTGCATTGTTGAAGGTGTCAACCTTGAGAAGTGATAAATTTATATTTCTGAGATTTTAATTTTCATATTGATTCCATAGCGATGTTGATGCGCATGTCATGTGGTCATATTTAAGATAGTTGTCGTATCCAATGTCCCATTTAATTTCATTTGTCTTAATTTAACACAAAATTTAGCTATCTAAAGACGAATCGTCTTCTTCTTCCTGCTGGGAGCCAAAGAACAGATGAGATAAATAGGAAATTGGAACCAACTTGCATTATAGAAGAATAAAAATTGGGGCATGGAAAATACGAAACACATGGATGCAGCATAAAGATGGGGTCTACTTCTTGATGATGGGTTCCTTTCTTTGTCAGAGAACGTAGGTCGAAATAAGAGAAAGTAAGAACGGAAAGCAATCTATGCTGAATTTACTGACAAATTGAAGCTGCGTAGATCCCATCTCACACGCATTGGTCAATTCTCTTTGCCCCCATTCTTGAAAACCAAAGTTTTGGAAAGGTTGTTTCTTTGCTATTCTTCTTTGGGTTAATTACCATATGTAATTTCTTTTGATGCATTATGCTTTTTCTATTATGACATTTATGATTTATTAAACGTGCCCTTAAATGCTAGACAAATTGATTGCTAACCCTTGAGATATTCCAAGTCTCCACTAGCAATCTTACGGTGACATTTGATGATATTTGGTAGAAAAAAAAATTATTTCCACATCTCATCATTGATCAAATTTAAGTGTAAGTAATTAGATTTGTTGAATTTTATAATTAGTTTTTAAAATTCAATAAATTTAATTATTTAAATTTTATATTATAAAAATTAAATAAAAATAAAATTGAAAAATAATGGAACTCTATTTGGTGTTGCATACTAAACATCACTTTCTTGGGGAACACACGTTTTATTTAAGGTAACTGATGGGCTTGTCAAACTTATAATTCGTCCAGAATTATCAAATACCTTTTTCTTTTGGGGTTGGGTGGTGCTTCTCATTGATGATCAAGGAACTCAAGGCCATAATTCTAAGAATAAGCACCAAAAGGAGCCCTATAAAATAGGCACAAAATTAAATCTCACTTTTTAGATTGGTTAGATATTATAATTTAATTTATAAAATTTAATAAATTTAATAATTTAAAACTTTTAAATAAATATTTAATAATATTCTATTAATGAAAATAACAATGCTGTAATTTTAATTGAATCTCTCTATTTCACTAACTAATCTCTCAAATTCCTGTTACAGATTATTCGGATTAACATGAATCTAGTCAATTCGTTATTAAAAATATAAGTATTTTAACCTGGTTGATTTGTGTTCATAATGCAATGTGTTAGCCCCAAAGTTCAATTAAGCTAATTAAAAATAATTTTATTTATCTTATATTTAAGTATTTTGCACTTGATTTTCGTTAATTATTTCAAAAAAGTGCTTAGCTAAGGATACGAATCAAACCAACTCAGTTTAAATTCAAGGAATGTCATGCCATTTTGAGGCAACGTAAAGTGATCCGAGGTGATTAGCAGCAGCAAATTAGAGGGAAAGTTTATCAGTTTCATTGTGATGTTCTTTGTTGCCAAAGCGAAATCCTCAGAATAATGTTCTATTTAAGAAGTTAAGAGCTGTTCAAATATTCACTTGATTACTTAGCTAATTCAAAGCAAAATCGTTACCAGGTACTGATATTTGTATAACCTAAAACAGTACAAACTTTACATGATCTTTCACAGTCTCTTTTCTCTGTTTCTCTCAGCTTCTAAATTATTGTTTCTGGTTGTCCTTCTACTGTGCATTGTTTTTATGTACAATTAGAATTATCCATCTGGACCTTTGGTACTGAGCTTTGTTACAATGTGTCGAGTCATTTAAATGAATCTGGACAACTTGAATGTGGATTGATTATTAGAAAGGATTCATTTCATTAGGTCATGATCCTTAGTCTTTCCTCACCTCTTAATCATTGCAAGTTTCTTAGTTTGCCCTAAATGTGGACGTAATCTTAGTTTCGATATCAAGTTGTATGGACAAAATCAGTCAGGCTGTCTTAGTTTTGTTTGGAGGGATCCAACCACCGCTGCAAATACCTCCACGAATATTAGATGTGTAAGGCTGTGATGCACAAAGATTTTGTACACAAAGATTTTACTCGATTTGTACTTTTACAAAAATGATTAGCAACTTTCACTGTAAAGTTAATAAATTGTAGAATTAAAGATATAAAGTTACTCTTTTTAAGTTTTATGAAAGCTATTAACCACTTTTATGAAGGTACAAATTGAGTATAATTTTTGAATATAAAGTGTAACAACCATAATTTGATATCATTAAGTTTGAAAGAAAATAAGTCACAATGCTCTTAAGAGAAATGAAAAAAATTCAAGTCTCATATTAAAAATTATAGTCTTAGTGAAGATATGAACTTATAAAGCTTTAGTTAAAATACATATTTTAAAAATAATATCTTAAAGTGTGCAAAACAAACAAATACTAGGTCAAGAACTTAAGGTGTTAAAAGTAACATCCTAAAGCGTGGATTATGGGTGGTCAAAGGGAGAACTCAAGTAATTGTATGAGGAAGGCACACCAATTGTAGCCAAGCAAAGACAATATTAAACTAATGAGAATTCAATTACAAAAGTATAAAAGATCAAATTGAGTTCAAGATAAAACCACAAGAACTATCAAGAGTAATTAAATCTGAAATTTAAGTGAAAAACTTCTTTGTGACCAAAAAAAAGAATAGAGGAAAATTTTAAATTAATAAAAGAAGATATGAATATGTGTTAGACTCAGATGGAATTGTGATATTAACAACTTGTCATTAGATTAATCACTTGACCTTTGTGAAAATTTTCCAAATATATTGGAGACAGAATACCTGCAATCCAACAATGAGAAGCCTCTTGTCACTCAATAGGTTAATTACACAATTAATGATCCCAAAATGAGTGATTCTTCTGCCAAAAATTGCAATTTTATTGAACAAAATACGTGGGTTGGCCCGTGGAACCTTAATTCTTGGTACTATTATGACTTGCTTCATCGTTCAAGATGTCAGATTGTTGGGCTACTGGCATTCTTCCAAACAACTTCAAAATCAAGCCCATTCAAATTTGGTGGCCAAACAATGCAACTCAACGACCGCACTCAACTTTTGCCGGGTTTAGTTTATCGCTTTCTGAGTCTTTGCTTTGTCATGCTTTCTGGATCATTTCGAAGTCATTCAAGGCATTAAGTCAGTGAAGCCCCGCTATCCAAACCCAGAAGCTGCCAACATAGGGAGGAGTAAACCAAAAACACAATATGAGCATTAGCCTTGCCCCTCTCGACACAATGTCAGAGCCAGTGCACAAAAGAGTGAAGAGAAGCAGCACCAGGTGCCTATGCTGTTTTTTCGTTGACTATAGTATTAAGAATTTAGCAATGTTATTCATATAAATTGACTTTGTACGCTTTTTGTATATTCTCTCGTATCCTCATTCTACTTTTCCCTTTTTCACAAAACTTGTGCCTGCACATAATGCAGGCAGACAACATTTTCCTTAGAATTCGAGTTTTGGACTTCGCGAGCACCCTCATTAATGTTGTTAATTTATGATACTTCCTAGGTGCATACAATGTAATTTTGTTCTATTCAAAATACCGTCTAGCCCAGTAGAACCAGCCGGTTCACAAATCTTCAGAATAACGGTCCAAATCCAAATCATACCTGTTTATGCGGTTCAAATGCAAACCTAATCTACGCACTAACTCGAACAGACCAGGGGTTTGATTCTTAATGGCAAGATCGATCCGAATTTAGAGACATTGGGTGCATATACAATTTAATTAACTATTTACTAAAGTGTGTAAACTCTTTACGAGTTTATAACTTGATTTCATAAATTCATAGGTCTCCAGATTGTAGATTTAAGAATTTCCACGACCAAAATAATGACTCTGTTAGTTATACCGGATTTTGTTAGTCTTCCCTTTCTTCAGTACCAAATGTTAGATTTCATACAGTGATAAGACTTTTTTATCATATAAACCTACTTATACATAACTATTCTTTGTACATATTCTCATGTTCTTTTCAAATCATTTCTATTGTGAGGGGAAAAAAAAAGTCTACTTTTGCCAAAAAAGAAAGAAAAGGGCGTCCACGGAAAAAACTGAAGCAGACCGATCACTTGAATTCCTTTTGTCCACTTGGTCATAACAAAAAATGTGACTGTAAAAGGACCTATACGTTGGACCAAGCAATACAACTCAGTAGCGGGTGTGGATGAAACAAAAAGCAGAAGAAAGGCAAAGATGATAATTTGCATTATGCCGGTCTACCTACCTTAGCTCCTTGTTGAATACCTGTGGTTAATTTACAATCAAATTAGTTGCTCAAACTAAATACCCTCAATTTTTTTCATTGACCTCTACATGCATGCTTCAATCGAAGTTGGCTTGCCTGAAATCTCATTCCAATAACCGTAGGGAATATAACCCTTTGCCAAAAAACATCTTTTTACAGTGAAGTTTGACATGATCGGGCCTGGGATATTATATTTTAAATACTATCAACTATTGCATTAGTACGCCTCTTTACAGTCTCTCACTTTTGTATTGGTCAGCCTCTGTAAACTCCTTCCCTCGGTTCAAAAAGGGAAGAAGGAAACCTCTATCTTTTTCAAATAACTAAAGAGTGGAAAAGGCGAAAGCTAGACTCTCACCAAACCGCCCGAGTATAACTGGAAGTTTATGTTTTATGCACAAAATGTTAAGCACCATTAGCTTCAAAATCTTTCTGCAATTTGCACAACCAAAACTAAGATCAGGCCAGCTGAAAGAATTAATGTAGCTAGTAAATAGCAGTAGGAATAGTTTATTAATTATTAAAAAATAGCAAGTACAATTACCTCAACTTCTTGCAAGATATTTTCGAGTTCAACTATTATCTCACAGAAGTATGGCCGATTGCTTGGAATTGCTTCCCAACATCTCTGCATCAAATCTAACAGCTTGGGGTGCCCATGTTTAGGAAGTTCTGGGCGCAATCCCTGCAAGGATGTAAACTATCGCTGTTGGATCTGACACGAGCGTTCCAGGCTGAACACTACTACCACATCATACAAACTCTCGCAGGAACATTAATTTAGGTACTAGTGAGGAGGTTTACAATATCAACGAGATATCTTCATACAAATACCTAACATTCTTACATTTAGTGACTGCACATTATATTCATGTGACTTTTGAGTGAGAATACATGTCAGTCAAGCAAGTGGATGCATTTTCTCTTAACTGGATATTGCTAGTGAAGGATGAGAATTAGGGGAAATGTGTTCAATCACTGAACTGGCCTTTCATTTCTAGCCCAAAGGTTATGTAAAAATCACGAGATACATTAAATGTCAACTTTGACAGCCAATTTGGATGTGTTGGTTGAAAAACGCAATTGGAGCTCAAGATCAAGGTGCAAGGTGGTGTATTTAATAGATCAAGGTGGAAAAGTGCTATTTCACATTTAAGCTAGATATCTTACATAAAAACGACTGAGATTCTTACTTGCATATCATAGAAAGTAATAAATGAAGTTCGGAAGCTTTTTGGGTGACAGAATAAGTGATAAATCACTTAATACACACAAAGTCTTAGGTTCAAACCTAGGAATTTGAAGGGGGAATGTACCAAGGCAACAAACGAGTGCCACCACACTACTAAAAAATACCAGCAAGTGCAGAAGTTAATCATTCAGAGATCCTCTCTGTAACAGTTCTACACAATCTCCGAAGCTCGAATGGATTCCAGAAATGTCATCCCAAATTTTATGATTCAAAACACATTATTAATCAGTACTTTGTCATAAATGCAGAAATAATGCTAAATCAGTTATCAATTAACAACTTGATTGAGTAAAGAGGAAAAGCCAAATGAAAATATTGTATCAGCAGGAACCTTTTCTAGATTTACAAACAAATTGAAAGATAACTCTCCACTTGCAAAGAACAGGCAAGGAATGCAAATATTTATGGTGTTGTCATGCAGATCTATAGCATTTTAATTTATTAAGTCTTCATATTTAAAAATCAAACATCATGGTTCACTATTTGAATTTGACACTGATATATGGAGAGCAAACCTGTCTCACACCCAGGGCAGCTTGTAGTGGAGTCATGGTATCATATGGTACCTGAAATTCCACGTATGACCAGAATTTACTTTCAGCAAATCTCCTAGATATGTCAAGAAGTCAGTTGAGGAGGAATATAATAAGAGAAATAATCCTTACAGTTCCTATTATAGGCTATACCTTTGCTGTCACTAGTTCCCACAGTACAATGGAAAAACTGAATACATCTGCTTTCTGATCATAGGGTTGATGATTTATAACCTTGTAAAATAACCAATAACAGTAAGATACTAAAAGTAAAACCAGAATGAGACAAGCATTTATGACAAGGCAAGTAAGTCTATTGATAGTAATAAGTCCATGAATTTTTTAAAAAGAGAATCAAAGTGTCAAGTGCTCCGTTAAGTTTGGTCATCAGTTCCTTGTATTCTTGCTCAGCTTTTGGTAGAAAAGTAAATAAAGAAAATTAAAATGTCTATCATGTGTTCATCAGCAACAAAGCTTGCATTCTAGATGACAACAGGAAAAGAAACACAGAAATATCATCATAATTTGTGAATAAATGAGTTGTGCTAATTTGGAAGCAGCTCTGCCTTAATTCTTGCACTGCCCAGCAGCCACTGTGATTTGGAATAGAATTTTCGCAGAGTTTAGTGAATCCTGGATGTCAGAGTATGATGCAACTTCTTTTAATTAGCTTCAGAAATTTTGGCAGAAGTAACATGAGCAAAGTTTTACACAAGGTGTGTGCCATAACTCTATTTCTTTGATGTCTTTAAATGGAGAGAATTACTTGGTTCTTGAAGGAAAACTGCATGCTTAGATTTATTGGGGCCAGCCTTTTTGTACTTGTTAAGCTCACATTGGTTCTCAGTACCTGATGTCTTTGAAAGAATCTCGTTGAAAGATTTACAGTGGTGTTAGATGAGCTCTTTTGTATTATTGCGTTATTTACTTCTGCTCTTTCTTTTGTTTTATCTTCAAGGTCATCTTAACTTCATTCTTTGTAATCCCTATCATCTATCCTTCTCACAAAATACATGTAACCAGATTCACATGATAAACTTGAGACTTCAATCCTATATATATATATATATATATATATAAGACAACATGGCAGGATATAAGACAACAACTTGATATCAGTAAGCAAGAAACAATGTAGCACAAAACATGTTATTTTTATCAGACATGAAAAACTTTATTGAAGATTCTAGTAGTCACTGGTTATTGATGTTGAACAATGTTAAAATATAAAACCAATCATAAACCAACTTTGGTCAAGGATCCAACCATGTTAAGATATAAAACCAATCATAAACCTTCACCTAACAGATTAAGCTTTTGTCAAAGAACTAACTATCCTAAAAGCTGACATTTGACATGGTATCAAAACTTTCTATGACAAAGGGGTCAAGCTTTTGGGATAATTAATTCTTTAACATAGTATCAGAACTTCCTATGACCAAGCGGTCAAGAATTTGATCCTTATCGTCCCATTTTTCAAATAAAATTAAATTTCAATATAAGGTTTGGTGAGCCTGTGCATTTATCCACACTTCAAGTTTAAAGGGTTTTTGTATGAGGAGACATGTTAAGATATAAAACCAATCATAAACCTTTACTTAACAACTTAAACTTTTTCGATAATTGATTCCTTGACAAACAAGAAAATGCAAAGCTGACAAGAGGAACTATGACACAAGTTACATCATGCCGGTCAACTATTAAGGAACAAACAGTTGTATATCATTAATTGCCTGGTACCCTCAGCTTTATAATGCATGCATAGGGCACCCACAATGGTATGTGAATCTCAAAAAAGCACAGCAGTTTTTATCTTCAAAAAACAAACCTCTGGCGCCATCCATCTATATGTTCCAGTTTCTGCTGTCATCACTCCCCCTTGATTTAGGAACCGAGCAACTCCAAAATCTGCTACTTTAACAACCTTGTAGGAAAAGAACATTATATTCTTAAGTTTAGAAGGACATATAACAAATTTATACATATATGGTAGAAATCATTTTTTCCGCTCCAAAACAAATTAAATGCTATTGTCAGTCACGTTGACAAAATCTGGAAGATTGACTAGCAGCAGTCTACAAACTACTGGCAAATCATTATCCATCAATGAAATTAAACATGAAAAGAATACCAATTTCTGAAATGTTTAAATATAGCAGAATCTTAATAAGCCCAATTATTTTTCTTCAAAGAAAAAAGAAGAAAAAAATTCACTACTGCTAACAACATTACACATATTAAAAGCCACATTGCTCTTAAAAGCGAGCAAAGTGGGTTCATAATATTTATTATTTGTAAAAACTCCACAGATATTTGAATGATTTTAAATGTAGCAAAGAATTTTAAGTGATATGAGGGAACAATCAAAGAGTCGCCAACTAAATCCATGACCAAAATGTATAAAATTCAACCTGTTTGTCTTATGTGGACATCACATACGACAGAAATTGCTGGTTGGCCCAGCCTTATAGATTGAAATATTGAATTGAACTAGCCTAACCCATTAAGGCTGTATTCCACTTCAATATTGAGAAAAACAGAACAAACTCGAACCACCCTCTCTTAGAGTACACAATGAAATTGATAAGATCAAATATCCATTTTGTGTCTTTGACACACAAAGAATGAATAGAAGGAGCCTCACTTAACGCCAAACTATATGTTAATTTTGGTAAAAAGCCACCATGAGTCTATGAACTTCATATCAACACCAGATACAGTTCATCTCTACAATTTCATTCCATCAACTGCATAAAGTTTTTAAAAATTTAAAATAAACCCCCTTCTCATATTGCCATTAACTAGGGGTGTATAAAGGCCAATAGGAATGGTTTCAATAGTAAGCATGAACCAAGCGAAGCTGGGTTGGTAAAAGAAACCAAACTATATTGACAAGATTGACAGAACTGAACAAACCAGACCAAATAGGGTTGAGTTGGTTTCTCTGGATCCCATGGTTCCTAGTTGGCTAGCTCAAACTTTTTATGTTTTGGCAAGACAAGTAAACACTTCCAATGAAATAGAAAAGAGGAAAAAATTATAGCCTCTTTGTAACAATAGGAACCTAATAAGATAAGGAAACTGCTATTTGACATTTAAATCAACAAAAAACACATTGAGAGGATTCTAATTTCCTCTAAATATCCCATTAGTTTATTGGTGGGGTTGTGGGCAGCAGTGTTATGCTTGTTCACATATAAAGAAACCTAGCAGATAGGGAACAATTGCTTAATGCTCAGATAAAATATGATGCCCATGAAGAGTTGCTTTCTCTCTTATGGCCATTGAGTGGGTTTCTTCAGTCTTGAAGGATAAAACATTTTTAAATCCTGAACCAAACCAAACTCCCAAAACATGATAACCTAACCAAATCAGAATGAATAGCTTTGAAAACTGAATAGGACCTGTCAGTTTGGTTTGCTTTAACTGGTTCAATCAATTTGATATGGTTCCTGCACACCCGTAACATTAAACACTATTTTCCTTTAGAGAAAAACTCTTGTTAATTAATCAAGACTTATCACATTTACATATGGCCGGGACAACACCTTGACAATAGTAAGAATACTATGTTTTATCTTTTAAAATATAAAATTCATGATATCTCAAAATTGGTCTGGTATATATATTATATGGAAAGTGCCTTGATAAGTACTTCTTCACAACATTTTTTCACAATTTTACTTTTCCAGAATAAACTTTTGCACTTGAATTATTCTTGATAATTTATTTATCTAAAATTGAGAATAAAAAATTTGAATAGGTAAATGTTTGCAATCCTAGTCATAACTGACTTACTATTAGCAACTCTTTGACATTTGAGCATAAGGTATAAGGAAAAAAATTAACAAATATTTAGTGTTGCTAATCCGTTACCAACACCCTGCCATCCTGCTAATAAAATATACACAACTTCTACTAATGGTAAAGAACTAGATTTTTCTCTTTAAAATGGAGAAAATTCCAGAGAAGGAATTCCTAAAAGTATTTACCATGAAAGAACGATAACCACCCAGACTGGTTATTATATGTAAATCCATTGACTTGAATAACCGTCCTAGTGTTCATTTTCCTTCTGGGTAATATTTTTTTCAGGAATTCCTTTTCTGGATTTCTCACAAAAAATAATAAAATAATAATGTATCTCATCAAAAGTTAAGGGACTCTGTGAATATGATGTTCATGGACTCCTAATGCCTTCATAACATCATTATTAAATTTCAGCCAAGAACCCGTTTACATGACATGAAGCACAGGACTGTAGGAGACATTCTGAATAAGATAATTGATTAGCAATAAAAGGTCAGTGAAGCCTACCACGGACATTGGATCAAATATGATAATCTAGATCAAAATATCATTCAAAAGTTCACTTTAACCTTTTGAAGTGTCACCTATTAAAAGTCACATACAAATAACATTACTACCTAGCCAAAAGAGAAATCATAAGCGATACCCACCTCTAAATGACAAAGTAAAGAAACAAGGAAACAGAAACGAAAATTTTTGTTACACATCAATTACACCCTTTTATTGACCAGAAAATAAATTACAATAATTGATTTTTACAAGAAAAGGTCTAAAAGTTATCACCTTCACCCTCTCTTCTTATGTCTTTTCCTTCCCCCAAAACACAACTACACAATAATACCAACATGTTCATAGATTAGGCACATAGATTTCATCTAATAATCTCAAAGTTCTAGAAAGTTCATGTTCCTCCTAAGATTAAGGTTTTAATAATAATAATAATAGTAACAATATGTTACAGTTGCGTAAGCCACACAAATCTTTATCCCCTAATTGTACTATCTGCTACAAAAGGTGGAAAACTACCACTCATCCTCTATTACAATGTGAGGTGGCTCAGCGGTTGTGGGGCAAGTTGTTTGGGATCTTCAGAGAATTTTAGATTTGTCCTCCTCCTCTCAATGGCTTCTTTCCTATTAATTCTCAAAGCTTTGGAAGAGAAAGAGATAAAATGTTATGGACTTGTGCCTGTTTTACTCGTAGTGCTGGATTCAATTAGGGTGAAATGCCAGAATTGTCATTCAGAGATCATTAACCTTGCATCTTCTTTGGGATAGGATAGTTTTTCTTGCTTCTATGGGAGTTTCAGTCCATCAGGTTTTTAAGGGAACCTCTGATATTTGGAAAAGGAAAACCTTTGGATAATGCATCACATTATTAGAGTATATGATAAAGAAATTTGGCAATTGGACTATATACGTAATCCCAAAGATAAGGCATACATCTGGGTCATTAATGTTGTTTACAAGACAAACACCCATTCCAATAAGGGTAATTTCGTACAGCATAAAAAAAAATTTCATAAAATTCTTACATTGTGGGTATCCATTAGCAGATTGGCTGTCTTCAAATCTCTATGAATAATGTTGTTTTTGTGCAAATACTCCATACCCATGCAGACATCAATAGCAAACTTTAGTAATTGAGACAGCTCCAAGACATTATGATTTTTATGCAAGTAATCGTACAGACTTCCTCCAGGCATATACTCTGTAACCAAGAACAGAAATAACAAAAATTATTATCATATACTAAATTGAAAAAAAAAATAAAATTGAGCAGGAACTAAAAGAGGAGGAAAGATCTTCTGCTTTTAACAAATAATTGAGTGTTTAGAAATAGTCACCCCAAAAGCTCAAGCTTAAGCAATTAGGTGTAGCTTAGGGTTTCCAAGTTCCAATAACAAGAGGATTACACAAGGGTTACTCTTTGTTCAGTCTATATTCTACAATAGCTACAATTGTAAGTTATTTCATCAATTCTTGTTATTGATTAAAAACAGATTATACAGAATTTCTGGTATGATGATTCTTTAATTTTCCCCACGACCATGAGTTTGACATCAATTGGCGATAACTTACTTGCCTGCATCACTGCATAACATTTCAAGTTTTGGCATATATTCTTTTTTCATCATAAGTAACGATTCCATTGAAAGGAATCAAGAGAGGATAAACCCAAGCATTGACTATACACTTTTCTGTACAGTTACTCTCTAGCTTTCAGGTTGTGCTAGATGATTAATTTGGCTAAGAGTGGCATGGCTGGTTAAAGTGTGGAAAATAAAATTCTTTCTATTTGCACTTCTTAGGCTGGATGTCAAATTGTTAAGTTTTATAATAACCTCTCACTTATTCAGGTGTTCCTTTGAGTAGTAACTCATAAGCTGATTCATTTTGGGATCTGGTAGTTCAGAATATCTCAAAGCATTTGTACAATTGGAAGGGTGATTTCTATTCATTAAGTGACTGAATTACTCTTATTCAGAATCCTGTTTGTCTCGCATTGCACTTTACTATTTTCACTTTTCACAATTTCAATGGTAGTAGCCAGGGGTGGCCATAGGTTGGTTCGGATCGGGTTGGTGTCAAAATGAGCCCAACCGAATGAACCCAAGGCATTGATTTCTCCATCCACTGCTGACTGACTTTACAAGGTAACCCGATTTTACTGGCTTCATCGGGTCCAAACAATGTTGGACGAGTCTAGGTGGTTTTCCTCATCTTTCCCAAAACGCAAACTCCCTCCTTCACACCACAAAGGTCATGGAAGTTGGAGGGGTCAAAAGAGGCTACAGTGAAAGAGAACTGGGTTGATGGTTCTCTGCCATTAGAAGCTGAGACTAAAACTCTTAGTTCCGCTTTCACTGAAACCCTTTCAAGATCAACCTCTTTCTTCACCTTGTTTGGTATCAAGTTTGGAGTGAAGAGCAAGCAATTACTAAAGGTGACTCTGTGTAGACTCTTCACTTTGGCCAAGTTTGGTGGAATAGGTAGAGAGGAAAAGGAAAGAAAAAGGAAGGGAGAAAGATGAAGAAGAAAGAGGCAAAAAATGATTAAATGAGTTAAAAATTTGAGAGATAAGAAACAAGAGAGAAGGAAACGTAAAAAAGAGAGAAGATGTAAGTGAGTAGAAAATTCTTCATTCTGCAAAGTCATTCTCTTCCTTGTGTCTTGTTTCAAGATGTGAAGTGAATCATCAATGTCATCATTCAACGCTAGCTCAGAATGCTAGAGTTTTCCTTTCATTCATGTCCCTTTTTTAATACAAACTGAACCTAGAGTCTAGAGAAGTGAGAAAATTTGAGAAAAACCTGGAGAAGTAAGAAAAATTAGTTTGTTTCGGGTACATGCGGAATAAAACATTTGGAACTGACCAAACCATTGTAAACCGACTTTTTCTAAAAATTATAACCATTTAAAACCATTAACTTGATCTGCACATCCCAAGCATTATATTTTTTATGGGTTCTATAGGGTTTCATCAGGTTATTCTTACCCCTAGTAATGGCTCAGAGTTTAGAGAAATTTATTAGAGATTTTCTTCAGTTTGCTGTGGGAGAGCAAAGAAGGAATCATCTTGTTGGTTGGTAGGTTGGTTGCAGCCCTTGAAAACAAGGGGAATTTGTTCTTGGGAACTTGGTGTTCAAGAACTTTGCTTTGGGAGCTAAATGGCTATGGCATTTTCCTTCAGAGACTACTTCATCATGGCTCTATATAGTTCAAAGTAAGTTTGGTTCAGATCAGATCGGATAGGATGCCAACCTGTCAGTCACTACAACTCATGCTAGTCCTAGAAAAATATTTCTCTGGGATATGCTTCTTTTGGCCATTAGTTTCTTCAAGATTAGTGGGTGGTTCTCCTATCAAGCTTTCGGAGGACACATGGGTGGGAAATATTTTGTTTCCAAAGGCTCTTCCACACCTTTTATAATCTTTCTTCTATACATATCACTGCCATAAAAAATTCCCATTGTATTCAACATTCTCTTTTTTCATGGAATTGTTAAGAAAGAAGCTATTGAGTTAGAGTCCCTTCTATTTTTACTTGATTTTATTGATTTAATTGTAATTTTGACAGAAAATTGGCCCTTTGGATTCTTCTGGCGTGTTTTTGTGTAATTACTTTTTTCAGTTTCTAACCTTCATCATTTCCTGCTTGATAAACTTAATTAGAAGTCCAATGCTCCCCCTAAGGTCAGGTTTTTTGCTTAAAGGGTGGTACTAAATAGGATTTAATAGAATCATGTAGATTCATGACCTCTTACTGCTCTTTATCCAGATCAAATATATGTGTTATGTGCAGATGTAATTCCCAAAGAGTAACGAAACCTTTTTTTTTTTCATTCTAAGGCAGCTATCTTCTTATGGAACAATTATTGTTTGGGGTTTTGGAAGAACAATGGGTTTGTCCTTTCACTTTGGAACAGTTCCTTATGATTAACTTTGACCGATATGGGAGATACAAGTAGGCCAAAATTCTCAGTTTATGGTTCTTGCAATAAATTGGGATATGGGGCTAGAGTGGAATGCCAGGCCCTTTAAAGGAGTCAGTTTGCCCCTTAACTTGTTATGGGATAGGATTGTGTATATGGCTTCTCAATGGTGCACTGCTCAAGGGTGTTTCCATCTATGATATGTAGCGAGACAGGACAGCCTTGCTCAATTATTTATTTATCTTGTTCTTGGTTTTCTCTGTATTTGTTTTGAAAGATATCTTGTCATCCCATCATCCATACTCCCCTTTTGTCTTTATAACTTTTTTTGAAAATAAAAGGAAAAGAATTGTACATTAAATAGGAAATACCTGTTAATGTTTGATCGTAGAATAGAAGATCTATACCTGTTACTATGCACAAATGTGGAGACTTTGTACATGCACCAATGAAACGAACTACATTTTTGTGATGCACCTGTCTGCATTCAAATATACAGAAGTCAGAAGGTTTTAGAAAAGAGAGATGACAGGTGGTCAAAACCTAATTGAGAAAGGCAAGCCATGTACATGATCAAAATAAATCATAAAAGTATGTAAATTCCTACAACATTTGGAATGAAAGATGAATAAAAATAAATATATAGAAGCGGATAGAAATGTTTATATTGACTTGGTTAACTAATCATTCTATTAATCATCCTAAACTAAAAATATTCTTAAAAAAAATGTAGCATACAGAACCCATTTCCTAAGCCCAAGTAAACTCAACGTTGAGTTCATTAAGAAGATTGTTTATTATCAAGAAAGTAAGTATTAATGAGAAAGGACAAGATTGTATAATATTATGAAGAGGATCAGAGCCTAAGAAACAAAAATCATATGGAAAGTAAAATGTTTGTAGCAGAGTCACTTCCAATGCTAGAACAGATAAAATTAGCAAACACGTGTATGCATGGAAGAAATCAAGCAATTTATTAGTAGGAATGAATGAAAACTTGCTAATAAATACAAGTTTAGTGGTGAACTCAAAGATAACAAGGCATTTGTTTCTTCTTTTGGAAAAATCTAGACTGATGATTTTGTAGCATGCAGCACATTAAACTATGGCTATAACTTCATACTTGAGTTGAATTGTTCAGTGTCTTCGTTTTCATATTTAAATATTTATTTCTGGAGAAACATATAGAATATTATGAGTTGAAAGCAAATAAAATATAATGCACAACAAATAAATTAATAATCTTTAACCAGAGAAATTGCAGGAAAAATTTATCAAAGAATCAGTGAACATATGCAGCATGGACTTTACACCGTGCAACAGAACACTGACCTAAGAATGGCTACTTCTTGGGCAAACTCATCCTCTAAGACCTCATTTAAATGTTCAGATCTTAGAATTTTAACAGCAACATCTTGACCAAAGAAAATTCCACGATACCTGACAATGAACAACAAAGCCAGTTAGGAGCAAGAAGAAAGATAAATAGTATAGAAAGAGAGAAGAGAAAAAACACAACCAAAAACAAAAACAACAGAAACAAGTAACGGTAAACAATACAACTTACAGATCTCCACAAGATCCGGATGCTATTCTTTCTCCTATCTTCAACAACCTCCTGTCTATTTCCCAGTTTCCGGATTTTGTTTCCGCTGCTAAGGCCTTCTCCACAGCTGAATGAGAATCTAAAGACCGAGACCAGGAACCCTATGCAGGGTAGGACATTCATTACTACCTTATAAGCCTTGACTACATTCTAGGCAGCAAGTGTTATGAACTTAACCTTATTAGTAGATTTCAAAATTGTTACAGGAACAAGGAACTGTAATTAAATAAAATAATGTCCAGGATAACTCAATACTACTTTGAAACTTTCCAAAAGAAAGCCAGCAGTCAAACAATTCTCAAGGAGGAAAAACACTAAGACTTGTTAAGAAGTATCTGTATACAGCACTTCTAAGTAGTTTATCTGTTTCTAAGTTGTTTGGTCATTCTGGTATTCTATCTGGATCTAAGCAGTTTAGTCCATCTAGAATTAGTCCATCACAGCTGTAGGAGTTTATCTTGATTAGGAGTCTATCTCTATCTCAGCTGCTGGAGGATAAAGTTTGAGTGTCAGTAGACTTAAGTAGTCAGTATCGTAGTTATCTAGACTTAGGACGTCTGATTCCAACTTGGTTTCTTCCTTCTCTTGTAAACAGACCATTATAAATAGAACACGGAGGCTTGGGTTTTAATAAAGCCTTCTGTTTCAGCCTTAACTCTGTACTACCGTAAATTTCAACAAGACTGTAAAAAGTTTATAAGCTTGATATCAGCAGACTATTTCTCCTTATTTAGTTTTGGAATGTGAAGTACCACTCTACTTTGCACAATCTTCACAACTAAATCTATGTTATTAGACATCAGTATCCAAACTGATCTAACAATCTCGGCGTGACTTGACAAATTGCTCAGGTGAAATTCTTGAATACAAGTAAATTAAGAATTGACCACATAAAGATCTCACAACCATATATGACTCATCATAAATAACTTAGACCCTAGCAAAAGTGTCTATATCTATAATTGAATTATTACCTGTTTCAGTTACATATAGATCATACACATGATGGTATAAATCAAGAACTTCAGATTATAATTTGGAATGCCACAATCAAATTTAGATTATGTTATAGCATACTCTCAACATTCAAAGAAACTATATATAGCATCTTATGAAATAAGTTCCATGCCTCCTCCCCTAGAGCCCATATTCATGAATTATGTTTGAAAAATCGTGGAGATGCTACTTCTCATTTTAAAGCATATTCCAGCAATAAAATTTAATGAACCATCAGGAATCATTCTCAGAGAAATATCATGCCAACATCTCAGATGAAACTACAACACCACCTATAACAAAACAAGCTTTATACCATTAGGTGGGATTGGTTACATAAATCAAACAACGTCATTACATTCTATTAAAAACCAAATCTCACAAATGAAACTGACCGGATGAATTTGTAGATACAAGGTCAAGGAGACAAAATGTACCTCACTTCTTGCAACTGCTTTTTCCATAGCCTCATACAAACCATCGGTTTCCTGAGCAAAAGATTGCAAAATCAGTGGCGTTTGCACTCGGCAAAATTCCCTGTCATAATAAGAGAAATAAAATAACAATATCCCTTAATATCCTACTAGCTCAGTCCTGGGATAGACCAATTCATCTTTTTTTCCTTAAACTCTAAAATTTTAGAAGACAATTAAGTTTGAAGCAGATGCAACAACATTTGACTGTATCCATGATTATGTCACACCCGATGAGTCATCAAAGTTCAGATGATAGCACAAAAGTAGAGTTGAACAACTAATAATTAACAAAAGATGTATTCAAATGTGCATTCAAGCGAAAGAGATAGCAAACATATGCAATAACAAAATCCCACAATAAAATCAATCCTTTCCAAAAATATATGGTGACAAGTTTTCAAGATACAACATTGTGAATGTCTTCATGGAATAGCAAAAGTCATCAAACATTTTATAACCCGTAGTGTACCTCAATTGGCCACCCATCCACCACAAATACATCAAGGGAGTAACCATCAGTAGTGGAAAAAACATGTGCTTCACGGATGTTAAGCCCAATATCAGACAGCAAAGCGGACAGCTAAAACAAAATAATAATCTGTCAGAAAAATCACGTTACTTATCAAGTATACCTGGCATACACAAATGAGAATCTCACATGCATACTACATCAACAGAATGAAATCATATTTACACAAAGGAAAGCCCTAAATTCCACCCTAAGCACTCAAGTGAAACCTCACTCCAATTTTTGGTCTAAATCTGTTCCTTCGAAGAATTATTACTTATTTCTCTTTTCTACCCAACCTATGCAGATTAAGGCAGAGTGTTCATTAGAGTTGGCATGATTCTGCAATAATATACATCACTCGTCTGTGTCAGACACTCAATGACAACAAAACTTTGTAATCAAATATTGAAATCTAATATCCCACTGTGAGCAGTCACATGGCTTCTGATGGCTGCAGTTTAGCTTCACTTTATAAGTTAACGGAACCAATGACTACTTAACCTGTATTACATTTTTAAATTTTGTGAACTTGGCATTATGACAATAAATATTCATGTCAAGACATTTTTTAAATTAAAGCATTACTGAGAAAACAAATCTGATTCATTATATCACTTATATAACCTATCCTTGGCAGTTACTCATAAAAAGCTGTTCTAATTTAAGGCATTGTTGCTTATTCTTGAACAATAAGGTACAAATTAATTAGTAGAAACCTTCAACCAGAAACTTATTAATAAAAGTAAGACATCAAGAAACTTTTTAATCAAAAGAAAAAAAAATATAAGAAAGATAGAAGGAATAAATAAAGGATGTCATCGGCAGATTAGGTATTGTCCTTATAGAAAGCCAGAATAAATTAAGAAAAACCAACAATGACATTAATGCAAAAGTGTTCTCCTATCCTTCTGCTTGTCTAAGGACAAAGATTTCTCCATTAAAAAAATTTAAGTATTACACTCCAATTAGATGCACCAAAGCACACGGATGGACATAATATTTGTTTTTCACTCCTACTGAACCCTATGAATGTATGACAATAACAAACCAAGCCTTTTCCCACTAGGTGGGGTCGGCTACATGAATCAAATGACGCCATAAACTTCTATCCGAAACCAAAGTTTCGAGATTGAACCCTATGAATGTAATCAAAAGAAATTGCTCCAAGCCCTAAGGTACACCCAAGATTTACCAAAGACCCCAAAAAGCTTACCCCACATGTAACTGACTGCAGGGCAAAACATAAAAAAATTTGCTGCAGTTCACAAATTGGAATATCACATGCACTCTTATCAAGAGACAAAACTTTATCAGGCCTCCAAAAGAGATTATAGTGGATGACCATAAAGTACTCAATCACAAACGACAACCAATAACTGAAATTCAAAGTACATGATAATTATCCTTTGTACAAAACCATTACATTTACTTGGACACCAGGACAAGAAAACTGAACTCAAAACCATAAGTCCTATTCTGATCCAAACTGAAAAGCTAATTACCCTAAATCACATAATAATATTCAGTCGTGAGTAGTTATAAAACTTCTATGTTTATTAGAAGTACCATAGAAACATAAGCATAATTTGAAACTGTAATTCTAGCCATAAAGGAATTTAAAAAAACTTTTATTTCCAGGAAAGTTGGCATCATATTCTACTGGTTGAATAAAACTATGCAACGGCTTCTTTTTTAAGGTTGATGCTCCTTCTCAGTTTAAAATTTTGTCTGGACAACAATATGTGATAGGACCAATACTAATAATGTGCTGCAGGGTACATAGGCCTCAAAAGGCCTTGTCATCAGATGCTTTTATTATTTGTCACTGGAGTTCGCAACATAGTTATCAGTTGTGCAGTACAATGCATCCCGGCACTATTTTTTTGTGATTACAGTGTGCAATTCATATTGCACATGCAATGTGCACAATGTTCTGTTGTGCAGTGCGCATGCAATGTGTGCAATATGGATCCCAGGCTGTAAAATGTTAATTAGCCCCCATCTCTCTGTCTCTCAGCTCTATCGATCCCAAATTCTTAACTGCAGAGTGTTCTTTGTCTCTCTCTTATGGGTTGCTCTCTCACCGCAGGTTCTCCCTCTCAGCACCCTCAGCCCCGCAGCCCAGGTATTGTTTCTCTCAGCTTTTCATCTCTATGTTTAGTTTTTATTCTTGATTTGTGGTTGCAGAGGCCATGCGATGATGATGTTGTGGCAGTCTGTTTGGAGCCGCCACCCACATCCCCAACCTCCCCATCATGACACTGCCACTGTGCAAACATTGCAACTCAGCCAACATCCTATTACCTTGACTGTCTACCGCCTAAACGGGACCTATTTCAGGGAATGGTATCAGTCCGTTAAGCTTGTGATGACTGGTAAAGGGAAAATGGACTATCTCACTAGTATCCCATCAACACCAAGCCCTCAATCCCCAACATACAGCTCATGGGGAGTGGAAAATTCTCTGGTTATGGCCTGACTTGTTTAGTCCATGGAACCTAAGGTTGGATGGAGCTATTTGTTTTTAAGACTGCCCAAGAAGTTTGGACTGCTGTCCAACAAATGTACTCAGACACGGAGAATGTTTCTCAACTGTATGAGGTCCGGTCTGCATTATGGTCAACAAAAAAGGGAAGTATGTCTGTAACAGAATATTTTAACACCATTTCTGAGTTATGGAATATAATACCATTACTTGGCATTGTACTGCAGGAGAAAGAACGTAAATTTCGATTTTTTGTAAGGACTCGACACTGAATTGGATGAGTTGAGAGGCCATATTTTATGTACAAAACCTCTACCCACTAAAAATGAGGTGTTCACAATTGTCCACCACAAAGAAAGGTGCACAAAAGTTTGATGCCTCAATCCAAGGACCCTGGAATGGATTCTAATGTCCAAGGTTCTGCCTCAGCAACATACTGTCCTGAAAAACCCAAAGGACACATTGGGCAGCAAGATACTGGACCTCAAAAGGATTGTTTGTGTTGTGAGCATTGCAACAAACCAAACCACACCGAGGATACTTGCTAGGACCTTCATGGGAAGCCACCAGATTGGAAACCCCCGAAGTCAAAAACACAAGGAAACAGCTTTATTGTGCAGAGGCACCACTGACACCCCCATCATCTGGCAACTTACCTATAACAGCCAAACAAATGCAGGTGCGGAAATAACCCCTTTACCCAAATAAGGACCTGGTTCTTATTCCAATGCACTATTGCTCACAAAGGTAAATTCAGTTTTCCCCATCCCTTTTATCCTACAAAGGTCCCCAGGATGGCTGGATTGTGGATTCTGGTGCGTCCAACCATATGATTGGATCTTCGGATGGATGGCTTCTCTAACTATCAACCTTGTGAAGAGGAAATCGTATTACAGTGGCAGAAGGATCTTCGTGTAAATCTGCCAGCAAAGGCTATCTCATGGTGTTTGGGTTATAACTAAAATATGTTTTTTATGTCCCATAATTACATTGCAATTTAATTTTTGTCCAAAAATTGGCTAAGGATTTAAATTGCTCAATAACTTTGTTTCCTTCCCACTATCAATTTTAGGATTTACCATTGGGGAAGATGATTGGCAGTGCTAAAGAGCATAACGGCCTATACTACCAGTCCAATGGTGGCTTTCTAGTTCTTCAGTTCCTCTAGGTTTACACACCATCTCTAAGTCCCGTGTCCTTCTATGGCACCAAAGATTAGGGCATCTTAGTTTTTCTTAGTTAGAGTATTTGTACCCTCAATTATTTATTCATTAATACCCATGTTCTTTTCATTGTGATCATTGTATTTTGGCAAAACAATCTCGTTCTTAACATCCCCCTTGTCCTTATACACTGTCTACACAATTTCACCTTGTGCATAGTGAAGTCTAGGATCCAGCTCGAGTTTCCACCATAATTGGGAAACAATGGTTTGTTACCTTCATTGTTGATCACACCCGGGCTTGTTGGGTCTATTTGAAGAAGGATAAGTCTAAGGTTCCCATGATCATTAAATAGTTCCACCAACTTATCCAAAAAGTTTTTCAGTCATCTATACATAGGCTCTGTATTGACAATGAAAAGAATACTTTTCTCATGCTTTTAATCATTACCTTCAAGAACATGGTACGTTTCATCAAAGTTCTTGTTTTTACACTCCTCAAGAAATGGGGTGACTAAGCGCAAAAATTGTCACTTGTTGGAAGTTGCTCGATCCCTCATGATTGCTAGCATGTCCCTCATTCCTTTTGGGGTGAAGCTATTTTGAGCTTACCCTAACTGCTTGCCCTACAAAGTTCTACAGTGCATTCCACTTAGTGCTTTACTATCCGTATTTCCTTCATCTTGCATTCATAACTCTCTTTTGCTCAAAATTTTTGGGTGTCTTACCTTTGTTTATAACAATCATCCCAACCCTAGTAAGCTTGAACCCAAAGCCTATAAATGTATTTTCCTAAGGTATTATGCTTCTCAGAAAGAGTATTGATATTATCATCCTCCATTCAAACTATTCCTCATTTCCAATGATGTTTCCTTTGTGGAACAACAATTCTTTTATCCCCAAGCCTCTCTCCAGGGGCAGACTTCATCAGGAGATCATCTTTGGAATCCAATAGCCATAGGTGAACTTGTTAGACCGACCCAAAGAAACCAGAACTATTCCTAATCTTAATCTTCACAGCTCTTCTCCTCAGATCACTCAAACCGAACCTGTCCCAAATCCAAGGGATGTGTCAGATGACCCTAAGTTCCCATTGACATAAGTTTACTCTAGTAGGCTAAAACCTCTCAAGCAAAACCATGAGTATAAACCAGTGGTAAATCCTTTTGAGGAAAAGGAACCAAGTTCGGTTGAAGAAAGAAATGAGGAAGAAGAAAATGACTTGGATTTCCCAATTGCAGTTAGAAAAGGGGTAAGAGCTTGTACAAAATACCCAATTTCTCACTATATCACATATCCTCAATTCTCAGGAAATTACAGGGCCTTATTTCCAAAGTGGATGAGATTCAAGTACCTCAAACTGTATTTGATGCATTATAAGATCCACAACAAGAAATGGCTATGATGGCCTAAAGATAATGGGACATGGGACATGGTAGAATTGCTTGACGGAAAAAAGACTGTGGGGAGCAAATGGGTGTTCACCGTGAAGTACGAATCAGACGGCACTGTAGAAAGATACAAAGCTAGGCTAGTAGCTCAAGTGTACACTCAAACCTATGGAGTTGACTATGAAGAGACTTTTGCTGTGGTGGTGAAAAATAATACAATTTGAGTGTTTCTATCACTGGTTGCAAACATGGATTAGAAGCTACACCAGATGGACACTTGAATGGTACCCTTGAAGAGGAAGTTTATGTGAGAACTACTCTAGGATTCGAAACACATGAAGGCCCAAATAAGGTGTGCAAGTTGAAAGAATCCCTCTATGACCTAAAACAGTCACCTAGAGCATGGTTTACTAGGTTGTTATGAGGAAACTTGGGTATAAACAAGGCCAAGCAAATCACACTCTATTTGTCAAAAGAAGTGATAATAGGAAGCAAGTAGTTCTGATCATTTACGTAGATGATATAGTGATTACAGGTGATGACACATTAGAGATTATAGCTCTGAGGAAAGAATTGCAGTCAAAATTCAAAGTAACAGATCTTGGTGCTCTGAAATATGTCTTGGGAATGGAGTTTGCAAGGAGTAAAAGAGAATATTCATCTTACAGAGAAAATATGTTCTGAACTTGCTGAAGGAAACTGGTGAATTGGGGTGCAAACTTGCTGGGATTCCTCTAGAAAGGAATGGGAAACAGATTATAGATGGTGATCTTTAGTGGACTGGGAGACCTATCAACACCTAGTTGGAAAACTGATCTACCTGTCCTTTACTAGGCCTAACATTGCTTTCAATGTGAGTTTATCAATCAATTCGCGCATGCCCCCACAAAGAGGCGTATAGATGCAGCAACTTAGATTCTGAAATATCTTAAGGGAAGTCCAAGTAAGGAATCACTATTCAAGAAGACTAAAGTGAGAGACATAGTGAGATACTCAAATGCAGACTGGGCAAGGGCAATAGATGACAGTAAATCCACAACTGGGTATTGCACTAAAGTTTGGGAAAACTTAGTGACCAGGAGAAGTAACAAACAACCTGTAGTTGCAAGAAGTAGTGCAGAAGCCGAATTTCCTGTGATTGCTTAAGAAGTGTGTAAGCTTATTTGGATTTAGAGACTTATAACAGATTTAAACATGTTTGTCACTAGTCCCATGAAACTTCCCGGTAACAGTGAATCAGCTATAAGTGTGGTGCATAATCCAGTTCAGCATGACAGGATGAAGCACATGAGAATTGACAGATATTTCATTAAATCTAAAATAGATAGTGGAACTATGTCATTGTCCTATGTTCCCACAACTTCTCAGGAACCTGATGTTCTTATGAAAGCTCCATCTAAACCAAGCTTTGAGTCTTGTGTGGGCAAGCTATGAATGATTGACATCTATTCATGAGCTTAAGGAAGAGTATTGGGATCGGATCCCACATCAGTGGGATTCTATCAATCTCATTAATTGGGATTGATTTGCTCTTAAGTTGATAGCTGTATATTTGCTGTAAATTTGTTGTAATTGTTTAGATTAGGTATCTTATTTGTTCCTTAGTTATAGGGATTAGATTGATTCTTTTTCTCCTATATATTGTAATCTATCTTTGTTGAAGAAATAACAACAAATACAGTTTTTTCTCTCAAAATTTGTTCAATATATACATATACATATATATATTTATTTATTTTGTTATTTATATTCCTATGCTATGCATAGAAGCTTAAGTGTGCACTTATAATCTTCACTTTGGTAATGAGATATCATGATCACCTATGTAAAATGACCATGAATTAAAAGCCATTATTTAATAACATATGATGATTACCCTTCTTGAAATGTTAAGTGTCCATTAGTAGCAACTTTGCAAAATTGAAGTGTTTCAATGACTATTAGTTTAAGTGCAACATAACAACAACAATGTATATATATATATATATATATATATATATATTGTTGTTGTTTTTATTTTGGGCACAATGAATCCAAATTGCAGTGTGCAATGTTGCTATGACCCTTGAGTATTAACAGATGGAATAGTAGTAGTTTCCTTTTCTAGTTTATTTACTATTATTGATTTTTCTGAATTGTACTGCAATATGCGTAGGCCCATAGCCCATAACCTACCTGTATCAATATGACTTAGTCGTAAGGTATCTAACAACTTATGAATATTCACTCAAAGGGTCTTTCTCTCTCTACACTTTTCTCTATCTATTATGTTTTATTAAAAAAGTAGATCGGAATTTAGAAGTAGAACCTCTATATATTACACAAAGGGGATTAAAGGTTTTAATTAATTTTCATTTGGAGTTTTTATCAATGTAAAAAAGATAAAACATTGAAAAGTAAACAGATACATTAAAGTCTTCAAACAAACCTGGCTTAAAAGCTTTGGCTTGTCGATAGTAGAAAATATTACTTCATGAATTGGGACACTTGAATGTTCATGCCTGCATTTCACGTTGTACTGTTTAACTTATTTATTATAGAAAAACCAAAACTGACATTAACATCTGATTATGCGGATTATGTTTGGCTCGAGTAATAAACCAATTTGCAGCATGGTAAGATAGACATTTTAATAATGATTAAACTCAAAAGATTGAAGGTTTAAATATGTGCAACAATATGCAAGAAAATTAACTCCAATATTCAAGAAAGTTATATCTCTATACCCTGTATGTAACATCAGTAGAGGTAGTTGCCTATGCCCAGAAAGCCGGGTAACAACTACAAACGGTCATATTACAACATGACTTGCTCAAACAGAAATTTAATGGAGTTACTTATAATTCAAATGTTCATAGGCATCAAATAACAAAATCATTTGCACATTTGCATCTTCGGAAGATATTCAAAGATGCAATACAGCTGGCAAGACACCTTTTCATAAACTAGACAATGATAATTATAACATGAAGGACATCACAGATTGCAAATGCCTTGTATGTGCCACAAGATAAAAAAAAATGACTTATAGAAGCAAACTTGAGTAGCTTTCAGAGTTCTCTAACGTAAGAGGTGCAATTCAAAGGTTAAAGTGCAGAGTGGATCAACAATTTAGATTATTATAAAATAGAAGTAACTAGATAACAATTCGTGAATTTGAAATAACCCATTACTTGATTTGCTTACCAATGATTACCCACTTGAACTTTAATATCTTAAGTGAGAGCCATGTACACTTTTAAACAAGCACAAAAGACATATAAAGCATATTCATTCTATATAACTATGAAGAAGCGCACAACAGAGAGAATTTTACATTTGGAAACCGAGTTAGACAATCTAGAGTTGGCTAAAGATCATCAATATAATATGATATGATATTTTCTTTCATTCTTTCTAGTTTCTCCCTCTCTCTCTCTTTCACATTGGTTGAAAGGTTATCTTTTTCAAGTAGAAAAGCAACACGTATTTCCAACCAGAAGAAGTTTTACACAAAATCTAAAATGGATACATAAAAGAGAAACCTTGTTTCTTCCTTTAAGACCTAGAGATGCATGCAAATTAATAAAAAAACAAAAAAAAACAAAAGTTTCTAGCAACATAGTTAGGAAAATACACTCATTTGCCATTGCTATCATCACCAATGCATCCATCAGAACTATCTAATTTCACCTACAACGTCACTTATAAAAGCTTTTTCTCTCAGCCTTAAAAAAGAAAAAGCATCAATTTGGCAAATAGATGAACTAGTATATACAAAAATGGAACTAGTCTATTTTGTTTTACTCAAAGTGGGAAAAAAGCCATAGTTAGGTTTCATCTAGTGTTTGCTCTTTCAAAAAAAAAAAAAAAAGCAAATAAGAAATTCCAACATGATTTTATTTGTTTCCAGGTGGTACCTCTGGGGAAAGTTCTCGACAGGAAACCTTTCCTCTATCTCTTTGGAGTTCTTTCTAACATCCAAATTTAGGTCCTCAAGCTTAGAGCAAGGCTCAAAGTCAGTTGCACAATCCCTTGTCCTACATACAGAAATGATAGGATAAAGAAGATTGATTATTAAAGCAATTGTTACTGGAAACCTTTGTGTGCAAAGAAAAGCCCTCCTTAAGAAGAAAAGGGATACAACAATTAGATAGTACAGCACAATTCCAAGGATTGCGCACCTCTTATGAGAAGGTACAGTTCCCCCATTAGCTGTATCAGATGATGGCCTCGGGCTAGAATTAGAACTTACGGTGTCTGGATCTTCATCGTCTGTTCTACTAGAAATATTCTGTGCAGAAATTTATGAGAAAAGAAAACAGAAATTTTACCAAAGGCATGAAAGACAAAAAAATTAACAGACATAAAGAAAAGATCTCGAGCTGAAAAAAAAACTGGAATTTTAATTGTGGCAACCATTTAATAGGCAGCTAAATTCAAACTCATGAAACCAGCTTCTCTCTTATCCTTTCTACTTTTTTCTGTTTTTATGCTTTTACCTTGTTTTCACTGTATATGAGGTCCAAGAACCTAGTAACCAGGAAGAGAACTAGGCAAGGGGTTAGGGTTGAACCAGGTACATCAAAACCTTGATCTTTAAGACCAAGGCTAGCGCAATGTGAGCTATCATCTAATTGGCTACTTTTTACTTTTTACCATTGGATATCTTAGCAGTAGTGTTTATGCTAAATTAGTAATACCACATATCATATAAAATATGCATACAAAACTTGAAAATCAGATTACGCTAATAACTTTTTCGAAAAAAGAAAAAAATTCCATTATTCAAACCATTCAATCATGTTGCATTTTGTCAGATTGTTCTGCAGAATTTTAAAGCTAGATTCAGGATGGAAATTACAATAATTCAAATCAAAGGAATAGTGATACCTCTATGAAACGGATATGGTAGGCAGGGCGCTTGTCCGGGTCCCTCGCCAAAGCAAGAAGTCTCTGATGCAATAAAACATCTTCAACTCTATCTATGTTAACATCAAGTCCATAACTGAAACAAGAGCAGCAGATCGGATTACAAGTGCACCCACCACATTTAATTGTATGTTTATGTATATTTTCATCTTACAAGATTAGTCAACTGACTTAAACTGCTTAATATTCATAATACGGAACAAACAGACATGTTGGAAACAATCGGAACTGGGAAATCGATAGGCTGATAGCACCTTCACGATTAAGTCTGTAACAACCCAAATCATCCTTTCCTCAAAAGAATAAAAGCAATGACAGCACGGATTTACCCCTTCATATTTTTCCCCATTAAAACAGGGTAATTTCAAGATAACGCCATAAAGGTATTGAAATGTGCACCAAATTCTGTTTTCATAAAGTTGGGACTAACACAGCCAAAAGTATGAAACATAAGAATAAGATTACTAACAAAATGCTAAAAAAATAAAAATGCTACGACTCCATTATTGTTGATAATGCAATCTTCAGGTAAAAAGAAATACACAATTTCATTTTCAGTTAACGTTCGCTAATATTTTAACAAAAGGGGAAATACAAAAGAACCAACTGTTACGATGAAAACGAAAATTCTGCCTTTAACTCAATATAGGAAATTTGTTATAGATGATTAAATTGTTATAACTGAGTTCTGAGCTTAGATATCAAAACATCATGTAAACTCGCCCGCAAGCAAAGACCGTACGAATGCATGCAGATAAACAGGGCTACCGAAACATTATCTAAATACCAAAAATAGTAAACTGCAACCGTACAGCAAAATTAAACGATTTTCTGCAATCAAATCACATTACCTGGGAGGCAACCGATTGAAATGAGCATCCAACTGCTCGCGAAACTCCGGATTAGACACCGCTTGATCATGACCAGTTTCCACTAAGCGATTGTACACATCATTCCTAACATCATAGTTGCTGAAACCGCTTGAGGTGCGCGGTGGCGAGGAGCTCTCTCCAACACCTTCAACGAAATCCATCACTATCTCTCGCTGGTTCTTCAAGCTGACGACACACCTCACATGACCGAGAAAGGGAAGGAAAATAGTAGAGAAAGTGCGAGAAAGTAGCTGAGAAAATTGGGAGCAGAGCAGAGAGGATCTTTGACTCTGGTTAGAATCCAAGTGGGAAAAAGGACATGGATCAATTTCGTGATTTCAACGAAAACAGAGGGCAATTTCGTCCGCCATGACCGTTCCGCCGAGACAGGAGCATGTCTGAAGGGAGGTCCAGTTTGGGAAGAGAAAGAGAAGACCTGATACATTACAAGACAAAAGTCCAAATGGTAAATTAAAGAACAATAGACAAACATTGGATAATTGGAAAAGAAAATTTAGGGAAAATATCACTAAACGAAATTACAAAAGTGTCCTTAATATTCGTTAGAGCGGGGGCACCCAGGTCTTGCTCAAAGGACCTCGGAATTGAAGTTAATTACAAAAGGGACGTTTGGTGCCCAAAAAGTAGAAAACGGACAAGTTGAAGGCATTATGAGGACGGGTCACGCCAAAAGCACGTTAATGTTAACTATCAAGGAACCGCTGGATAAAATGGGAAAAGAGTAGATAAAATTACAGGGCCGTGATTGAAGGAATCCGTGACAGTCGCTTTAATAAAGATATTCACCACGTGTCAATGTTAAGCCACGTGGCAAATGTGCAGCATCTCGAACTCAGTGTCTGAAGTGACGTGTCCTCTTGTGCTTCGCCGTGACATGTATCTGAAGTCCTGACCCTTGCAGTTGTCTTGTCGCCAATCCGGTTCAAGCAGACCCCTTTTTTTTGGTACATGAAAAAAAATATTATTTATAAAGTTTAAATTCTCTTTTCTGTAGACAACTTAACGTAAAACAGAATGCAATTTACTAGAAATTTGCACCTAACATCTCTTTCCAACTTTTCAAACCACTCACGAGTGGATCATATTTTGTACATTTGTGTTATTAATGTCACACAATTTATATCATCCTTTAGTCTCAATTTTTAATTAAGGTGGTTTCTCTATATTTTTAATTATTTTAATTTTTAATTAAATTACAAATATTCCGTACAATTTAACTCTAAATTTTAATTAAAAATTTAGCTTCTAACGCATTGTAAGGTTGTGCAAAATAATATAAATTGGTCTATAAAATCACACCGTAATAGCTCTCATATATTAATTTCTTACCTTATTTTATAATTAAAAAAGGGGATGAGTGCGTATTGGAATGTATGTTTTTTTATACATGTATAAAAATTTATCCGTATATATTTTCTTACTCTAAGAAATTGTTGGGTTTCACCATCTACAGAGATAAAATGTTACATGAATACAGGAGAAGCATGCACTCTTAGACTCAACTTATTTTGAGAAAATAAAGGGAAAACAAAAAAAAATATAATAATTGCAAAATTAAAAGCAAATCGCCCTAAGATTATCTTAAGCATTTAAAAATTTACGGTCAGCAATTTTGAAAATACCTTCTCAAAATTTTTTTTAAGTTTGCATGAAAATTTTTTGTAGAAGAAAGAGTAAATTAAAAGAAAATATACGTTCTTTTTTAAGTATATCTTTTTATAACAAGGATTCTAAATCAATTGAGATTTTTTTTTTATTCTAAACTGTTTGATATTTATAAGGTATAAATTTATTTAGGTCTTTTAACTCATAATTAATTTAGGTTCAAAAAGTTTTTTTTTTTAAAGTAATTTTTATATACACACGACTTTAAATCTAAAACTTTTAAAATAAAATTAAGTTAAAATAGTTGTGTCTTTTAAATAATTTTATTTTAAAAAATTAAAATTGATCAAATACTCAGAATTCATTTACAAACTATTTCCAACATATATGCACTGCCTCTCCATATAAAGTTCTCCAATGATACTTAGTGCGGAATAAAGCCTAGCCAGGGCAATCAAAGTTATGCGATGGATCTAAAGAATAGAGAATATTATACCTGAGCATTTATCTCATAAGACTTTTAATTATTCCATTTCCTTTTCTGATAAGGCATCTGCTCTTGTTTTTGCTGCAAGCGATGCATCTTTGTTAGGAGCAGAAATATTAAATTGTAAAATTTAGAAGTTTGAGATTTAAGATTCAAAAATGTTGTGCTTAGTTTAGGTTTTGTACTTTGTTCTATATATTTCCATGCCTTTGGTTGATTTATATTACAAAAATCATTTTTTAATGATGCATGATATGGGTGCCAGTATTTAATTGATTTCGATATCTTGAATGCCTAAGCTCGATAAATAATTATTATATTCATACATGAACAAATAAGTTGTTTAAGAATCTAAAATCTATACATAAACAATAACTATTGAATATTATATTCGATTTATTTAAATTTTTTTGAAAAATTGGTTTTTTCGTAGTACAAATTTTTTGTCTCCTTTGTGAGTTGATTAATTTGATTTTTTTTCACAAAAAATCTTACTCGGTCTCCATATACACCGATTTCTTCAACTTATACTCTTCTTCAGATTTGGTCCTTTGTTCAGACACACCACCATCAACATATGTCATAATATATTCCTGCGATGTCACAATACAAAATGCGCACAAAGTCAAATACCATCTCTTTTTTTTATGAAAAATCATTCATATGTTGTCATCAATGAGAAATATATGGAATGGGGGCCAATATTTTACTTCCATGTTTGGCAAACTACAAGTAGAAATATTGGTACAGTACCAAAATAAATATAGAATTTTGGTAGAACATAATTAGTGTTGTGAAATATTTTAAGTTCTTTTGTCCTTTATGGTAGTTGTGTGAAAGGGTTGAGTTTGGTCACCCAGGTCAAGTAAAACTTAGTTTAACTTGAGCTTGACCAATTGTACACACGGATCGGGTTCAGTCAGTTGGTGGGTTATCCATGTATTTTGTACATTTAATTCAGGTGTAAGTTAAGGTTGATAGGAAAAATATAACCCATCATTAACCAATATGAGTTTAGACGGGTTATAGATTCTGTTTGGATTAGTTCAGGTCAGTCAGATGTAGGCTTTTGCACACCCCTTCTTATGGGAATGTTTAGCCCTGCCTTGTGCACTAGTTGTGTTCTCAAGAATTGCGGAACTCAAAGTATTAAGAAGGTATGCAAATTCTAATTATGGTTTAAGGTGCATTAGAGTAATACTTGTTCTTAAAAATTATTTTGCCATCTTTTTAATACAAAAGTGTTGAAGACAGCTATCCCTAAATTTAATAGGCTTTTTTAATTGTATACACCTACAATCAAGAGACACAATTAGCAAAAATAAAGTGTAATATATATATATATATATATATATATATGTGTGTGTGTGTGTGTGTGTGTGTGTGTGTGTGTGTGTGTGAGAGAGAGAGAGTCACTAACTAACAAAAAAATTAATTTGACACAATATAGCTTCTTCTATATGTTTAGTACCACATTTCCAAATCATTTATATAGAAGAAAAGTACTTGCTGTTAGCAGATATAAAAGAAATGTTAGTGGATTAATTAGGAGACTTCAGAATGTAATTGAAGGAAATTTCAAACATATTAAACACCACATAACAGAATTGCTATTATGGAAAAGAAGTAGCAAATAGGAAAAGAGACATTGGTTGAATTAAGTGTGACATGAATATATGGCCGTAGTAATTTTTGGGTTTACTCGAAGTATTCTTAATATGATAAATGAAAATTAATTTTTTTGAAATATTAAAAATACTAAAATAGGTAAATCTTTTTCATATTAGTTTTCTTCATAAATAATCTGAATTAAACTTATGACAGTTTGCTTAAAGTGTCCGAGTCATAATAATTTTAAATCTGAAAGGAAACTATTATAAACTAAATGATTTAAATACAAAATATGGCTGTTCTAGAACATGAAAGCTGTGAATTCAATGAGAAGATGACTGTTAAAAATGAAGAACGTTGGCACAATAAAAGCCATCAAATTGACTATTTAAGAATTAATTAAAAATAAATGAAACCTTTAAACCATCATTTTATAAATTAAAACAAAAAGTTATCACAATCTTTTTTTAGGTTATATATATACAGATTGATAAGTAGTCAACTGCAACAAAGAAAATCCTTCTATCAATTTATATATCGTGAGTGTGATGATTCGTGTTGCCCTAATGTGAACTAGGCTTGACATTGACCTCCATTAGAAAACGAAGAAAAAATTAATAAGTGAAAAAGAAAAGGCAGCACAGCAATCTACATTCCTCATATCAATTGTTTGTTTGGACCTATGATTTCATTGGCTTCCACAAGTGCAAAGTCAGAGCGCATGATCAACTTAGCAACAACAATGGCAGCAATTCAACAATAGAGTTAAAGTTAAAGGGAGGTTTATATAAAAAAATTACAATTTATTATTTTAATTTGTAAGCCATAATAAAAAATAATTATCGTAAGATGATGTTGTTTTCCGTTGCTTCTTTTGCCAGATGGAGGTGGCCCATTTCAATCAAGATGTCTTCTTCAATACAGTTTTAATTAGTGTCAGACGATTTACAGGATGTGATATGCGATCCTCTGTTAATTTGGGCAAATCACATTGAAAACAACTCCAAAGTCTAGTGATTTAGAATAAATAGGGCAAAAGGGAAGAGAAGCAATCAATATACTAAACATAATGAAGTTCCTTAACGAATCCTCGCAAAGTTCATCATTTTTTTCATAAATTTTAAATTTTATAGTTTAATTTAAAAATTTTTAAAAATTTATAATTTAAATTTTTAAATAAATATTTAATAAAATTTAATTTATGAGAATAATAAAACTTAATTTTCATCAAAAGTCATTTTCAAGTTTATACTTTACTTTAGCTTTAAATATATATTTATTGAACACATTTAAGATGCAATTTTAAAAAATATATATATACTTTTTACTGATAATATAGTTTTATCAAAAGAGTTAAGAGAATATGTTAATTCTAAATTAGAGATATGAAGAAAAGTTTTGAAATTAAAAGAATTTCGTTTAAGTAGGAACAAAATCAAATATATGGAATACAAATTCAATGAGAGACAAGCAAGTAATGATTTGAAAGCCAAAATTGGGAGCACATTATATTACAGGGATCAAAGTTTTGATATTTTAGATCGATTTTATAAAGTGATAGAGATATTGATAGAAATGTCATATATAGGATTTAAGTTGGGTGACTAAAATAAAAAATATTTCAAGAGTTATTTGTAATCAAAAAATATCTAACAAGTTAAAAAAAAGTTTTATGAACTATTATAAAATCAGTTATGCTTTGTGGTAATGAGTGTTAAGTTTTGAGTGGACACATAAGAAAGTAAAAAGTTTGGAATGATTATATTTAAAAGAAAGTTGGTATTACACTTATTTAAAAAAAATTACAAAAATTTAGTTACAATAGTTTGGGTATGTGCAAAGAAGACTATTAGTGGTTTTAGCAAGAAAAATTGATCAAATGGTTTAGTAAATGAGGAGGGTAGAGAAAGATTAAAAAAGACAATTGAATAAATTATTAAAAAGAATATTTAGATAAATGATATTTCTAAAACCTTGATTTCTAATAGAATCCAATAATATCATTTGATTCATATAATTGACTCTATCTAATAAAATAAAATTTTATTTAATGAGGGAATTAGATAAATTTTACAAAAATAAATAAATAAATTTCTAATTAAAATGAATGAATACTAAATTTTTAATCAGCATAAAATTCTTAATCTAAAAATCTCGATTAACCTAGATAATTTTAAAATTATATTCGTTCTCCATAAACTAATTAATTATGTGTAACAATATGTACTTATAAACATATAATTGACATCAAGAGGTCATTAATTAGTTACTATTTTTTATTTATTATCTTGGGTTCTAAAAATGTAAAATTGAATTTTATATATGGGTTTTTGATATGGAGTCTTCAATGTTATTTTTGAGACAAAGAAAATAAGAAGGGTAAACATTTTTTCAAAAATGTTTCTTGCACAGTGCAGATGCTGTCTACACACACAAAAATAAAAATTTGAAAAGAAAAAGAAAAAAATAAAGTATGAAAAAAAGTACACAATATATACAAACATTTTACGTACAAATATAATACTGTATTTTCTCTATAGACCTAATGGAGGCAATCTGCATATGTGCATTGAGGCTTCAGCTAATTTGTATGCTTTGGTAGAAGTATGAATTTGGTTAAAGTCCTAATAAGGTGACAAGATTCCCACAAACTCTTCTTGGTGCATGGAAGTAATCGCCATGCGGACTTTATGGCAGATTTTGGTGCTAAGCAACAAGAAAAAATTTAATAAAAAATGTAGTTAAAATTATTATAATTTTTTTTTATTCTCACAAATTAAATTTTATTAAATATTTTATTTATAAATATAAATAATTAAATTTTTTTTAATTTTTAAAAAATATCATCATTCTTCTAAAATAATTAATCTTTATTCGAAACAGAGAATTGTATAATAAATTTTTTTAATAAAAACAACTTTAAAATTAAATCTGTCTCATTTCTAGTTTATGTAGAACTAGTTAATTATTATTGTACAAATTATTTGTTAATTAAATTTAATAATTTAAATTATAAAATTTAATAAATTTAATATCTTATATTAAATTTTAAAAGAGTTTTATACGTCTAATTGAGTAGATGTGGCATGTTTCGAAAGATTGTGATTCTCTAGATAGAGATAAGCCCAAGGGAGGGATTTTGTGTATGGGGCTAGGGGAGCACCATGATTCATAACAGCTCACTACAGTGAAGTTGCTGCTCCAAGTAAGGAAGAATGAGAATGGATTAGATATGTACAGATAAATGAATGGGTGGATATCACTTACATATATATATATATATTATTTATATAAAAATACAATGATTAAGCATTTGAAACGTCAATCCTTTCATCATACAAGAGGGAGAAGAATTGATATACAGTTCATGATATGGATATGGATATTGGATTTGGTCTACCAACCTTATAACACTTCACATGCATGTATTATTAGTGCAACAATAATACATAGAAAGTACACATAGAAATGGAGTGATTTTTTTTTTTTATTAAATTATCTTATCCTTCTCTTGGACATTTGTCGGAACAAAAGAAAAAAGCATTTCCTCTCTATTTGTGTGACATTTTAGTTTTTATTTTAACCCTAATTTGCCTCATGATTTTCATTCTCATCTTTGTATGTGTAAAAAAATTAAGTAAAGAGAAAATAAAAGACAAAATCACCCAAAAAAATATGTAGAAGACAAGAATATTATTTACTCATTTAAATATTATTTATTCAAACCTTGGTTTGCCGTTTTTCTTATGTCATTAAAAATATAAATTAAATTTATGTCAACCTCACAATCAAGCTGTTTGAAGTGACATTTACTTATTAGTTTAATATATAAATAGAACTCTGTTGGATCCATGAAATAATAATTTAGAAGAATAGGTAACAAGAACAAAACCTTATTCTGGTGAAAGTTTTTTTACATAAATTTTTGAAATTAATATATTATTATTAGATTTATTAAATTTTATAATTTAATTTATAATATTATATAAATTTACAAATCTGTCTTTTTATAAATAAAACTTACATATTTTAATTTATAAAAATAAATAGACTCTAACAAAAAATACATTAATAATGAATACCAACACATAAGAGAAAAGAATGCCAATTCTGAGATACGACTAAATTTGTTCTTAGAATTACAACAATTGCATAAATTATGTAAATTTTGTATATTATTTGAAAGAGGGAGTTCAATCAGCCTTCCCATTGCTTAGAGAAGGAATGTGTGAGTAATTTATAAAAGAATCTATTTATACAAATAAAAATAGTCTAATTTTTCAATGATTGGTTGAACTGACGGTTCTTAGCACAAAGAATTAGTCTTGAAGTACTTTGCATGAGAAATTAAATATATATATATATATATATATGACAAGTCATTAATTACAAACTATTGGATGGAGTAGAAAATTTGCTTTATTGTGTCCTTTTAATACATATTTATAAAAATAAAATTTAGTACCAATGAGGTAAAAAAAAAATTCAAACTCAAATCATTTCTCAATACTAGTCAAATCCCTGAACCCTCATGAAAGATTTGTTACTAGATAAGACTCAAGCCAGATTCCGCTTCTAAGGTTCGGTTTTATCCAACAATGGAATCTGGTAAACCACAGGTGTGTCAGAAATGCAGATGAGTAAACTCAATTCATTAAAAAAAAGCTTGTGCACCCGGGAGTAACGGAGCATGTAGTGTTTTGTCATAACAGTTCACTGAATTCAATTATTGATGTCCGTCGTCATTGTCCACTATTGATAATTACATATAGTACTGATTATTAAAAAACATAATATTTTAGTCTTTGGACTGCTAAAATTAGAGATGAAGAATCCATCAACAATTCTTGACAGTCTATTCTCTCCCTAAAGTCACCATAGTCGGGAAATTGTAGAAGTCTTGGGATCAAAATCTCTTCCATCTCTAGTTCTTCTTAGGTTGGGGTCAGGGGTGGGAAATTGCATGTGGCGGCCAGCACCAAAACTGCCATGGCGGATTCAAGAAAGAAAAAACTAAATACTTAAAATCACCAGCATCAAGTTATAACTTACTTGCCTGTACCCAGAAGAAGTCCTTCCTCTGACCTAATACATAACAACTAATTATAAAGACGTGCAAGAAGTCAAAAGGAAGAAGTGCAGAAGTCCTCTGTCAGACACAGAACAGAGGTTCTGTAGCAAGGAGAGGGAAAAGGATAATGATACCAGGAAAAATAAATTCTGTACTTTGATTGTACATGCTCTCATGTTCTTTCTCATCTTGCTTTTACTTCCAATTTTTTTGGTTTCTGTATGTGCGTGGACTGCCCAAGGAGATGCTAAAACTATATTAACTGTATCATCCCAGCCACAAGGAGAGGCTTTGCTTTCCCTGTTTCCAAAAACGAATTACCCAGTTCTATAAAGCCTAGAGAAGACTCGAATGATATGTACTTGTTTTTTCTTCAGAAGAAACACGACTTCATAAACTTCAAGGAAACAGCAAATCCCAATATAACCTTTAGCAGGACCTAGTCTATTCAAAATCTTTACCTTAATCAGCAGCTATTTCTGTTACTTAAGCTAATTAACTGCTAATTGCCTATAAAAACCAAAGATTATAGATAAAATTATTTAACTTAATAAATCCAACATGGGGTAACCTATTAATTATTTGTCTTTTTCTTATTGATGCCGTCCCTTACTTCAGTGTGAAATTTTAGAATGCGTATTACTTTGGAGGTGTGAAAATGAAGCGTAACTTACAAAGAAATGACCTAAGTATTGTAATGCCGTAAAGCCAGTAACAGTAACTTCCCAAGTCCAAACTCCGTCCTCTTTCTTCCCAAGGATAAGCAATTCAACTTTTAGAACTCTTGTTAAAGTGCTGGTCTGTGACAATCTTGATTGAAGATAGTTACATCCTTTATCTGCAGATTTATGACCAAGAGAAGCAACGCTTGCAGATAAGGCGCAGAACCAGCAACTATTTAAACGACAAATCTATATAAAGTACACTGTAATAAATTTAGCTTCTTACATAAGGGTAACCGTCACACAAATAGAGTTATAAATCCAACAAAGAAATCATTTCTTTCTTCTTTCTCTTTTTTTTTTTTTGGGCAACGACAGAAATCCAACAAAAAGTATTCATTCAAAGAGCCATATGAATTGTTAATTTAGATTAACTTCAATAAATTGTTCCCATTTACCTTAGGCATAAGATTTAGACTTGCATTTGCTATTATTATTTAGTGCACTGTTTCAGCTTACTATAAGAGAAACTTTTTCACCAATCCCAGGCTAGAAAAACAAGTCCATCCCATTAAAAATGCGCAGAAACAAATTTCTGACTCAAATTTCTCATGTGACGCTCAAGCCACTTCACAACACCTTACATTTCCACTCCTAAATCCATTATTATGCTGAACAGAGAAGAAAACGACAAAGGTTAGGACAGACCAAATGCACCTTTAGATACTTAACACTTACAACACAACTGATGAGCAGCATCACAATACGAATAGCAATGGTTGTTCATTTCAAAACTCTTATAACACAAAACAAATGTCAGGATATAAGGCCTTGTGAGGCCAACGCTCGGCACCTGTAACAAATCATTACTGTTAATCGTATTGCGTCTCAGAGTCCAAAGAAAAGCTTCAACCATAATCAGATGGTCTCTCTTAGAATTCCCTCCCCCAGACCACAAAAATGCCCTCATAATTGTGGAATGAAGAGTGCACCGGCACAAACCACAGTAACATAACCTCTTAAAGAAAAAGAAAACCCCCTTCCAATTATCCAGTCTCTTGGTAATCTATTGCAAAACAGAACCCAGAAAGAAGAGGCGTAGAGATTGCCACCAAGAGGTATCCCTAAATAAACCAGGATCCATTCTAATATCTTGCCACCAAGAGGTATCCCTTCAAAGCTCCGCCTTTGCAGATGTGAAGGGGGAAGAAAAGTCGTTAGGTCAAAGGCCACAAGGCAACTTACATATCTTTAATCCTCTCCAATCTATTTTATTGTGTAGTTAGAACAGCTAATCTCTATTATATGCATCACATAGATAACAAGTAGATGCAAGGCCCTTATAGAATTCCAACTCATTTTTCTTCTAGAATTCTTAGTTCATTTTTCTACAAGTTTTGCATATCCTTACAGTGATTCTTTATAAATATCCAGCTAAAGCTCTCAACTGATGGCACTGAACTTCCAGGGATAGGAAATTAGACTCCTTAAATTGTTGTTTAAATTTCAAACCAGAAAGAAAAGATGGTTCAAGCACACACACTTAATCTTAGTAAATAAAAAATAAAGTGAGTGGTCAACTGGTAGAAATTGCAAAAGCATTAACCTTTTTACGATTGTAAAACCATTTAGCATGTCAGGAGAGTCGTGCTTTCATTTCAAGAAGACGCTATAGAACCTGGTTCTATTTGCAGGATTGGGCACAATTTGTAAAATTAGTGACTTATAAGCATAAAGTAAGAGTGGGTAGGGGGCTTTAGCTACTTATTACCAAGAATCAAGCTACTGGACTTTGGTAAGGGAGAGAGGGGTTGGGTAACATGTCTTAGATTCAACTCACATAAACTATCCAAAAAACAAAAAATTACTGGTGGGTTTGTGCCTAATCTCCCTGTATTCCTGATGAAAAAGCTAACTTAATTCAAGATAATTGGGTTTGTCATGTAACACATTCTTATTTCACTGTTGATTGTATCATGTTCTGTTGCCTTGGTTTCTTTCCATTTGACCTGGCAACCAGCACTGTCAAACTAATATGGCAATTCAAAGAGAAGAACGGGTAGACTAGTGTTTATAACTTTATATCATTTTAACACAACTCATAACAAGCAATAATAGATACATTTTGACCTTCAAATCTACATAGAGCTTGGAGGCAAATGGAAACCAATCATGATCGTATATTAACAAAGCACTGATGAATTTATGACAAGTAAATCCTGTTGCTTACTCTTCATTCCACAAATTTGTTGAGTTGCAATGACAAATCAATGATACAAGATACACTTCCTAATTGGGTACTAATACAACAAACAATATTTATCAACATACTAGCCTCCAATTGGACTCCACAAGAGGAAAAAGAAGATAACCCATTAAGGCAAAGCCGTAAGCATCCCTTCAAACACAAATCCCCGATAGAGCCCATCGGTATTTCCGGGCATGTTAAGTATCCACCGCCATTCCCCTTGACCGGCGCAATGATCCCACAGTGCCAACTTTCCAATCCTCTTGGCCGAAAAACAGACTCTATCACCCCCACCGAACACCTTGAACTTGCTCGATTCTTGAAAACACTTAAACATTTCCACAGGCATTCTCCCTGCCTCATCCCATTCCAAAGTGTCCAAATCTAACCTCAGAATCAAAATCGTAGAGCACGATGAATTCAATGAGAACGACGATTTCAACCCACCAACCATAAGGATCCTGTTTCCAACCCCACGCACCAACCGGGGTCGTTTCAATATGTCAAACACGTCCCCCCATTCGTGCTTCTCAAGGCGAGTCCAAGTTTGCGAGTTCGTAAGCTTGGTGAGGTTGCAGAAGAATAGCTTCCATTGGCTTCTCCATGGTGACCCAATGTCGCAGAGCGCGTAAACTGAGTCGCAAACCAAAATTGGGCTTCTTGGTTTCGACGGCAAATTCGATGAGAACTTGAGCCATTGGTTGTTTGATGTAGCGGAGAAGTAGAGAGCCGCGAGTTCAGTCAGCACCATGACACGGTTCGCGGAGTCAACAAGGACAGACCCGTGACGCGACCAGGCGGATCCCAGCTGCGGTAAGACCCGGAATTGGCGGGTCAAGAGGTTGCAGACAACCAGGGACTTATTTGACTCGGACGAGTCGGGCGAATCGCCCCAGAGATAGACAAGTCCAAGGGACGAGGCCACCGGGTGCGGTGAGCGGAAGGGAAGGAAATCGAGGCTGAACTTGAGCCATTGGTTGAGCTCGGGGTCGAAGACGTCGAGGGAAGAAGGAATGGAGGCGTGGCGTTGATTGTGGTGCTGGTGGCGGTAGTGGGGTGGGCGGAGAGCGAGTAGGTTGAGGGGTGGCTGGGTAGAGATGAGGTGGAGGAAGCCGTGTGAGGTGAGGATTTGGTGGAAGAATTTGCAGACTGAGCGGCAGATCATAATCTGACGGAGAGGAAGGGAGGAGAAGATCTGGTGGAGAGTGTCAAGTGGGAGATGGTAGATCGGAGAGTCACCCATGCTCAGGAGTGGTGGCGGAGCTGCGAAGGAGAGAGGTTTGGGACCGGTGGTGGTTCGTGGGGGTAATGATGGGAAGAAGCCGAAGGGTCTATCCACTTCTGGGCTGGTCCTCCCTTTTGATGTACTGCCTCTAGTCTGGTTTCAAAGTTGTGTGCATCTCTCGCGAGAATATCTGAATCTGACTGTCTCAGTCCCTCTTATCCGATTTTTTATTTCCCATGGCTACCCTTTGAGCAAAGATTAAATAAAAAGTTAATAATAATGCTATTTTAATTGATAATAATAATATTTATAAATAAAATATAATATATTACCAGTATTTTATTTTATTTTTTGGTTGTAAAGTTGGGTGATATCACAGGAACCTCACTTTCATATAATAATTTGAAAATAGATGATTTAATTTGGAGGGCTCAAAATCCGAATGCTAGGAAAAGGCTTTTGTTCTTATCATTTACGTTGACTTATATGTCAAATTTAACCGTGATTTCAGTACTTTAAGAGCCTGTTTAAAAGTATTATGCATTTTTTTATTTTTTGAAATACATTTGTAAAATTAATTTGGAAATAAATTTTTAAAATACTAATACAATAAAATAAAAAATTTGTGTGAAATTATATAATATTATTTTTGATGATCTAACGTTTAATGGCATCCGTTTGAGCCATTTCCAGCAAATGCAAGGAGAGTGAGACTTTGTTGGAAGGGGAGGAAAACGATGAAGGAATTATAAGGAAGGAGATGGGGAAGCCGATGATGGATAGTGAGTTGAATGCAGAAAAAGTGTGAGTGTAAAGCCAGAAAGAAAAGCATAAAGACATTATAAGAGAAGTTGATTAAAATCCTATATAAATACCTCATTAAAAAAAGTTACAAGAAAGGGTGACTGTCATGTTGTTTCCTTTCCATTATCTCAACTCATTATTTATATTGTATTTAATCACATTATAAGAGAAGTTGATTAATTTTGGACTTGTGCCGTTGGTGATATTTTGCACACGTGAAAACATTTAGAATTTCCAAAAGCAGCCTATATTGAATGTAACTTTGTCCCCGTCCTGAAAAAGCATAGCCACGAGTATTTGATGATTTTGATGTCCTATTTAATAGGTATGTTCCATTTACACACGATGATATTATATTAATAAAATAATTATCTTTCCGTAAAATTTGAATAAATATTTACAACAATGAAATAATTAAATTATTGTAAGAGACGTAGCCATTGTCTGCTAAGCCTACGAGGAACATAGCCATCCTTAGCTAGTCCCCTAAGCACTGATTGAGATATTCTGTTATAAAGATAGAGAATAATAAAAAATAAATAAACATAAAATAAAAAATAAAATTTATATATTAAATTAAAAAAATAAAGATAAAATAACTAAAATTAACAAAAATAGGAAAGTCAGCTCCAAATCTTATAAACGTCCATTGTGTGTAATGATACAACGAGATGGATTAATTTGATAAATTACGTGCATCAACCTGCCATGCTAATTAGGCAGAAAAAGGTGAAATAGGTCAACACAACTCATTTTGACATCTAAATACAACTTAAAAGTTTGCCAAAAACAATATCTCTAACCTGATAGTCTCGCAGAAAAAGAGTCTGAAAGTCAATGACAAAGCTAAGAGTGTCAGAGATGTAAACCAACTATGAAACTTTACTTAATATCTTGAACTTTAGAAATGGTTGTATTATTATAATACATATACATATATATATATATATATATATATTAGGCTTTTAAACATGTATGTTGTATGTGAATTTAAAATTTAATGAAATAATTCATTATTTAGAACAACTAAATGATATTATATCAAATATTTGATAAAAACACTAAATGGTAAAAGTTAACAAATGGAGTTTGAATTCTAAAGTTTAATTTTTAAAAAAATAGTTTTTATAAATTCTTTTTTAGTGATGATCATTAATGTTATTTTCAATTTTTAATTAAATATTGCATATTAAAATATAAAATTGAGTATTTTTAATAGGAGACGACATTTATAATAGAATAAAATAGCTATTTATAAAAATTAAGTTTACTATTTAATAAAATCTTTAAATTTTAACATAATCTGAATTTGTAATAAAATATAATATTTAAGTAAATAAAGCTTTTGAAAAAGAGGTAGATTCTCACATTAATTTCAGGAATTCATTAATGAACATGATTTTGTTTTTTTTTTGAAAAAATAAAGTTTATACTTATTAAATTTTATAGTTACTATAAAAAATTTTAATATTACTGAAACATAAATTTTTTAATAAATATAAATATTTATTGTTAATATATTTTATCGATAAATTATATATTTTAATAATTCTTTATCACAAATTTTTATCAAAAGAAAATAATATATCTTGAAAATTTATCAATACATTTTTATCATTGATAAAATTAAAAATGTCCATTGGTAGATAACAACATCTTTCCGTAAAAGTTAAATTTTACTAATGTAATTTTGTTTTTACCGAAAATTTTATTTCTAGATAAAAAATAAAATTATTTCAAACTTTTGTATTAAGTGTTTTATTCATTGATAAAAGACATTTTTTTAAAAAAAAATTCAACAAATTTAAAAACTCTAATTAAAAAATTACTTTTACATTTCTTTGAATTCATAGATATTAGCCAGAACATAATAATCAGCCATAATGATATAATGTCACATACATTAATTGAGACAAAATCAAATAGACATAAAATAAAGATTTAGTTATAATAATATTAAGTAATCTATCTTAATATCATATATATTAAATTTAAAATAAATTATAAAAAAATTAATACTAAAATTAATTGATTCTAAAAAAAAAAAGTCAATTAAATAATTCTTATAATAAATAAAAATAAAATGAAAATAAAACAGTAAGAATAGTAAAGCAAGAAAAATTAAATAAAAATTGCGTAAAGCCGCAAACATGTAGTAAGAAAGTAGTGAAGGGGTTGAAAATGATTGGAATTTGAGCAGAATATCGTTGGAAAGCAGCCTAAAACTATAAGTGCCAACGGAAAAGAAAAGAAAAAAGAGAAGAAGAGAATAAAAGAGTGGCAGGGCGGGCATCTCGCTTTTGTAATATAAGGACTTTATCAATGGACAGAAATCCATCGGTAAAGTCATCCAAATTTTAAAATCTTTTTTTACTATCATTGACAGATGTTTTCGTTAGCAATAGTAACATTTTCAAAAAAGAAAAATACCACCTACATGGTAAAATTTTTTAAAGTTGTTAGTTTCTCCGCAACAAATCAATTTTTTTTTTTTTAAAATAAAATTTTACCATCGGTAATCTAGCCTTGCTACAGTGATTATAGCTGTCTCACGAAATTTATTCGATAGATATTGAAATGTGTTGGTAAATTTGATACATATTATTTTGCATCTTTTTACGTAAAATATTGTATTAAATTTATTGATAAATATTAAAATTCATTAATAAAATTAAGGATTTTTATTAAAAAAATTTTCTTTTATCGGCAACTAATTTTTTATAAAATTAAATTTCATCAAAAAATTTCAATTTGTCAATAATCAAAAAATTTCTTATTATAAGTTCATATTTTTTTTGTAGAATATTATAGTTCATATTTATATATAATTGGAGTTGTAATTTTACATTTTAAGAAGCAAAGCACATATTTATAAACAAAATTTCACGTATAAGAAGTGCAGCATCTATAATAAAATAATTATTCTCCATCCACATTTAAAGGACACGAATTCCACATAAAATTTGTATCCCATTTAGGGTGTAGGTGCAGCGGCCCTCGTAATAAAAGGATAATTTATTTTTATATTTATAATTTTATTTATAATTATTATTTATAATTTTTTAAAATTTATTTTTAATAAAATTCTCTCCAAATATGATTAGGGACGTAATGCATACTTAGCATTACTCTAATAAAATGTGTGGTTCTTCCCCGAAGCACAGTATATAAGAGTACAATTGTACAGTGAAGCATTTTCTTTTTCCTTTACCAAGATATTTCTGCACCACATGCTTCTCATCAAATCTTGTCTCTCCCTTTTATCAAAAAAAAAAAAAAAAATCTAGTCTCTCCCAATAATGGGTTGCATCTGGCTCCACCCTTGATAAGAAAGCTGATCTGTAAGCGGAAAATCGTCGCCGCTTGCTTGGCTTCAACTGTCAAAATGCTACTAATGTTGAGAAATGATTTGTGTGCGTATAGAATGTACACATTTTTTAGATATATAAAAATAAAAAATGAAAAAATATATATAAATTTATGAAAATTTTATATACATCTATCTCTACTCCTCCGATCAATTGCGTTTATTTGTCCTAATTATCAACAAGAAAACTTGTCAGTGTGCATCGCAGGTGTACAAGTGTAATGCCTATTTAATAATTATGACCTAGTTTAGATATATAATTTAATTAAATATTTATATTATAAAATTTTTTAATCAAATTTTATTAATATAAGTGCCATTTAAAATAAGTTGTATATTTAAAGATTTGATCATTGTCTTTTTCATTCCTTAAGAACTTGCATGTAGGACTCACGTAGCTTTATTATTAGTAATGATATTGCCATTTCAAGTTTTGTAACTTATCTTGAATTATCGAATTTGATCAATATAATTATAATAATTTAATTATATAACTAATTAGTTCAGGAATCAGTTTATACAAGAAAAAGAGAATAAAGTGTTATTGCTTTCATTTTACTCAATGAGATTGAAATTCCCTACACTTGGGAATTCATAACTTTCCTAATTTAAATTAAATTTTGTAGATTAAAAAAATTACCTTTAATAGTGGAATCCATTATTTTTTTTAGAACTAATGTTTTAACTCCCTAAAATCATGCACTTCTGTCACTTATTGCATCCTATAGTTAAATTCAAACGCTTAAAGAAAACGATTTCACTTGTGACTGATTTTATATTCACTGTGATGGAGCACTATCTGGATTTATGTTGCCTTTTGATGAATATTAGATCCCATTTATTGCACATATTAATGAATGAGTGATTTTTGGATTAGGAGTACTGTTGGTTGCCTTGATCAATAAATATTTAAAAAGTGCAGCTGTATAATATTTAATAATCTTGTATAAGAGATGCATGCAACTTAGTGGTAAGTTATTTTTATAATATAATTTTTTAATACAAGAATATAATTATAGTACCTGAAATATAATAAGGATATCTTGTTGAAGTGTATTAATCTTTACTACCAAAATATTTGACATATATTTAAACAAAAAAAAAATAATGATGATGTAGAATTTTATATCTCATTGGAGTATTTCAAGGCACCATAATTATAAAATTGATATAAAAATTTTTACAATTTTTTTAAAACATCTCTAAAATTTGTTTATTGAACCCTCATATTGGTTCCATTTTTATTTTTAAAAGATAATATTAATTGTTTGTATTGTGGTCAAGTGTTTTTGAATGTCTTGATCAATATTTTATTTTCCTAATCAAAGGCAAATGATTCCATTAAAAATTCATAAAACTAATATTTATTATCTAATATTAAAAAAATTAAAATGGTTAGATTCAAAACTATGTCACAGCGTCTTGTCATATACTATATATCCTTATTCACCTCTAGACCAATACTAGGATTAGAATATCAAACTTTTTTTAAAGGACATAATTTCCACCAACCCTTCAATTAAAGAAAATGAAATCATTTGCATTATTTTGTAATAAGATTCTTTCGACTTCTTCTGATGTACTGTAATAAGGTTGAGATAATAATGATGATTGAGAATTAAATGGTAGGAAGATTTAGTATTCTAAAATAAATAAATTTGGTAAGTGCATAATTTCAGAAATATGCTGTTTAAATACTTTTGTAAAATATAATATTGACTAATTAATATGAATTTTCCTTTATATGTTTGGTTACCAACCTAAATGTACTTAGATTTGATAACAAAATTACTGCTTAATGCTTATGAATCATAGACACTCGACTAAAAGAACGTAATCTTTTTCTTAGTAATAGAAAAAGTGATATGTCACTTTATACACACACAATATTTTAGATTTAAATTTATTATTATACAAAAAATCTCTTAAATAATAGCATATGCCAATGTATCATTAAGATGCCCACTATAAAAATGCTTTTTGATTAAACAAGTTATCCAACAAGTTTTCAACTTAAGCCTAGTTTTCAGATTTATAATAATTCGTTGTTTATTCACTTTAAAACCTTATTTAGTTTTTAGTGTTTCTTCCTTTTTGGATTAGCATTGACTGTGTTCACTGAGATTCAACTCTTCTTTCTCGGAAGAGAAAATATTGGCAGTTTCTTTAATCCCTTGTGTCTCAGCTGCAGTTATGTATTGTGGTCATTTTTTATTTGCATGTTGGTGTTAGCCATGAATACTATCGAGTAATTCTATGGTTTTTTGTTTGCAAAAATATGCTGTGGACTGAATGAAGTAATTCGCCCAAGCTTTTGGATGGTTCATAATAGCCAAAGAATTATAGAATCAGAGTCAAATACAGATGGGTTTGGATTTCACTGTTCACAAGTGCATGCCCCTCAATTGATTGAAATTCAAATACATTTTTTTTATTTGTTTTGGGTGAGTAGTTGCATGGTATTTATGAGAGTTTTTAGTAGGGATAAAGAATTGTGCATGTAAGAATTTTTTTTTAATTTTTTTAAGAGTAATAATATACTATTTTGATTTTGTAAATTTTGTTAATATTATTTAAATTTAAATAATTTTATATTTTTATTTATTTTAAAGTATTTAATGTCAACAAATTTCAACTTAATTTATTTATAATTTTTAATATGTTTTAATAATTTAACTTTGATTTTTAATTATAATTTTTTGACAACAACGCATGTCAATATTGTTATGGTAATAACTGCTCTGAAGAGTTCTCTTTCTTAAAAATCTATAGAGAGAGATAATTAAAAGGTAAATTGTTTTTTCATTTATATTAAAATATTTAATATCAATATATTTTGGTTTTATTTATTTCTTATTTTTAATATTTTTTATTTATTTAAATTTATTTTTAACTATAAAGTTTTATGATTTGATATATGTCAATATTTATTAAAATAATAAATGTTCAGAGAATATTTAAGGGTTGTCCTTTTGATATATATAGATTATTTAAATTTGACTTGTTTTTTAATTATTTAAAAGCAATTAATGTAAATAAGTTTAAATTTTATTTATTTATAATTTTAAAATTTTTTTTATTTATTTATTTTTAATTCTAATTTTTTGGAGAATGGCATATGTTAATATTTATTAAAGTAATAAATGCTTAGAGAGTGATTAAGAGTTTTCTTTTTACATTTGTTTCTCTTTTTATTTTCATTTATCTAAGAAAATTTAATGTAAATAAATTAGACTTTTATTTATTTTAAAAATTTATTGTGCTTTATTTTTTAATTATAATTTTTGTAATAGTGACATTTATTAATATTTATTGAAATAATAAATACTTAAAAATGTTTAAAGGTTGTTATACTAGTGACATTTATTAATATTTATTAAAATAATATATACTTAGAAAATGTTTAAAGGTTATATATATATATATATATTTGTTTTTTTTTTTTGTTCACAAAACGAATATAAAAACTTTTAGAAGGCTCATAACGCAACCTAATCTGTGTCAATTTAACTTTTTAATTTAATGTTTCCTACTTGAGAATTTCTTTCAACACGTGATAGTTTAGGAAACATTTTAGAAGTAAGAAGAGAACATGAAGGGTGATCCTTTGCTTTATGATATATATATATATATATATATATATATATATATATATATATAGCATATCTTTTAAGTTTGAAATTTTTATTCTTTTACTACTAAGTTTGAAACTTTGAATATTTGTCTTCTAAGAAAAAATGGATGCCAAATCGAGAATAAGCTTTCTATAAATAATTATGGATAATTGAAATATATATGGTAAATGTTTTTATGATAATTAAAATTGGTAAGTGATGTAAAAAACAATTACAATAGGTAAAAAGATATTTGCAAAAATCTGCTGTTGATTATTTTAATTTGTACGTAGAACAATTTTATAAATAAAAAATTTGACTTATATAAAGTATCGCTTTATGTTGAGCTTTAACAAACTAATTGAGGCAAGGTGTGGCTGTGTGATGTGGTGTTTTCATAATTTTCAGCGGAGGGTAGGCAGTTGCAAGAATTGACAAAACCCGTCCACTGAGATACTGCTCTGCCTTTTCCAGCAAGAACATCTTGGTAAGTCAGCTCTATTGCTAGAATTCTTTATGGATATGATCAAATTGTTCTACGGTTCTCTTCTACCAATCTATATATATACGAAGGTTCTTGGATGGTTCAATTTCTTCAATTTAGTTTACGTGCCAGAATGAAATTAATTGCAGAAAATAACTAGGTTTATGTTTTTTAATTAATTTAAGAATAAAAGCAAAGGAACTGTAAATAACATAGGTATATCCTCAATTTCTACAATCCCAATCTTAAAATCCAAAAGATCTAGGTCTTGCTTGATTCTGTTTTTCTTTTTCTTTTTTAGTTTTTGAAAACTTTTTTTTTAAAACTATTTTGATCAACTATTTCGGAGAATAAAAATACAAAAAATTATCTATTTAGCTAAAACTAAACAGTCACTGTTTATGAAAATGCCATTAATAAAATGTCACTGTATGAGTCATTTACTAAAATGCAACCCGGTTTCAAGGACAAAACATGGAGAGCACCTTAAAGTGTTTTTGTTTTCTTGTTCTAAAAACAAATATTTAGGGAACAGTTTTCAAAACTAAAACAGTAAATACACTCACCTAAACAAGTTTTTTTTTTTTTTTTTAACAAAAATGTTTCTGAAAACAGATTTCAAACAAGCCCCTAGTTTCATAGTTTTTAGTTCTTGTTCTAACAATCCATTCAAATTTCATGAAGATTGTAAAGTTACGCGGGAGACTTGTGTAGCTGTAAGACGATCTTTTATAGTTGCATTAAAAAGCTATTTAGCAACATTAAAAAAGTTACATAGTAATTTAAAAAAATACATAGCAATTTAAAAAATATGATTCTAATAAGTAGAAAATTGTGTCAAAATAACAAAGCTCTTTTAGGAAAATGGTGTTTCTTCTATCTTGGGCGATTTATCAGTCCAAGGGTCTGTTCAGGAGTTTCAGAGTGAAGCATAGACTTACAATAAAGAAAAAGAAAGTATTATTATATCATTTGGATGTTTATTAAAGGAAAGAAAAACAAATAGAGAGGGTTGCAATTTGGAAGATATCTTTTGCAGTCGAGAAAATTACTGTTGAGAACTGAAAAATATGAACATGTCTCATAATAGATAAAGAAATACGATTTATTTCTATTTATTGTATGTAATATATTTATAGCATAAAATTGTATGGAAATAGAATTGTCCTTTGCTATCACATCGGGAAGGATTGCAAAATAAAATGTGAGCAACTGAAGAATCTTTAAATGAGGATGCCTACTTGCTCCATTGCTTACGGAGTTTATGCACGGTTTATTTTACTATTATTTGTATCCATTCTTCAAAATACCTTTCTCTTACTATATAGTCTTTAAAACCAATTTTAATTATATAAATGATCTTGTTATTATTATTGTTAAGAATAATAATTTAAAATTTTCTGATAAATAGCTATATATGAATTTTTGATATTCTAAGTGGTCAAGTTAATTTATTGTGAGTGAATGTGCTTTGTATGAAGCAATACATGTATCTGGTATGTAAAATAATTCATGTATTCTGTTATTGATTATGGTACATATAATTAGACTCAGTCACTCTCTTGTATTTAAATGTTCCCTCTTCTATTTGTCATTTACTAGTAAGTGAATAGTAATATTTTCTGCAAAAATTTCATGGAATCTCCAGCAGTTATAAAGTTGAGAACATGTCCAAGTCCAACTATAAAAGAATAGCCAGGGACATTGTTTCCATTAACCAAACAGGGAACAAACCTTACCTTTGTTACGAAGTTGTCTCCGACATTCTTAGCAGAATCCCAGCACCATTGTGGGTGAAGCACTTGAAATATGTTTGCAAAGCTTGGGCTGCAATACCCCGTGACCCTCAGTTCATAAAATTGCACCTGCTTCATTCGAAGGCCAGCAGTCTCTACATCCAAGATGCTATTAGTCCCTTCGTTGCCAAATTCATTGATCTGAGTTCCAAAGTGGAATATGAAAGGTCTTTTCCAGGCTCAATATGTGATAGCAATGATGGCATCTTATTGATCTACAAAGCTGATGCCCATAGAGCTTTGTATGTTGCCAATCCCATTACAGCACAAGTTGTGAAACTGCCCCCTAGACCTGAATCTCACTGGTGCTCTAATGCTAAGATTGCTCGCATTCACAATGGGAAATTTAAGGTAATATTCTTCGGACCCAATTTCTCAGAAGATTGTCTTCAATGTTATGTTTTGACAGTAGATAGCCATATGTCATGGAGAGAAATTTCTGTCAAATCTGGCGCTCGGCCATGTCTCCCTGGGAGCTCAATTTCCATAGATGGGATGATTTATTGGCACATTAGGTATGGTGATCGCGACATTGTTGCTGTTGATCTTAACGACGAATCAAGCCATCGCTTGCTGTTGCCAAATGAACTCAGCGGAATGGAAGAAGCTTATGGCAGTAAGCCACTTATGAAGATAGGGAATGATTTGTGTGTTGCTTCCTGGAATCCAAAAACTTTAGATGCCATAGACATGTGGGTTTTGAAGGACTTGCAGCAAAGTGTTTGGGAGAAAACCAACTGCATTCAAGTAGGGGAAGAAGTAGGACGAGAAAACATAATGTTAAATTGTTTAACCTCAGTTGTTACCTTTCTGGATGACCAACAAGTACTGATTCTTGAGGTTCGGAGTGGAAGAGGCTCAAAACTAGTGGCATTTGATGTGAACACTGGGAACACTGAAACCATAAAGGAGAGCGCTGGGTTCCCTCTTTCATATGCAAGTGTTGGAGTGCACATTAATAGTTATATAATGCTGTAGAGTAATTTATTATCTGTAATGAGAAAAAGGAACCTAATTTATATTACTTTTTCTTTATTAATTAGTATTGCAAAGTTGAATGTCGTCGTAGACCTAAATTGTTGTAATGTCTCTTGCCTTCTTTCAATTTGAACATCTTTTACAACTTTGTTGGCATTGGTATCCTCAAAATCTCTGTGTATATGTTGAAATTATGCATCTTCTTTGTTTGCTCCTGCTTTTCCTCAAATGCATCTGTGCGGGCGTTGCTAAAAGCATAAAATCTCTGCTTCCTGTATGGAATTGAGCAAGACTGTATGAGTTGTACAAAAGAAAGGGTTACGTGTACACTTTGAGGTAAACCTATTTCACATATTGAAAATGTTAGTCTCATTTATTAGGACGTTAAAAAAATGTTATGGAATGTTAAATTTATTAAATTTGACAGTTTAAATTATGTTATGAAATTTATTAAATTTAATAATTTAAATTATTTTAATAAAATTTTTGTTAAATTAAATAAAAAAAGTATAAAGACTTTTCACATAAACATATTGGAAAGGATCGGGATCCTACAGTTGGAGATCTCTGATCTTCCCAACTTTAGTTAAATTTCATATATTAGGAAACATTTTTTATTGGTAGGATCTACTATTTTCTTTCACTAAATTTTAAGTTTCTTAAAAAATGTGCTTTTCTCACCTATTGTACCTTGACAATTAAGTGACCAACTAAAAGAGATCTAGATCCTATTGCAACATTTATATATATATATAATCTAGGTTAGAATGTATAAAATCTTCCTATACTTAAGGCCCTTTAGAAAAAGTTTTTGTATTAAAAACACTCATATACTTACCAATCTGACAATTTAAACAATCTGTTACTTATTAATCCGTTAATCCATTAATGGAATCCCTAAAATTTTAGTCTAACCCAAGTTGACTTAACAGAAAATCCAAATTGCGCCCCGTCCAAAGGTGAAATAGAAGTTTTTGAACCCCCGATTCATTTTACACGACCAAACCGCACTTCAATATCTGAGATTTTCAAACCATCACCAGCAGATATTACCAACTGCCATAGATTTAACAGTAGAAACCAAAATTTTAAAGCATCAAAAGAAACTAAAGAGAGGGTGGGAGAGCCCGAACCCCCCAATTCAAATGGAACCTTTTCAACCTTCGAAATTCCTTGCTTTAAGTTCTTAAATGGGCTTGGAATGGGAAACAGGACCAGAAGGAAGAGAAATCTCGAAACTTTTCACTTTGAAGCTCCAGACGACCAAAACAATGGAGCTCAGCAACTCGAAATCCTTGGAAGTTTCACTTTGAAAGTATCTAGGGCATTTCCTATCCTTTCAAGTATTGAGATTACGAGGATAAATTCTGCTGGACTGTGATACACATTGAAAAAGAGTTCTATTTAGAGAACCGTAGCATCATCAATAAGTATGAATTGTTTGTGGCTGAAGTTATAAAAGGTGTCCGTTCCTTAATAGACTTTTGCTCTGATGCTTATGATTTCGATTATGTTGTAGTCATATAGGTTTTTTTTCTAATCTGCATTTGTGCTGGTGAATGTATTCCTTGTTTTTGCTGTTTAAGAGAATTCTGAGCAGAGCCGTGTTGGGTGGAAGCCAATGCCATACCCTTTTATAAAGTGTAGTATCCTTCTAAAAATGCAGCTTTAAAATGTTAATAAGACACTATTCCTCCTATCTATTTAAATTAAGTCCCTGTTTTAAATTTTCTTTCATGGACTTTTTTAATTAAACATTTCATATAACCACTAAGCTTCAATCTTTCATATTTCCTTATTTCTGTAAAAGGATTTGATACTCTTTCCCTTGTCTGCTAATCTATCCATCTTTCTCTTTAGACAGTACTTCAGCTTTAGATAATCATTTTTTGTTGATTCTCATAAAATTTTAGATACATATCTCAGAAAGAAGGTGAAGAGACGGCTTGATGATGATGGCATATTCTATTCCTGCACTCCCTCCTTTGGTGCATGTAAGTCTAAGTAACTTTGCTTCCTCATATATACCTAAATGTTAGAGACAACATTTAATTGGCTGTGAGATATTGCAGCTGACTACGCCATTGCTTTTTAAGCCAATTCTTGCTGTTATGATTCTTGGTGTGTTATTCTTGTGAGCTCTAGTCTAAATTTACGTTATGGTATAATTTATATTCAAAGATATTGAAAAAAATGACATTGAAATGCTGGAGGATGGAGCTAGCAAGGAGTCAACAACAATTACGGTATAATAATTAGTTTATTTAATGTTTTTGGTGAAATAGTTTCGTTAATTTTAATTCAAAAGTGTTTGAATTAGTGTTTGTATCATATAATATTATAAATCAAGTTACATTATTATTATATATTAATAAGATTTTTTTTTCAAATTAAGTCGTATATATGAAATTATTAAATTGTATTTGTTTCACTGTACAATAGGAGAAAATAGAAGTTTTCAAATTGTCTTTTTAAAAAAACAAAAATTTCAAATCCGCCATGGATTTAGGATGGAATTCATATCCTATTGTCTTATTAGGGATGAATTTACAAAGGAATGACCCAAAATAACCTAGATTTATGACGGATTTGAGACAAAATTCATGTCCTACTATCCAATTAGAGACAGGATTGTGATGGAATGCTCAGATTTGTAAAGAATTTGAGATAGAATTTATTAAATTAGGAATGAATTTACAATAGAATGACCAAATTTACGACAAATATACGATGTAATTTATATATTATTTTATTCATTTTATGTCACTTTTGCAGATGAAAAGTGACGTATTATCTGTGCTAGAAAAAGTCCTTTCTAAATAGGTTGCAATTTTGATCCCTTTTTGCAATGGCATTTTGTCGCTAATTTGTGATAGAAAATTTTTTTCGTCACAAATAGTTTGCAACGAATATTTTAACGATGAAATTTTGATTGTCACAGATTTCATTACAAAATATATTTACAAGGAAAAAAAAATTATGATTAGCAACAAATTTATTTATGACATTTTTTTTATTGTAGTGTTGGTACAATTTGTCTGGGTTGAGAACATTTAAGCTTAAATTTATTCAGCTCATAATAAATCAGTCAAAAATAAAAATTCATGTTAATTAATATCATGAAAGTCAGTCTACATGTAGCCTTGAGCTGACACACTTGCAAGATAGTATAGACGTGGCTGAAAACCATTGACTTATAAAACACACCAAGCTGCAGGATGTTACTTTGCAAGGTGATGACATGTCCTGTAGTGAGCCATTAATGGGACCATTATCAAGCCTTCAACTTTTAAAGCAGTAAATCCAAAATTTTCTTTGGTAGGATACTACAATATTTGGGGCCTTCGTTGTTTTCGTTGTTCTTGATTGTTTCTACTCAATTAATTAATTGCTAAGCTGAGGTAACTTTCGCCTTGTGCCTTCTTTCTTTCTCATTGTTCCATCAATTTCATATTCTAAATTGCTTAGTCATTTGCATCCTGTGTTCTAACAAAGAAGGAAGTTGTCTTGCAGAGGGTCTGTTGCTCAAAAAATTAGCTGTGATTTCTCATTCAATTTGAAGGCCACAAATGGTTTTCCACGTTTTAACTTGAAGGCCACGGTTTCCACGCCACGCCTCTCCTTCAATTTCAACCGGGGATAAAGTCGGTAGATGAAACATTATGAACGTGCTCCTGGAAAAACTAAAAGTCGGAGAGCTTGATAGATATCACATGGCCTATTTAATTCCCTTTCGCAAGGGACAAGCCAGAGGACCAGAAGAGCAAGAGTCGAAGAACCGATTAAATAAGGGGGCCCTGGCCCCGGCAAAACCGCCTGAAATGAACAAAAATCACACAGGATTTGTGGATTTAATATATTCCACCTTTTTTTGTTGTCAAATATAAACATTTTGGTAGGCAACTAGCCAGGAACGTCAACCGTTTCACTTTCACTTTTTAAGTACTTACGATCCTATTCATGAATAAAAAATGCACCTAATTCTGTATAATATTTATGAATGTGTAAATATATTAAAAATATAAAAATATACAAAATATATTTTTTTATAAAGATATACATATAACAATGCATTTGTTATATGCAGTGTATATTATAGAGATTCGAATATCATTTCTCTTCAAAATAGTATCATAGTTTTAGAAAGATGAAAAATACTTAAATTAATTATAAAAATGAGTAAAAAAAAATGAACTCTACCACAATTAATATATACAGAAAAACAATGCCTGATACAGACAATATTGCCGTCGCCAAAAAGCTTATCTTCCGTTCATTGGCTTAGAGAAACTTTTGGCTCAAAGCCTCAAACTATTACAGTTCGAGCACTCGTAAGCCTATAAATAGGTGTTCTCTCATTGCCACTCTTCATTCCAACATTTCAGCTTTCTTGCACACGATTGTACACATACACAACGGGACGTTCAACTGTGAAGCACCTGCCAATGGCTTTCATCCCTCAAGCTCAAGCCACAAAGCTGTTGCCTGCGGATATAGATAACCCGATTGTGGACGAGAATGCCCCCAACCCCATCAAAGAAGAAGACAATCAAATAGACAGCCAACAGAGTGGACATATGATCAGAATTACTATCAGTGACAAGTTCACCGAGGAAAAAAATGAATACTTAGCTCAAGTGATTACTGAATATACAGAGACCCTAACTCTCAACGGAATGCGACTTTTGGGTAAAATATTTGTGTTTCGTTTATATTTTAATATACTATTCATTGTAGAGTTACTGAACTTTAATAATTGATTTTCACAAATGCAGGCTACCCCGCTAATCTGGATTTTGACTATAGTGCATTGGCTCAGTTACTGAATTTTCACATAAACAATGTTGGTGACCCAATTATTGGTAACAGCTTCGTTCTCAATTCATCAGCATTTGAAGTTTGTGTACTTGATTGGTTTGCCAGCCTTTGGGAAATAGAGAAGAATGAATACTGGGGATACATCACAACCGGTGGAACCGAAGGCAATCTTCACGGGATTCTAACTGGGTAAGAAATGTTAACTTCAAAATTCAATTGAATTTCAAAGCCTTTTGACCATATTTTAATACTGAATTTAGACATATTTTAAATTTATATACAGGAGGGAACAATTTCCGGATGGAATTCTCTATACCTCTGAAGACTCACATTATTCATTGTTCAAAATTGCAAGAATGTATAGAATGGAATGCGTGAAAGTAAAAAGTCTAGTCTCTGGTCAGATTGATTGTGCTGATTTGAGGGTTTTACTTCTTATCCACAAGGACAAGCCAGCCATCATCAACCTAAATATAGGTCTCCATTTCAAACACATCTAAAACAAAATATAACAAAAACAGGCATGCACACATTCACCAGCTATGACTTAAAGGGTAGTTACTTATTTTGTTTTGCAGGGACCACTATGAAAGGAGCTGTTGATGACCTTGATCTTGTAATACAAACACTTGAAAATTGTGGTTTCACTCGTGATAGATTCTATATTCATTGTGACGGAGCTTTATTTGGAATGATGCTCGCTTTAGTTGAACAAGTGGGTAATTTCAACATTATTCCCTAGTGGCATTCGTCCGAAAATTCTATGGTCTGAAACGTACATATATACTTATATAACTGCATATATATATATACAAGCCTAAGTACTTTATGCATGTTAAAATCATAATTCAATCTTGGGTTATATTTAACAGCTTAAATTATGACAATTGGTTTTTTAACATAGTAAGGGAGTTGCGCCCTAATTCTATTTATTTAAACAATTATATATATATATATATATATATATATGTCTGTATATGGTTGTCTATACTTCAAAGTCTAAAAGAATTCTAAGATGTAGTGATTGAATTTGGATTCCATCTAAAAATCGTGTTGATTTGTGGTCTCATAGGCACCAAGGATTACTTTCAAGAAACCTATTGGAAGCATAACTATTTCTGGCCATAAGTTCTTGGGGTGTCCAATTCCTTGTGGTGTTGTAATAACTCGTTTGGAGTACATTAGTGTCGTGTCTAGAGATGTTGAAATCATTGCTTCAAGGGATTCCACCATCACAGGAAGTCGTTGTGGGCATGCTTCCATCTTCCTCTGGTAAGCTCTCAACAAAAAAGGTTTAAGAGGATTGAAAAATGAAGTGCAGAGGTGCATAACCAATGCACATTACTTGCATAATCGCCTACGTGATGCCAGCATTGGTGCCATGCTGAATGAGTATAGTAGCACGGTTGTGTTTGAGAGACCTCTAGATGGTGGCTTTGCTCGTAGGTGGATTTTGGCCAGCGAAGGAAATATAGCACACGTGGTGGTCCTGCAACACGTTAGCACTGAAATGCTGGACTCCTTCGTGGATGAGTTTGTGCAGAAACGCTCCCTTTGGTTCCTTGGTGGACAAAGTCAGGCCCCTTGCATTGCAGAAGACGTTGGCGTTGAGAACTGTGTTTGTACTTTGCACAAGCAGTGAGTCCAGCTCCAGCTATCATGACTAGATCTGTGCTTTCTAGGCTAAGCTTTTTATACCAAGGGAACTAATTGTTGTAGCAACTAAGATTTCTGATGGAAACTAGCTGCCATTTCAATATTGTAAGAGTAATAATAATATATGCATAAATAAATTCTGCTTACTTTTTTATAGTCTCACTTTTTTTCTCTTTCTTCTCTAAATTTTTTTGTTTTAACGTACAAAAATTATGAACTTTATGTACATAAAACTATCATTTCTACATTATAATTATAGTGAAACGTGTTTCTTTTACAACAGTTGTGTTGAATGCTGCGACACTGATTTGTCAGACCACACTCCACAAAAGTTCGGTTAAAGACTTTTCTAATTTTAATTAAGATAATAAAAGTTGTCCTCAATAATTTTTTTGTGTGATAATCCTCTTGAAATGGTGATTTAGGCTACCATAGGCTGGATTTGAAAATTAATTATATTTATGAAAGATATTAGCACCTTATAATGCTCACTATAACAATGGCTACTAAATTGTTATATTATTGTCATTAGTTTAATTTACTTGGTTCTTAATATTTTTTAAACTAATTTAGACAAAATGTTTCGTTAATTTTATGTCCCATCTTGTCATATGCTTGGAGTAGTAGCATACAAAGAAACAAGTTTAAGTGGAAGAAATGTCTAGAAGTAAACTTATTCAAGCATTCATAAATATCACATAACAATGAATATAGGAACTATGAGACAAGAGTGCAACATATGTTCCATAGGGCGGCCACTATTTTGAAATTAAGTAGAGAAACATTTGATTAAAAGTAAAGACAAATAGGTAAAGATGAGTGGAAGAAATGTCGTACAGTAATTTGCATGGTTACCCTTTTTTATTTTTAAAAAATATTTTTATATTTTTAAAATTATAAAATTAATTATTATTTATAAAATTATATTTATTGTATTCTTAAATATTTAAACAGAAAAGAATTCGAATTATTATAGTGAAAAAAAGCATTAAAAACCGTACATTACGTCTGACAAGTTTTTGGAAGAAGCCATCAACCAAACCTAACGCCATTTTGTTTGTTTTCTCTTTTTTTTTAGCCTAACGCCATTTTTTTAATTAACGTAACCCGATTTGTACACGTAGCAGCTCCTGTGCGAGCCACTTTACTTTTTTTTTTTTTTATTCAACGGAAAAACCAACAAGAACCACAAACTGGCCAGAGGCCTCTTTCCTTCACCAAAAATCTCCAACAGAATAGAGGGAATATCATTGTACACTGTCAAAAGATTTCCTTAGTGACCACATGTCTTCACCAAACGATCTGCGCCACGTGCATTAACCGATCATGGCAGAAAAACAATGCCTAATGAAGATATTGCCCATGCCACAAAAAGCTTATCTTGCCTTCATTGGCTCAGAGAATCTTTTGGCTCATGCGAGGAATTAATTTTCACAAGTATTTATTGAAGATTTAACATTTTGTATTTTATAATTTATATTATAAAATATAATAAAATTTAATAATTTAAATAATTTTAATTAAATATTTAATAACATTTAATTTAAAAAATAAATAAAATTGTAAACTATTATATTTTATACTAAAGTAGATTGAGTGATTTTCTATATACAAATTATAATGTGTAAAAAGAGAATAACAAAGAGAAAATTAATAAAGAGAAAATTTAATTAAAAAAATGAAAGTCATACATTTAAATATAAAAATTAAAAAGAAATTTATCATAATTCAATTAATTGAAAGTTTGGTTATTCAAATTTCAATTTAAACACACTTAACGTAACCCTATAAAAAGGTGTTCTCTCAATGCCACTCTCCATTCCAACATTTCAGCTTTCTTGCACATAACTGTATACACACGATGGGAAGTTCAACTGTGAAGAACCTTTCAATGGCTTTCATCCCTCAAGTTCAAGCCAAAAAGCTGCTGCCTGCGGATATAGGAAACCCCATTATGGACAAGAATGCCGCCAACCCCATCGAAGAAGAGAACAATCATATAGACAGCCAACAGAGTGGAAATATTACCATTACTATTTCTGACAAGTTTACTGAGGGGAAAAATGAATACTTGGCTCGAGTGATTACTCACTATACGGAGATCCTAACTCACATCAGAATGCACTTTTTGGGTTATTTAAGGAGCATTGGTGTTGCTTATATATTTTAATTTACTATTTATTGTAGAGTTACTGAACTAATTGTCTCAAATGCAGGCTACCCCACCAATCTAGATTTTGACTATAGTGCATTGGCTCGATTACCGCATTTTCACATAAACAATGCTGGTGATCCCTTCATTGGGAGCAGCTTCGCTCTCAATTCATCAGCATTTGAAGTTTGTGTACTTAATTGGTTTGCCAGCCTTTGGGAAATAGAGAAGAATGAATACTGGGGATACATCACAACCGGTGGAACTGAAGGCAATCTTCATGGAATTTTAGTAGGGTAAGAAATGCTAGCTTCAAAGTTTAAATGGATTTTGAAGCCTTTTAACCATATTTTAAATTTATACGTAGGAGGGAAAATTTTCCTGATGGAATTCTCTACACTTCAGAAGACTCGCATTATTCATTATTTAAAATTGCAAGAATGTATAGAATAAAATGCGTAAAAGTCAAAAGTCTGACCTCTGGTCAGATTGATTGTGCTGATTTGAGGGTTTCACTTCTCGTTCACAAGAGTAAGCCAGCCATCATCAACCTAAACATAGGTATTCAATTCTAACACATTTAAAACACATTATTACAAAAGTAAGAGCACGCAAACATTCACCAGCAATGACTGAAAGGGTGGTTTGTTTATTTGTCTCACAGGGACTACTATGAAAGGAGCTGTTGATGATCTTGATCTTGTAATACAAACACCTGAGGATTGTGGCTTCGGTCATGATAGATTCTATATTCATTGTGACGGAGCTTTGTTTGGAATGATGCTCCCTTTCATTGAACAAGTAAGTAATTCAAACATAATGCAAAGGAGGCATTCCTCAAATAATTCTATGGTGTGTGTGTCCATATATATATAAGCCTAAGCTTAATTTTAGGATGAAATAATTAAATTCGGATTCCATCTATAATTGGGTTGATTTGTGGTGACAGGCACCAAGAATTACTTTCAAGAAACCTATTGGAAGCGTAACTATTTCTGGCCATAAGTTCTTGGGGTCCCCAATTCCTTGTGGTGTGGTAATGACTCGTTTAGAGTACATGAGTGTCCTCTTTAGAGATGTTGAAATCATTGCTTCAAGGGATACCACAATCACAGGCAGTCGTGGTGGGCATGCTCCCATCTTCCTCTGGTATGCTCTCAACAAAAGAGGTTTAAGAGGATTGAAAAATGAAGTGCAGAAGTGCATAAGGAATGCACATTACTTGCATAATCGCCTACGTGATGCCAACATTAGTGCCATGCTGAATGAATCTAGTAGCACAGTTGTCTTTGAGAAGCCTCTAGATGATGACTTTGCTCGGAGATGGAATTTGGGCTGTAAAGGAAATCTAGCACATGTGGTGGTCGTGCAACACGTTACCACTGAAATGCTGGACTCCTTTGTGGATGAGTTTGTGCAAAAGCGCTCCCTTTGGTTCCACGATGGACAGAATCAGCCTCCTTGCATTGCAGAAGACACTGGCGTTGAGAATTGTACTTGTACTTTGCACAAGTAGTGACTCCAGCTCCAGCTATTACGATTAGATCTGTGCTTTCTATGTAAAGCTTCTAATACCATAAAGGGAAACTAATTGTTGCAGACTTGTAGCAATGGAGATTTCTTATGGAAACCAGCTAGCTGATATTTTAACATTGTAATATCTACTAGTTGGTACTTGTACTTTTTCTGCTATATATGGTATGGTTAGTAATTTTAATTTCTGCATGATGAAACGAGTTTCTTTTGCTGAATTTTTGAAAATTAGCACAAGTTACCTGTGTGGCATCACTACGACATTGATTTGCCATACTCCAGAAAAGTAGGGTTGAAAAAAAGAAAATTTTTCTAATTTTAATTAAGACAATAAAAGTTATGGTCATTGACTTTTTTTTTAGTGTAGCCAACCTCTTAAAATTATATGTATAGGTATTAACACCTTATAACATTGGTTAATTATAACAATGGTTACTAAATTGATGTTATTATTGTTAATTTATTTTATTTGGTTCCTAATATTGTTAATACTTTTATTTTACAAAAATCTTTCAATTTTTTTTTAATGTCTCATCTTGTCATGCATATTATGAAAGTTGACACATAATCATGACAATAAATGTGTGGTTGTGTAGCCAATATTTTAGAAAATAATTACAAGGTTTTTTTTTTTTTTTTTGAAAAATTAGATCTAACGAATTGTTTTATAGGATCCTACAATTACCTAGAGAATATTGAAAGGCCAATTATTGCCACTATGACCATCTTTCAATTGGCTTCATCGTTGAATAGATGCGTTTTTTAGTATTTATTTATATATATATATATATATATATTGAATCTAATAAAGCAATAGATGATAAATGGCTGGTAGAATGTGTAAAATAATTAAACTATATAAAAGGTTGCATTTAGATCAAAATATTATTCTTGATATTTCTTTAAATCTCAACACCACTTATATATTCTAAGATTTAAAGAAAATTTTATTATTTTCAAGAATATAAAAAAAAATCCAACAATAAAATAAAAGACGAAAACTGGTAGAGCGTAAAAAAATTGACCAATAAAAAAGAATGGCCCAACAAAACAAAGAAAAGCCCAACCCACTAGAAATGATCCGACAGAAGAAAGAAATAGTCCAATAATAAAGAAAATAAGCAAGTGGCCAACAAAAGATATTGTAGCCCAAGAGAAAAAATTGCCCATCGAAATAAAACCAGTGACCCCAAAAACGAAAACTAATGACCCAAAAATGTGAGAGAAAAATTAAGAAAAAAAAGTCTTAAGGTCTAATTTCTTTGTACCTTTATATTTAAAAATTATATAAAAATTCATAGCAGAAGAAAGGAATTTAAATAAAAAAGATGTCGCGAAGTGATTGTTATTCTTATTGAATGGGGGGAATATTTTCCTTAAAAAAAACAGCAAAATGCTTCAGAGATTGTTAGTTTTTGTCCATATCCTTCTATCCTTGCTATTTGCTAAATGCTGTTTGTATTTGCATTAGTGATTGCTTCTTTAACCTCCTGCAGGATGAGACATTAAGAAATGCCTTTGCAGCTTTTGAGGGAAAGAGTTGGAAGAGCTTGATCTCTTTTCGTTTACAATAATTTTACATTGGATATATACATTGTCATAACACTTTGCTTATGCTTATATTGAAATTTAGACTTAAAATTAATTGATTTGTTTTGATTTGGTTTAGTTCTATTTTTCAACAAAAATTGAATAAATCTACTATTTTAAAAAATCAATTTGGTTAGTCTGATTGAAAAATATAAAAAAAAAAAACCAACCAAATCCCCACATGAGACATTCCTATTGTGAAATCTATTAAAAATGATAATTTAGAAATGTGTATTATTTTTATATAATTTTTATAATATACATAAAATTTAAATCATTTAATTTATTAAATTTTATAAATTAAATTATAAAAAATTAAATTGAATATTGGGTTAAAATTATTAAATAAGAATAATCTTTTCCTTTAGAAAAATGTATAATGAGCATGTGTAGAAAGTGTCCGAAAAAGTCTATACAAATAAAAAAATGTAAGATGCATTAATTCCATACTAAATGGCATAGAAGAATATGGTGAGTATAGATAATATTAACACAAGTTAGTCTAAATGAAAAAGGTTTAAATATTTTAAATAAATTATTTTAAATTTGATATGCATGAAAAAAAAATTGTTTGGAAAAAAATTTCTGCATCAACACTTTATCATATTGGAAAGAAATTAGTTTTCACTTACAAAATAAATGATATTTTACAAAAATTTTTAAAAAAATTAGAAAAGGCAGAGTCGGTTGCTTTGGTCTATAAACAGCCTTGTAAACTATCAAAAGGTAGTGCAAGCAAATCGGTAGCCAATCTGAATATGAGCTCCTCTCGCCACATTCTAACAGCAGGTCCAAGTTCTTGTTCCACAAAATCTCTCTACCATCTTTCGTTTTCGCTGGAGTAGAGATACTTTCACGTGTAAGATAACACGTACAACACGTTCTGCTGTATTTGTAAAAGAATAGATTTATTAAACTGTTTTCACTCGAATCACATCATTCCCTTACAGCCAGCAGCCATAATTATTTGTTGTTCTTCCCACACACTAAAACAATACGGTGATCTTATTTTTTAAATGAAATTTTATTAATTTTTATTTAAAAAATTTAAAATATTAAATTTATTAAATTTTATAAACTAAGTGATTGATCTAAACAATTTAATAAATCTTTAAATTTATGATAATTTAATAAAAAAAATTAATGAAAGTAATCTTTTTGTAAACAATATTCACATACACACGTCAAATTCCAACGAAGTTTGCTCGACTTTCAAACACACGTTCTAACAAAAGATATTATTTGGTTCTTATCCTTTTGCCTTTGCACATTTTCTTCTGAAATTGCTCTGATCTCAACAAATTGCATGTGGAGGTTGTTGATCACTGGAGAAAGATCCAAGGTTGGCAATGGTAGCCACGACCTTTATGTGGCAAATTTGTACACCACCATTGAATCTTTTAGCTCATTATTTAGTGTGTAAGATTCAAGAAATTGAATTATTTAAAGTTTTAAATTATTAATTTATAAAATTTACTTTGTAAGAATAATTAAATTGATTATAAAACATTAAGTAATAAAAGTCTCACAAATTTTTTACAAAATTAACATAAAGTATTATATCTATTATGTCTCATCATTTTGACTATAAAATTTATTAAATTTAATAATTTATAAAAAAAATTTGTATTCATATTAAAAGAGTGCAGATACACATTCAAAGTAATAGCATTTATGAAATTATGTTTGGCCCATGGAATAAAAATTTGTCGCTTAAGAGTATGTATGTGTACTTTGCCAACGTGAATTTAACTTTGGCCTAATTTAGAAGTCATTAGTAATATGTGTACAATGTAGTATCAGTGATTGTGCATAGCAATTTGCACAATTAACAACCCAGTCGTTAATAATCTATTTATTCCTAAATGATTGTCTTCTTAGAAAGATGCAAAGGAATTAAAACAAATTATTGTATTGTCTTGATATTAAAAAAAATTCCTTTCTTTACTGGAATACCCTTCTCTTAGAATAAGTCAAATATACAAAAAGTTAACAAAATAAACGGTGATAAATTATTCATTGCTTTGGCATTTACGAAGCCTTAATTTTAAGAAAGTGATGCTTAAAATGGAATAAAAAGAATTTTTAAAAGTAAGATAAACATACCATTATTGAAATTAAAAAAAAAAAAGGGTATCCAAATTGGCGAAACTCAAACATTAACTTTTGGACAAGTTCTCGAAAGAAACCGTCAACCCAACCTAACGCCATTTTGTCACCCTATGTAAAAGCCATTGTACCTGAACACAAATTGTCTTCCACGTCTTAGTTTGTGGGCCACCGTTTTCACGCCTACCAGATTCCATATCAAAGGGCGGCAGACGACGAAACATTGTGAATGCATGTGCTGCTGGCAAAATTAAAGTTGAAAGCCAGATAGATAGAGAGCTTTAAATTTCCAGTGCTAAATTTATTTTGTTTTTGGCAAGGGAAAAGCAAGAGGACCAGACGAGCAAGAGTGGCAGGACCAATTGAAATGAACAAAATTCACAAAAACCAATGGGTTCACATAAATTTCACGTGTGTCATATACCGACGTTAGCCGATCATGACAGAACAACTGCCTTATGAAGATATTTTGCGTATACCGCAAGGAGCAGTGTTATGGTTATGCTTGAAAGTCTACAATTTTAGTTACGTTCATAACATGACAAGGCTCCACAACTCTGATGTTTTTTCTATAATTTTTGTTCTTTACATAATCTTCAGCCACATAATAAACGTGGTTGAAGACGCAACTTTAAGAAAGTAAATCTAATCGTATTCCTGCCGCAAAAGGCTTATCTTTGGGTAGCCCAGCCCTCCGGAGATGGGTTAGATAACCTTCGGTTTGTTTTTGCCCTTTGAATCTGAAAAGAAAAACTTATCTTTCGTTGCTTTGGCGTGGAGAATCTTTTGGCGGTTGGGTTTCTATACTGTAATTGCAGAGAGACTTGATAGTGAAACAAGTATAAAAATAAGAAAAATAAAATAAAATTATATTAAATTAAAAAAAAAGTCACTTAAAAAAAAAGAAAATTTAAAGATCTAAATCCAATAAGAAGAAATAATTCTCACAAATGTATGCTTAAATTTTTTTAAATTTTAAATTGAAAAAAATATATATATACCTTTTTAACTTTAATTCAATTACAAGTACGATCATATTAAAAGACTAAAAATTAAAGAGTGCATTATATTTTATTTCTTCAAAGAAAAATTATATTTTTTTATTATTGATTATAAAAAATGTTAAATTTCATATTAAATTTTTTATTAATATTTCATCCTTCAACATTGATCTTCATTAAACACCGTGTGCTTGTATTTATGAAAAAAGTATATACGTAAAATCAAATATATAATAGAACCCAATAAAAAAAAACTTGTTTATTTTTGATATGTCATCAATAGTTAAATTTATGTCAAAATAAAATTTTTTTTGTTAAGTATTTAAAAAGAAAAAAAATATTTTTTTTAGTGATTAGAAAGAATATATTTTAAAATTACATACTTTTAATTACATAACTCACATATATGCAATAAAATTAAATTTTTAGTTTTCTAAATTTAAAATGAGCTAAAGCCAAAATGTAAAAGATTAGTACCTCAATCATATAGGTAAATAGCTAAAGAGTACTATCCAACAAATATAATCAATGTGAGCCTATAAAATTTTTCTAATTAGCTATAAAAAAAGCCTATTTCCGACAATCATTAGTTATTGTGCAAGTATATTTTTAAAAAATGAAAAGAAAAGAGAAGGAAAACTTAAAAATAAAAATCGTAATAAAATAGTAAAGCTAATCTTAGCTTACATTTAGGAACTCTTCTACTCCCTTCTTTTCGCCTCTCATTGTAACCCAATTTTTTTGAATTCATTTAACAAATCAATAACAAAATGTCATATGTATTAGTACTAATATACAAGTTATGTAACTGTTAAATTTAATGGCAAATGGATAGAATGAGTGTGCTTGCATTATTTTGAAAGTTGAAGGGGTATGCTTATTGATTTTTATAGTTTAGAGGATATACTTGTAACAGAGCTAAGTTGAAAGGGTATATATATAATTTTATTTTAAGTTTTATAATTTAATTTATGTTATTTAATAATTTAATGTTTAAATTTTTTTAATTAAGTATTCTTTATGTTTCTAAATAATTGTATTTAATAATTAGTTAAAAAATTAATCTCCAGAACGAAAACTATAAACAATAAACCTTTTTTAATAAGAATGATTTCAGGCTTGAAACTGTATTGGTAAATTAAGATCGCTTAAGATAGAGTTAACTTCCGTTGTACTAACATCTTCTTGATTAAATTTGCTTTTCTTTACCAAAATACCCTTATCATAAAAAATTTAATTATACCAAAACCCAACAAGATAAATGTTGATAGATTCTTTATTGGTTGAGTATTTAATGGAATAAGGATAAAATAAAAAAAAATTAATTAAACCTTAATTTTAGAAAAATGACATTTAATTAAAGAAGACCAAGACAATTTTTCTAAAACTACTGTTATTGGAAAACACAGGGATTCTTTAACGTAACCCTATAAATAGGTGTTCTCTCAATGCCACTCTCCATTCAAACTATTCGGCTTTCTTGCACACAATTGTATACATACAGGAAGGGAAGTTCAACCGTGAAGAATCTGCCAATGGCTTTCATCCCTCAAGCTCAAGCCAAAAAGCTGTTGCCAGCGGATATAGAAAACCCGATTGTGAACGAACATGTCCCCAACCCCATCAAAGAAGAGGACAATCAAACAGACAGCCAACAAAGTGGGCATATTAGCATTACTATCACTGACAAGTTCACTGAGGGAAAAAATGAATACTTGGCTGGAGTGATTACTCACTATGCAGAGACCCTAACTCACCTCAGAATGCACTTTTTGGGTAATATTTAAGAATATTGGTGTTGCTTATATATTATAATTTACTAACTCTGTGCAGAGGTGCTGAACTTCAAGAAATATTTTTCACAAATGCAGGCTACCCCACTAATCTAGATTTTGACTACAGTGCATTGGCTCGATTACTGCATTTTCACATAAACAATGCTGGTGATCCATTTTTTGGGAGCAGCTTCGCTCTCAATTCATCAGCATTTGAAGTTTGTGTACTTGATTGGTTTGCAAGCCTTTGGGAAATAGAGAAGGATGAATACTGGGGATACATCACAACTGGCGGAACCGAAGGCAATCTTCATGGAATATTAGTAGGGTAAGAAATGCTAACTTCAAAACTGAGTTGAGTTTTGAAGCTTTTTGACCATATTTTAAAATTAAATATACATATCTTAAATCTATATATAGGAGGGAGCAATTTTCAGATGGAATTCTCTATACCTCTGAAGACTCGCATTATTCATTGTTCAAAATTGCCAGAATGTATAGAATGAAATGCGTGAAAGTCAAAAGTTTGGTTTCTGGTCAGGTTGATTGTGCTGATTTAGGAGTTTCACTTCTCGTTCACAAGGACAAGCCAGCCATCATAACCTAAACATAGGTCTCCATTTCGAACACATGGATACATATTATTACAAAAACATGCATGCACATATTCACCAGCATTGACTGACAAGGTTGTTTCTTTTTTTGTCTTGCAGGGACCACTATGAAAGGAGCTGTTGATGACCTTGACCTTGTAATACAAACACTTGAAGATTGTGGTTTCAGTCGTGATAGATTTTATATTCATTGTGACAGCGCTTTATTTGGAATGATGCTCCCTTTAATTGAACAAGTGAGTATATATATATATATATATGTTCCAAAAGACTTCTATATGAGTGGATGAAATAATTAAATTCGGATTCCATGATAAAAATTGTGTTGATTTGTGGTCTCACAGGCACCAAGAATTACTTTCAAGAAGCCTATAGGAAGCATAACTATTTCTGGCCATAAGTTTTTGGGGTGCCCAATTCCATGTGGTGTTGTAATAACTCGTTTGGAGTATGTGAGTGTCCTCTCTAGAGATGTTGAAATCATTGCTTCAAGGGATACCACGATCACAGGAAGTCGCAATGGACATGCTCCCATCTTCCTCTGGTACGCTCTCAATAAAAGAGGTTTAAGAGGATTGAAAAATGAAGTGCAGAAGTGCATAAGGAATGCACATTACTTGCATAATCGCCTACGTGATGCCGACATTGGTTCCATGCTGAATGAGTGTAGTAGCACAGTTGTCTTTGAGAGGCCTCTAGATGATGGCTTTGCTCGTAGGTGGAATTTGGGCTGTGACGGAAATATAGGACATGTGGTGGTCATGCAACACGTTACGACTGAAATGCTGGACTCCTTTGTGGATGAGTTTGTGCAAAAGCGCTCCCTTTGGTTCCATGATGGACAGAATGAGCCTCCTTGCATTGCAGATGACATTGGCGTTGAGAACTGTGTTTGTACTTTGCACAAGTAGTAAGTCCAGCTCCAGCTATTAAGACTAGATCTGTGCTTTCTATGCTAAGCTTTTAATATCTTGAAAAGGAGCTATAATTGTTGCAGCATTTGAGATTTCCGTTAGAAACTGGCTGATATTTCAACATTGTTATATATATTAGTTGGTCATTGTACTTTCCTGCTATGGGTATGGTTAGCAGTGTTTGGTTCTGCCCGGTGAAACGTGTTTCCTTTATTTAACTTTCGTTAAGTTGGAATTTTCAACGGATGTGTCGCATCTAGACAATAGTTGTTGAATTGTGTATCGTGTTATGTATCGTTTTTTTTTTTTTAATTTTAAGGCTGAATTATACTTTTAGTCTTTAATGCAATTTTAACCTCATTTTAAATTTGATTAATTTTGACATTGACATTTCAAATTCTGACAAATGTGGTTAATTCTTTACAAAAAATAATAAATTACTACAAAGTTGGCTGAAATAGCATTAAAGAAATGATGTGTCAATTTACTTACCTTATCATCATGACATGTGTCAATAAAAGTGAAATTAAGCAATAAATTCTAAAACATTAAAATCTCAAAATTTAAATTCTTAAATCCTAAATTTCAAATAATAAATGATGAAACTTCAAATATTAAATTATAAAATTTTAAATTCTAAATTATAAAATCCAGAATCTTAAATTACAAAATCTAAATCTTATATTCTAAATTATAAAACTCTAAATATTAAAATATGAAACCTTAATCTGTAACCCAAGTTTTAAATCATGAAAATTTAAATCTAAATTATAAAATCTTGTAAAATTTAAAACTCTGAATTATAAAATTTAAACTTTAAATTATTAAATTTCAAATCTTAATTTACGAAATTCTAAATCTTAAATTACAAAATCTTAAACACTCTAGTAGGATGAGACATTAACACTTGCCCGTTGCAGCTTTTAAGGTAAAGAGTTGGAAGAAAATAGGCATGCATATGTACTTTGTGGTGACTCTAAACATCACATCTGTTATTGCTATGTTACCTTGGTCGTCATGGAGATATATAGCTAGAAAGATCGGTGATCCCTTTACATGTGATATGCATATATACTTGCCTCTAATGGGAAGTGTTTCTGTTCAAGATAAAATGAGTGTTTGGACTTTGCTGAGATATTTGAAGAGTTTGAAGGGTTGAGATTGTTGGTTTGTAAAATGAAATTCATATGGAGCAGTACAAATATCGTTTTGCAAAGTTTCTCATTGGAGGTTTTCATTTGTAGAGCAGGCACATCCTGTCACCAGTTTTGAAATCAAATAAGCTGAAGTTCTATTACTAAGGTCCACGAACACAACATGTAGTCAAACTAGAAGACCAATTGAGCAGGGAAAATAAATAATTTTTATAACATAGGATAGACGTTGATATTAATTTGTCAATGTGCCACTCCTTTGTAAGGCAGAAAAGTGGGAAAGAAAGCTATAGTTTACTCTTTTTTGAATATTTTTCCTTTTTACGTTTTAATGTTTGATTATTTTATGAACTGCAACGGAAAAGTGTTGTCTGTGTTTGTACCACAGGAATCAGTGCTTACTCATGAGCATTATCTCTTTTTTATTTACAATAATTTTAGATTTGGGTGCATTATCAGAACTCTTTGATGTGATAGATGATGCCCTCTAAGGAGGGTTTGTTGGCAACATATATAAAAAAAAAAAAAAATACTGGAAACGCACGTTTTGAACCAAGCAGTGAAAACTAGAAAATTTATTTGAAGACAACCGAAAATTTCTTGATGGCCCTCAAATTGTTTTTTCCTTTCCTTTCAACTCTTACATCTAAAGGAAGAGCATATGGTTTTTTGTAATCGGAGTGGAAGCAAAACCTGAGATAACTCCTTTACAGATGACCCAATTGTTTCTCAAATTAAAGAAACATGACAGATATTTTCAAGAGAGTCAAAGCACTCAGCCTCATTCATTTAGCCTTGAATGATAAGATGTTTCGTAAGAATCTCCACTTGTGACATAATAAAAGCATAGCTTGAGATAAACTCAAGGAGAAGATTTAAGGAAATGTCAAAACAAGGCAAATGCAAGTTTTGAACCTAACAAATGAATTATATATATACATGAAATTGAAAAAAATTTCACTACTTAACATATGAAATTAAGACGAAAAAACCAGGCACCTTTGCAATCTATAACAAAGGAGAAATATTATATATATATATATATATATATATATATATGCAAGTCTGTAAATACCTTGCGTCCTATTGAAAGAGCAGTAATTAGCCACCAATGTAGCTAGCATCTCAATGCTAAACTCGGACCAGAAAAAAACACCTCAAACCACAACCACATCTGACATGACATTTCTATAAAAATTTAAGGAAATAAAGACAAATTTCAAAGGTACATTTCATAGTTAAATTTACTTTTTTTTTTGTATTTCTTCTCATATTTTATTTTCTTATTAGTTATATTTATTTTTTTTGCAATTCCAAAATTTATTTCCAACGCATACTTAAATATGCTCCATATATTGTTATTTCTCAAACAGAGAGGTGCTCTCTTTATTTAATCAAACAACGCTACTGTTAACTTGTGCAATTCACATTCTTTGGGTTTGCCTATGAAAAAACGACAAATCGGTCTTTTTTTTTTTTTGGTATTAGACAAATCTGTGGTTAAGTACGATGATATTGGAATTGGGTAGGTACTTGTTAGCATCACATTGAAACGACCAGAAACGACAAATACGTCTGGCAAGTTTATCGTGGAGCAATTATTAACCATTAAATCCCTATCTTTTGGAAAGGATGTATAGTACAGATGCGAGCAAAAAGTTGAAAGAAGCATCAACCTAACAGATAATAATAATTATACATAAAGTTAATGTATAAAAACAATATAAATTAAAATAAATTTTTAGAAGGAAAAAAATATATAGAATTTATGCGAATATTAATATTCTTTTATGGCCACAAGGGAGAAGTAATTTTTACCAAAACACAATCATTTTAATTATTTTTATAAATTAAAATTTTTAAAAATTTTATTTAAAATAATATAAATTAATAAATTTATAACAATACAAATGGTCTTAGGACAATTTAATTTCTGAGGTACAATTTTTATATTGACTAAAGATACTCCCCTATTACAAAATGCTTACAAAATTGTAAGTAATTTAATAATTAGATCTAATATTTTAAATTAAAAGATTTAATAAATTTAATAATTAAATTATAAAAACAGTTATTTCCTTTCACTTATGTATCATTTGTCTTTTGATACCTTGTTTCAGAAAGAGTCAAAATCTCTCATCTTACACAAACTGTGTTGTTTATAGTGCTTATTTTGTTTTAAAAGACTTTGAAATATTAAATTCATTAACTCTCGCATAAAGTGTGAAACTTAACATTTTAATAGCTCATATTAAACTTTGTGCAGTCTAGTCCCTCGAGGCGGGACATCAATTTTCCAGTAAAATTAGTTCATATATTGGTATACATCTCAACTCTAAATAAACTCTTCAGTTGTGTGTTTCTGTGTCTGTGCATCGTCTGAGTTCCTTTCTCTCTTTCACTCTCCTACTGTGATAAAATGGAGGATGCAAATGTGGAAAACTTTCCACAGGTTCTTATTCCTCGTTCAACTTTGCCTCTAGCCAAAGGGTTCATGACTGAAGTGGCCAGGGATGCAGAGTCTGTCACAGAAGAGAATGGGCAACAAAGAAGAAAGAATGGCCACTCTTCTTGCCTTACAGTGTCAGATATGACTGAGGACAAAGAGGCATATATATGGCTAGCGTGATCGCTAGCTACAAGGATTCTCTGAAAGAAAAAGCTTGCACCGTCTGAGTAGCTTTAATTTACTTTCAACTTGGCTTCGCTTTTTCTTGATGATAACATCGTCTAACTTTGATGACAATTTAATTATACTGCAGGTTATCCTTTTAATCTGGTCTTTGACCTAGTACTGGGTCAGTTGCATCAGTTCCCTACAAACAATCTTGATGATCCTTTTATAGAGAGTAATTTTGGGGTCCATTCCAGACCGTTTGAAGCTTGTGTAGTTGATTGCTTTGCCCGGTTGTGGGAAATAGAGAAGAATCAGTACTGAGGATACATTACTAATGGTGCAACTGAAGGCAATCTTCATGGAATCTTAGTGGGGTAGGTAACGTTGCTTAAAGATTTTTTTTTTTCTAAATTTTTTGCATGAGAAAATTAAATCTGTAACTATTAATCCCTGTAAAGACCCTGCTTTACTTGAATGTTGCTTTGAGATATTACTCTCAAAACACATTAAAGCTTTTCAAGTCCGTATTTATAAGGCTTTTACCAAGGCTACTACCTTTTGATGTGGAATTTAAATTCTCCAATTTTCACTAGAGGCACTGTGAGTTTGTTTTTTTTGCAGGACTCATCTCTTAACAATCCTAAATAGAGTCATCACAATATCCATCGTTAATTCCAAAATTAAATTTTAATATTTTTAAATTGCCCAAGTCTTTTTACTTGTAAAACAATTTTAGAAATGATTTATTTTGTAAATTAAAATATAAAATTGTAATTGAGTTTTGCCATAGAATATATAATAAAAATATTATTGGTGAAAAACTTTATGTGGAATTCAAGGTATAAATCAGTTAAATGTTAGGCATTGTCTACTCAAGAAATTTTTAATTTAAACTATGTGCCTTGTAGCATGGGATGCACCAAATGCGCCTTTGTGTCGTGCCAGGAAAGGATAAATTATATATATATATATATATATATATATATATATATATATGTATGTATGTATTCATAGATCTCTTGCTTGACTATTGATATACAAGTGTATTTCATAAGATTTTAAATAATCCAACGTACCGTTATGCTAGATGATGGTATTGTATCTGTGGAAGAGAAAATGATTATGACTCACATATAATAAGGCAATTGTTTAAGTAAAATTTTCTCATTGCACGATAATGTGCATGCCTTTATATTTTCTTCGACAAAGCAAAAGGTTGAATAAAGTTGCCATTCCATGTCCCAGCAAGGATTTCCCAATCACAACATTTGCTGATATTAGGGCCCTTATATGTAGATTTGTACAGGGTCATGCTACAGTAACTTTGTTTTTAGGATACTGTATAATATTATGACACATAGGATATATATTAATCTAACGATATCATAAATCTTTTATTTGATAAGCATTTTTATGTTTTTTTAACCTTTCTCTTTCTATTTTAATATATTTTCCAAAACCCTTTTTACTGTCTTATCGCTACTTTAACTTGTTTCTCTATATCTTAGTTTTTGCACTTTCTTTTCTTAAATTTGCACAAAACACAGTTTGTTTTTTAATTAGAAGCTATTATTACACCTATCAAATTGGACGACTCAAAATAAACTACAATACTAATACCCTTACTAAATTAGTCTCATCCATTTGTAAATTGTTGGGAAGTTAAATTCGAAAACTATAGTTGCCAACTTGTAATTAAACCAACATAATAATTTGTTGGATTTTGTGCAGGAGGCAAGTGTTACCAAATGGGACATTGCATTCGTCAAGAGACTCACATTATTCTACTTTTCAAACATCAAGAATGGATAGAATGGAGTGTGTGAAGATAAATACAAAGACTTCAGGGGAGATTGATTGCGCTGATTTGAAGGCCAAACTTCTTATGCGCAAGGACAAGGATGCTATCGTCAACGTAAATATAGGTCTCTCTCTCATTTGACATAATCACACAACAAACATGTAACACAAACAACATGTCCAGCAACTGCTAAAAGGTAGTGACAAGGTTTTTCAAACTTTAGATAGTTTAGCTGTATTTAGTTTAAATATCCATAAGATATTTATATCAAAAGAAGATCACAAAATACAAAAATTAACTAGCTTATAAAGATTCCGAGTGTTTTGTTTTGAAGGATCAACTGTAAAAGGAGGTGTTGATGACCTTGATCCTGTAATACAAACACTTGAAGAAAGTGGCTTCACTCGTGATCGATTTTATATTCATTGTGATGGAACAGTATTTAGACTCATGTTGCCTTTTGTTGAACATGTAAGTTCCTGTTTATTGCGCATGCTGATTAAGAAAAAGGTTGTAACCTTATATTTACAAATGTTGGGACCCAATAAATTAATGGTATGGATTTTTTTAAGTAAAGTTTTTATGAGTTTCAATTTATAAAAATAGAGACTTATTAACTAATGAGTAATTTTTTTTTTTTTTACATAGTCACTGACAAATTCTATACACTCTAAACATATAGCCACCTAGTTAAGAATATAATATTATTGGTTGTAATGAGCAGGCACCGAAGCTAACTTTCAAGAAGGCCATAGGGAGCATAAGTGTTTCTTGTCATAAGTTTGTGTGGTGCCCTATGCTTTGTGGAGTTCAAATCACATGTTTAGAGCACATCAATGACTTCTCAACCGACGTTGAATACATTGCTTCAAGGGATGCCACAATCACAGGGAGCCAAAACAGGCAAGCTCCTATCTTTCTCTGGTATGCTCTCAGCCAAAAAGGTTTGGAAGGGCTAAAGAATGAAGTGCAGAAGTGCCGAACCAATGCTCGTTACTAGAAAGATCGCCTTCGTGAAGCTGGAATTAACATGATGTTGAATGAGCTCAGCAGCAGTGTTGTGTTTGAGAAGCCTCATGATGAGGAACTGGTTTGCCGCTGGCAGTTGGTTTGTCAAGGGAACATAGCTCATGTTGTGGTGTTTCCGCATGCCAATATTGAAATGTTGGATGCATTTCTGAATAAATTGTTTCAAAAACGTTCAATTTGGTACCTAGATGGGCAAATTAACTGTCCATGTGTTGCAGAGGATATTGGTGCTGAGAATTGTTTTTGTCCTTTGCGTAAGTGAATTATCATGGACTGAATTAATTTGTTACTAAAGTGGAATCCGAACTGCAGGTTGCCTTAACTAATAATCAACAAACATTTAAAAATTGAAGTTGTATAATCTATTGGTGGATTGCATGAGAGTTTCTTTCCAGCGTTCGGTTGTTATCTAGTCTTTTTTAGTTTAATCTCTTTGTAACCCAAAAAACCAAACAAACAAATAAACATTTAAAAACTAAAGCTATATAATATATATAATTTGCATTTGTTACATAAATGTCATGGAATCAAAGTTGTTTATCTTTTCTCTTGTATTGATTGTTACTGATAAATAATATGATTTCTTAATGGGTTACATTATAGTACCTTTATTTCAGTTACATAGTACTTGTACCATTGAAATCATCCAATAATATTATGACACATAATATATGTTAACCTGATAATCTAAATCACTAGTTTGACACATTTATGTTTCATTTTCTCTTTTTACTTTGACACATTTTTATGTTCTATTTTTACTTTTCTCTATCTAACATATTTCTATATCATATTTTTTTCACTTGTCTTTTTCTAGTTTAGTACTGTCCCTATGTTCGTTTTTCATTTTCCTCTCTTTAATGTATACAAACTAATTCAACAAGTAATTAATTTTTTAATTAAACAGTTATTATTATACTTTTTAATCAAATAGCTCAAAAAAAGCCACATCACCCAAGGTAATCTCGCCCTTTGTTAATATAGGACTATCCCCTACTTTTCCTTCGATGATCTAAGGTCATGTTTTTAATACCATATAATTATTGTATTCTTAACCATAGTACAAATTTGAGATTTTGTTGTTGTAGCAACGTCCCGACACAGGAGTGACAATCTTTAGGAAAAGAAATTATTTTCCAAATAAGTGGGTTTCACGGAAAGGAGAAGTGGTCACTGCTCAAAATCTTTTGGTGAGATTAGAGACCTAAAATCATTTTCAAAAGTTAGGTATGGAGGTTGACTAACGTAGGAACATATTAGTATCCTACAATGCTCTTTTAATATTATATTGATCTTATATCACTTTGCCAAGATTCAAATGGTGCATATAGTCTTGCTATTAGTAGGAAAGTATGTGTAGCCTGCAACGCTTTTTTGGTGTTATATTGATCTTATATCATTTTGCCAAGATTCAATTGGATCATTTAGTGTTGCTATTATTCTTGTTTTCTTTTTATTTCATGTCATTGTCTCGACCTCATGACATTAGGTTAAAAGGGGGTCTATGTATCTACGCGCTTGCAGAGATACCAATATACACTTTTCCATCATGGACAAATTTCCTTCGAGCTATAGAAGTGGGGGCATCACTTCACCTGACTTTCATAACTCTTCCCTACGAGATCTATTGGTATTGAGGCTTTGGGTTTTGGAAGAAGTTTCAATTGAAGGTAAATATATATGGGTTTTAAAAATTCATTAAGAGATACCCCTTGTGAGTGGAAACTTGACAAAGGATTTCCTTCTTAGCTATAGGAAGTAGAGTCATAGTTCCATCCGACTTTCATAACTCTTATTGAAGTATTGAATTTGTTAATAAAGAAGTTTAAGTTGAAAATATTTGTCTATATTATGTTTTAAAAATAATATACTTGACTAATACAACTATTAAGAAAGTCATATATCTATTTTATTCCAATACTTAAATTAAAAAATTACATTTAATTTTGTTAATCTTTAACAATGTTGAATCAACAATTGAAAAAAAAATACTATGAACTAGAGAATTATTTAATAAATTAGTGGTGCAAATTTAATTGATGAAGAGTATTATCTTTATCAAAGTTCTTTTTTACTTATAAGGTGATTCATATCTTAATTTTTTCAGCTTATTTATATAAATTTTTGTGTCGAGCACATTCATACCTAAATGTTCTTTCTTCCGAGTCTCTAGTTATGTACTATGTCTCATAATGTCATGAAATGAGAGTAGCAATCCATAGAAATGAAAATCAAATTATATGAAAAAAAAGAGGGAAAGTAGATTTTAGAAAAAAGAGAATTGTCGCCCTTCTAGATTTTGATGAGATTGGATACCTTAAAAATGGTTTGAGTTTTCAAAGGTTAGGTTCAGGATTAGTTATACATGTAAGGAAGAGATTAACATTCTATAATGCCTTTGCAATATACATTGATCTTATGTTGCTATCTAAGCTCAATTTATATATTCAGCCCTGTTATAATTCCTATTTTTATTTTTGTCCATGAATACGAGTTTAATAAGTATGGGTCCTTATCTTTCCAAAGTGAGAATTTATTAAAATGCTTTTCTTTTCTAGGTTATAGAATATGATATTCTGTCTCAATTTTTAAACCCTTCTTAGAAAGGCTCATAAAACCAATTTTGAAATTTGAAAAATGGTTAATAGCCATAAGTCTTGGGGTTGCTTTGGAATGAACTCCCTTTTATAATGCCTTCCACTTTTCAAGTTGTAGGAAAGAATGCTTCTACTTTAATTCCTCAACTCTTTTTAGGTAAGTTTATAAGTATTTTAGTAAAGATTGCTATACATACACTTAAGAATGAAAAACGTTAGAATGGACATCACACTCTTCCAAAGTGAAAAAACACATTTCGTCTTCAAGTTATAAGAAATGATGCTTCCACCTCAATGTCTTAACTCTTCTAAGGTAGATTTGCAAAATAATAACTTTTTCATATATTGAAACAAAGCAAAGAAAAGAAACAAATTTTTTAAAAAATATTTGAATAGCTTGTTTTCGTGTTTAACAAAAGATAGGTTGTTGGAACCTTTTTAAAGTTATTCTTTTATAGACCAAGCCATTTGAACCCTTTATTTGTCACCAAGGATCATTGGAGTCATGTACGAAGTGATACCCAAGCCCTTGATACCCCTTTTTATTCAATCGGTTCAGATGCTCAGAGTTCATGACTAAAATGAACATTCATCCAAACATTAAAAGATATAATAAAAGGTTACATATAAAATTATTATTGCAGTAATCTAAAGAAAAAATAAACTAGTTGAAAAAGAAAATAAAACTCAAAGTAAAATTATTATTACAATCATCCAAACGAAAAAAACTAACTTAAGATGAAACCCCACAACTAAGGTAACATAAAATGTTAAAAGCACATTCAGTCAAATGCAAAGAAAATTAAATCACAAACCCAAATATAATAATTAAATGGGTAATTTAGGAATACATCCTTATCCCACACAAAGGCCCAAAGTCCAAAGGGAATTTTTTGTATTTTGCTGGTTTTTTTACAGATCTAAAAGTTGGGTTCAACTTTAGGCCACCCTGGTGGCCCAGTTCGGAGGAGACTGCTGGGTCCCTTTCAAATTTTTTGTTCTCCTTTCTTCGCTTTCTTCCCCTTATACATAAGCCCAGATTGGGCCAAAATCAGGACGTAGCATATAGTTCCTTGAAAGATGTACTTGTCATCAAGTAGGTCCTGAAAGAAATTTGTCATCAAAATTTGTCACCAAGTAGGTCTCTGAAAGATGTTATCATCAGGTAGGTCCATGAAGGACCGCATTGGTCAGGACAAAGATGTTGATCTTTACAGCTCATTCCAAACTGGAGAAAGATTTTTTTCGTGATGAAGATTAGGACGCAGAACTGTTCACCTTGGCAAATGATGAGGATGATGTGCTAAACGAGGTTCATGATGATATTCTGCTTTCTTTGCTTTCTGCCCCTTTTACATAAGCCCAGATTGGGCGAAAATCAGGACGTAGCATATAGTTCCTTGAAAGATGTACTTGTCATCAATTAGGTCCTGAAAGAAATTTGTCATCAAAATTTGTCACCAAGTAGGTCTCTGAAAAATGTTATCATCAGGTAGGTCCATGAAGGACCGCATTGGTCAGGGCAAAGATGTTGATCTTTACAGCTCATTCCAAACTGGAGAAAGATTTTTTTCGTGATGAAGATAAGGACGCAGAACTGTTCACCTTGGCAAATGGTGAGGATTATGTGCTAAACGAGATTCTTGATGATACATCCACTGTGTAACTTGTTTTCATTTGCTATCAATTAGGAATTTTAATTTTTAGGATTTATTGAATTCTTTCCACCACCTTCTTCTTCCTTTCCTTGTTATCTTAGTTCCTTCTATTTTTTTGATTCCCTCCTTGTTTGTATTTGTTCTGTTGGAAAACTTTGGGTAGTCAGTTGGGAGAATTTTGTATTACTACTGCCCAGCCTCATAATTCAAGCAACCTCCCATCTTTCAACCAGGCATGATTACGAATATGTTACATATGAAGGGAAAGGACATTTTGTTTGTAAAGCTGTATGGCCAGAATTACAGACTTGAAGAATGGTGTCTACTTACTGATCACTTGTTCTTAATGCCTTTTGTTTATAAAATTTCCCTCCTCAGTTTGAGCATTATCAGCAGCCAATTCATAAACCAAATGGAATAACTAAATGAAACTGCTTATAATTACTGTTATAGTTGAGCATAGGAAAAGATAAAATGGGTTACACTCCTCATCTCTCGTTGCTTTGTTGAGCCATATTTCCTATGCTGTTAATCACAGGCTTAACTCCAATTAAGACGTCATAAAACATGCTATTTTTTTATTTTTGGATTCTTATGAGATATTTTCATATTCTTAAGATTAATTTTTACTTGTAAAATTATGTCTACTGTTAGCCTTTGAACATTTATATCTAAGAAGATTTTAACTTATACTTGTTAAGTTACACTTTCTTCAGAAGTTTAAATATGTCTTGACCAGTTGAATTAATCTTGGGATAAAACAAGCTACTTTTTGTTTGATGCTTTTAAGCATAAACATATGTTGAATTGGTTATTGTTCGAGTATGTCATTTTGACAAATTTCAAAGGACCTTTAGAGGTTAAATTTAATTTATTATTTTGTATCTGTTCTCATATTTTATTTTTGTATTAGTTATATTTATTTTCTTTCTTATTCCTTAATTTAATATGCCTTAAAAACTTATTTCCAAGGCATACTAACATATGCTTTATACGTTGTTATATCTTAAAGGGGGAGGTCCTCTCTATATTCTAGAACCTCCTTTTTATTTAATCAATTAATGTTATTGGTAACTTATTTAATTCACGCTCTTTCACTCTATCTAGGAAAGATATAACAATAAGTGCAGTATTCACATTTTTTTAATGCATAATTGATATATTCACATTCTTTAATTATAAAATTAATCTCATTTTAAAATATAAAATTATCTAATTTTCATTTCTTTTAACAAATTATTCCATCTATTAATTTTTAAATTAAAATTTTTGAGATCACAATTAACTATTATTATATTATAAAATTATTGGTTATAATATCTGCATTTAAGTATGACGATATTTCCTGAGGGTAGATTCTAGTCAGCATCACATTGAAACCACCAGAACCGACAAGTACGTATGGCGTCTTTATGGTTGGAGAATTATAAAACGTTAAATTCTTACTCTTTTGGGAAGGGGGTGTTTGGTATGTATGAACAAGATTCGAATTAAGTGCACCAACCCAGCCCAACGCCGTTTTGTGACCTCGGAGGACAAGCAATTATTGCCAAAACATAGATAATTTATTTATATTTATAAATTAAATTTTATTTAAAATAATTTAAATGACTAATTTTATTAAAATTAACAAATTTATTTAGTTATATTAATCTTTATAAATGTTTTGTTAAAATATATTTATAAGATTTACTTTTTTGTTAACACAAATTACGTTTGACAATTTAATTTGTCGGATACAATTTTCATACCGAACAAAGAAGCTTTGATGTAAGAGTTATCATAAAAAGCCTATAAAAAATTATTAATAATTAAATTTGTTAAATTTTATATTTTAAATTAAAGATTTAATAAATTTAATTATTAAATTATAAATTTATCTATTTTCATGCATACCTTGTTTGAGATAGAGGCACTTACACAAACTGTATTGTTAAAGTGCTTATTTTGTAATTCGCAAAATACATAATTATCAAAAACTGGTAAAATGGAGAGGGCTGTGTTATCCTTATTTAGCCCAGTTTTTTTTTTATTTAAGAAATTCAGCTACAAAATATGCATAATATTAAATATTCCAGTTATACGTTGGCATTGATATTAAGCATATTTTGTAAGGGGTGAGCATAACCCCATGACATGTTTCAACTCACCCAAAACCGTGTTACAAGTGTAAAACGGGTCATATCAGTTCGGGTTACCGATTGATATGGTAAAATAACAGTTTGGTATGGGTGTAATTGATTGGATTCGGGTTGACAGTTTGAAAACTACAGAACCCGAACCCGACCAAATAAATTGTGATTTTCAAATTTTCATTATCTTCAACAGCTAATTGCAGAATTAAATGCATTTCCTCTGTAGGCCCAGTGACTAATAATGCATGCACTGTCATCTTTGGAAATTATCAAATAAAGCCTGATAAAGAGTAAGTAGAAAAAGGAAATCATCTTAACTGTGAAGAATACAGCCTGGTAACCCGACTAAATGAAAAACAAATTAAAAATTTACACTCATCAAGTAGAAAAAGACAAAAAGATTGATGCCCTCATAATTACAAATGCAGAACGTTGGAAGAGAAAAATTTTCTATCCAATTTCTCTTCGCTTTTTTTGTTTTTTTTTTTTTTTGAGAGAATAGGAAAATAAACTAAACTACACCCTTAAATTCAATTTTTCTACACATATTCTACTCTTCTCACTTCTCTATATAATGGAATAATTTTCTTTCTTGCATTAAATCCATACTCTCTCTTTAACCGAGCGAAGACTTGATCTGAAGATGGCAGACAAAAATTTTTATTATTTTCATCTTGAAGACAGCAGCTTGTAACCTGAACCCATTTCCTCCAAACTTTTCACCGTTCTTACCTCAGGTTGTGTAACCTTGAAGATAGTCGAACTCATGAACCGAGGAACCCAAGAAGATGCAGAGAACACATTGTTGCTCGAAGAGTCCATGGCAGAGATGCTGGTTGCTCCATTCTCTCACCTACCTCCGCTTGCTCAATGTGTTGTGAAGATCTAGATCCCTTTCACCTTGAAAACCCTCTTCGAAGGTCTGAAATCCATCACTAGCCCACAAAAACAAATCAACACATTATCAAGAAACCAAAATTCAGTCGTCACTAGGCCAACCCATGGTAGCCTGCACGAAGATGCATCAATTCGAGCACCCCGTCATAACTCGGTTGAAGGGGATATTTGATCGTTTTCAGCTTTCGTTTTATGGTGTGGGATTCGTTTTGGTGCAAAATATAAGACTCAAACCCGAACCAACCCGATCCATGATCACCCTTTATTGTTAGGTGACACAAAGAAAAGTCTACTGTTAGGTGACATAAAGAAAAGGTTAGCTACCATACAGCCCAGCTACCCTTAAAAAGAGCAATTCAGTTGCAGAATGCTCGAAATCAACTATGATTCTTGACCATTTATTAGATTCTAAAAAAGTAATGCGAAATAATATTGCAGAAAATCATTTATGTATTTTAATTCACCATTTATATTATGAAATTATAATTAATTGTTTTAATCTTTACCAATGTTGAATCAACAATTGAAAAAAAAAAAAAAAAACTTGATATCAAGCGAGAAAATTATTTAATAGATTAGTGGTGCAAAGTAATTTAATTCATAAAGAGTATTATCTTGATCAAAGTTCTTTCTTATTAGTAGATTCATACCTGATGAACACACATGTGAATGTATTTTTCCAGCTTATTTAAAGAAATTGTTGTGCAGAGCAACCACTAATGGGCAGTTATAAAAATTATGAGTTTTATTATTTTTATATATTAAATATTTATTTAAAAAATTTTAATTATTAAAATTATTAAATCTTATATACTTAAAATTTTGATAACTCATAATAAACTTTGTGACAATTTAGTCCTTCCGGAGTGACATTAAATTTTCCTCTATAAAAATAGCTCATATATTGGTATCCCTCTCAACTCTAATTAAACTTTTCAGTTCTGTGTTTCTGTGTGTGTGCATTGTCTGAGTTCCTTTCTCTCTCTTTTACTCTCATACAGTGATAAAATGGAGGATGCAAATGTGGAAAACTTTCCCGAGGCTCTTATACTTCCTTCAACTTTGCCTCTAGCGAAAGAGTTCATGCCTGCAGTGGCCAGGGATGCAAAGTCTGTCACAGAAGAGAATGGGCAACAAAGAAGCAAGAATGGCCACTCTTGTTGCCTTACAGTGTCAGATATGACTGAAGACAAAGAGGCATATATGGCTAGCGTGCTTGCTAGCTACAAGGATACTCTGAAAGAGAAAAGCTTGCACCATCTGGGTAACTGTTTGAAAGTTCCAACTTCCAATATATATAAATAGTATATATCTTGCTTTGGTATATTTTATTCGCTAAGTTACTGGGTTGCAGTTCTCGCCACAGCTTTAATTTAATTTCAACTTGGCGTCGTTTTTTCTTGATGATAACATCGTCTAACTTTGATGACGATTTAATTATACTGCAGGTTCTCCTTTTAATCTGGTCTTTGACCAAGCACTGGAACGGTTGCATCAGTTCCCTATAAACAATCTTGGTGATCCTTTTATAGAGAATAATTTTGGGCTCCATTCCAGACCGTTTGAAGCTTGTGTAGTTGATTGGTTTGCCCGTTTGTGGGAAATAGAGAAGAATCAGTACTGGGGATACATTACTAATGGAGCAACTGAAGGCAATCTTCATGGAATTTTAGTGGGGTTAGTAATGTTGCTTCAAGTTTTTTGCGTAAGAAAATAAAAGCTTTAACTACTAATCTCTATATCCGTCATCAATTCTAAGAAAAAAATCAATTCTAAGATTTTTTCTTCGTGAATTAAAATACTAAATTGTAATTGAGTTCTGCCATGGTTTATATATTAAAAATAGTAAAGGTTATTAATTTCTCTATTTTTATAAATTAAATTTTACAAAAATTTTATTTTAAAGAATTAAAATTATTAAATGTATTATATTTCACAGATTTATGAAATTCATCAAATCTAATATCCCACAAAACTTTCTTGAGGATTTTATAAAAGCTAAACATTGAGAATACCTTTTTCTTACTTGGATGGACAATGCGTGTAATAGATACAAAGCTATTGGTTCAGCACTTTACAATGGGATATTGTATGAAGAAACTTACACGGGTGGACTTTGTGCAGGAGGCAGGTGTTACCTGATGGGATATTGTATACATCAACAGACTCACACTATTCTATTTTTAAAGCATCAAGAATGTATAGAATGGAGTGTGTGAAGGTAAACACAAAGATTTCGGGTGAGATTGATTGTGCTGATTTGAAGTCCAAACTCCTCAGCCACAAGGACAAGCCTGCTATTGTCAACGTCAATATAGGTCTCTTTCATTCTCAGTCTCTCTGATTTGACACAATCACACAACAAACATGCAACAAAAACAAAATGTCAAGCAATTGCTAAAAGTAAGTTCGTGATGAGGGTTTTCAAACTTCGTCTAGTTTAGCTGTATTTAGTTTAAATCTTCATAAGATCTTTATATTAAGAAGACGAAGACAAAATAGGCAAACTAGATTATAAGATTCTGAGAGTGTTTTGTTTTGCAGGTTCAACCGTTAAAGGAGGTGTTGATGACCTTGATCTTGTAATACAAACACTTGAAGAAAGTGGTTTCACTCGTGATCAATTTTATATTCATTGTGATGGAGCACTATTTGGACTTATGTTGCCTTTTGTTGAATGTGTGAGTTCCCGTTCATTGCACATATTTATTAAGGAAAAAGTTGTGAGTTTTTGAGTTTAATTTGTGAAACTTAATAAATTTAATAATATAAAATTTTTTAAAGAAAATTTTTATAAATTTTAATTTATAAGAATAGAGAGACGCATGAACAAATGAGTAATGTTTTTTTGTTTTACATAGTCACTGACAAATTCTTTACACATATATACATCCAGCTAAGAATATAATATTGGTGGTTATCAGCAGGCACCAAAGCTTACTTTCAAGAAGGCCATAGGGAGCATAAGTGTTTCTTGTCATAAGTTTGTGGGGTGCCCTATGCCTTGTGGGGTTCAAATCACACGTTTAGAGCACATCAATGCCTTCTCAACCAACGTTGAATACATTGCTTCAAGGGATGCCACAATCACAGGGAGCCGAAACGGGCACACTCCTATCTTTCTCTGGTATGCTCTTAGCAAAAAGGGTTTGGAAGGGCTAAAGAATGAAGTGCAGAAGTGCCTAACCAATGCTCGTTACTTGAAAGATCGTCTTCGTGAAGCTGGAATTAGCGCAATGCTGAATGAGCTCAGTAGCACCGTTGTGTTTGAGAGGCCTCATGATGAGGAACTGATTCGCCGCTGGCAGTTGGTTTGTCAGGGAAACATAGCTCATGTTGTGGTGCTTCAGCACGCTAATATTGAGATGTTGGATGCATTTCTGAATGAATTGCTTCAGAAACGCTCAATTTGGTGCCAACATGGACAAATTAACCCTCCTTGTGTTGCAGAGGATATTGGTGCTGACAATTGTTTTTGTCCTTTGCATTAGTGAATTTTCATGGACTGAATTTTCTACTATTGTGAGATACGAACTGCTGGTTGCCTTAATTAATAATCAATAAACATTTAAAAATTAAAGCAGTGTAATATATAAACTTGCATCTTATTCAATAGGAAGTGTTGCTGTGATAGATAAATGTAATGGAATCAAAGTTGTTTGTCTTTTCTCTAGTAATGATTGTTATTGAAAAATAATATGATTTCTTAATGGGTTATATGCTATAGTACCTTTATTTCAGTTTCATACTTGTACCAATGAAACCAACCAATCGATTTTCTTTTTCTACTTCGGCACATATTGTTACGTTCTGTTTTTACTTTTCTCTATCTAACATATTTTTATATTATGTCCTTTTTTCCATTTTTTTTCTTTTTAATTTACAGAAACTGGTTCAGGCAAGGGTACCAATACCTTGGGTGATATGGCATTTTTTGAGCTATTTGATGTAAAAGGTATAATAATAATCAATTTGTGTAAGGACTATCACCTATTTTTCCTTGTATGATCTAAGGTTAGGTTTTTAATGTGATGTAATTAATGTCTTATTAACTGTAGTACAAATTTGAGATTATTGCTGTAATAATGTCACAACGCAAGAGTGGCAATCTTATGGAAAAGGAATTGTTTTTCGAAAAGGAATTGTTGTCACAATGTCACAAGATGAGTTCTTCTTCAAGAAAGCATGTGAAGAACTTTCACACTACTGTGGCAACTTTAATCTGGCACCGTTGGAGACCAACTCTATTAGAAAATTGTCATACTACCTCTAGTGGAAGTAGGGGAAGGGAGGCCTTGGTTTAAGCCATATAAATAGAACTTGAGTAGCTTTGGTCAAGATGAGCATTTTAGAAGTAACATTTCAAAGCAACAAAATCACGAGGGCTTTGACCTAAAGTGGCCAATAATTTTGATGCTAGGCTAGGTCTTTACATGTGATATCAAAGTTAATCCCCTCCAATAGATGTTGGATTTGAGGATGAACCTACGAAAGCTAGTAGGCTTGTGATGACCCTAATCTAGCACCATTAGAGACTAGCTCTAGAGGAAATTTGTCACATTAGCTCTAGTGGAAGTAGGAGAATCCAAGTCTCACATAGAAAAGGGAACGTCTTGGTTTAGACTATATAAGGAAGGCTTGAGTAGCTTTAGTTAAGACATGCATTTTAATAGTAATATTTCAAAAGTGGCCAAACCATGATAGATTTAACCCAAATCTTGACAATCTGTCAAGAGTTTGGTGAAGAAATGTGGTAGCATAGCAAATTTGTGAAAAACAATCACTCAAAATAAAATTAAGATGGTTGGATCTAAGTCCGACTCCCAGTAAGGCCTTGTAGGGATGACTAAGTTAAGCCCTATCTAAGTGATAAAATTGAGTTGTTTTACTTTCTTAAATAAAATTATAAACAAAATAAAAAATAAAAATTTACATTATTATTATTATTTGTTCTCATTTTATTTTCTTATTATTTATATTTATTTCTTTGCAACTCCTTGATTTAATATGCCTTAAAATTTATTTCCAACGCATACTTATATATGTTCTATATAATTTATTTCTAGATTGCAAGTGGATAGGCAGCATCACATTTTTTTTTTTCTAGATATCCATGAAGATATCCCCATCTTTCAAGTGGAAATAAACCCCATTTAAGACAAGAGTTGAATGATAAATATTTTTCAACAAAAATAACTCTAAAATTGAACCCTGGGCATATGAATAATCAACTATCATTATGCCATCTACTCGTCGGTATAGATAGCATCACATTGAAATGACAAATATGTTTGGCAAGTTTGTAGTTGAGCAATTATAAAACATTAAATCCTTACTTACTTTTTGAGAAGGTATGTGTACTTGTCTAGTTTAGAAATGCAAGTAAGATGTGAAAAGGACTCAAATTAAATGTAAACCAATAACTTTGTCAAGTTTTTGAAAGAACCATCAACCTAACCTAATGCGATTTTAGGATCCTAAGAAAAAAACAAATATTACATAAAGATAAATAATTTCTTTTTATTTTCACATTTTTTAAAAACTATTTAAAATAATTTAAATTATTAAATTTATCAGATTTAATAAATTCAACTAATAACATTAATTTTTGTGAGTGTTTTATTAAAATAAATTTAGGAGTTACTTTTTCCAAACACAAATGGTCTTCCACCTTTTAATTTGACAGCCATGGTTTCCATGCCGAACAAAGATGCTCTTGCGTAAGAGCTAATACAAAAGTTAACAAGCAAAATTGTAAGATTTTAAATTTTTTAGATTCGACAATAAAGTTGATTAACTTTTTTTATAGGCATTTCAAGATAATTTAATTTTAACATATATTTTAAAAATGTCATAATAGTTTCATTGTCATTTGCACCAATTCCTTTTACTAAAACAACATTGTTATTTACTTTTCTCCTTTGACTAAAATGTCTTGTAAAACTAATATCCATTCACAAAAAACTTCAACAAACTTAATGTTTCTTGAATGGCACCATACTAAAACACACATTAGGATTAAAATAGTAGGAATCAAAAATAGAAGCCTCTCTCATTAGATAAGTTTCACATATTAAACGATTAATATTATCTTAAAGATAATGTAAAAAATTAAAAATTAAGACAATAATTTTTAGTTTAATTTTTAAAAAATTATTATTTAAATTTCAAAATAATATTTAGGATTTTTCATAAAATATTATCTTGATAAATAAAAATTTTAAAATAAAGATTTTAATTCATAAATATTTTTATTATCTTCACTTATATGTAATATAAATATACTGAAAATTGGTTAATGGTTTTGTCGTTTTGACAAACTTCAACGGTGCAAATGAAGTCAAGTTCCAACGCCCAGCGTGCATGGCCAGTGCCCATGCCATTAGCATGTTTCTGTACCTCAGCGTACTGCCCTAGTCATTTGTCGCGGTTTTTAAATATATTATTCTAACTTTTTCGCACATGATACACTGTAACAAGCGCACTCAAATCCACAGTAACATGCCTTGCCAACTAAATTTGACTTGTTTTTCCTATGCCACGCTGCTCCTGTGGGCAGCACCTTATCATTAGGACTGAGTCTGTGACATAGAAATGACAACGAGGCTGGTAGTTGAGCATTGAGAGAAATGACAAGGAAGTGGGCAGATGAGTATTGATTGGAAGGGGCAGGTAGCATGACGTGGAAATGACAAGGAGTCACGTAGTTGAGCAATTATGAAATATAAATTCCATACCTTTCGGAATGAATCTATGGTATATATTGAAAAGGATATTAATATTTATATATATTAAAATAATATAAATATCGTACATTTTTTTTACATTATTTTAATCTATTTTTCGCTTTAAAAAAATTTTGTTCCACGCTGCGCCACGTGAAACAAACATTTTCCGTATTGAAAGGACCAAACTAAATTAAATGCACGCCAACATCTCTGACAACTTTAGAAAGAACCATCAACCTAACCTGACGTATTTTATGATAAGAGAAAAAAATAATTAAAAAACTATTTATTTATAATTTTAAATTTATATTTTATTTATAATATATAATTTAATATCAATATTATAAATAAATACATAAATATAATAATATTCAAAACAATTATTACTTAAACACACATATATTTTTATTTTTATATAAATAATTTAAATAATTAATTTTATTCAATCCAACAAATTCAACTTCCTAAGAGTTAAGTTTTATGAATATTTTATTAAAATGAGTTTGTGATTATTGCTCCTTCCAAACACAAATATGGTCGTACACATTAATTTGAGGGCTATGGTTTTCACGCCCAAGAAAAATCCTCCCACAGTTATAAAAAATATAAATATAACTATAAATTATTAAATAAATTAAATTTTATAAATTAAATTAAAATTTAATAAATTTGATAATTAAATTATTATGAAAGATTCATAAAGAGGATAGATGAAACATTGATGTGAACATATTCAGCTAAAAAAATAAAAGCTGAAAGTATCAAAGATACGAATCTCATCAAAGATACGAATCTTGGAATTTCCAATACTCATTCATTTTGCTGGTAGATACTGCCTCCACGCTCATTTATTGGGCTTGAAGATACTGCCTCCACCAGAAAGCTTATCTTCCGTTCCTTGGCGTTGAGAGAATCTTTTGGCTCAACCTACCACAGTTCAAGCACTCGTAAAGTAACCCTATAAGTAGGTGTTCTCTCATTGCCAGTCTCCATTCAAACATTTCAGCTTTCTTGCACACAATTGTTTAAATACACAATGGGAAGTTCAACTGTGGAGAACCTGCCAACGGGTTTCATCCCTCAGGTTCAAGCCACAAAGTTGTTGCCTGCGGATGTAGGGAACCCAAAAATGGACAAGAATCCCCCCAACCCCATCAAAGAAGAGGATAATCAAAACGACATCCAACGGACTGGACATAGAAGCATTACAATCTATGACAAGTTCTCTGAGGGAAAAAATGAATACTTGGCTGGAGTGATTACTCACTATGCGGAGATCCTAACTCACAACAGAATGCGCTTTTTGGGTAATTAACCTTAAGAATATTGGTGTTTCTTATATAATTTAATTTACTATTCCTTGTAGAATCACTGAACTTTTAAGAAATGATTTTCTCAAATGCAGGCTACCCCGTTAATCAAGTTTTTGACTATAGTGAATTGGTACAATTACTGAATTTTCACTTAGACAATGCTGGTGATCCATTCATTGGAGGCAGCTTCGCTTTCAACTCATCAGCATTTGAAGTTTGTGTACTTGATTGGTTTGCCAGCCTTTGGGAAATAGAGAAGAATGAATACTGGGGATACATCACAACTTGTGGAACTGAGGGCAATCTTTTTGGAATGTTAGTAGGGTAAGAAATGCTTAACTTCACAATTGAATTGAATTTTGAAGCCTTTTGACCATGTTTTAAAATTAAATTTAGACATATTTTCAATCTATATGTAGGAGGGAGCAATTTCCAGATGGGATTCTCTATACATCAAAAGAGTCGCATTATTCAATATTCAGAAGTGCAAGAATGTATAAAATGAAATGCATAACAATTAAAACTCTAATCTCTGGTGAGATTGATTGTGCTGATTTGAGAGTTTCACTTCTTCTTCACAAGGACAAGCCAGCCATCATTAACTTAAACATAGGTATCCATTTCGAACACATTAAAACACATTATGATAAGAACAAGCATGACTGCGTTCACCAACAATGACTGAAAGGTTGGATTCTTTATTTGTCTTGCAGGGACCACTATCAAAGGAGCTGTTGATGACCTTGATCTTGTAATACAAACACTTGAGGATTGTGGTTTCACTCGTGATAGATTCTATATTCATTGTGACGGAGCTTTATTTGGAATGATGATCCCTTTTGTTGAACAAGTGAGTAATTGCAACATTATTCAATAGAGGCATTCTTCTAATAATTGTATGACCTACTACACACACACACACATATATATAGAAGCCTAAAAGTGTTTTTAGTTCGTGTAATTTTGAGAGACTCTTGAGAATTTAGAATTTAAAATTTTTAATTTTGATATTTAATTTAAGATTTAAAAATAAATATCCAGTATTTTTTTAAAATATAAAATATTTTCATAAAATATTAGAATTTGATGCTAACATGAAGAGGTGGGAATCAATATTGATTCCCACTAATGAGAATAGGGATATTAATTGAGAGATATCTTATTGCTTAGTTTATATGTTCATAAAAAATTGTTTTTAATAAAAATTTTATTAAAAATGTGAATAAAATTTTTTATACTTAATGGTATTTTTGAAAAATAATATAATATTTTTAGACATATTAATGTTTAACTAACATATGAGAATCTTAAATTCATAGGAATACCTATTGATATTCTTATAACAAAACAAACAGATCAATATTAACTCTGAGAATCTTACTCTAGTTATTATGAAAATATAGTTTAAAATAAGAACCTTAGATACTACAAACCAAATGCACTTCTTTAAGTATTTTATGCTAGTTAAAATTTATTGAAACAATTTTAATACAAGTATGAGTTTATATCTATATGTGGGTGTCTAATCTTAAAATAGAAAAACTTTTATATGAGTAGCTAAATTTGGATTTTTTAATTTTTTTTCAAAAAATTAGGGGGTCTATAAAAAAAATAGATATAAAATTAAAAAAGAGAAAAAAATTATAAGAGAAAAAGTGAAACTTACATATTAAATATAAAAAGAGATAAAAAAAAATATCTATGTCAATTAAAAGGCAGTGAGGAGATACCACTCCATAAGTAGACTTGTTAAAGATACCAAGCTATCTTGACACATAAGAACCCAATTTAATTTTAGAATGAAATAATTGAATTTTGATTCCATCGGATTACAGGCACCAAGGATTACTTTCAAGAAACCTATCGGAAGCATAAGTATTTCTGGCCACAAGTTTTTGGGGTGCTCAATTCCTTGTGGTGTTGTAATAACTCGTTCGGAGTACATCAGCGAGCTCTCTAGAGATATTGAAGACATCACGATCACGGGAAGTCGTGATGGTCATGCTCCCATTTTCCTCTGGTACACTCTCAACAAAAAAGGTTTAAGAGAACTAAAAAATGAAGTGCAGAATTGCATAACCAATGCACATTACTTGCATAATCGCCTGCGTGATGCCGGCATCGGTACCCTGCTGAATGAGTGTAGCAGCACAGTTGTGTTTGAGAGGCCTCTTGATGATGGCTTTGCTCGTAGGTGGAATTTGGCTTGTCAAGGAAATATAGCACATGTGGTGGTCCTGCAGCATGTTTCCACTGAATTGCTGGACTCCTTTGTGGACGACTTTCTACAAAACCGCTCACTTTGGTTCCATGGTGGGCAGAATCAGCCTCCTTGCGTTGCAGAAGACATTGGTGTTGACAACTGTGTTTGTACTTCGCACAAGTATTGAGTCCAGCTCCAGCTATTAAGGCTATATCTGTGTTGTCTATTTCAAGCTTTTAATGGTCATGCAACATGTCACGTGTAGCATTACCTTCTCTGTCTCATCTTGGCCTGCATCATTTAATAAAAAGTTTCGTTATTTTCTGTGTCGCATCTTGTCATGCATATTATGCAGGGACCCTATGATTACCTGGAGAATATTGAAAGGGCAATGACTCTCATTACGACCACCTTTCAATTGCTCCATCGATGAACACGAGTTTTTATTATAAAAAGAAATACTAGACAATAAATAGTAGGCAGCATGTATGAAATAATTAAAAAAATATATAAGGTTGTAATTAGATCAAAATATTATTTACGCTATTTTCATCCATTTCATACGAATAAAAATTGAGTCAAATAGTAAAAAGTTTGATTTTTAATGCAGTGAACTACGGTTCAAATTTTTGTTACAATTAAAATTTACTTTAAAGTATTTGATGAAATTATAAAAAAAAATTAATCTTTTAATTTAAAGGATATAAAGATACTCTGAATTTATAAAAAAAAATTATTATTCTCAAAAATTACTTAACTAATTTTTTCCTAAAAAAGTTTAAATTTCTTTAAAATTATGCTGAATAATTCACTTGACATAATACGAAATAAGAATGATTGAATCAAATATGATGATCATTGCAAAAGGAATACTAAAAACAAACAAAAATTTTATGGGAAATCTTACTATCATTGATGGTAGAACTTATAGAAATACCTCAGATATTAAGAAAAAATTGTCACTACAGAGAGTTCTCAATTAATCCATCATCTATTAAAAAACTCTGTTCGCTGTCATGAATTGAAGTAAATTTCAAATTTTCATATGGTAAAGTCCAAAATTATTGAAGCGCATAATTCACACTTTAGCTACAAAAATGGATGAAAATAGCTCCCTTGGAAATATTAAAATTACACCGTCGCTAATTAACTTTTGGTTGATTTCATCCTTCAAACAATGGTTCACAATTAAAAAAAGATATCAAACACATAAGTATTTAAAAATGAAATAAAAATGCGTACGTCCATGTAATACAAAAAAAGTCATATACATATATATAAAAGAAAAATTTGTTTTTAATTTCTATACAATCTTTATTTTATAGAATATAACTTATCAAATTTATTTAATTTTATAAATTGAATTATAAAATTTAATTAATTTAAAAATTAACACTAAAATAAATCTTTTGTGGATTTATCTCTTTTGAGCGAAATACACACACACACACACACACACACACACACACACAAACATATATATATATATATATATATATATATAAGAATAGGACATACACTTGTGTAAGAAAAATAGATATGTATAAAAAGAAAAAAGGAAAAATATCCTGCGTGCATACGAAGGTACCCCATAGAAAAAAATGAGACAAAAAAGTCCAACACAAAAACAAAAACAGAAAACTTACGGAGCATAAGAAAATAGCCGAACAAAAAAATGGCTAAACAAAGCGAAGAAGGAAGAAAGCACAACCGACTAAAAGTAATCCAATCGAAAGTCAGAGGCCTAATAAAAAATATAGTTTAGCCCAAGAGAAACAAATGGTCCATTGAGATAAAAAACAATGACCCCAAAAACAAAACTTTAGGGCCCAAAACATTGTGATCCAACAAAAGATATTTAAAAAAAGACTAAATAAACATGAGATTGGACTGAAACTGAATCAAAGAAGTCTTTAGTTCTAACCTTTTTTTACTTTTATATTTAAAAATATCCAGAGATATATTAATAATTTATATAATTAAAATTTTTTAAGATATAAATAATTAACAATAATTTTAAAAATATTAAATATAAGGACACATTTAATAGTGATTCACTTCCTATATTTTGTTACATACGAAATTTTTACAAAATTTCATGTGTATCAATTTGTGATAATATCCCTACTCTACATTTAATATAATGATTGAATATGTATGTTTTAGGATCAAGATCAATTTATGACCTACTTGTAGGATCTAGGTCAACTTATTCTAACTTGTATCCTGCAAGATTAGGATTTGCTCTATATTTTTTTACCAGAAAATTTGGGTTCTTTTAAACGAACTGACACAAACCCAAAGCGGTCTGAGTTAATTTTTCTATTCTTATTAGTATCCACCCTTAAAAAAATCTTGGATCCATCATGCATTTAATGGTATGTGGGAGTAAAAGTAGGAAGCAAATTAAAAGGGTGTTTAGTATTTTATTATAATGTTAAACATGGTACACTTGAAGTGTGCATTATACCAAAGTTGCTACCCTCGCTATTATTTTACTTGTTGAAGTATCATTATTATTGATATCATTGGTGTTATCATTATCGTTGTTAACATAACTACCATAATTATTGTTGTCATTGCCATGGTGAAATTGTTATTGTCATTATTTATGCTACAACAACAATTGTTATTATTAATACTACCATTATTATTGTCTTTATTATAGTTGGTTTCACAAGCATGATCATTATTATAATAATTACATTGTCATTATTCTTATTACCATTATCACTTCCATCTAGCTGTTGTTACTGTCATTATTATCATTATCATAACTACTATTATTTTTCACTAACACTATCATTGTCATTATAATCGCCTCCATTGCCATTACTATTACCATTACACAGAAAAAGTCAATTATTTATGAAATGAGAGTGAGATAATTTCTTTAAATAATATCCTCTTTCCCAGCATGTGGGAATTAATGATTTACACCTCGGAATCATAAGGGTCTTGTTATGCTATTCCCTTCTTAATTATCTCATCTTGTCTTTAATCATATTACAAGAGAAAGTGGTGAGCCACATCATCAACTTTTACAAAAAAATATGACTAAATACGAGATAGGTAAATAAAAAAAGGGCTAGTATGGTAATACTCTGTTCAAATATTGAACCAAAGATAAAAATTAAAGATTCTAAATTTTAAATTTTTGAATATTTTAAAAAAATAATATATGCACACAGTTCTATACATTATATATGTATGTATAAATATAAAAAAATTAATAAAGCAAAAATTTCTAAAACTACTATTATTTGAGAACAGAGGGAGTCTTTAATAAGGTTCGGTCAGTGAAACATCAGAACAGCAAACTATTACAGTTGGGGCACTCTTGACGTAGCCCTATAAAAAGGTTTTCTCTCAATGCCAGTCTCCATTCCAACATTTCAGCTTTCTCGCACACTATTGTATACATACAGATTGGGAAGTTCAACTGTGAAGAACCTGCCAATGGCTTTCATCCTTCAAGCTCAAGCCACAAAGCTGGTGCCTGCGGATATAGAAAGCCCGATTGTGTACGAGAATGTCCCCAACCCCATCAAAGAAGAGGACAATCAAATAGACAGCCAACAGAACGGACATATTACCATTACTATCAGTGACAAGTTCACTGAGGGAAAAAATGAATATGTGGCTGGAGTGATTACTCACTATGTCGAGTCCCTAACTCACCTCAGAATGCACTTTTTGGGTAATTTTCAGAATATTGGTGTCGCTTATATATTTTAATTTACTAACTCATTGCAGAGGTGTTGAACTTAAAGAAATGTTTTTCACAAATGCAGGCTACCCCACTAATCTAGATTTTGACTACAATGCATTGGCTCGATTACTGCATGTTCACATAAACAATGCTGGTGATCCATTTTTTAGGAGCTGTTATACTCTGAATTCATTAGCATTTGAAGTTTGTGTACTTGATTGGTTTGCCAGCCTTTGGGAAATAGAGAAGAATGAATACCGGGGATACATCACAACTTGTGGAACTGAAGGCAATCTTCATGGAATTTTAGTAGGGTAAGAAATGTCAACTTCAAAACTGATTTTTGAAGCATTTTCACCACACTTTAAAATTAAATTTAGACATATTTTAAATCTATGTTCAGGAGGGAGCAATTTCTTGATGAAATTCTCTATACATCAGAAGACTAGCATTGAAAAAAGTTAATTCCATGCTCTTGAAACAATGTTTCTAACTATGTTTACTCTGCAAAATAAACTTTGTTTTGTAACATGAAATGTTTTATACTTCAACTGTTTTTAAAATTTTTTTGACTTGGTAAACGTAACAAGAAATGTAGTTTTAAGAGCGTGAAACTAACATGGCTTATTTACATTATTCATTGTTTAAAATTACAAGAATGTATAGAATGAAATGTGCAAAAGTCAAAACTATGGTCTCTTGTCAGATTGATTGTGCTGATTTGAGGGTTTCACTTCTCCTTCACAAGGACAAGCCAGCTATTATCAATCTAAACATAGATTTCCATTTCGATCACATTGAAAACACATAACAAAAAGCAAGCACACATTCACCAGCGATAGAATTAAAGGATGGTTTTTTTTCTTCGTCTTGCAGGGACCACTACGAAAGGAGCTATTGATGACCATGATCTTGTAATTCAAACACTTGAGGATTGTCGTTTCACTCGTGATAGATTCTATATTCATTTTGACGGAGCTTAATTTGGAATGATGCTCTTTTTAGTCGAACAAGTGAGTAATTTCAACATTAGAGGCATTCTTCCAATAATTCTATGGTCTGATACATATACATTATATTTCACCATAGGACATTAATTTACTAGGTAATTTCACGGATTGATGGATTAACCCGTAGTAATACTTTTACAAGGTAACATTTTTATCATTACCGTGGCATATTCGTCCATACACGGGCATCAATAATTATGTATTACTACTGAGTGCTTTTCTCTTGGTATGTACAAAATTTCCCTTTGCTATAGTATATGTGTCCGTCGGCAACAAAATGCTAAACCCAGGATTTAATTTTTGTCGATTACGAATTTATAAACGATAGTTATTTATTTTATAATTGGTAGCAATTCTGTGGGCTACTCTGCCGGTGGGCAATATTTTCGCAATACTTTGCAAAGACAATAATACCAAGGGATGTGTTATCCTAAGAAATTTGTAGCCATTTATTGTTACTAGATATAATTTAATTTTTTACCAACGAAAATCTCCATTGATTGTTAGCAATTGTCTGGTAGTATTTAGAAGCCTAAATATTTTATGCATGTTAAAATTATAAATCAATCTTAGGTTAACAGATAACAACTTAAATTTTTATGACAATTGTTTGTTTAATATAGTATTTTTTAAAATTTATTTCTTGATAAAATTTAATAGCATGTAACTGACTTTATATAGTGGAATAAAAACTTTGTGTTATTATTATTGATTGTTGAATATGATATAACAATAGTGTCCTCATTCTATTTATTTAAACAATTTTGATATATGAGTTTATCTATATATCTCTATCTATATGTATGTATGTATGTACATATGTATGAATTTTTTTGATAGTATTTAATGGTGTCATTTAATTCATAAAGTTCATCTCACCTAATAGATAAGGTTTTGTTATTGTTGTATATGTATATGGTTGTCTATAAAGTCCAAAAGATTTCTATATAAGAAGACATGTTAAAATATTAAGCAAACTTGATATATTGATAAGAACCCAAGTTTAATTTTAAGATAAAATAATTAATGAAATTCCTATTCCATCTGAAAATTGTGTTGATTTGTGGTATCACGGGCACCAAGGATTACTTTTAAGAAACCTATCGGAAACATAACTATTTCTGGCCATAAGTTCTTGGGCTGCCCATTTCCTTGTGGTGTTGTAATAATTTGTTTGGAGTACATTAGTGTCCTCTCCACAGATGTTGATTACATTGCTTCAAGGGATGCCACGATCACAGGAAGTAGTTGCGGGCATGCTCCCATCTTCCTTTGGTACACTCTCAACAAAAAAGGTTTAAGAGAATTGAAAAATGAAGTACAGAAGTGCATATCCAATGCACATTACTTGCATAATCGCCTGCGTGATGCCAGAATTGGTGCCATGCTGAATGAGTATAGTAGCACAGTTGTGTTTGAGAGTCCTCTAGATGATGGCTTTGCTCATAGGAGGAGTTTGGCCTGCAAAGGAAATATAGCACACGTGGTGGTCCAGCAACACGTTACCACTGAAATGCTGGACTCATTTGTGGATGAGTTTGTGCATAAACGCTCCCTTTGGTTCCATGGTGGACAAAATTAGCCCCCCCTGCATTGCAGAAGACATAGGCGTTGAGAACTGTGTTTGTACTTTACACAAGTAGTGAGTCTAGCTCCAGATATTAAGAGTAGATCTGTGCTTTCTATGTTAAGCTTTTAATACCTTGAAAAGGGAACTGAATGTTGCAGCATCTGAGATTTTTAATGGAAACTAGCTGATGTTTCAACATTGTCATATGTATTAGTTGGTACTTAAAACTTTTTATGCTATGGGCATGGTTAGTAGTTTTAATTTCTGGCTAAATTAAAAAATATCCTCCTTTACTTTGGCTCTTTGGTAACTTACCTTTCAACATATTCATTTACATCAATTTATGCTTCTGCACTTAAAAACTGAAGCAATTGAACCCTTCCCTTAGCATTCCATCTACATTGATAGCGTTGACTTTTTTACGCAGTTTGACCTCTCTCATGCCTCCTACGCCTCTGCGTCTCCCTTCCGTTTGCCCAGATCTTCAGACCCTCCGGAATCATCGCCTACCTTCAGCAATGGAGTTCCGTCCTTGCCGCGATTCTTCTTCAACCTTCAGCCTCTTGAACCATGTCCCTAATTCCTGCTGCCATGGCAGTTACATAAGCATCCTAATCTGCGAATAACAAATATAGAACATTCCTCGAATAACAAGTAGCCCAAGATTTTTACCTTGCACATAGCATCAAGCTCAAACAGTAAGACCTGATAGAACTGCTCCTCCTTCGCACCGTTCCTGCAAAATGACAGATTGATCACCACCACAATTAAGCACAAGCTCACGAAAGTTTGCTAACGCAGTGCTGAGACCCATTGCTAACGCAAGGTTTGCTGATGCTCTCACCAGCACACTAATGACATTCTCGTCTGCCTTTGTTTTTGTTCTATGCTCACTATGGCACTGTCACTCATTGATAACGCTCTTCCAACAACACCTAAGAGACCCATAAACCAACCAAAAGTCGTTGTTTCGATCCCAAAACAATTTGATTGTGCTGTGAATGACAAAAATCTGGTTCCTTTACCTTCATGTGGGGATGCCGCCATTGAGTACATCTTAGAGCCGGAAGCCAAGATTCAAGTAAGTTGTTTTCAGCTTTAATCCATACTCTAAATTCTTCATTTTCAATAGTCATTTTCTTCAAATTTTGGCATTGGGTTTTTAAATTCTTTGATATTGTAGAGTTTGATTCAAGACTTGGATTTAAACACTGGACCAAGGTCTCTGAGCCATTGAATGATGCCATTGTACCATTTGTCTCCTTTAGTTCCCACCCGTTGTTATTCTGCCACCCAAAACAAGCCTTCTATTAGTCATATATATTAGGTCTCTCTGTAGCCCAAAGGCCCCAAACCAAAGCCACATACTAGTTATTTAAAATTTACATACGGACTTCACTAATTTACGTATCTTATATGTAATTTTTTTTTTGCTATTATTTATCATATACGCCAAATTCCCTCAATTTACAATTTTATTCTTCTTGGAGAACATGCCTTCAAATTTTAATGTCTTGGTTCCATTGTGTTATCCTAGCTAGATTAGATTTCGATTAATGCTTTGAATCTTGGAGTGTGTAAATTTTATTTCCTATAATGTTTTAGTTATGTTTTACAAAATTTTATTTTTTTTGGTACAAGTAAAATTTTATTACTATATTGTGTTGTAAAAAAAATTATAATCTTTCTCTCACGTAGGAAACTGACGATGGCGTATTAAATTAGAAACTGTATTATTTTTCTTAACCCAATAGTAACTTTAAAATTTTCATAGCTTGTGCTATGTTTGTTTTTCCTCGTTGTGATGCTGTTACATATTCACATGTGGCTTTACAACTCACACTCTTCATTATTTTTTTTTTTCTTGCAGACTATAATAATTCTTGTTATTGTTACTTATCTGTTGCAGTATTGTGTCCCAAATTTTAATTGATACATTCTATTATTTTTGTGAACTTACACTTTACATCTTAAATTCCTATACTTTGCAGCAATAGGAAACTTTTAGATTGTCGAACATGTACGGTCTCTTAATTTCAATATGCAATTATATATATTAAATTATTTTCACATTTTTTTATATTTTATTGTTATTACATAAATTTTTTTATATTTTAAAAACTTACCAAAATTTTTCTTAAAAAGGAAAAGTAAAAATCTATCATATCATCGTTTAATTAAAGATATTGTATCATCATTTCACGTGATATGACTACTCATTGAATAAAATTTCGTTAAAGCGGTGGCTATAATGCCACGAACGACAAACTTACAAAATTTTTTAAAAAAGGAAACCCAATACCTCATTTAATTAACGAGAGGTCATGGAGGTTGGAGAACCATGTTTACAGTAGAAAGAGGAATTCAACCTCTATGCAGACCCCATCAGAGACATTCAAAACTAGGGCTGCATCTCCTTGTGCCACCCTATTTATAAATATAAAAAAGATAAAAAGAAAAGATTGTTACTGAAGAATAATGCAGTTAAAATGATTTTAAAAACTAAAAAAAAAGATAAAAAGATGTAAAAAAAATGTGACTTTAAAGAAATAAAAATAATACAACTCAATCAATCACGTGGATAAAAAAAAAAAAAGAGCAAGACACAGAGGAGTACGTTAAATATCTACAGTCTTCATCACCTTAAAAATATATATATATCTACAGTCCTCGGGAATAGATCCAAGATCGTACCACAAATGATATTGCTTGCTGGGGAGACTTGTATTCAATCTGTGACATGTTTATCAAATTTTGCATTATTTTATATGATTTATATAAGAAATCTAAATCGTGATATTTGTGGGACATTGCTATGTTATCTTGGGATGCATGCAGGTCCTCTTAAATATTTTGACAGAGTCAAATGAACAAGGACAAACACGAACAATTATGGAGGCAGGCAGGATTTGTATAGAACCCCCACATTGGTCTCATTCGTACTAATTTGCGTCTATCTCTCACATGGCACAGTCAATTGATAGGTCTCTGGGAAATTCTCTCTCCCGACATAAACACCTCTCGTCACGTTCTAACAGCAAGTCCAAGTTTTTATTACACAAATTCTCTCTCCCATCTTATTTTCATTCAAATCAGCTCACGACTGGCAGCCACCATAGCCACTTGTCATTCTTCCTTTTCACATACTTAGTGCCCATTTATTTCCCTTTACTTTTCACACACACTTGAACCACATCAAATTCCAACAAAGTCCACTCTACCTTCAAACACACGTTCTAACCAAAGAAAGTATGTTGCTTTTGGCTCTGGTCTTTTTGCCTGGGCATATTTTCTTCTGAAATTGCTCTGATCTCAACAAATTGCATGTGAAGGTTGTTGATAACTGGAGAAAGATTCATAGTTGGCAATGGCGGCCACTAGCTTCCTTACATGTGGCAAAATTTGCACCATGTTTCTTTCTTCTTCATTCGCTGTAAGTGTGGGAATCCTATGCTAGTTTCTTCCCAGTCCCTACCTGTTATGCTTTTAGCTTATTAATCACTTATTATTAATGCTTTTTGTTTATTCAATTTCCCTGTTTGAGCACTACCAGCCAACTCATAAACCAAATGAAATACCTGCAACTAGCTACAATTAGGAAAATGTTTTGTATAAGTAAGGAGAGTATATGCTCTCCCCACACATAGAGAGATGAAGTTTTGAGGAATGATAAAATATAAATATAAAATATGAGAGTGTACGTTGTTAAAATGCAGAGTTATATTATTACTTGTACATAGTTGAACATAGGAAAACATCATGTTCAACAACATAACGCTATATTATTTCCTATATGCCACTGATCACACAATACGGAATACGCTTAACTCATACAGAAAGTTGCTTTTTGTTTCATGTATTTTAATTTTTGTGGCATTTTGTGTTTTTTAATTCATGTGGCAAGTCATTTAAAGCATATGCAAAGTTTTAAGTTTGAATTTATAATTTTAAAAAGAGATAAATTTTAAATAATAATTAGATGTCGTTGAATTATTAAAAATATTAGTTATTTTTTTGTTTTTAAACTTTTGTGTATATATGTATATATATATATATATATATGTGGATACTTATTATTAAAAAGTGATATGTGCACACAAGTTTATCTACTATATATATGTGTAGATATAAAAAAATAAATAAAAATATGAAAAAATATGAAAAGATGTATAAAATATAAATATATAAGAAAGTCTATATAACAGAACTCCTCCCCATTGGTTGTAGGTCTATTGTCCTTTTGACAAACTTCAAAGGTGAATCTGAAGTTAAATGTGCTTTTTTATTATATTTATCTGTTCTCATATTTTATTTTTTATTAATTAATTATATATTTTCCTTACGATTCGTTGGTCTAATATGCCTTAAAATTTATTTCCAACGCATATTTAAATATGCTCTATTGTTTTTGGTGATTGGAAGTGGGTACGTAGTATCAAATTGAATATTTTATCTTCCCTGATACTAAAACTTAAGGTCAACTGATTAAGTGAAACTCATCAATTCGTTTTTTATAAATTAAATTATAAAATCTAACCAGACCTAACAACTTTCCATGTTTTAAGAGAAGAAATGATAACCCACTTTATATGCCAATACTTTTTCCTAAACTCGTCACCATTTTGTTATTCAGAAATGATAAACATTTTGCGTTCATATAATAGAACAAGAAATGACAAATACAGATGAAAATCAAACTTTGTAGTTGATGTTAAATGCTTACTTTTGGAAGGGATGTAGACCAGCCAAAAGTTGCAGTAAGAAAGTGTAACACAATGTAACTGCACAAAAAATACACTAAAATAGATTTATTACGGGCACAAAAAGCATGGCTTCCGTTCATTGGCCAAAGAATATTTGGCTCAAAGTATTGCAGTTCAAGCACTCTTAAGCCTATAAATAGGTGTTCTCTCAATTTCACTCTCCATTCCAACATTTCAGCTTTCTTGCGCACAATTGTATACATACAGAATGGGAAGTTCAATTGTGAAGAACCCGCCAATGGCTTTCATCCCTCAAGTTCAAGCCAAGAAGCTGTTGCCTGCGGATATAGGAAACCCCACTGTGGACAAGAATGCCGCCAACCCCATCGAAGAAGAGAACAATCATATAGACAGCCAACAGAGTGGACATATTACCATTACTATCTCTGACAAGTTCACTGAGGGCAAAAATGAATACTTGGCTGAAGTGATTAGTCACTATGCAGAAACCTTAACTCACTACAGAATGCGCGTTTTGGGTAACCCTAATAATGTTGGTTTTTCTTATCTATTTTGATTCACTATTCATTGTAGAATTACTGAACTTCAAGAAATGATTTTCACAAATGCAGGCTACCCCGAAAATCTAGATTTTGACTATAGTGCATTGGCTCAATTACTGCATTTTCACATAAACAATGCTGGTGATCCATTTATTGGGAGCTGCTATGCTCTCAATTCATTAGCATTTGAAGTTTGTGTACTTGATTGGTTTGCCAGCCTTTGGGAAATAGAGAAGAATGAATACTGGGGATACATCACAACTGGTGGAACTGAAGGCAATCTTCATGGAATTTTAGTGGGGTAAGGAACGTAAACTTCAAAATTGAATTGATTTTTGAAGCCTTTTGACCATATTTTAAAATTGAATTTAGACATATTTTGAATTTATATACAGGAGGGAACAATTTTCTGATGGAATTCTCTATACCTCAGAAGATTCGCATTATTCATTATTTAAAATTGCGAGAATGTATAAAATGAAATGCGTGAAAGTCAAAACTCTAATCTCTGGTCAGATTGATTGTGCTGATTTGAGGGTTTCACTTCTCCTTCACAAGGACAACCCAGCTATCATCAATATAAACATAGGTCTCCATTTTGAACCCATTTAAAACACATAACAAAAACAAGCATGCACACATTCTTCAGCATTAGACTGAGAGGATGGTTTTTTTTCTTTGTCTTGAAGGGACCACGATGAAAGGAGCTGTTGATGACCTTGATCTTGTAATTCAAACACTTGAGGATTGTGGTTTCACTCGTGATAGATTCTATATTCATTGTGATGGAGCTTTATTTGGAATGATGCTCCCTTTAGTCGAACAAGTGAGTAATTTCAACTTTATTTAATAGAGGCTTTCCTCTAGTAATTCTATGGTCTCTCTCTCTCTCTCTCTCTCTCTCTCTCTCTCTCTCTCTCTCTCTCTCTCTCTCTCTCTCTATATATATATATATATATATATTTCACCACTAGAAATTAATTTTATTAGGAATTTCACACATTGATGGAAAAACCCTGACAATACTTGTACAAGATAATATTTTCTTTCATTGTCGTAGGATATTCGTCTATAGATGACCCTTAGTAATTATCTATTACTATTGAGGGCTTTTCTCTTGGTACGTAAAAAATTTACCCCTAACTTTCCCTTGGTAATATATATATATAAATGTATATATATATATATATATATATATATATATATATATACATATATGCATCCATTAGTAGTATAATACTAAACTCACGAATTAATTTTGGTCGGTTACAAATTAATTAACAATGGTTATTTATTTTATTAATGGTGGTAATTCCATCGGCTATTTTGTTGACAGGCAATATTTACTTAAACAATAGTTCGCAAAGACAATAATGCCGAGGGATGCGTTATCTTTTAGAGATTTGTAGCTATTTATTGTTACCAAACATATTTTAATTTATTACTAACAAAATGTTCCTTGATAATTAGCAATTTTCTAATAGTATTTAGAAGCCTAAATATTTTATGCATGTTAAATTAAATTATAAATCAATTAAGTTAATGGATAAGGGATTAAATTTTTATCACAATTGATTGTTTAATATGATATTTTTGAAAATTTAATTTTTTATAAATTTTAATAACATCATTTAATCTATGTATCCAATCTTATTTAATGAAATAAGGCTTATATGCTTTGTTGTGTATTATTTAATATGATATGATAGTTAGGCCCTCATTCTATTTATTTGAACAATTTTAATATAAGTACGAGTTTACATATATATATATATATATATATATATATATATATCTGTGTGTGTGTGTGTAAAGTCAAAAACATTTAAATATGAGAAGACATGTTAAAATATTTAAAATATTTGAAGCAATCTTGATATACAGATAAGAACCCAAGTTTAATATTTAGCTGAAATAATTATGAAATTTGATTTCCATCTAAAAATTGTGTTGATTTGTGGTCTCACAGGCACCAAGGATTACTTTCGAGAAACCTATTGGAAGCATAGCTATTTCTGGCCACAAGTTCTTGGGGTGCCCATTTCCTTGTGGTGTTGTAATAACTCGTTTGGAGTACATTAGTGTCCTCTCTACAGATGTTGATTACATTGCTTCAAGGGATGCCACGATCACAGGAAGTCGTTGTGGGCATGCTCCCATCTTCCTCTGGTACGCTCTCAACAAAAGAAATTTGAGAGAATTGAAAAATGAAGTGCAGAAGTGCATAACCAATGCATGTTACTTGCATAATCGCCTACGTGATGCCAGCATTGGTGCCATGCTGAATGAGTATAGTAGCACAGTTGTGTTTGAGAGACCTCCAGATGATGACTTTGCTCGTAGGTGGAATTTGGCCTGCAAAGGAAATATAGCACACGTGGTGGTCCTGCAACACGTTACCACTGAAATGCTGGACTCGTTTGTGGATGAGTTTGTGCATAAACGCTCCCTTTGGTTCCGTGGTGGACAAAATCAGCCCCCTTGCATTGCAGAAGACATTGGCGTTGAGAATTGTGTTTGCACATTACACAAGTAGTGAGTCCAGCTCCAGCTGCTAAGACTAGATTTGTGCTTTCTACGTTTGGCTTTTAATACCATAAAAACGGAACTGAATGTTGCAGCATCTGAGATTTCTAATGGAAACTAGCTGATTTTTCAACATTGTCATATGTACTATTTGGTACCTATGATTTTCATGCTGTAGGTATGGTTAGCAGTTTTAATTTCGGGCCAAATTAAATTATATCCTACTGTACCTTGGCTTTTTTTTAACTTACCTTCTAGCATTATCATTTACACCAATCTACCCTGCTACACTTAAAAGCTGAAAGAATTAACCCCCTCCGTTAGCATTTCATCTAAACTGATAATGTTGACTTTTTTTACACAGTTTGACCTGTCCCACGCCTCCTACGCCTCTGCGTCTCTCTTCCGTTTGCTCAGATCTTCAGATCGACCAGAATCATCACCTATCTCCAGCAATGGAGTTCTGTCCTTGCCGCTATTCTTCTTCAACCTTTAGCCTCTTGAACCATGTCCCTCATTCCAGCAGCCATGGCAGTTACATAAGCATCCTAATTTGCAAACAACAAATATAGAATATTACTCGAATAACAAGTAGCCCAAGATTTTTACCTTATACATAGCATCAAGCTCAAACAGTAAGACCTGATGGAACTGCTATTCAGTCGCAACTTTCCTACAAAATGACAGATTGATCACCACCACAATTTAGCGCAAGCTCACGAAATTTTGATAACGCAGTGCTGAGACCCATTGATAACGCAAGGTGATGCTCTCACAACCACACTAATGACATTCTCGTCTTCCTTTGTTTTTGTTCTCTTCCAACAACACCGTACCTTAAGAGACCCATGAAGCAACCAAAGTCTTTGTTTTGATCCCAAAACAATCTGACTGTGCTGTGAATGACAAAAATCTGGTCCTTTACCTTCATCTGGGGATGTGAATGACAAAAATCTGGTCCTTTACCTTCATCTGGGGATGCTGCCATTGATTACATCGCCTCTAAGAATCTTAAACCCGTTTTGGAGCCGGAAGCCAAGATTCAAGTAAGTTGTTTCCTATAGCCCCAACTTAAACCCATATTCTAAATTCTTCAATTTCAAAAGTTATTTTCTTCAAATTTTGGCCTGGACTTTTTAAATTCTTTGATATTTTAGAGTTTGATTCAAGAATTGGATTTAAACACTGGACCAATGTCTGTGAGCCATTGAATGATACCATTGTACCATTTGTCTCTTTTAGTTCCCACCCATGGGTTTTCTACCACCCAAAACAAGCCTAAGTCCAATATCCTTTGATCTGCGAATTCAGCGAGTTGGTGGTTGTAGCTGTGTCTTAATGGAAACAACGGCAAGGAAAGCCTTCAATTCCCATGGATATTATTCCTCTCTGCTTTCACGCTTTCTTCATTTCTCGTTAAACAGGTCAAAACTTGTAAGAAAAAGTCAGACCTCATCAATTTAGACGAATGCAAATGGAAGGGATTAATTGATTTAATTTCAAAGTGTAAAAGGATGGATTGATACAATTAAAAATCTAGGAGGAAAGTTATAAAAGGCCCAAATGTAAGAGAATTTTTTATTATTTAGCCTTAATTTCTGTATGATGAACCGTGTTTCTTTTACTGAAATTTTAGAATAGTTACGTGTCATCGTCACAGCACTGGCTGGCCATGCTCTAGAAAAGTCAGATTGTAAAAATTTTGGGCTTTGCTCAGGTGTGATAAAGGAAGGATGGGGATTGGAAAAGTTTGATTAAATTTGCAGAAGCTGATTTCATCTGTTAGCATCCCTAAAGGCAGAGTCTATACAAGTTTTAATTTCATGAACAAGTTGTGATTGTGAGAATTGCTATGCCTGTTTTTGGCCTTTGTAGATTTCCAGCAAGGAAAGTGTAGAAGCTTAGAATATGTAAATGCAATTGGTAGAATTGAAGGGGAAAATAACAATGAATGTTGCATGTACATATTGAGCAAACAGTAGTGAATATGAAATACACTAGCTTTGGAGTAACATTCATTGCTAGCAATATACCCACGCACTGGGAAATGGAGCCATCCCTTGGAACATCTGTTATTAATTAATGATTCCTTTCCTTGAAACAACCATTAGGAGACAATGGCTGTCTAAATTAGGAAGGTTTTATTATCATATTGTCCCACAGAACTGCATCCCCCCTTCTCTCTCTCTCTCTCTCTCTCTGTGATTTTGCCAGCCTTCAAATGTATGGTTATAGTTCCTGGATTAGTAATTTTATAGTGGCTCAACTACAATGGGATACTTGTTCTTGGGCATCCTTACAAGTGTTGGTTGAACAGAATCATCTATTTCCAGAGGTCTCCATCTGTGACAAGTTACCCAAAAACTGGAGTAAGTATAGGTTGAAATGGCAAAAATGAAAACAGAATGAAGAGAATTTGTCAAGTCACAAGGTTTGTGAGTGTTAGTTCTAAAAATTCATAGATAGTGACATTGAATTTTCGTAAGGTTTTCTTTTTCAATTATTCAATACAATTTCTTTTGTCATCTTACTTGTATTTGCTGGCCAGATGATGAATGAAAACACAGATTTCAAGCTTGGCTAGGTTAATTCCAGGACACATACGTGGTCCACTACCAAAACCAAGAAAGCTGTAAGGCCTTATGGGTGCCTGTAATTGATTCACAAACTCAGTTTTGGGTTGGTTAGTGGAAGAGAAAAGAAAGCAAAGAGCCTTCTTTTTGGAAGAAACTTACATCAAATCTTGAGGGATCAAACTTTTGAGGATCTGGGAATACTTCTGGATCATGGTGTATAGAAACAACATCTAGGTTGACTGACCAACCTTTCTTAATTTTATATCCTGCAAAAGCCAACATCAATTTAGTCTCTCTATAAAGCAACCTTCTTTGGTCATTATTTAAGGCCATACCATCAATTTCAAAATCCTGGGAGGCTTTTCTTGAGTACCAAGGTAATATCGTTGCTCTCCGAAGAGTTTCACTGATTACCTAAGGCTCAAAAATGACCAAATATTATGTAAGTGAAATTTTGGAGTTACTATTATGGCTAACAAACTACTGTATTTCAATTTGATATTCACTTTAGCTGTGTAAGGCATGTTATTCACTTCAGACCACGTAAGATCTGTTCCACCTTGTCTATTTTCTATGATTTGTTTGTGTTCCTCCTGCAAAACCACCATTCAATTACATTTCAAAGTCCTCAACAAAAGAAACCAAACCCTCAAAAAAAGAATATTATGGGGTTCTTGCTGAAGTGAACATTACGCGCAATTGTTCCAAAACAGCAGGATTTTCTGCAAGGAATTTGATAAGCCACGTTAGGCCAGCTGTTGTGGTATCATGACCAGCAACCAGCAATGTCAAAATGTTGTCCTTCAGCTGCCTATCAGTGAGCTTATTTTCATCATCTTCTCCGTCTACTGCTTTGCTGTGTTTCATAATCAGGGACTCTAAGAAATCCTGTTGAAAGTCTTCGCCACTTCTGCGCCTGGAAATTATGGAATCCAACATGGCATACATCCTATCCCGAGCCTGCTCAAGCAGAACATTATGTCAGAGAAAAGGAAAGTCCATGGCTTTTCTTTGTATCTGAAGTATGGCATCTATTCTGCGGTCTATGGCTAGTTCAGTATTGGCTTATCACCTGAATACCGCGATGAAAAGCTGTGCCTGGAATTTTAAAAGGCAAAGATGCAAATGAGGAAGAAATTAGCTTGAAATTGGCCCGAAACTTTTCCTGCTCCTCACCAGTGGGCTCTAAGCTCATAATCATGTGTCCAATCACTTTTAGAGTAAACTGTAATATTCAAATTACTAATTTAGCATGAAATAAAATGCGTAAAACTTAGAAATTAGCTATGATTAATGCCATATTAGCTTGCACTCAACTGTAGAAGCCTCTTCAAGAACCAGAACTTTCCTTCCAGGCCATTGATCTAACGTTTCCCTTGCCTGAGTATTGATGAAATGGAAATATTTTTTCAGACCCTCCACTGACAAAGGTTCAGCAATCAGCCTCCTTAGCCTTTTGTGTGCTTCTCCAGTGGTTTGCAGCAAGCTGGTGGGGCCCAGAACTTGCTGCCCTGTATAAAATAAATTCAAGCTCACCAACCCATCCTTCCCAGTTAACAAAATCTTACTGGCTTCCCTCCCAGTCATGAAAACAGTGAACCTCCCCAGGACAAAGGTCTTGAACACCTTTCCGTATCTGTGAGAAATTTTCCAAAATTCAACTCATAGGAAAGGGAAGTAATCTTTCGAATTATTTGGCACATAAAATGTCAAGAAGAAACATCTAAATTTTGACATTTGCTTACCTCTGCTGTCTCTTGTTCATGAAGCTAAATATACCAGATGTACTTGAAAAGTCAGACAGAAATGGGAAACTCTCACCCACAATAGGCCAACCAAGGCTCCCAGGGATGCCTTCCATTTGTTTGGGAGAACGACTAAAATACAGCAACAAGAGAACAGGTAGCAATGATATGGAAAGTATCAAGAGGATCAGAAAATTTACAAGCTCCATTGCGATGCACTATCACAAGAGAAGAGCCCCAGCAGTCGACCCAAAAAGTACTTTTTTTTTTTTTGGTAGAGCAAAAAGTACTAATTTTGTAGCATAAAAACTGCTGCAATTCTTAGTTTGTCTCTAATTTTTGGAATAGGTTGAAGATAATTAGACTTGGCTGAAAAGTGAAAAACTATGACTTATATAACACATTAGGATGCAGGCCAATATTACTTTGAAAGGTGACGACAAGTTAGCCATTAATGGGATAATTGTCAAGCCTTAAACTTTGAGGCAGTAAATCCGAAATTTTCTTTTGTAGGATACTAGAATCCTTAGGGGCTTCGTTGTTTTCTATGTTCATGTTTGTGTCTACCCTATTAATTAATTGCTAGCGGACGAAACTTTCGCATTGTTCCTTCTTGTAGTTTATTGACTTAGTAATTTATGTTATCCCTGAATTAAATAACATCGTCTTTGCCGTCCTTGTTCTAGCAATATCATGGTCTAAATTGCCAATTCATTTGCATCTTGTGTTATAGTAAAGAAGGAAGAAGTTGACTTGGAGAGGGTTTGTTGCTCAAGATATTGGTTGACTTCTCAACTTTAACAGAAAACCCAGAGGCGCTTGAAACAGAAAACACTGAAACTTCGTCGTACAGAAATGACACAGGAACATTAGAGAAATAAGTAAGAAGCTACGGCAAAACTCTCTCAATCTTCTTGAACCTGAATTCAAACCACTCGCCTTAATGAAATGAATTAGTTGATAAACCTCTTTCAATGGGCAACCCATAAACCAAGTAGTCAAATATAATTTTATAGACCCAATAATCATTGTTTGTTCTTTTCTGCTACACAAGGGAGAGGAAGGCATTGTCATGGTCAGAGTTTCCTTCATAGGATGCTATATCTGGTACTGACCATTAGCTAGATCTCAAACTTAAAATCAAACTATGTAGCCAAGATTATAACATAGTACACAATGCTTTATAGAATTAAAATAACAAGTGCTCGTTTAATTTTGTGCAATTATTATGCGGTCTTCTTTCGTGCATCCAGCATTACTCTTAACTAATCATCACCCTTGAATTTCCATCGATGATAATGAGTTACTTATGCAAAGTACAAGCACAATTTGGTGCACCGATATCATCAGCAAGGCAAGGAGGAAGAGCCTTCCCATCTTGGTACCAAACAGAGCGTTTTTGTACTAATTCTCTGACAAACGACTCAATCATTTCAATGGTAACATGCTGCATCACCACCACACGTGCTGTATTCCCTTTGCAGGCTAAGCACCACCTTCTGGCAAAGCCATCATCATGAGGTCTCTCAAACACAACCGTGATGCTGAAATCATTCAGCATAACACTGATTCCAGCATTGCGTAGTTGATTCTTCAAGTAATTTGCATTTATTAGGCAATTCTCAACTTCTTTCTGTAGCCCTTTGAAGCCCTTTTTACTTAGAATGTACCAAAGGAAGATGGGAGTGTGCCCGTTACGACTCCCTGTGATGGTGGCATCCATCGTAGCAACGTATTCAACATTTCTAGAAAGCACTTTTATGTGTTTTAGACGAGTCATTGCAACACCGCAGGTCAACGGACATTCCATAAATTTGTGGCCCGCAATACTTATACTCCCAATAGGTTTCTTGAAAGTAATTCTTGGTGCCTGCAAACCACCATAACAATATTCTCAAATGGAAATACAAAATATAGATAAATTGGTGTGAATATTTGAAAGTTAGAAATGTTAATTTTTATGAGATAAGATATACGCATAGATATATTTGTTAATTTACTGCTTTATTTTTAATTCTTGTTTTTCACTTCTGGCGGGAAGTGATCATTAATGAATGATTGAGTAGTTTGATCCATTTCAATAAAACAATTATTGAAGCCTTGTACATATGAAAATGGGTTGAACAATTAGATTTATTGTAACTAGTAGTTTAGTTTATATGATTTAATGAATGTAATAACTTAAATTTTTTTCAGTAAAATTTATGTGAGTTTTAATGTATGCAAATAGAAAGACTTGCACACACACACACACACACACACATATATATATATACACACATATATATATAATGGGTTCGGTTGACTGAAAAAATTATTTCCCACAAATAGATTTTTATGAAAGGCTCACACAATTTTATTTGAGAGCTTTCAGATGTGTTAAATCTTATATATTAATATGTAAGGTCAATAACTCACTTATAAAATTAAATAAATCTAATAATATATATTTTATATTATAAAAATTAAATAGGTGAGAAGTATAGAGGCCACACGGCTACGTGAGGGTCTTCATTTCCTATTCTAAATTCTTATATTTATTATTTTTTAATTTTAATAATTTTTTATTTTTTTTAATTTATATTAAAATATATTTTATAAATCTCACTTCTCTTTTAATTTTATATCTGCTTCTCCTTATTTTTCATTGTCCATATCCTCTCCTCTTTACTTTCTATAAGGTTCTCTCTACAATTGGTAACCTTTATCAAGAGTTATAGTGTGTAACAAAAAAATAAAATTAAAATTAAAAAAATTTTATAAAATTATAAATATAAATATAAATATAAATATAAATATAAAAATAAAAAATAACTAATCCACATCTTTCACTCCTTAACTTTCTCTCCCCTTTTAATGGAATTAAAATTCTCTATCTTTTCTTTGGAGAAGAAAAGAAATTTGCCTTCCTCCCATCTTCCGTAGAAGGAAGCCACTCCGCCTTCCCCACCCCATCTTTAATGATTCATCTTACAGCAGTCAGCTCCCTACAACGGTGCAACCATATCATCTTCCTCACACTCTGTAACTTCGTTCAACTCTAATGGCTTGGTTGCTTATTGCCACCACCGATCCTCCCCAGCTATCTAACCTCAAATCATTGAGATCTAGCTGGACTCTGCATCTTCACAAAGAGGCGAAGAGACGCAGTAGGGAGTTTAGAGGAGAGAAACCGAGGGATTTTGCCTTTTTGAGGGCCTAATCTGGTCTCTCAATTTGAGGAACCGGCCGGTTTTGCCCAACTAGTATCGGTCATTAGTTTTCATTGGTTCATACTGATTTTGACCGGCAACCAACTAATTCGGTTACATGATTTAATAGGATTTAAATTTTTTTATTAATTTTAATAACTTTCCCTCTATTTTTCTTTACAACTTAATATATAAATATCTTTTTTCTCATTATTTTCTTTCTCGTAATTATATATCTATTTTACCCTTATTATTCCTAATTTTAAGTAAAAAGATCCACATTTGATCTAAAAAGAACGTACCATGACTGGTCATTAGTTGAACCAGTCTAATGGATGGACCGGATTAGATTTTTAAAATGATTCAGACTCCCTATCATTGAAAAAAAAATTAAGTCAGTAAAAACTCCACCTCTATGAGGTTACCCTAAAAGATTTTACATATAGTTCAAAAAGTTGGTACTTACACCCTGAAGCAACGGCAGCATTATTCCCAGTAAAGCCGCATCACAATGAATATAAAATCTGTCGGAAGTGAAACCACTTTGTTCAAGAGTCTGTACTACAAGATCAAGGTCATCAATGGCTCCTTTCATTGTTGTTCCTGCAATACAGAAATCTCATTTAGGTTATCCAAGTGAATTGAGCTCTGAGTGTCAAAGATGGAGATACCTATGTTAATGCTAATGATAGCTGGCTTGTCCTTGTGAGCAAGAAGTGAAGCCTTCAAATCATCACAGTCAATTTGACCAGACACTAAGGAAGCAACTCCCAGACACTTCATTCTGAGCATTCTTGCTACTTTGAATATAGAGTCATGGGATTCTTGGGAGGTGTATAGTATCCCATCTGGATATAGCTCCCTCCTACACATTTTGATATTTTATTATACTTTGTAATCAGCTTATGATTTCTCATATCTGAAGTTTAATTAGGTTTCCAGTTCATCAAATACTGACCCAACCAAAATTCCATGAAGGTTGCCTTCGGTGCCACCAGATGTGATGTATCCCCAGTAGTCATTCTCCTCTATCTCCCACAACTGAGCAAACCAATTTAGTACGCTAAGCTCAAATGGTCTTGAATTGAAAACGTAGCTGCTCCCCGAAAGTGGATCACCAATATTATTTAAGAAAAACTGTAGCAGTGGAGCCAAAGCACCATAGTCAAAATCTGCGACAACTGGAAAGCCTGCAAAAAAACAAAATAGAGAAAAATGTATATACATTTTTTTATTTTAAATTATTTATAAATACATATCCTTAATTATAAAAATTAATAAGTACATATTTTTAATCATCAGAACAATATAAATATGTTCTTATAGTTAAAAAATTATATTTATTAACTTTAATAATTAAAATAATATATTTATAAATGATCTAAAATTAAATATATGTGTACATTTTTTTTAAAAAAAATATGTATCTATTTTTAGAATTGGGAATAGAATTTTGTGAAGTAAAAATTAAAAATAAAATAAGGGTGTGGGAAGGGGTATGAGGAGTGAGAATGATTACATACCCTATTACACCAAAAAAAAAATGTAAATGTTGAACGATTACCCAAAACACAGCATTTAATTAAGTGATCATCAACAAATATATGAGGCGGAGAAAAGAAAACATCTAAATGTTGACCGATTACCCAAAACATGCATATCTCTGTGAGCTAGAGACGCCACATAGCGAGTAATTACTCCACTCATGAATGCCTCTTTGTCACCTGTTAACTCAGATATGGTAAGGCACGATTCTTCGTTGTTTTGAGTTAAAATCTTGTATTGATCTTCTTCTTCGATGGACTCGCTATTTCTGACCAAAGAAGGCAACAACTCCGAGGACTGAGTTGTAGAATCGAAAGCCTTTGACGCGTTCTTTACCAATCTCCTCTCCATTATTGTCAAAGGTTGGTGAGAGAACAAAGACCAAAAGAAAATAGACAGCCAGAGAGCTCAGCTGCTGGGTTGGAATGAGTTCTTGAAAATTCCTATTTGAAATCTGATGAGTCACATGCATTATAAAGAAGCTTACGGCTACTTTAATGGTACAAAATACTTATTACATTACAATGGCACAATATATGCTATATTCTGCTTAGTCATTAGATTTAGCCAAATTAAATAAACGGTTAAGATTGAAGCTCAAATAAAATTAGAATTTATTTTAATAATATTCAGGACTCCCCCTTTGTTCCTCAATCCAAATTATGCTACAAGAATATATAAAAATTTAAATTGGAGGCAGAAATTTTTACGATTTCTTTACTTTTACTTAAAATAAAATTCATAAAATATCATTTATAACAATTTAAATTATAAAATTTATTATTTTTTACAAATTAAACTATAAAACTTAATTAATCTAAAATTTAGTATATTTTTAAGGTTTTTAAATAGTCCATTTCATGAAAGCTGCTTTATTCAAAATTTTAATATTTTTTGATCATTTGATTAACGAGAAGTGATAGACATACATAGTACCGCATACTCTATCACCATGTTTACTCTCGTTGTTCTCTTTCAGTGTATGTAAAAAAGTGTAATCACTTTATACTCACTCAATATGCATGTAGCTTTATATTTTTTTGATGAACCATCATAAAGTTATTAATATTCTTATCTTATTTTATATTTATTCACTCTAATATCATTGTTATTATGGGTGTTCAAATTCAATTCCAACCGATTTCAGCTTAACTGAATCAAATCATTCTAACTAAAATTGATTCTTATTTTTAATTGGAAGGATTGAGTGGACTTTTTCATATTCTTGTCTTATTTGAGTGGAATTTTTCACTCTAATATTTTTTAATTTGAATAAAAATATTCTCAAAATATTTTTGTTATATAATTTAAATATTGAGATATTTTAATTTATTAAATATTATAGATTAATTTATAAAATTTAATTATTTAAATATTATATTATAAAAAATTATAAAAATAATAAAATTTTTAAAAGGTTAAAAATGTTTAACATCTTCTTCTATGACTTACTGATACAACCTTTATCACGTTGCCACAACACAAAAAACTAAATAGATATGTTCCCAAACAAAAGCATTATTATGGGATCATACCAAAGATATGTTTAGTGTTTAGTTTGTTTGCATTTGAATTGTTTCTTTCCAATCAATCAAATCTCTTGAAAATGTCGTGGCCCTTTCCAACGCTCCACCTGCTCTTTTGTTTTCTTTCTCCTTCAGGTGCAGTCTTTTGCAGAGCTCTTCTTTCCAAAGCATCTTTCCAATTTGCACACAAAGCCCGATTCTGCAAATCTTACAATTACAGTTGTTCAAACTTTAAAGTAATATTTTAAAAATCATATTGAACTTTTTAAAAAAAGGTGATTAAATTAATAATTAAATTGAATGGTTTATCTATTACTCATTACAATATAATATATAACAAAGTTAAATTATTTCGCCATCCATCACAGTCCGATCAAATTCTTAAATAAATATTTATAGTTTAAAAATTTATAAGCGAATCCTGACCCTCATCTCCATTTATTAATAAGATCCTCAACGTAATAAAATATTATAATATTATTGTCTACTGTCTTAATAAATTTTTTATGTGACAATTTTTTTGCCAAAATAAATTATCACACTGAATCACGGCATCTACTACAGTGATTGAGATTAGGATGATCATTTTGCCTTAATTCAACAAATGAACGAAAAGACCTCTGAATCAAGCTTCGTTGCATGGAGGAGTCGAGCACCTGAAAGTAGAACCGATCATACACCCAGAAAGCTAGGAATATTTCACTAAGAACTGGATACATGAATCTCAAGCATCAAGACTAAGATGTTGGACATTTAAGATATTCTTCTAATAGTTACCAATTGGTCCGAAAAATTGTGACTCTGCCGTTCCAATAGAGTCAAACTCTACAATCCAGCATCAGAGAAGTTTCACACTCGGATGCTGAAACTAGAGAAAGAAAATGGATTTTCAGAGAAAAAGACGAGGAAGTAGAACAGAAGATTTGATATATCGGTTTTAATGGACGTTGAATGGTTGGCAACGATTGGGTGACACCCAAAATAAGGAATACTTAGGAGGATTCAAGAAATCAGAACTTCAATTAGAATAAGCGGAAGAAAGCTTCGGTGTAGAGCCAAAGCTTCCACGAAGCATATATAGTTTGAACATAAGAACTCAGCTATTAAAACTTAATTTTGGAATCTTGATTGAATTGGGGCAAAATGAAATCCTAATATCATCCCTCAATCATTGTAGCAGACCCCATTATTTAGTGTGACAATTTGTTTTGATACAAAAGTTACCATATAAATAATTTATTAGCCACATAAACCACTAGACAACTGCAGTATACTTTCTATGACATGGGACGTTATTGTTGGATCAAGATAAGTATAAAGATCGGTTTATAAATTTTTAAATTGTAAAGATTTATTTATATATTTTATTAAATTATATAGATTAGTAGAATAATTTAATCTATACAAAGTGTTATTAAACAAACTTATTTCATAAATTACTGTATTAATTATGACAATGCAAATATATTAACATATATCTATTATGATAATACAATAATTTGACATAAAAAAAAAGACTAGATGAGTTTCTAAATTTATTATCCTTATTTTTCTCATCAATTATTGTAACATGGTAAATATTTTTTAAAAAAATATATTTAAAAGTAATGTCAATCGTTTCTTTGTTGGAGGAACTTAAGTTTCAATAAAAGGCTCTCTACTATTCAAGTCTTCATTCTTCAAACAACATGAAAAATGCTGAGACAGAATAGTTAACTTCCCACATGGAAGATGGACACAAATACACAGGTAACACAACTGGTAAACACTTTCAAAGATGAAAAACGCCTCTGAAAAACGAAAAGAGATTCACCAAGGCCATTGGCTCTGCATCTCTCTTGGAGTTCAACTGTTCAATGCTTCATCTATGCAACTCCGATCTAGTGAAAAAACATGTATCAGCTCATTGTCTCTGCAACTCTTTTTCGGTTGGAGATAGATCACTTCAATGTCTCTGCAACTCTTTTACAACAATTTCTATCAAATCTGCTAACTAATCCAACTAATGTGCACTAATTTTTTCAGGCTGCCCATTAAGTGCCTGATCGGACGGTGATGGATGAATCCCAAGCATTGGTTGCTGATGAGCCTGCTGGGAAGGAGGAGAAGCCAACTGATGTGAGGCGAACTGAGCATTCAATTGAGACAGCATCCCTCCAAAAGAAGGGTTGCTACTGACAGCACCAATATGGCTGGTTTGTAACTTGAGTCGCTTCAGTTCTTCCTTCCATGCTTCATTGATAGCTGTAGGTGCAAAAGAAAAAGTTTATTCATCTCATCCACATGCTAAATTTTAAAACCAGCGATATAATAACCAGAAAGTTTTCAAAATTTGGCCATCCATTTTCTCCCTGTAAATGTAAGACTTTCGAAAGTGATATGCATAAATTAGGGTTCACCAATTCTTTCCTGCACTATTTTGGAAGGGAAATTATTCTTACACAATTGTTGTGGAAAGAGTGTGCCATGTGAACTCTTCTGAATAAATCAAGTGGGACCCAGTATGGAATCTAATGACTCACGGAGAATGTTTTCCGGGGAAAAATATTTGGATGTATGGACCAAGATCACTTGACTTTCTTTAAGAAAGTTAAGGAGCCTTATAAAAAAGATAAATATAAAATTAAAAGTGAGAAAAATTATTAAATGAAAATTTTAATATTTAAATATAAAATAAAAATAATAAAAATAAAATTACTAAAATCGTAAAAAAGAAGTCAAAAATTCAAATCTATATATCATTACTCATTTTGGAAAGTGTTGACTGACACAAATAAAACTTAATGACATACTGGTATAATTCGTATGGGTTGAGAACATTTAAGCCCAAATCTACCCGTCTCACAATAAGTCAGTACAAAACAACAACTCATGAGTTTAGCACCATACTATCATCAAAATCAGGCCACATGTAGCCTTGAGCTGACACACTTGCAAAGATAGTTTATAACACACTAAGCTGCAGGCCAATGTTACTTTGAAAGGTGACGACATGTCTAGTGAGCCATTAATGGGACAATTATCAAGCCTTGAACTTGAAGGCAGTACATCCAAAATTTTCTTTGGTAGGATACTACAATATTTGGCGACTTCGTTGTTTTCGCTGTTCTTGATTGTGTCTACTCTGTTAATTAATTGCTAAGCTGACGTAACTTTCGCCTTGTGCCTTCTTTCTTTCGCAGTGTTCCAGCAATTCCATGGTCTAAATTGCTAAGTCATTTGCACCTTGTGTTCTAACAAAGAAGGAAGAATTTGACTTTGCAGAGGGTTTGTTGCTCAAAATTGGTTGTGACTTCTCAACTTTGACAGGGAGCCCACGAGGCCCTTGAAGCAGAAAACAATGAAATTTTGTCTTACAGACATGACGGAGGAACATCAGAGAAATAAGTAACTAAGAAAGGAAAAGGACGGCTTTGTCACAGTCACAGTTTCTCACATAGGACGCTATATCTGGTACTTGCCCATTAGCTAGACTTCATTAAAATCAAGCCACAGAGCCAATCAATTTAAAGGTGAAAATACCACTTGAAATGAAGAACTATTATACAAGACTATCTATAGACTTTTAATGATTATACGAGTGCAGAATTTAATCTGCATAAACGAAGACATGAAGAAAGAGGACAGACACATCTTTTATTTATATATGATACACTTCTTCTATCATAAGTTTAGAAAGCATCTTTATTTGATAACGTAGTCCTACAAGTTCAATTTCTATAGAAATAATGAACTAAGAGCTATGATGGCTTCACATGACCCTGCTGCATAAGAAGCACACATGCTTTGTAAAATAAAAATAACGAGTCTTATGCTCTTATTGTGCAGCCACCGCATGCATGTTACTCTCAACTAATCACCCTGGAAGTTCCATTGATGATAATAAATTTTACTTATGCAAAGTACAAGCACAATTTGGGGCACCTATATCATCAGCAAGGCAAGGAGGATGATTCTTGCCATCTTGGTACCAAACAGACCCATTTTGTCCTAATTCTCTGACAAACGAATCAATCATTTCAATGGTAACATGCTGCGTCACCACCACTTGTGCTATATTCCCTTTGCGGGCCAAGTTCCACCTTCTGGTAAAGCCATCATCATGAGGCCCCTCAAACACAAACGTGATGCTGAAACCATTCAGCATAACGCTCATTCCATCATCGCGTAGTTGTTCCTTCAAATAATTTGCATTCACTATGCAATTCTCAACTTCTTTCTGTAGCCCTTTGAAACCTTTTGACTTAGAGTGTACCAAAGGAAGATGAAAGTGTCCCCGTCACGGCTCCTATGCTGGTGGTATCCATGGTAGCAACGTATTCAACATTTCTAGAAAACACTTTAATGCGTTCTAGACGAGCCATTGCAACACCACAAGGCAACAGACATCCTACAAATTTATGGCCTAAAATAGTTATAATCCCAATATGTTTCTTGAAAGTAATTCTTGGTGCCCGCAAACCACCATAACAATTTCTTAGATGGAAATAAATGGTCAGCCATATATATCACGTGTGATCACTAATATGATTTAGATTAGAAAACTAAGTTATGAGGAGAAATTATTCAGTAAACCAGTCATATGACGTGGTATAACTAATATGGTATACTAACCCAATATATTACCATTTATATTATTTAATCTTGTAAATAGTAAATGTGGGTAGTATTATGCTAGATTTTATATCGCTTGAATGGAAAGAGCTACTGTCTCCTTTTGTTGGTTTTTCTCTTAGCTTCATTCCACGTTCTTGTAATAAGTTCGCCCATTTTCTGGCTAGCTCTGCTATCAGTTCTGTTGCCTCAAGTGGGAAATATCCCACCTAAATTCACTGTATGATATATTTTAAAGAATAAAATATAAATAATTAATTATTATAATTATTTTAAATTTATAAATTATAAATTATTTATTTATATTGAATATAATTTTTTTTTTTTATAAAATTTTATTTTTTTCTTTAAAATTTACCATAAATTTTTATCCCACGGGATCAGGATTTGTTGCCTTATTGCATACCTGTTCCTTTCAGGAAAAAAAAAATTGACAATTTTAATTAACGTGGACACTTAGCGTAACTTCTTATTGAAAGAAATGGTCGACTAAAATTGATTCAGTTAGTAAAATTTAATTATTTTATTTATAAGATTTATGTTTAAATATTTTTGTTAATAATTTTTTTAATATATAATTTATTATAAGTTATTAAATTAGTTGAATGTTATAATTCAAATTATATAATTTAATAAATTTAATATTTTAAATTGTTTTAAATAAAATTTTTATAAATTTTAATTTATAAAAATAAATAAATTAAATGTATTATATGTAACATCTTTCATGATTTATTGATACAACCTTTATCAAATAAATATATTTATGTTGCCAAACAAAAGCATTACATACTGATCAAAGATCAAAGTTTTTTTTTTTTTAGAACAAAGATTTGTTTAGTCTACACTCCAATATTTTGTTGCCAGCGATCACTTTTTTTTGAATTGTATTTTTTCTCGTAACGGCAAATCTTTTGCAGAGATGGATGTTCCTTCCAGCGCTGCACTTCTTTTTAAGTCTTCGTCGTTAGGGTCGAATCTTTTGCAGAGCTGTCTTTTGCGAAGCCAGTAATAATATAAGTACAAAGAATTTTTGCATATTTTTTACGTATATTTTTACATTTTTTTCATTCCTTTTTAAAATTAATTGCCTTTAAACGTGAAAAAATGTGTAAGCTCCCTGCCTGCCATTAACACTTCCCTTCCGAAGCAACACTTGTTTCTTCTTCATTTGTTTTTATGTTCTCAATATTTGCACACAAGCCTGGAGAAATCTACGACTCCGAGTTTCGAAGGGACAGGATCATAGCAGAGAGGTTGAGAAAAGTATCTCCGAAAGGAAAAAGATAACGCTTCCCCACGTGTTCTAATAAAGTTTTAAAAAAAAAAAATTATAAGAGAATATATAATAAAAATATAGAAAGTTTTTATATAAATAATAATATTTTATTAAAAATATAAGTCTCATATATTTATTTTTAATTTATTTATATAGATATTACATAAAATATATATACATATAACAATTTTATAATATTAATTAAAAAAATTATTTTTATATATTAAAAATTATATAAATTATTTTTATATATTTTAAATTATCTTTATATATAATAAATTATTTTTAAATTATTTTTTATTAAATATATATAAAAATAATTTACATAATTTTTTAAATATAAAAGATAATTTATCTGAATTCATACTAAAAAAGTTATTTTACATTTAAATGTTCTTCTCAAATTTTGTAAGATTTAAATCCTCCTTTTATGTGGAGAACTTTTCTGTACATTTAAATCTATAGAAATAAAATATGAAAAATTATCTTATTAGTGCTGGTCTGCGCAGAAAGTGGCAGCCCCCACAATTGCAATGAAACTGCAGTTGGAGGCCAGCGATCAGCAAACATGAACCTTCCTTTGAAGGTGGCGATGAACTGAGAAGTTACAGAGATCTTTCACCGCGAAAATTGGACTCCGAGTACTATTATTCTGGGGCATACACAAACATATTTTACGTATCAATATTCTAAGGTGAGTAAGCCTATTTCACCATGTAATTCCAGAAGCTACTTACTCGACAAATACTTTTCATTAATCATCTATCGTCAATTAGTTCTTTCTCTACATCTTTATACTATCTGTGGTCCTAGCCTATAACTGCAGAACATAAACAACAGACTGGTCCCACCCTAACTGCAAAACATAACTAAAGAGGACTGGGGGGACGCTGAACTGCACAACATACCCTGCACAAGCCTTACCTATTATACATATATATGTACAAGATGTTGCTTGTCATAAATATCCCCTATTATCAATCATTTACTGCTGTTATAATCGGCTAGTTCTGCGGCTTGAAGTTCAAGAAGTCATGCTCAGGCTGCCCATTAAATGGCCGATCAGACGGTGATGGAGGCATGCCAAGCCGTGGCTGCTGTTGAGCATGCTGGGAAGGAGGAGAAGCCAGCTGATGCGAGGCGAACTGAGCAGCCAATTGAGACAGCATCCCTCCAAAAGAAGGGTTGCTATTGATAGCAGCAATATGGCTGGTTTGTAACTTGAGTCGCTTCAGTTCTTCCTGCAACGCTTCATTGATAGCTGTAGGACCAAAAGAAAAAGTGTATTCATGTCACCCACACGCTTGATTTTTAAAACCAGCAATATAATAACCAGAAAGTCAGCAAATTTTGGCCATCCATTTTCCCCAGAAATTGAAGACCTTTGAAAGTGATATGCATATTGATGATTCACCGATTCTTTCCTGCACTATTTTGGAAGGGAAATTATACTTACACAAAGATTGTGGAAAGAGTGTACTACCTGAACTGTTCAGAAAAAGTTAATAGGAACCCAGTATAAAATCTAATGAGTTATGACACATACACATGTAAACTTTGCATACAATCTTATACACTTTCTCACATTCTCACTCTTCTTTCTCCCTCCTCGAAAATTTACTCTTCCTGTACATAGAGAGAGCATACACTCCCCCTATGCCTGTCATTTTCCAATCTAATGGTTCACAGCCTTTGTGGAAAAAGATTAGGATGTATATCATTACTCATTACAGAAAGTGATCTGACAAATAAAAATTAAAGACATACTGATACAATTCTTAAGATAATTAGTGTAATGATCCTTTTGTTTAAGTCAACGTAAAATGATGAAACCAAGTGACCTACTGTTATGTATAAACAATTAGGGAATCAGGCATACCATCTCTAAGCTTTGCTTGTTGTTCCATAGCCTCTAAGCGCATTTTGAGCTCCTTATTCTCAGCATTCAAGTCTGTAGTGTCTCTCTGCATTACATGAGATCAAATCAGTTTATTTCTTTTAGCCTTCTTCATCAATGTTCTGAAAATAAATGAACATTTTTGCGGTTAAACTCAAAGGGACGCCTTTTGATGATTAGCATAATCACTTCTTTAAATTTTACAAGTCACACACAAAAGTAGCCAGTGGGTTTTTAATTTGCCATCTCTGCCTTCAGTCTTGTTCATGGGGCAGAGGTGGATAGTGGAAGAAACCCACAAATCCAAGGGCCGTTGCAGTGATGGAAAATCTCACTTCTATATCCAACAATGGTTTGAGTGGTTTGCAAGTTTATGTCCCCTACAATTATTTATGGTATTAATTCTAAAAATATGTCATACCCTCAAAACTCATTTGGAGTTTTATACACTAGCATTTCAACCAACTTACTTTATGGTATTAACAAACCACTGTCACATTTAATTAATATATTCTACACAAAGGAAGTAGCAATCTTGTAATTTTTACCCCTTTTATTATGGTAGAAGTAATGAAACATCATGTATTCACATAAACATCAATAACCTTTCCTCATCAATGCCCCAGATATCAAATTTAAAATTCATCGACCCCTCTGTAGATAAAACAATTAAAGTCTCCCCCTGCTTGGATTTTGTCATGTTTGTAAATAAATTTACACTTAGAAGAAATTGGTAGTATAGAATTTTCAAACGTACATATACAAAGACAGCCCATCCACAAACAACTATTCTCTAACATAATCTAGAGTCAGCGAGTCACAAATGGATGCATGTCAACCAAAAGAAGATAAATCAGACACGATAGAGGAAACAAAGAATTCAATTCCTATTGTCATCTCCATCACACTCTGATTTATTAATGAAGCAATCATGTGAGCCATCCATAGATGTCTTGAAGGATATGACATTGGTAACAAGTAGACAGACAGTAAATAAATTTGATCAAAATTTAAATAGTCTTGGTGCTTGGCCCAAAACCTTAACTGAAGATCAGTTGTACAAGCAAAGGACTGATATGAAATAAATGAACTGATACCGAAACCACCATACCATTTCAGAATATAACATTTTGATCATGTAATAAGGAAGGCAGAATGTTCAATGACATCGGTGGATGGAACACCTCACATATGGTAGAACTTGAAAGTTTGATTCTATAATTATGCAATACCACATGGCTGCTGACATGACTCCAACAATCATAAAAGCTGAAAACTTTTCCTATATTTTGGGTTTCCATACATCATAATTAGCATTGACTCACATGGTCACCCAGGAATTGCAGAATCTCCATACAAGGAACTAATGTTATATCATTATACATTGCCAAAATAGATGTACTTAACTTCTGTCTTTACATATAGAAGCTGACAACCAAGAAAGTTTCCTTCCACACCTCATTTTATCCTAAAGCTGCATATAGATATATCACAAATCATATCCTCATCTAGATGCAGAGATGTTATATGGAAAGAATGTCCTCACATCTCAACTAATATAATCAGATCATAGGCCTAAAACATATTCAATCTCCCTGTATTTTGTTGCATGATACGTTATCTTTCCAATTCAGAACATGTAAGTGATTTACAACCCATTAACTTTATTTAATGGTATGTATGCTCATAACATTCGAAGAACACACAGCCTTACCTAGACACATGATTATGGTTATATAAATCAATTATATCACAGAATTCAAGATTTGTTACTCACAATTACATGGCATAGTGTTTTCTTAGTTCCTATCAAAAGTGCTTCTTACTAACACTAATAGTTCACAAGTCTTCCCCAACAAGAAATGAAGGCAAGTGGCAACAGAACCCTGAACGAAAATTGAACAGTAAATAAAACTTATCAACCATCCAGTCATCCTCAGCCGTCCTTGGATCCCAAATTCTTCATTCGACATGCTAAGTACAAATCTTCCACGATCACATTTATCAGACTGAATTGTTTTCTACTTTCAAATTTACTGAGCTTCTTACGACTTCTTGTGTTATATAAATCTCACATGAATGGGTTTCACACAGTTGGAATTTTTTAGATAGATAGATAGAAGGTTTTAAAACCTTCAAATTATACCTACTATAAATTAATAGTTTAACAACTTACAATATCCTTCACAGTTCATTTTTACAACACCCACAATTTACTAGATAGATAGATAGACAGAAGGTTTATAAAGCTTCAAATTATACCTACTATAAATTAATAGTTTAACAACTTACAATATTTTTCACAGTCTACTTTTACAACACCCACTATCAAATAATGACTTCTCATCATGACTGACACATGCAGTTCATGAGCCATTTCATGCCTACAGTACTATATTTTATTATATATAGTAGTCAGAAGTAAAGGTTAAAAACCGAAGCTCAGCTGCAAATTCGGCATGCTAGTTGTTATAATAATCAGACATACGCACACAGATACATAATTACATATATGTACGTCTGCATTTTAACAAAAAGGCAAATATGAAAATGAAAACTAGTAAACAAAACACATGCCAATGCTTTCAAGTACTGATTTTCAGCCGAAAGAGGAAAATTTAAGAAATATGGACCCATGGGACAGAGTTTCCAAGCACAATTCTTTTAAAACCTCAGGAAGAGCTAATTTCTCTCACCTTTTTATGAACTGAAAATCGTTTACAACATTTATAGAAAAAGGCCCTCCATACCTTGTGGGTACCGTAAAAAATTGTGAGCACACAACAAACTAATATGATATCCACAACATAGTTAAGATGTGGGGTTCCATTAGATACGATGAACTGTATCCTTACAAAAGGTGTCAAATTTATGTTATATAAAGTTATAAATGTAAAAGGCAACGACATACCTGAAGCGTGGTAACCTGGGCTGAGAGGTTGGTTGCTTCAGTCTGAAGCGTCTGTACCTTCCTTTCCAGCTCATTTGTATAACGAATTTTCCTCTCCTTTGATCGAGCGGCGGATTGCCTATTAGCAAGTATCCTAAAACACAAGACAGCAAAATTAAAAACAACGCATTAAACTCGGACATGATATTTCTTTCATAGTTTTGCATAATAAAAATACCTCTTTTATTTTTTTTTAAAAAAAAATTAGAAAAAGCAGATAATAAATAAATTATCAAATGAATTTTTGTAAAAAATAAATAGTGAAATTAAGTCAAAGATATCATATAGTCAGCTACAAATTCAATTTTAATTTTCCAAAATGATCTTTAAACCGCATTTGTCTCTTTAACAATGTCAAAGATTATGATTTAAGACTAAGAGAGAAATAGAAAATGCAGAAGAGTGAAGTAGCAGAAGTGAGATAAGCTTATCAACCTCTTGGCTCTCTTGGGATCAACGAGAGCAAGCTCAGCGAGCTTCTCAGGGGCCAGGGCCTTTTTGATACCATCAATAACTGTAGATGAGTCAGATTCAAACGACAACGTTGATGACCCATCCATGGAATTGCTGTGCCTGTGATGACCCGCCCTCTTCTCCCCAACAGCTTTCCCGCCAAATTTGTCGCCACCGCCGAAGCCGTCAGCCCCGGTCAATCCCAGGCCGTCGAAGAAATCAGAGTCCACAGACAAGCTCCGGAGACGTCCGATTGGGGGCCCCTCCGGCCTGGGCCTCGAAGAACTTTGGCTGTTGGATTGGTCAGAGGACTTCTGAGCCGAATCAACGGCCATGGGCGCCGCGGCGGCCACTGTAGCGGTGGGGGTATTAGGCAGCGGAGATGGGAGGTTGGAGATATCGAGGTCAGAAGGGTCGAAAAGAAGCAGGTCATCGAAGTTGGCGATGCTGCGGAAGGAAGTATCGGAGTGGGCTCTACGATGGAAGGACCCACGCTGTGGTGCGTCCGGCATGTGCTCAATGTCCACCGTCGCCGGCGGCTTCACCATGAATTTGGGCTCCATAAATTTTTTTGGTTGTGGTCTGTGAGTGTGGGCAGGGATGGTAGGGTGGGTGGGTGGTTGCAGTGTTGGTGGTGGTGGGTTTAAATAGAGGTGAGCTACCCAGAGTGGCTGACGAAACTGGGGTTGGACATCATCACCAAACTCTGGTGGATTTTGTAAGAACTCAGGAGTTACAGAAAAGCTTTGACTCTCCTTCCCATAATTTGGTGTGTAAGACAGTATCGTAAACAGCAAAATCAGATATTTACCAAAAGAAACAGCAACATCAGATATTATAAACTTACAATACAAATTTGTGGTATGTGTGGAGTATTTTGGAGATTATTATATAAAATAGTTAGTACATTATTAATTTCTTTATTTATTTGCTTACTAGCAAAACAAATGCAGTTTATGAAAGAAGACTTACCAAAGATTAGTCTCATATCTAGCCTCGATTCCCAAAACTGGGATTCCTCTTCAAGGCAATGCTTCCTCTTTCAAATATTGTATGGTATTTCAAATATTGTAGAAAGGATAACCTCTTAATAAAAAAAAAAAAAGTAAAATGGTGTCTCCATTTTTGTGAAAATTTCATTTAAAATAATTTATAATATTAAAGTTATTAAATTTTACCACTAGACACAATAATTTTAATATCTTATCTTATATTTTTAAAATTTAAATTTATTACATTTTATATTCATGAGTTTAATAAATTTTCATCTTTAAATTAACTTATAAATATCACTTTTTCTTAAATTATAAAAAAATTTGTAAATATATACAAAATATATAAACAATAATTTATACATAATAATTATAAAATTTATTGAATTTTATAACTTAATTTATAAAATTAAGTAAATTTATTAATTTAAATTTTTTAAAAATCATATGAATTCTTCTTAGCCATCAACCCAGGGAACAGCATGAAAACTTGAGAAACAAAATGAAAAAAGTGGATATTATTAATTAATTTTGGTCATAAACTTATAAAAAAATTAAATTTTCTATACCGACATTATAAATAGCAACAAAACACATAACTCTGCCTCTATAGAACAATCTATTAGAAAATTACACGAAAATAAAATGGTCAAGTAGGGGTTTTGTTTGTCCTCTAGTTGTGTCATTAGTCTTTTAGTCATGATGATTAGTCAAGAACTTGACTGAGGAGATTGAGGGCCTTGCCGATCATTAATGGGTGGCTACAATTACAGGGGATTGGTGGAAAGTTTGGAAAACTTTTGTTCAGATATTGTGTAGATTACATTTTGACTTCTGTAAACAAAGTTCTGGACCTTAAAAGTGGCAACTTTATGATCCCAACTGTTGAATGTTTCCTGGTATTGTTTACACAATATATTCCTTTTAAGAAATCTTTGGTATATACGTACAAACTCCCTTATTGTTGAAAAAAGTTTTTTTTTTTTTTCACACACAAAATATGTAATATTAATAAAAAAAATAAGGGGCTTTGATTTTTTGAGCTAAGTTCACCCTTTACAATCAATCAATTCTTCTGATAATTCTAATTTTTTGTGGTAGATTTATAATCCCAAATTTTGATACACTCATGATCTAAACTATCATCTCAAAATAACACCCAAAGCATATATGTGTATTCCTAATAAAAGAATATTCACAAATTAATTATGGCAAATATATTTTACAATTAGCACTACACCATAAATACACTTCATATTTCCTTAATAATAACTCTGTAACTACCTTTGGAACATTTTCATGCACATTGAATGGCATACATTTTTACCTAAGAAACCTCACTATTTATATCATAAAATATATTTTTTTTCTGTGTCAATTTTTCCTTTCTTCTCCCAAATAATTTCCTATTCTTGCTCTCATCAATTTTCTTTTCTTACTCACAGAATTTTTTCTTTTTTTATGTTTAATACAAGCAATAAAATTTAACACAAATCAAGTCAACCCTAACACTTATTCAGTTTCATTTTAGAATTTTCTATTTCTTATTCATTATCACCTTTTTAAAATTAAGATTGCATAAATTTTTTTAACTTCATCTTATTTATCTTGCCAAGAAACTAATCATCTCAAAAAATTAAACTATTAAGTGCAAGTATATAAGTGGTTTGTATTTTATTTCTTTAACATACTCTTTTACATAAAGTGTTTTCTTAAATTTAAAGTGTGAATAATTTTTAATTATGAGATATTGAGGATCAAATTTTTGATCACTTAGTTACTTAGGGTTGTAACTATGTTAAAAAATTAATTATCTTAAAAGTTTAAACCATTAGGTGCTTACCTATAAATAATTTTTATTTTATATATCTACATGTCTTATTGACTCTATTAAATACTCAATTAAAAATAATTTTTTTCTTCTATACAAAGAATATTTAGTAAAAGTATTAAAATCTTTTCAATTTCAAGATTATTTAGTGAGTCTCTTAAGTCATGTGCATATTTCTTAAATGATAAATAATAAAAATGGAGGAAATAATTACTCTATCCAGTTCATTTTATCTGGTGTTTAAGGAAAATACACAACAATTAAAGATTTTATTAAATAATTTTTAAAACTAAAAAAATATTCTTTTATATTATTAAATTACTTTTTTAAAAAATTAAAAGTAGACGAGAAAAGAATACATAAAAAATTTAATTAAATATTGAATAAAAATGTTGATTTTAATAAAGATAACATTGAAAAAATAATTAATATTATCTTAATTTTAAAAAAATAACCGTTAAAAACAGGAGGGGATAGAATATAATTAAATCTAATAATTATTTCATATAATTAATTAAAAATTTATTGTAAAACCACATGACAAAAGCTAAGACAGTTAAGTCATGTCCCAAGAGTTGGTGGTCATGGAACGGCAGTTGCATTGGCTGATGTGGAATCTCTGGAATGAATTGCAGATTATCCAGTTTAAAGAATGAGTCAATTCTCTTTGACTTTTTGTGCTTGTATAATTATTCTATGATTTTTGTCTTTTTGTTTTTTAGCTTGTAGTATTTGCTTGGTGGGCTTGCCCCTAACCCTTTTTTTTTTTTTTTTTGCAGGTTGTGACCTTTTCACTAAAATCTCCTTCTGAGCTCTTTTCTTTTTTGATTTGACAATTAAGTCTTTTTTGTATAATTTACTTTTATGACTTTGTTACCCTTTTTTTCTTTCTTTCGGTTTGCTACTTTTGCTTTATTTTGTCGTTCACAAGTTGAGTCACCACGCTTTTTGTTTTCAGATGACTTTGCTCAAATATTCCACTGAGAGGAACTTTAAAATACAGAAATCCGAAGACTGACGAATCAATGAGGCCCATCTTAAGGTTTTTACGGCCATGTGAGTCCAACAGTTGGGCGACTATGAGAAACAAGACAGAAATTAGGAAGCCCACCAAAACTGTCCTTTTCAGATCCTTCATTTGGTAGTCCAACTGAGGCCCAAAAAAAATGATTAGGCGTTTGGGAGAGTCAACCACCATTATTACAAAACGTTCCATGTTAAAATCAGTTGGCTTGCCGACTTGGCCTGCTTTTGCCCTGCCTTAAGAGACATTGGGTGAATTAGACTATTAAATTTCACAAACCATTTAGGATAACTTCACATATGTGCATATTTTAAGAACAGTTTAAGCTAGTAATCATATCTGTATATTATTATGCCTGGATTTTCTCAAGATTGTGCGCCGCAATTGACACAGCGGTTTCTGTACGATGAAACTTCTATTTTCTTCCCCGATTGACTATTGTAAGTTGGCAAGTAAAAGGAAAGTGGAAAAAAAAAAAAACAATTCTGCTAACTTTTTTTTTTTGTTCTTAATTGTGCCAAGTCCAGGAAGCACTAAACACTACCGACAGATTGGTGTCCAACAAAGTATTCTGCATTTTTGGTCAACGCCAGACAGCATGCATGATACAACCAGTAAATCTAAGAGCTCACCAATTGTCAATTTTACACAGGTTTCGCTCAATAGTTATTATGTTATTCACATAAATCAATTCTTATTAGATATTTATTTTAAAAATTAAAATTTTAAATTTATTCAATTTTATAACTTAAATTATAAAATTTAACAAATTTACTGTACAAGTTAAATTTTTTGTCCATTTAGTATGGATAGTTTTGTGGATCTTGTATTCTTCTTCGCTCAATTAGCAACATTCAACTATTAATGCTAAAATGTGGATAAATACATAAATTTATTAAATTTTATGCCTAAATTTAATTTAATTTTTCAATAATAAAGTTAAATTTTTTATCACTTGATTGTAGTGACTCTAATACCATATAAAGAATTAATTATCAACAAAACTTAAATATTAGATATAAATTTAAAAATGTTTTAATATCTCTAGCAATATGTGCTACTTTAATAATGGAGCAATTTATCTCAGTTATAATTTCATTGACTGCCAAAAAAAATTGTAAATTTGAGGACATAACCCATGATAGAGATATAAAATAAAAAAAAAATAGCGCTGATATTGGTACATCCTTAAGTATATGCACTTGGCACAATTAGATAGAAGCCATAAGTGATTTTACTTATTCCTTCACCTAAATAAAAAATTATTCATAAATCTTTACTTGGTAATCTGTTGATATGACTAATTTCTTTACACCCCACAACACCAAACCCAATTTGCAACAAATACGAGTCATTTGCACACCACCAAAGGTGATTTCTTTGACCGCAAGAAGATGATGGTGTATATGTTTGGGATATCTATTGGCAATGTTATTAATTCGGACATATCCTTAAAAACATATGTTATCTTCTATATGATGCAGGAATCCCATTATGTTTGATGCCTCCCTGCATCTAAATGAAGTACATTTCTTCGGATACACTAAAAGGAAGAAAGAAAGAAAGAAAGAAAGTAATCTCATATCTTTAGATAACTGATTGATTGAAGCGATATAATACAGTGTTAAAACTGATAATATTGGTATAGTTGTAGTCGAAGAAGTCATAGCCTTGACTCATTAATTGATTCATTGTTAGTGCTAATGACGAAGAAATCATTATGAGCCAATATCTTTCTTCTTTCTCATATCTTTGGCTGGTATTCTACTTAACCACGCCAGTGTTAATGGATGTCATTATTGCTGTAGAGCCACCTTTAGTCCCACTGAATTACTTTAAAATAGTGTGCTTGAATCAGACAAAGAGTTGTGGTCCTTCTCGTGACTATCCCTCTCATGACTCCCTCCGTCGACAGAGTTGGTGACCCAAACAATCATAGAAGGGAATGCTTCTTTCAGATTATTTACAGAGTATGCTTACGAAATTTAAGAAGAATTATAAAAATATTAAAATTTATTTTGTAAAATTTAATAAATTTTATTATCTAAAATTTTTAAATAAAATTTTTAAATTTTATTTATAAAAATCGAAGTATAAATTATGCTTAAATACAAAATAATAAAACTCCTGTTTGTGTGTTTGATTGGATGGGATAATGCATATTGGTGGCATTCATGTGGGATGCACACTCCCTGCCATTAATTATATTATCCAATGCTCCCACTTTTCTTTCATTCACATCCGTACTTAGTGCTTTCTTTTTGGAGCAGTGCTATTCTCACATCATGGAGGACACGTGGAGGAGAATTCCTCTTTGTTTTCATTAATCCATAGTATTTAGAGTAATGTTAAAGGTATAATTAAACTTTACACTTTGATTACATAATTTTTATAATTTTTTTCTCCTTTTCTTTTATAAATTATAAAAAATAAAAGCAGGTAAAGAATAAGATTTGAATATTCTATTTTTATTATTTTTTAATTTTAATAATTTTGTATTTATTTTTAGTTTATAAAAAATATATTTTATGTCTTATTTCTTTTATAATTTTCTGGATATGATTTATTACAAAGTTGAACTCTTGCATTTAGTTTTTAAAAAAATATTCATCGTGGGAATAAATTGTACTTAAAATGGGACTGAACTCCATCATATTTTGTAGCACTGGGATTTATATATATAGTGCCTCCACGAAAGTACAGTATTTCTTCAGTTGGTGGTTTATTCCAAATTGTTCGGATATGTCTCCTACTAACATACAGTACTAGAATTTGAAATCAATCAATTCTTCTACTTTTATAAATTAAAATTTATAAAAATTTTATTTAAAAAAATTAATTAATTGAATTTGAGATCCATAAATATTTATGGATCCCAACACTATTTGACAATAGTAAAATTTTTGCGTGCTTTGCATGCCCCAGAATACGTGGTGACGCCATTTCTAATACAAGATTATCATTAAAGTTGGGTTTTTTAAAGGAGGGCCAATATACCTTGGTTTGAGAAAGATCTCTCACTCAAAGCCGTGCATGTAATGCATGTTATGGGATTGGTATAGCCGCATTGAGTGTTATCTCAAACATTTTGAAGCAAAGAAAGAGAACTTTTATTTTAAATGGCTAGATTAAATATCATGCTCCTAGTTGTCTTCATCCTGCATTTATATCGCTTATTCTCTCATTAATATCACCATCAATCTTTAGGAGTGTCTGAGCCAGATCAAAAGTTAAAGAGCATGAACTAAGGAGATTTTGACACAATAATTACTGTCTATGTGTTTATGTCTCAAGTTACGAAATATAAAGTTCAAGACTTAAGTTTAAATCTTTGAATCACACTGGTTAAGAGAAATTATTAATAATTAATTTTAAATATAAATTAATTTTATATTTAATTATAGTGCAAAAATATTGTATGAAATATTAAAAAAAATTTAAAAAGCATGAGCGCTTGAGGAGAGAAAAACAAATGGAGCGATTTAAATGAATGACAAGAGCAAAGCGATCGAGGGGAGATACATGCAAAACCGAGTAAAAATGATAAAAACAAAAAAAGATTTCAAGGACTCAAATTCATGTGCTTATGGTTTAGGTTTGCCGACAGATACACATATCCAACCAATATAAACTCAGAAAGTAACCACTTTTACTTACACGTGCAAGTAGAATCAAACTACATATTTGTAATATGTTGATTCACATCACTTTTCCTAAGTTTTCCATCACACCACGTAGCCCAAATGGGATGGAATGAGATCCCCTGCATTTTGTGGTTTGTGATTTTTGTGACTTTTTTACTGTATCTTTATACTTTAGATCATATTGTTTTTGAAATTATTTATAACATTTTTTTCTCCCATTTACAATGTTGGTGTAATTGCAAAATAAAAAGATATAAAAAATTACCAAAATTAAGAAACAATAAAGTCAAAAATCCAAATCAAATGGATGGATATAGTTTAATCTCTCCTCAAGCTGACAAGTTCTAACTGAAGAATAAAAGAGGCCTTGACATAATAGGCTTTTCCCTTCTTTGCGCACGGAAGGACGGCCATTGCATATGGGTTATCAGTGTCTTAGTCATGCCATAGTCATGAGCTTCAGGTCTGGTATAACTGCCTTAAAAGTTTAGACCCTATTTCCATCATCACTCACTTTGAGGATAAAATAGATGATGTACATGATGCTCTATTCCATCATAATAACCACCATATATCACCCATCAAAACGCTCATATCTTTGCTTTCTTCCTAGCCATACTTTGTTCCTATTCTCCCCCTTTCACTCTTCTTTTTTGCTTTTTTTAAATACAAAATAGGAGACAGTTAGGCTACGCCACTACTCCCCGGCAGAGCTCCTTTCAATCTTCCTATCATTAAACAATTATTTCAGCGACGATAAATTATTATTCAAAACACTATTCGTTGGAGGCTTTCTATTTGATCAACAGGCTCCCTTTGAAACTTTAGAAAAGAGGTTCTCTTCTTTTTCCTGAATAAAAAGCAATGATATTACGTTTTCATTTATTTTTTTCTGCCACTTGATTAGTATTATATACGTTCATAAAAATTTGGTGGGTGCCATTTTTCTATGCAACTTACGACTTCTCCTGGAAATTTACTTTACTTTAAAACCCAGTATGCATTTCCGTATAAATTTGGTGAATAGAAACTTTTTTTTTCTTTCAATCAGTGGGCTTGCCCCACTTTTGCCTCCAAGATTGGCAATTTTTTATCCATAAATACCCTTGTTGGTAACGTGTGTCCTCCACACTTTCTCCATACCCTCGTCTTCATCATCCTTCTTTGATAATTAAACCTTTTTCTTCAATTAGCTTGATTACTTACCCTTTCTCATGGCATCCCATCAGCAAACATCCCTCAACCAAACCAAATTTGTGCTTCCAAACAATGACCTTGAGCAACAAACAACTCTAGAGATTGAAGCAAAGGATTTTGATTACTCAAAAAGATCTCAATGGCTAAGGGCTGCAGTATTGGGAGCCAATGATGGGTTGGTCTCTACAGCATCTCTAATGATGGGTGTGGGAGCTGTGAAGCAAGACATCAAGGCCATGATCTTAACCGGCTTTGCGGGCCTCGTGGCTGGGGCTTGTAGTATGGCCATAGGGGAGTTTGTGTCTGTGTACTCGCAGCTGGACATAGAGGTTGCTCAAATGAAAAGAGAGAAGGAAAGGGGGATTGGTAGAGGGAGGGAAGAGGAAGAAGATAATGAAGAGAAAGAGAGTTTACCAAACCCTTTACAAGCAGCAGCAGCCTCAGCCTTAGCATTTTCGGTTGGTGCAATGGTTCCATTGCTTGCGGCCTCCTTTATAAGGGACTATAACATGAGGCTAGGAGTGGTGGTGGGTGCAGTGAGTTTTGCTCTGGTGATCTTTGGTTGGTTAGGGGCAGTGTTGGGTAAGGCTCCAGCTTTGAGGTCTGGTTTGAGGGTGTTGTTTGGGGGTTGGCTAGCTATGGCCCTCACCTTTGGGCTAACCAAGTTGATTGGGTCAAGCGGGCTTTAATATTAACTCCCTTTGTAAATTGTGTTTAATTTGCTTGATGTTATATATATCCTAATTGTGTAGCTATGCTCTCTATCTTCCTCTTGCCACTCCATTGACGCCACATCAATTTTCGGTATTTACTATAAAAGATGAGATAAAATATGTGAATTGAAGAAAGCTGGCTTGCTAATTAGCCTATGAAGGGGTAATGCGTTTCAAAGCCTTGTCTAGATAGTGTAAAACTTTCCTCTATATATTATACATCTAAGTTAGGAGTTTGTCATTGAAAATTTTAGGGGTGATATTATATGGTCAAAACTTTGTGTTAACCTCTCTTTAATATTGAAAGACTAGTGATTTACTCAGCATTAACCAGATGTTAGATGATAATATCTATTTGCCAATTAGTTTGCAACTTTTTTTTCTTCAAAATATGTACTGTGATGTATAGAATTACATCTCATTAAGAATGGGTAAATATTGGAGTGTCAGAATGTAGATTTGAATTCGTTAATTTTTTTTAATTTTAATGCCTTTTTCTCTATTTTTCTACATTTAAATTTATAAATTTCAATTTTTTTCTTTCTTAATTATACGTCTATTTGTCTTTTACTACACACTATAGTATCAGAATAGAAATTACTCAATCCCAATGCGTCAGCATCTATATCTATTTGCACTTATAGATGAATTCAGACAATGTTAGTATGGTCTCCAGAGAAAAAGAAAGCAAATGAGTTGATGTCTTTTTTAATCCCCTTTTGTTGGCATCCAATTCACATGATATGTTTGTTTCCTTCGAAGTATTGCCTGCTTGTGAATGACACCATCTCAATTGAATTTTTCATAAATATATCTAATAGGAAAAGCTTGTACTCACTAAATTGTGGATATTAAAATAATATAAAATAAATAAAGATAGTTAAATTGTCGAATCACATAATTTACTTTTTTGAAGTCAAAAAATTTAACAGAATAAATTTTTTAAAATGAATAATTAGTAATATTTTATTAATGAAAATAGCATAAATTTATTTCTTAGGGGCCATTCTTTTGTAAAAAAACTATTGACATCTAAGTCTCTAAAATATTTATTTTTTTGTTAATTAAATCTTTCCTTTTTATATCTTCTTTTTTTTTATCTATTTAATTATTTCACTAACAAAATGAAAAGAAAATTTTTCTACTTTGCTTTTTTTCTATTTTAAAAAGTGATAGCATCGTAATTATCATAAAAGTTATATTTGTACAACATTTGCAAGAATACAGGGCAAAAAAATGATTAAACCAATTCAACCCAAATTGAAAAAAGTTAGTTTTGGATCAGTCGATCAACGCAAAATAAATGAAATACATTATTTTAATTTTATATGGGTTAAATTAGTTGGGATTGAGTTTGAATCTCCAAACCCATGAGTTGTCATGACAATTTAAACATATATATTTTTTATTTTAAATAAAATGAAACAATGTTTTTTCTTACTTTTTATGAACAATTCCCTGTTCTTACCCCAACCCAACCCTCTGTAGTAGATCCCAACTCATTTTAACTCAGTCAATTCATTCAAACTAAATCATTTAAACTCAAAAATTTAAATTTAAAAGATTAACCAAGCTAAAATTGGACCAATCCGATGAAGGAGTCAATTTTAAAATGACTTAGTTTAACTAATAAAATATATATGTAGATGCTCTTATTTGATTTTGAGGTTATAACATTTTTAATTTATAACAACATAAATATAAAAGCTAATTAATTTTAAATTTTTGCACCTAACTCTAGTAAGAATATTGATTATTCAATATGAACGTAAAATATTTTCCTTTTAATACATAATTTTAATTTTTAAAATAAAGCTTTATATTGTAATGGAATAAGAAGCTTATTAAAAAACTTCACAATCATACGTTTTTCTAAACTCACAATCAAAATATCTCTATATTTTCATTAACAAAATTTTGCCTTAAAATCAGACATTATTAGGACTACATCTTATAATATATATATTTTTTGGTTAATTAAAATCTAATAATGTGTCAACATATTAATAAGATGTCCAAGGCCGTTAACTAAGGTAAAATGTAAGTTTTGAACAAAAATAAAATAAAATATTATATTTTGTCGGCATATATCTATATTTATATCTATTCTTTTACTTAAATTAAATCATTTTAGGAGAGTATAATTTTTAATTAAAAATAGGAGAGAGTATGTTACTTATATTCAAATAGTTTGAAGGAGGTGATTGTAATTTATATTTTTATATTTTTTTTCTTTTAAAAATGAAGTGAGTTCAATTATGATTAATGACTTAGCATATAATACTCTGAAGAATCTACTTGCTTTTAATCACCACCACTCAGGTATTTGTCGTTATTACACCCTTTGGGGGCAAAGGCAATACTGTACAACAATGTACGTGACTCAAACTGATAGAAAGCCTATGGCCAAGGATTTGTAGAGATGAGTCTCACTGCGGCAGATCCATATGCAGCACAAGAGCTTAAAAAATGATTAACTCAGAATATTGATGCAATAATCAATATGATCAAATATCCCAGATTGCAAATCACCAAAAAAAATATACATACATACATACATATATATATATATATACCCCAGATTGCAAGGCCTCTTTCAACAGTTGGGGCATATTAACATGGCACCAACAATTCCATAACACCTTGGGCCTATGAATATTAGTCACAAATTTATCTAAAGAACATGTGCACGGTTGCACCACTTACAGATTTCGAAGAACTAGAATCAAAAAGGCCATGTAAGTATGCAATTAGTTATAAAATTTAAAAAATTTTAAAGTCTCTGACACATGCTAAAGAGACACGTGTCAACAATAAAGAAACTGCAAAGGGAGTTAGCCCTAAGCCAATTTGGCTAAATAAAGGCTCTGTTATATGTATATCTTTAAAAGTATAAATTTTGTATATTCTGTCATATTTTCTTATATTTTTATTTTTTTATTTTGATCTATTTCGATACCTAGATATATGATGAATATGGGACACTTCCTGTATGGTGAAATTTGTTACTGTATTAACAGTTTTTTACTCTCTTTGGTTTAAATTATTTGTAATTTAAAATTAATAAACAAAAAATAAAAAATGATTAAATAATCTTAAATTTTTTTTATCTTTTTAAATTATTCTTTTATAGAAAAATTCAAAGGAAAAGAAAGAAACGATTTTAATTGAAAATTTAATAAAGATAATGATATTAATAAAAATAAACATTGAAAAAGTTATTAATATTGTTTTAATTTTTAAAAAGTGATAAATTAAAAATAAAAAAATTAAAACGACAATTATTTTTAAAAAAATAGATGGGTAGCGGTATATAAGTCAATTGCTTTGTATATCAGAATATTGCTATTCAAGAAATAAGAAAGAGGTCCTTTTTTACAGAGAGAAATTCTTTCTTCGAATCTTGTACCCTTTCCCCAACTCATAGCAACACATATGCAGCTGGATACATACATTATTTAATGCAAAGTGTTTCTTATGCTTTAATACAGAGAGAAATTCTTTCATGGTTTTGTATTAAAAAAAAATCCGATAGAAACATCAATCCGATTGTGATACATAAATTTAGAATTGTTTTATTTAACGCAAAGTGCTTCTTTTACTTTAAAATATTCTTTTTCAAAATTATTAAAATCTAGAAATTAAATGTTTTACTTTAAAATTTTAATGATAAAAAATTTTGCATTCAATGATTTTTATTTTGAGTGTTTAACTTATATTAAAGAAACCATTGACTTTTCCTGTAATAAATATGAGGTTATCCAACAATAAATTATTATAAGAAAAGATACTATATGTATTTATTGCTCATATGTTAATATAGAAATATTGTCAACATAACTTAGTTCGGGTGATAAAACTTTAAATATTTTAAATAAATTATTCTGAATTTGATTTAAGTGTTGTATCCAGTAAAAAATTTTTTAGAAGAAGTTTATTTACTTTTATACTCTTAATATATTAAAGAAATTAATCTTTACCTACATATTAGAAGATATTCCAAAGAAGCAAAAAAAAAAAAAAATGACTGATGATGAAATGACAAATATTTAGTATTTATAGCTCTTTTTCACTTTAAAGTCAATTTTGATAAGTTTTAAATGAATACTAACAAACAATTTTAATTAAGGACACCTTTTAATTCCCTAAAAAAAAGACACCTTTTAATTTAAAATTGAATTGACTTTTCAAATAAATAGGTTATTCCCATATCCTCATTTAATAGGGTTACAATGTATAAGTTCTAATGATGAGAAAGCAAAGATACAAGAGAAAATTCTTCAAGTTCATGCATGGATTCTACCCAAGTAATCTGGCTTTGTGTTTTCAATCTTGCAATTATTTTTCATTTTAGTCTCCTCAGAGTGGATGGAAGAAAATCTTTACCAACTGAAGAAAATTTGGAGCAAAAGGAGCTCAATTCCTTGAACCAACATGGCGCGACGACTGTCAAGGTATTGCTCAACCAGTGTGATAACTAATTTGATCATGAATTTTTTTCCATTTATGTTTGTTTTGTGATGAGTGTTAGCTGTGTAGCCTATACATGGAGGAAAGCAAAAGACTAATTTCCCAACTCTGAAATTTGTAAAAATCAAAACCTGCAGATTGAATATGGAGACATCTACGACTGTGCGCAAATATACAGACAACCTGCACTTGATCATCCTCTGCTCAAGCATCACATGATCCAGGTATTTATCCAGTCCAAATTTGTCTTTATCTTTTCACAATGGAAATGCTTATTTTACAAAAAGTGGGACAAAAAAGTCACACACAATCCCACCACCACCATCAGTGAGACCCACATGTAATTGAGTCCCACAACGATCTAAAGGTGACAGTGAGTTTAGTGCGAATTTTGTGGCCCACTTTTTGTAGGAGTAAATGCAGCGTTTTCATAATAGATTTCTTTCATAAAGTTATGGAAATAGCAAAATTTGGACTTAAATAACGAAATACTTTTCAAACAGATGAAACCGACCTTTGCTTCGCCTAATAAGGTGGAAGGTTCTTCACGCAATTCTGTAAAACTTCGATTGAAGGAAGATTGTCCGTCAGGAACAGTGCCCATTCGGAGAACAACGAAGGAAGAACAATTGCAAGCAAAAGCAACTTTCAGAAAACAATTTCAAGAATCACATCCTTCAAATGATAATGGTTTATCCATGGTGATTAACATTTATCATAACCTGATCATTCTTGTCTCCATTTCTGGTTAAAATCTTTTCTTCAGGTCAGCTCCTAATTGACAATTTGTAATTTACTTTATTTGTATTACATCTCAGTTTGCAGGACTCTCCACTGTACCAAACAGTTCTAAAACATATCTTGAAGCTGCAGGATATGTCAGCACCCACAACCCAACAGTTGGCCCTGGACAGTCTAGTGCTTCTGTGATATCAGTCGAACATGGACCTGTGGAGCAGTTTGCTACTGTTCGAGTTCGATGGATGGTACATAGCTTAAATCCCATGACAATTATATGCACGTTTACCCTCACATTTGATCTGAATATATTTTGTTCGTAAAGAACTTGTAACAAGTTGATTTAAAGTTTCATTTTGTCCCATTTTTCAGGTCAATCCGGGAGTGTATGGTGACAACCATGCTAGACTGTACACAGTTTGGGGTGTACGTATATAGACCTACTACTTTCTTTCTAAAAGAATATGATGTATTGTTAATATGGTTTTACTGTTTATATACTTTTATCCTCATACAATATTTATTTTATAAAATTTAAATTATTAATTTTATTAAATCTTATAAATTAAACTATAAAACTCAATTAATATAATCAACAATTCTCTCATAGGATATAAGTATTTTATTTTCATACAAATGTGGAATCAACATTTCTAAATATACTAAGTAGCTATTAAAAAAAAACAAGCAACTCACATTTAATGAGAGTTACTACATACTGATAAAAACTTATCGAGACATTCAAAATTTAATAGTCTAAAAATTTTTAAAATAAATAATTAATAAAATTCAGTATGTGATAATAATAAATCTAAACTATTAATATATCCCTCTCGTAATTTCTTTCTCTTAATTTTGCCATTTTAGGAAGTAATTGGTGGAGCTGCGCATGGCTGCATTAACACATTCTGTCCAGGCTTTGTTCAAGTAGATACTAAAATACCACTTGATATGGTGATTGAGCAAATCTCCATCCCTCATGGGACTGAATCTTACATCAAGCTTGGACTAAAACTGGTAATGGCATATATATTGTGTAATTCTAATACTGATTTTTGAGAGTTCCTAATACCCTGATTTATATGGAGGATGAGTCCACAGGAAACTGGTGGTTCACGTATGGGGACAAAGATGAAAAAATTGGGTATTGGCCAAGTAGTCTCTTCACTCAACTAAAAACTGGTGCTGATGGGGTCCGGTTTGGAGGATTGGTCTTGAGCAATTCAGCAGAGATGCCAGATATGGGTGCTGGGGAGATAGGGGATCAGTATGGTAGCCATTTCAAACAAGTTTCGCTGAATAATGCGCCACCTCTAACCCAGAAAGGCTTTGATGCTGAACCTTTTCTAGTACTACAAAATACTTGCTACAAGGCTGGAGACAACTCCTACAAGGGTGGTGAATGGGGTTACATTTTTTGGTTTGGAGGCAAAGGTGGAAGTCTAGCTGAATGTCACCCAAGTTAGACGTACTCTTGCAACAATATACATGATATACATGACTCGGCATGATCCAATTATTGCTCATTAATCCAAATTAAATGATATCTGTTTGAGTCGTTCATGGCTTCGCTTCCCATATAAAAGAAAATATTTTTTTTTTGGTTGAAATTATGAAATATCTTTATTATTTGATAAAGTTAATATCTTCCGAACATAAAACAAAATAGTTTTATTCTAACTCCAATAAACAACTTTAAAAATCAAATCTTAAGTATATAACTTATTTTAAAATAACTTAAAATGTAGGTCGCTTTTATTGTACTAATCTCTTAGAGTTAAAAAAAAACATATTTGGTATAAAAGAAAAGTAGTTTGTTCCTTACAATCCAATGAGTTAAATTTCTAAGCTATTTTCCTTAAAGATCTCATGCCGTCCTTCAAATTCGGAAAATATAGTAATAGATAATGAATAACACATTGCCATCATATAAATATTTCATTCTAGTAATAAAACTTTTGAATTATAAAGTTTATTAAATTTTATAAATTATAAAACTAAACAAATTTTAATGCCGGTGTTGATTTTGTAGCCCATTGACCACCCATTGTTCATGGGCCAAAAGTTTTATGAATAATATGACTATAATTAAGAGTTAAAATATTTCTTGTAAACATGATCATGCTAAATATTTACAAAAATTATTGATTATTATCATAATTATTGAGCTTGTAATTCAATTAATAAATTAATAATTTTAATAATTTTAATTATTTTAAAAATTTCTATAAAATTCTATTTAAAGAATAACATAATTGAAATTTGAAAATCTACTTACATGAGATCATACTGAAAGCATTTTCTTAATTAAAATTAAACTCAACCCAACATCAGCGGTTGAGCTGATTGGGTCATAATAATTGTCAAATACATAAGAAGGACCATTTCTCTTACAATTCTACTATTTTTACAAAATAAATAACACAAAAATTACATTAAAAATTCAGTTTATTTTATTGAACCCCAAAATTCACAATTCAAATTATGAAATACAATAAATCTAAGATTTTATAAAAAATTTGTGATTAAGGTTAAGTAATTTTCTCTTTATCTTATTGCAAGTACATTGTATCCGCCAATATACACATTATACAGTCCCCCATGTTTAGTTCACTGCTATTAATCATACCCGTGCCTTGTTTCTAGATCTAAATTTTATTTTGGGAATATGATTTCAGGAAGACGCTAGAATTAAAGGAAAAGAAAATATAATTTGTAACAAATATTTCAGAAATTTGTTAAATACATTTTTCCTAGTCCTTTATTTTGCTACAATGAATAAAATTCACTTCACATGGGCACTTACACCAACCCAATTGACTTGATTGTAGAAAATCTCATTGAGCCTTAAATCGGCTGGGATTTGGTTGTTTGGAATTTTTCCAAAAAAATTAACATCTTAATAAATAAGAAATAGTAACTCTCACTAAATATGTATTTTAATCTATAAGAATTAATAAATTTAATAATTTAAATTTTTTATTAAACATTTAATAATATTTAATAGGTAAAAATATAATTAATATCATATAATATATGTTAATATAAATAGTGTATCCACATGAAAAAAAAGAAAAACTCACAATGGTATATTGTTAATGAGTCTATCTTACAGATTCCAAAAAGTTATTTACTACATTATTCCTACATACACTTAATATAAATTTTTATATCAATTAAATTTTACAATTCAGCTTATATAATTTATTAAATTTAATAATTTAAATTTTATTAAATAAAAATCAAATAAGAAATGTGTAAAATTATAGACTTTAAAATTTGAAGTACATAATGTTAGTTTAGTCATAATACGTGGACGCATGAATATCAGTGGGACAATACAAATTACACAGCAGGAGCAATAAGGAAAAATTAGATAATACCTATCATACAAAATTAGGTCAGTAAGAGCATTTTACCCCCACAATGCACTATGTCAGATTCACCCTGTTTGTTTCTAAAACCAAATGACAGGCTAAAAACACGCCAAACAGACATAAACCAACAAATCATGGAAGTGACTGAACTCAAGAATGACAAGCTTTTGTACATAGAGAATAAGATGATCAATAAAGTAAATGAATTTTCTTTTCTTTGGTTGTTGGGGGAAGGGGCTTTACACCAATAGGTTACTCATAATTTTGCCTTTCCTCAGTGAACAGCAAAGTTGAATGTGAGCTCCAGCCAGTATTCAAGTCAGTAGTCTCGTATTTGCTTCCATGCAGAGTTCATGTAGACCACAGATAATATGCTAATTCACAAAATTTAGGCGTGGGCCTGTTTCCCTTAGGTCACCTTTTTGGCGAGTGATCTTTCCAAGCCGCCCTGGAGCATGGTTTTTCTTGCAAAAAAATCGTACAAAGTAACTTCCCTCTCCTTAATATACAGTGCCCTGTATTCATTTCATCATCTTCACAGGTCTCAAAGGAGACATCCAGACCTCCTCCAGTCAAGAATTCTTACAGGCTTTTGTATAAAACAACATTTCATTGAAGCCGAAGTTACTGAAAAGAATACTCAAGTGCCATAAAGTCTTCTCATTGTATCTTGAAAACATTTTTCAATTTCACAACCAGCCTCCATTCATCCTTGCTCAGATCGTCCTAAATATCATTCAATAGTAACTGTAAGTGAATGTTCAACAATTTTGATAAATAAAAATTCTGATTCTGGTGCTTTTAATATAACTTACCCGATAATTAGTTTTTAGCACATCAATAGATCTCCTAGAGATATGGCTTACAAGTTCGTCCTCAATATCAAAATGCCTTCCATACATTTTTTGTTGCTCCTCAGGATTGCTGCCAACTATCTGTAAAGCATAGTGGGCATACAACAATAAGGCTGATTCCAAAATTACACCTACACAACCATCTAGCATGTCCTTTTTATTCTCTTACCCACCCCTTCATTTTCACGTGTCTCCCATAATATCAAGGTTGAAATTTAGGATTGTTCAATGCATAAAGCGGCATAAAACACTGACCTCAAAAATACTAAATGGCTAAGCAAGGCAAGCACTTCATTGAGGTGAAGTGACCAAATTAAAAATAACAATATAGATGATAGATATAATTTAAAAATCATCATAAAAGTAAAAATTACGGCAAAATAAATTATTATAAACCATCAAAATCATATAAACACATACTGGAAGTTCAAAACAGAACCAAGGCAACATAACTGAAAGTTCAAATGATGACTTTAAAAGCATTAAAGGAATAGTCTTCTAAATTTTGAAGTCAATACGAGTATTAGAAGGGCAGAAAATAAAGGGAAGAGAAGAGAAAGCAGAAACACAGCAGAAAACAGTGGGAAGAAAAGGGAGCACAGAAGCTTAGGGTAGAGTACAGGAGGAGGAAAAAATGGGCAAGAAAGGGAGAATCTAAGTAAAATGAAAACTAAAAAGCACAAATATGGAGTAGAAATCAAAGGACTGGCAACAGAGGGCAGTAAACAGAGGCAGAAAAAACAGGACAGAGAATCAAAGAAAAACTACTTGACTGCAGTGAAGCTGCACTTCAGGCCGCTTCACACTTCAAACCGTTCAGCACTTAAGCCCTACTTCATGGCCACATATATGAAGAGAAGCGCTTCAGCCTGCAGGACAGCACCCACCTGTTTTGCCGTACCAATTCCACTAGCCGATACCATTGAGTTTTATTCAAAACTAAGTTTTCAGAATAAATTACACTTAAAACAACTTGACAAAAATAGTCATCTTTTTTCTTTCTCATATGCAGCCACGCACAACTCAAAAGGCAAAAGCTAACATAAAGAACAACTATTTGACAAAGTCTGTTTGAAAGAGTTTCCGTCCAAACACACAGAAATAGTTCAGGTTTGAAACGCGTCGTAAATCAGTAATTGATAATTTCACTGAAGAACATGGTCCCATTTTGTAGGCATAATTTAAACACTTACCTTAATGACTACTTTCTGCCCTTTCTTAGCATAATATGGTTATTTTCAATGGAAGCAATGTGACCAATATTGGTGAACTCTCTGGAAGGAATACAAATTGGAGTCCCAATCTGTCAAGGAAACTATATCAGCAGACTATTCAAATTACATTTTAATATTAGCATACAAACTGATAGGCATAACTCGGTCCTCACCAAAACCATAACACAAAAATGTAAGGTGCATTTTAAACAGTGAACCTAATATTCTTTTTCTCTTCTGGTTTGGGAGCTGGAGAGTTATTTACATCATAGACATGATAACAACGAGACCATTGAGACCACTGAAAAATAATGGTATACAGAAAATGTTAACATGAAACCCGTCTGATCTGAAAAAGAAAGCCTCTGAGAAACAGAATGAAAGAATATAAATCAACAAAATAATAGTATCAAAGATAATGCATAAGGAATGGAAACAAGAAATTTTAGCTATTCATCATGTACAATAGTTGAAAAGTGCCCGGTGACGGAGGAAAAAGGATGGAAGGGAGAACCGGTGATGGAGAGAAGGCGGAGAGGAGAAGAAGAGAAATGGAGTTTCGGGAAAAAATTCAGAAGAGAAAAACAGCCGTGTATTTCCTCTCAAGCAATTTCAAACATATACACCAATCACAAAATTACAATTTTGCCCCCAGCAGTTGAAATTACAATAATAACCTCACAACACTCCCCCTCAAGATGGAGCATGAATATCCTTCATGCCCATCTTGCAAGTGATTGAGTGAAATCTTCTGCTAGAGAGACCCTTGGTAAAGATGTCAGCAAGCTGATCTTCTGACTTCACAAATAGGAGTTCTAAGATTCCTTCAGACAATTTTTCCTTAATGAAGTGTCGGTCAATCTCTATGTGTTTTGTCCTGTCATGTTGCACCGGATTGTGAGCAATATTGATGGCTGCCTTATTATCACAATAAAGATTGAGGGACGCTTCATCACCAACTCCTAGCTCTTGGACCAACCTTCTGAGCCACAGTATTTCACAGACTCCCAAGGCCATGGCTCTGTATTCAGCTTCAGCACTGGATCTAGCAACAACTGATTGTTTCTTACTTCTCCATGTAACAAGGTTTCCTCCAACAAAGGTGCAATAGCCTGATGTTGATCTCCTGTCATCAACTGACCCTGCCCAATCAGCATCTGCATAGGCCTCTATTCTGGAATGCCCATGTTTTAAGAATAGAAGTCCTTTTCCAGAGGCAGTTTTTAGATACCTCAAAATACGAAATATTGCATCTAGATGAGTGATGCGAGGGTCATGCATGAACTTGCTAACAATGCTTACAGCATAGGCTATATCTGGTCTAGTGTGGGAGAGATAGATTAATTTGCCAACCAGTTTTTGATATCTGCCAAGGTCCACTGCTTCCCCATCCCCACCTTTCAAGTGATGATTTTCTATAATAGGAGAATCAGCTGGTTTACACCCTAACATTCCTGTTTCTTGGAGCAGATCTAAGGCATATTTCCTTTGACAGATAAAAATACCCTTACTTGACTTAGCAACTTCGATCCCAAGGAAATAGCGCAAGTTTCCCAAGTCTTTAATTTCAAATTCCTTGGCCAGGCATGTCTTGAGCTGACTAATCTCTTCCACATCATTCCCAGTTAAGATAATGTCATCCACATATATAATGATAGCAGTAAGTCTCCCATCACACTCCTTAATAAATAAGGTATGATCTGCATTACTTTGATTATACCCGAGATTCACAATTGCCTTACTGAGTCTACCAAACCATGCTCGAGGTGACTGTTTTAGACCATATAAAGCCTTCTTCAACTTACACACCTTCCCTGCAGTCTTGCTACAATTAAAGCCTGGAGGAATATCCATATACACCTCCTCCTCTAGGTCTCCATGGAGGAAAGCATTTTTCACATCTAGTTGTTGCAATTCCCATCCAAAGTTAGCTGCACAAGAGAGAATCACTCGAATAGAGTTTATCTTTGCAACGGGAGCAAATGTTTCTTGATAATCTATCCCATAAGTTTGCGTGAATCCCTTGACTACTAGTCTAGCTTTATATCTCTCAATTGATCCATCGGCCCTGTATTTGACAGAGAAAACCCATTTGCAACCCACGGCTTTCTTTCCTGTTGGGAGTTGAGTAAGCTCCCAAGTATCATTTTTCCTTAGGGCTATCATCTCCTCCATCATAGCTTCTTTCCACTTTGGGTCATCAAGGGCTTCTCTCCAATCTTGAGGAGCAGTCACAGATGCTACAGAAGAGATAAATGATCTATAGGAAGGGGATAAAGAATCATATGAGACAAAGTTAGAAATAGGATGCTGAGTGCATTTCCTGATTCCTTTCCTAACAGCAATTGGAAGTTCATCATTATCAGTAAATTGAATGGATGAATGTGGAGTAAACTTACAAGTAGGTGATGAGCCAAGTTGTGGAGGAACTGGATCAGGAGTGAGTTCTTGGCTAGGTAGAGTTTGTTGTAGGACATCCACTTGCTTCTTCTTCCTTCGAGAATAAGTCAAGATTCCTGTCTCCTTTTGCTTCTCACGGCCACTCATCTCCATTTCTTGTCCCTCAGAATGTGATTTTTCTTGAGTATCACTCTCCTCCCCCTGAACTTGATAAGGTATGAGGTCAAAGGGTACAACAAGAGGCTCTTCATTACCCTCTTGAGTATTGCCTGCCTCCCCCTGAATTGGTAGTGAGTCTGAAGAGAAGTAAGCTTTATCTTCTTGGAAGGTAACATCCATGCTCACGAGTACTCTTCGTGTAGGTGGGTGATAGCACTTGTAACCCTTTTGAGTGGGAGAATATCCAATAAAAACACATTTGAGAGCTCTAGGATCCAATTTTCCAATAGTTACTCTATGATCATGAATAAAGCATACACACCCAAAAATTTTAGGTGGAACCAAGTATGAGGAGGAACCCTTAAGAACTTCTAATGGAGACTTAAAGTCAAGAGTTCTTAATGGCATTCTATTGATAAGATAAGTAGCAGATAACACAACATCAGCCCAAAACACTTTTGGAACTCTCATGGTAAACATTAGGGCTCGAGCTACTTCTAACAAGTGCCTATTTTTACGTTCAGCAACACCATTTTGGGCTGGGGTACTCACACAGCTTGTTTGATGAATAATTCCATTAGTCTCTAGATATTGTTGAAATTCAGTACTCATATACTCTAGACCATTGTCACTTCTAAGAAATTTTATTTTCACATCAAATTAGGTAGATACCATTGCATGAAATTTCTTGAAGCATGAAAAAACTTCACCTTTGGAATGCATCATATAAACCCAAGTAGTGCGACTGAAACAATCAATAAAAGTGACAAACCATCTGTAGCCAGATAAAGATGTAATGCGACAGGGACCCCAAACATCTGAATGAATTGTCACAAAAGGAGCTGAACTTTTATTATCAACAGCTGGATAAGAGTTTCTAGTATGCTTGGCCAATTCACAAATATCACAAAAAAAATCTTTTTCATCACATTTACAATGTAAATTTGGAAACAGTTTCTTCAAAACTACAAAAGAAGGGTGGCCTAGTCGTCTATGCCACCTATGACCTATGTAATTGTGATATGACTGATTCCTTTAAGCTCTTTTGAGAGGCCAAGCTACATGAAGGTTCACAGCTGTCCTCCAAAAAATATAGCCCGTTCTTCACTCTACCATAGCCAATCACTTTCTCCGTCTCCAGGTCCTGAAAAACACAATAAGAAGGAAAGAAAGTGATTTTACAGTTTAAACCTTTTGTGATAGCACTAACTGAGAGAAGGTTATTTGAAAAATTTGGAACATGCAAGACTGAGGATAATTTTAATGACTTGGTACACACTATGGAACCCTTCCCCATAATTTGTGAAAAAGCACCATTCGCTACCCGAACGGTATTTTGCCCAGAACATGATGTGTATGAAGAGAAAGAATTTAAGGTTCCCGTCATATGGTCAGATGCCCCTGAATCAATAATCCAATGATTTGTCTTAGGGCTGGTGGAAGCATTAAGTGCCAAACTTGGTTTACCTGTGTGAGCAAAGTTAGAGCTAGAGGAAGGAGTGTCCACCTTCGAAGCTTGTGAAGTATCAAGTTTGGCCATTAACCTTTTCAGTGTTTGGACTTCCTCTACCGTGAGATTTTCACTTGAGTGGCTAGGCTCTGTAGAAGATGCCTCAGACAAATGAGCTTGAGGTCTAGTTGGACCTATCTTCTTACCACCATGACCTTTAGTAGGCTTTCCATGTAACTTCCAACATTGATCTCTAGTGTGCCTCATCTTCCCACAATAGTCACACTTTAGAGTGTCCTTGTCAACTGAATTAACTGACTTTTGTGGTGGATTTGCCACTAGAGCGGATTGATCACAAGGGATAGACAGCAACATGGAGCGCCTTCTACTCTCTTCTTGCTGAATATAGGCATAGGATTGCTTTAGAGTTGGGAATGGTTCCTTCCCAAGTACTTGAGAGCTCATATGATCATATTCTACATTTAATCCAGCTAGGAAATCAAAAACCCGTTCTTTGTCTTTCAACTGTTGGAATTTTGTTGCATCTACAATGCATTCAGCTTGAAAGTCTTGGTAATAATCAAGTTCCTGCCAAAGATTGTTCAATTCATTGTAGTATTGTGACACAGATTTTTCCCCTTGTTTAGTCTCATGAACTTTCTTCCTCAGCTCATACACAAGGGCATCATGGCCCACCTTAGAGTAAGTTTCAGAAACAGCATTCCACACCTTGGCAGCTGAATCAAGAAAAATATAGGATTTACCTATCTCATACTCCATTGAATTTAAAAGCCAAGACATAACTAGGCTATTGTCTGATTCCCATTGGTCAAAGGTTGGATCAGTTTCTGCCGGTCTCTTCCTTTTACCATTTACATAACCAAATAAGCCCCTGGCCTTCAAGGCAAGCATGCATGATCTTGACCAAACCAGAAAATTAGAGACATCTAATTTTTTTGGACACATTTGTAGAGTGGGGTTATCACCCAGGGTCCCTACCCTGCTGACCTGAGTCTGATTCCCTCCACTTCCAGTATCACTAATTGTGTCAGACATTGGATACAATACAACCCTCAGACAAGTGATCAAACCAAGCCCTTAGCTAACCTTCACCAGCCCAATACTAACCCACTACGTTTGTCCTTCACCTACAGATTTTCAGACAAGAATAATACCCAAACGCCAGCCACACAGCAGCCTAACGAGCATTCCCCAAGGAACCACACTGCCTAACCCACACCCTCCTCATCAGTCCCATTTCCAGTCGCAGTTCACGTGCCTAAGGAGCAGCTTACCGGTTCAAGTAAGGCCACAACCTCACCGACGCCTAACACCAAACTCCTACCGAGAGAAAGCTTCAGTTAGGGCACAAACCTGGTCTTTGGGTGCACAAATCAGTGAGAGGACATTAGGGAAGTGGGTTCCGGCGGTTTCTGCTCTCCTTGGGAAGCTCTTTCACCGCTGCATCGCCGGCATTGTTACTCGGCTTCGTTAGACAGTGCCGACGCTGCTGAAGCCGACAACGCTGGTAGCTAGGACGGAGCAACCAGCTCTGATACCAAGTTGAAGAGTGCCCGGTGACGGAGGAAAAAGGATGGAAGGGAGAACCGGTGATGGAGAGAAGGCGGAGAGAAGAAGAAGAGAAATGGAGTTTCGGGAAAAAATTCAGAAGAGAAAAACAGCCGTGTATTTCCTCTCAAGCAATTTCAAACATATACACCAATCACAAAATTACAATTTTGCCCCCAGCACTTGAAATTACAATAATAACCTCACAACAACAATTAAGCATAATATTCAAAATGTCTATATTTTAGTTTTTAAACAGTTAAATTAAATCGCTAAGTTTCTTTTTCCTCTAAAGGTCAATATGATACAATGAAAATCCTAGAATTTCAATGAATAAACTTACAGAGTCTTATATCTATTTATTTGCCAAGTGCATCAGCTCAAGTATGTGACAAGAAGCCCAAAGTAGAAAAATAGTTGAAGATGGCCCAAAGAAAATACTCCACATTGCAATCAATTAATTGGTTTATCACTAACTTTGGAAACACTGAGTTAAAACATAAGCTCTGGATGAAGTCATCACATTTTGATCACAGAAAAAGCTTAAAGTAAAGCCGGGGGCAAAAAACTATAACTACTAATTCAATGTCGCATGTAGTGCTAAAACAGAGATACAACTGTTGGATAGATAATAGCTTGTTATATTGAGAAAACAGCAATTCCTCGTTGACATTATAGCATTAAAAATAAAAATAATATAATTCAGAATAAAAGCCCCAAATAAATATTTATACCTTAGCAATTCCTTCAAGTACATCAACCCCCAAAACTATCGGCTCCTTCTTGTTGAATATGCAATTTGGTAGGATTTTCAGCACACATGGGAACACTGCCTCATCAGCAGCTTCTCTCTTTTTCTCCTCCTTAATGTTGTCAATATAGGCCTTAAATTGGTCAAATAGGTGGTAAATGATATCAGCAATAAAGATCTTCACACTCAGTTCATCTGCAAGCTCCCGAACCTCAGGAGAGACTTTGACATCAAATGCCAAGATGGTAGCATACTCTTGTTTCTTTTCAAGCATTACACTAGCCTTCATTACATCCTTTTTGTGGACAGGGCCTATGCTAATACCACTAACAGGAATATTCACTTCCGTTGTTTTCAAAAACTCTAGCAATGCTTCCAATGAGCCAAGGGTAGATGCTTGTACACATACCCCCTCACCACTCCTGTCAATCCTGCTCATAACTGACCGCATATCTTCCATAGCTGCTTCTTTAACATCTGCTAAATCATCATCAGGCCTCACCACATATAAACCAGTGCCAACTATAGCATGTTCAAGCCCCTGAAATATAACAGGAAGAAAATAAATTAACTAAAACTCTCCAGTATTCATATTCATAATCAGGATATAAGTATATCCTACACAGTCCTGCTATTTGTACAAACAAAATTTTTCTAAACCCTCACTTAAAAGAATCTAGACTATTAAATTACTAGTCCTGCATCCAACAGCCCACAAGCCATTAATGATAGTTTAGCGGGAGCCATTTTCTATCCTATATAGGTTACAAACTGGTATGGAACGAAGTTAGATCAATATCTACAATAAGTACCTGGGCAGTGATCTTTATACCCATCGCAGCCTTGGTTTCTTTCTGATGAAGATATGTTCCCTGAAATAGGACCACCACAAAACAATTACACAACATACTACAAAATAATACTACCTCTTCAAACTCAATGCACAACTGCAGCCCCCTCCCTCTGACTGGATGAAATGCATTGATAAGAATACAGTACAACAAATATAATTTTAACATTTAGATACATAAGTGCCTAGTTCCATCAGCTGTTCAATCCTCAACACTGGCTCCCATCCCCCTGCAGTGATGCAATATGATCAAATATCCCAGATTGCAAGGCCTCTTTCAACTGTTGGGGCATATTAACATGACAACAACAATTCCATAACACCTTAAGCCTATGAATAGTAGTCACAAATTTATCTAAAGAACATGTGCACCAGTTACAGATTTTGAAGAACTAGAATCCTAAAAGGCCATGTAAGTATGCAATTAGTAATAAAAAAGAGAAGCATATTTATGCATTCACTACCAACAAAATTAATGCCAAAGTTTTGGTACATTTATAAGAAGTGAAATGTGCTTTCAGAGCCTATGTCATGCCTGCTTGCACTTGACAGAGGCTACATCCTCTATAGTGATGCATCCCATCAAATAACCCAGTGCAAGGCCACTTTCAGCAGTTGGTGCATATTAACATGACACCAACAATTTCTTAACACCTTGGGGCTCCGAATAGAAGTCACAAATTTATCTACAGAATGTATGCTCCAGTTACAGATTTTGAAGAACTTGAATCCCAAAAGGCCATGTAAATATAAAATCAGTAATAAAAAGGAGCAGAATATTAAGCATTCACTACCAACAAAATTGATGCCAAAAACATTTATAAGTAAAATGTGCATTCAGAGCCTATGTCATGACTGCTCATACTTGACAGAGGCTACAGCCATGAGCTTGGCAACCAGGGTGGTGCCATTGGTTTAGTAATTCATTGACAGTAGAGGTTTTCCCTTTTTCTCAATGAGATCATTACAGTAAATTTCAATGAGATCATTGAAGCTAGACTTACAGCCCAGATCATTGACAGGGGATGTAATCAGCCCATGGGATTAATCTGGGCTCAGCAACAATAAATATAAGATTTACCTGTCAAATTCCTTCATTATTTGACATAAAAAAACAAAAAAAAAGACATATAACACAAATAGGAGATAATGGATTCTCCAGTTTTTCAGTTCATTTATGTTGAGCTATTATGGTTAAAATGTGTAATCCTTTCCTCACCTTCCAGATTAAGATACATAATCTTGACAAAGTACTAATGAATAGATACTTCCCCTTAATTGACAAAGGACTTCACCATGATCTGGTATCTGTTATATGAAGAAAACCCTAATAATAAGCCAAATAACAGCTCACAACCATCAAGCATAATTTAAAATAAAAACTAGAAGGTTGCGCACTAAACAGCAAATATAACACCCAGAAACCAAACCCATAATTACAGCCAATGGCAGGTCCCAAAACTGTCCAGTGTTGGAAAATTAAAAAGGCAACTTCTTTTAGATATCAACAATTTTCTCCTCGCAGGAACTGATTCAAATGCCAATATGTCTTTCACCTTTAAAATCATACTTGGAAGTTCTTTTTCTCTCTTGGGACAGAAAGGGAGCTTGCAGGAGGAAGTTAGAACAAAATTAATGAAAAAAAAAGGATCTCCAAAGTAAACCCCCCCCCCCCCCCCCCCCCCAAAAGGTAAGTTCAAGAGATTCCAGTACACACCTTAAAAAAAAAAAACTCTCAATTACATCTAGTCCATATAATCATTTAACAAAGTACTATTCTTTGTATCAACAAATACGTTTGGAACTATAAATATAAATGGCCAAAGAGGTAACCAAACCTTAACACGGAGTTCCTTCATTGGATGTGGTGTTAACAAAGCTCGAATTGTGGTTACAATTGGACCCTATAATAGGAATTTCATTAGTCAGAAGCTGATAGCTAGTAATAGATGATGTAGATACAGTTTTGAGATGCCTGCCTGCATTCCACAGACAACTATCTGATCTCCTTCATGAAGAACACCATTAACTAAGATAACATCGATAGTAGTTCCATGGCCTTCAACAACCTTGACCTCGAAAACAGTACACTGGAGTACACAATCTACCAGCAATCAGGTCCCTGCAGGTAAATCATCATAAAGCATTCAGCCAGCTTAATATTATGTGACAATTAAGCTTACCTGCACTTCATCACTATAAGTAAGTTTCTGAACCATCGTTTTCTGAGTCCATTGAACCAACAATAACAACAAATCTGGGATTCCTTCACCACTGTAATATTGAAGACTCAACCGTCAATACAAGAGCCACATGAAAAGAAGTGGGTTATAAAACCAGTTTAGACATCAAGAAATTTTTCCCCCCATCTTATGTAGTTAAGTATGTGAACCCAAGCAGCAAGTGCATTTCCAAAGCATGGCCTCACCATCTAGGTTGTTCTAAATGACAAAGAGGGTACCATCAAACCAAAGAATAAATGGATCTAATAACCACTTCCACAGCATAAAAGAAATTGTAAAGATTCAATTAGTGGTGGCGTGAATTTTTGCAGTGTTCTAGATACCACAGTTACCTTATAGCACTTGTAGGTACAATACTGAAGGTCTCTCCCATTTCTCTGTTTTTATAATACAACTCAGTATTTAACCCCTGTTCCTTGAATTGGGTGATAATCTGGCGACATAAATAGGAGAAAGATAAGGCAAACAATATCAAACAAATTCTCTTACACAACAAAGAGTTTATCTATTACAACCTGAGTAAGCCTCATATTGAACTCATTTTGCACATCCTTAGACTGCTCCTTCAATGCCTTAACAATTGGAGAATTGCAACATGTTTTCCACCCATAAAGTCTGTCTACCTGCAATGTTGGAATTACAAGAAAAATATTGAAGACTTGAGCATCGTCTAAAGGAAAATAAAGGAGGCTATACCCAATAAGAAGAGCATGGCTAAAATACTCACCTTATTTAATGCAATAATAAATTCTGTGTTCCTCATTTTTAAAAGATTCAGTGATTCTATAGTTTGTTGCTCTAACCCATGCATTATGTCAACAACCAAAATTGCAATATCACATAGACCTGAACCTCGTGACCTTAAGTTAGTAAATGATTCGTGCCCAGGGGTATCAATAACCAGTAGACCTGGAACTTTCAGCTTCGCATCAGCTTTCAGTTCCTTTGTTCTTTCACGTATGTTCTCTGCCGGAAAGTATGTTGCACCAATCTGCTGCGTGATACCACCAGCCTCACCTTCCTGAGCATTAGTACCCCGAATACAATCCAGTAGCTTGGTTTTCCCAGTGTCCACATGGCCCATGATGCAGCAAATTGGGGAACGGAGGTTCTCTTCACTTGGCTTGGGAGACACATTCAGACTCAATTCTGTTCTTGAGTTTGGATCATGGCTTTTGTTTTTGTCTACAACCTCAGCCTGCTTTTCATTTTCAAATTGCTCAGTTGCAGTCTGAGAAACAGACTTCTTAGCAGGCAATGTTGACTCAACAACAGCCGTTGGTACTGCAAAGTGGAAAACAAACTTTCAAATTAGCAAGGAAGTAATCAAAAATTAGTAGATAAGATTTCACCAGGCAACAAAAATATATGCCTACACCATTCCATCTACATAGAAATGAACACACACTCTCTCTCTCCCTCCCTCCCTCCCTCCCTCAGCTCTCTCTCTCTTCTTTGACGCATAAATCATGAGGAAAATTATCTTCAATAAGGAAAATGACATCTTTCTAGTGGCCCAAATATTTTGCAATTGTCCCAAAAAAATATCATTACAGACAATATAACAACTTGGTTGGCCTGCATATAGGTCTTACCAATATTCAATGGATGACAACTTAACCAAAGTGGACTAATATGCAACAATTAGCGGTAGTTGAGCTGAGCCAATCTGAACACTAGCTGAGCAATAGCTTCAAACCATTTCCATGCTCAGCACATTAGGCTCATTAACAAAAATCCATTTTTCAATTTGAGATTTTGAATTTTCAAGCATGAATGGCAAATAAACAAGCTAATTTCAAGTTTAAATGAGCCTCAACTTCATGTTTAAATGAGCTCAAATGTCTTTTCAAATTTAAATATACAAACTATTTCCTATAATGTAAAACAAAAAATCATAAACCTGAATTTTATATTATATTCTATTCTTAACCAAGCCACTAGTAAGCCAGGCCAAGCAGTGAGCTTCTCAGGCTCAGCTTGTTAAAGAAACTCCACATCAAGCTCAAGCTCAAGTTCAATTCATCTACTATGAGATGAGAAAAGGTCAGCCTAGGGCGAGACAAGCACAGATGATTCATTAAAGCCCAGCTGGACTGCAGCCCTGACCACAAGAAGTGAACAAGGAACAATATAACAAACATAAGATCTTCCACTTTTGACAGAAAACATATCCTCCTAAGCCAACAGTTTACAGAAGGCAATTTATTCATGACGTATGAAGTAAATATTGACCACTTGTACAGACCATCCTTTGAAGTGTACTATGGACCCAAATGGATAGCATATTTCTTTTGGAGAAGTGCTATCTTTTGCAATGAAAAAGTACTTTAGAGAAGCCCATAATTCTGGCTTTTTAGAAAAGTATTAAAAAAGCTATGCCCATCTTTTAATATACATTTTTAAAAAAGGATTTTTAAAATTTTGTAATAAAAACTGTATACCAAAAAATCTTTTGGACTTCGTTGGTTCAGTTCCATCCCTTGTTTAGTGAGGTTTTTTCCACCTAAAAACCTAATCCAAGCAGCCCTTGTTACTAACAAGATAACTTTAAAACAAGATTCATACTAGATTAGATAAGTGAAACAAGTAGCCTGATTTCAGAGACTTAACAAATAATAAGACATTGATCGCCCTCATGATTAAAAAACTGCATAGAATAGAAAGTTTCAGGGAAATTTACATTCACAGTGTACAACCAATCACTAGTTATCCTTGAACCTTGACATCTGGAGTTTGTTTGCAAATACACAATTTTTTCTCTTTTTTTTTTTTAAACTTAAAAGAATGGTGTTTAGTCCTGAGAAGAGATGTAGAGGAAGACCAAAAAAAATACTTGGAGAGGTGATTAAAAAAGATCTTTGGTTAAATGGTATATCCGAAAATTTAGTTTTGGATAGAAATTTATGGCGTTGTTTGATCCATGTAACCGACCCCACCTAGTGGAAAAAGACTTGGTTTGTTGTTGTTGTTGTTGTTTTAAAAGAAGATAAATTCAAACACACTCTTAGCCTTTAGGTAACAAATTTCACATTGGAACAGGTTGGATGTCAACAGAAGTACAAAAAGAATAACCAAAATAATTGTTCATACAAACTATACAACAGAAGTGCATCAGATTAGACCAGCCATAAACTGTGGTCACCCTTATGCAGGAATTATGGAAAAGACAAGCCAGAGATTATGCTATAATTTAAAAAAGAAAAAGGTCTATAAAAATAGAAGTGTAAATTGCATAAAAACTGGGAAACTGTTAGAGAAATAAAATCATTCTTAGGTCTACACCTAACAGCTTAGTTTTACATCTCTAACAGAAACCTCCAATCATGATGACTTAAAGCATGAAAAGTGCTCCAAACAACATAAATATACATTTTCCACATTTAAATAAAGAAAAATATTTCTTTGGGGCAGGAGAGCTACTGCTTGCTCCATTCCTCTATGTCTAAAGGTTTCATATCACTGATACAGAATTGCATGATTCTGTGATACTGGAAGCTGATGTTTCAGGCAGGTCATGACAGATCTAACCTGGATTTGTGTGACCCAAATGACAAAATGTGATTTGTTGTGGGATGGTTTTTACCAAATAACACTAAATAATACGAAATGTCATATAGAATTAAAATGAAGTCAGTTTGACTCCTGTGCTGTCTCAAACAAAAAATTGGAGGCTTTGTCCTCTCTGTAATTGTAATAGCATCATCTCTTTCTCCCCAGAAACTATATTCCTCTGTTTTCTTAATTAGTATCTTTTTTGCATCAATTTTAGGACTTATAGATTGATGGTTATGGCTACTGACCTATAATTTGGTCATGACGTTTAAAATATTAATTTGACTACTTTTTTCATCTAATCAGCATGTTATAGGGATAAACATCCTTTACATCATATTTATAATTTTTCAATTGACGTGTTCCTCATCTTACAATATGTTATGAGTTATGATTCACAGTTCAGAAATTGGGCTTCTGATTGTCAATATGTATCTTGATTTGACAACTATGAACCCAATTTTAAAAGCTGATATCTGTTCCAAATCCTAATGCTAATTTCTGTGTCCATTTAGATGCTAATACGGGAGGTTCCTTACAGGCTAATGCCAGTCAGACTGCCACAAAAGAGATCAGATTTTAAGAACTCTGAAGCAATTCCAAAAATATTGTTATGTTAGAAAACATGATGGAACCAAGCTTGCTATTTTCTATCATTACAAAGATTTCAAATATGTTTAGATTTATAACTTGCAAAACAATCAATGAACTGCAAATCTTACCACCATTGCCAGTAGGTACAGGCTTTTGACATTCAGATTAACATCATCCCAGCTCTTTTTATCCCATTCATCCTCAACATGATCTTCTTCCACTCCATCCTCTTCAACAGCTTCAGAATGTTCAACTTTGTCCTCCACTTGCATGGACTCTACTTCTTCAACCTTCTCTGGTTCCACCAAATCCATATCAGTTTTGTTCTCCTGAGCTTCTTTTGCTTCTACGCTATCAGCTGTCTTAACAGTGGCAGCACCATTCTGATGATGATGGTTTGGTTTTGACTTCTTTGTCTGGTATATGGGTCTTTGGGCTGGTGGACCAGTGTCCCCTGCAGGGAGACCCACACCCCCAGTACTGGCAAGAAACTGTTTCCTCATTGCTTCCAAACAACGGGCTTCTCCTTTCTGTTTACCAGTTAACAGCTTACCTTCCTGCTTCTTCTTTTGGAGCTTCTCTTTCTCTTTTTCTTTTTTCCTACGTCTAGCCTCTTCTGCTTGTCTCTCAAGTTCCTCTTGCCTACAACGCTCCTCTTCTTCCCTCCTTAGTCTCTCCTCTTCTTCCCTTTTCTTCCTCTCTTCAGCCTCTTTTCTTCGAGCTAGTTGCTCTTGCATCTCCCTGACATGCTTTGACACTTTCTTGTCAGCTGCTTTAGTCTTTGAGTCATTCCTCTTCAATTCCATTGTCTCAGTTTTAACTTCTTTGTTTTCATTATCCGGTACAATCACAGCTGCTGCTGCTGCCTTCTTCTCCTTCTCCTTTTCCTTCCTCTTCTTCTTCTTCTTTGCAGTAGCTGACTCCACAGTCTCTTCTTTCCCTTCTTTTTCACCCAATTCATCAGCAGGAGCAACTACTTCAGGACGTGCCTGAGCTTTATCATCCTGTGGCAGTTGATCAGCAGGTTTTGCCATAGGAGGCCCCTCACCAAGCTCAGCAAGAATCTTGTCCAAATCTTCCTCTTCTTGAGCAGTTCTTCCACTTTTTTTATTTTTCTTCTTCCTACTTTTGAGAGTTTCAGTCACCTCTTCATTCTTCTTAACATCACTCTTATCAGTATCAGCAGTACTAATTACTACAGCAGGTTGCTCGGGTTCAGCAGCAACTACGCTTTCACTATCTAAACCAATGCTGTCACTGACGTTTGCCTTAGCACTACTACTTTTCTTTTTAGAAGACTTCTTTTTACCTGAAAATGAAACCAAAGAAACATCTTCAATCTCAATCTTGTCGTCACTACCTCCAGCAGACTCAGGTATAGAAACAGAATCATCATTTTCCTCATCACTAAAAGCTGCACTAAAAGAATTAACAGCCTTTTTTGAAGACTTGGATGACTTCTTTTTCTTACCTGAGAAAATCATTGGAGCAACATCTTCATCCTCATCTTCCTTTTCATTCTTGGTCTCCTCTTCATCATCAATCTCACCAAAACTAGTTGCTGCGAATGCAGCACCAACCTTCTTGCTACCCTTTGATGGCTTTTTCTTCCCAGTAAAGGCAATAACCGGTTCATCAATTTCATCATTTTCATCTTTACTGCCTTCCACAGAATTATCAATCACTTCACCTTCATCATCATCAATAGCATCAAAAACTGAGGCGGTAAACAAACTACCGCCATCCTTCTTTGAACCCTTTGTTGGCTTCTTCTTACCCGTAAAACTAACTACTGGTTCCCCTTCCTCCTCGCCATCTTACTTCCCAGTTAACCCAGATTTCTCATCATCATCATCATCCTCCCCATCACCAAGCAAACCAAAGCTCGATGCAGTAAACACACTGTTCCCCCCACCCTTCTTTAATTTTCCCTTCTTCTTTCCAGTAAACAAAACTTCCGGTACATTATCATCATCTTCCATCCCCTTCTCCACATCATCGTCCTTAGCTTGAGCAGCTTTTGAGTTACCCTTCTTACCGTTCTTCTTCCCCTTCACAGCAGCTCTCTCTTCCTGAGCTGAAGGCTCCTCCGACATCGCTGTTCCAATAGAATACTCGTCATCATCGATCACAAGCGCCTTCTTCTTCGATTTCCCACCACCCTGCGATGAAGCAGGGGTGTTCTCGTCATCGCGGGCTGTTGGCTTCTTTCTACCCATTTGAGATTTTAGATTTCTTTTCGACGAATCAAGGTAAGTGCATTCAAACCAAGCCCTCTCAAATCATAAACTGCGAATCAAATTAAAAAAAAAAAAAATAGAATTTTATGGCGAATCATGACGAACAAGATCGATTTACACAAATTTAAACAATGATATTCGTATCAGATATAAAATAAATGAATATGAGTACAACCCAGAAAAACCAAATAAAGATTCTAACTTCAAACAGACAGATAATGCTCGCACAGAACGGGACAACAATAAAGAAAGTAAGCTTACACGAACAGGATGCAAAGAAACACCGAACTACCTGCGCAGGAGAAGAAATTATAGGATGCCAACGCCAAAGGATGGGAGAATGAGCAAAAGAGAAGCTTTAGCAACAGACGAGAAGGATTGTTGGAAACGCAGAGAGCTGAATGTGAGAGACACAGAAGCCAGTAACAGACTAACAGGGGGGAGTAAATTACTGAATGCATACTACCAAAAAAATTTAGTGAATGCAAAATAATTGTTCTAGGGTTGGATTTTAAAGCAAAGGCCATATCACCGCCATTGATGACTTTGGAAGCTTTTAGGCATGGTCCGCCTTGCCGTTAAATTTTTTGCTTTTTTATTTTACTTTCAAATTTTTGGTCCTTGTTTGCTCCAGCCCCTCTTCAACGATACAGAAATATCAAAATATTTCAGTCTCTCCTAACTTAAATTTCACAAACCAGTCATGCTAATTATATATTTTATAAATTCCTCAAAATATATATACAAGTGCCAGACCTTTATATGAGATTGTTTTAATAAAATAATAGAAATTCATCAGGATGAGAATGAAATATTGATGGTAAAGCACCATGATTTGTCTAAATTAGAATTGTCGAACCTTGGAAACTCACTCATAATTCAAGCTTTTACAAAGCTTATAAGATTTGAAGATCCAAACTTATTTTCTTTACGTAAACAAGGCGTTTTGCTAGAGAGATAGAACAGTTCAAACATTAGCAGGACTACTCTATTTTATTGGCTATTGACTATAGAGGCATTGGCAGACAAAGGGCAGGGGTTTAGCTTGCTTGAGGAAATCTAAAATTAGGGTAACAGTTTTATCTATGAGTGCACATCATTTTGATTTTGAGAATATATGTGCGCAATTTGATGGTCCTTGGAGATTAACAGGGATTCTTGTGGGTACCCAGAGGATTCTTAGAAGGCTAATAATACCTTGAAATTGATTCATGATCTTAACCAATTTGGTTGCTTATGATAGGGGACTTTAATTGTATTTTGTGCAGTGATGAAAAAATTGAGGGGCTACTCAATTCTTTCTCAACATGTATATGATTTAAGGAGTGCACTCCAAACAGGCGGACTACAAGATATTGGTTTCATTGGGTAAATGTACACTTGGGTCAAATGGTAGAGGGAGTTCAGAGAATTTACTGGAAAGATTAGACCGTGCTATGGAGAGTCAATGTTGGCGCAATATATTCAAACATAATCAAATAACCCACTTGTCAAAATATAGATTTGATCACAACCCTCTTTTGATTCATTTTGGCAGGGGATCTTGTAAACGATATAAACGTAGGAGGACTTTTAGATTTAAAGAAATGTGGCTTAAAAATCAGGGTAGGATTGGGGTGGTAGAGAATGCAGGGGTGCTTGGTGATGAGGATGTAGTGCATAAAATAAAGAATTGATGAGGAGAATTAGAAACGTGGAGTGTCCTATGTTGGAGATATTCTAAAAAAGATTAATGCTTGTAGGAAGAAGTTGGAGAAGTTTCAAACCCATACCCAATCTGTAGAAATTATTGAACAAAGGCAAGTGGTAGAAGATGAACTGTTGGAGGAAATTTGGTGGTGTCAAAGATCAAGGGACAATTGGCTCACACATTGGGACACAAATACTAGATTTTTACATGGCAAAGCTTCCCAAAGAAAGCAATGCAATTGGATTAAGTAAATTGAAGATGAAAATGATGTCTCTTATGATCAAGAGGAAGATATTGCAAAGGTAATGACTGCCCATTTCCAGCCCCTTTTCACATCAAGTAATCTAATTAGCCAAGATCATATCATGGAGGTGGTAAAGGGGCATGTGACTCATGGGCCTAAGGAGAGAGTTTTGTGTGAGTTTTCCAGCGAAGGGGTTTACTATGTACTAAAATAAATGCACCCAACAAAATTACTAGGACTCGATGGCTTTCTAACTCTCTTTTATTAGAAATTCTAGAGTATTGTTGGTGATGATATTGCGTACAAGGTGCTATATGTGCTAAATGATGGAGCTAATCCATGTGATGTCAATCATACATTTATTTGTTTAATTCCTTAGGTGAAACATCAAAAGCATAATAAGGATTTTAGGTCCATTAGTCTTTGTAATGTAATCTTTAAATTAATTACAAAGACTATAGCAAATAACTAAAGCTAATTCTCCTTAAGATAGTAAGTGAACATCAAAGTGCATTCTTATTAGTATGGTTGCATAGGAAATCTTTTATTTAATGAAGAAAAAAAAATGGTGACAAGGGCTACCTTGCTATGAAACTTGATATGGTAAAAGCATGTGACAAAATAGAATGAAGTTTTTTTGAAAATGTGTTATCTAGCCTGGGTTTTCCATAGAGTTGGGTTGACTAAATCATGATATGTATCTCTACAGTCTATTTTTCTTTGCTAATAAGTGGGGTTCAATTAGATTCTGTTAATCCTTGGTGGGGCGTTAAATAAGAAGATTGTTCTTTCCATATTTATTTATTTTATATGCTGAGGTCTTTTTAGAACTCATTCAACAAGAATATGAAAAGTTATTGCTTCAAGAAATTAAAGTAGCTAGGACAACTCCCTCTATTACTCATTTAGTTTTGTTGACGACAACATCTTCTCAAGGGCAACTAAAAGTGAAGTAAGGAGTATTCAGGGTGTTCTAGTATCCTAGCTGAAATGTTCCAACAAACCACGGAAATTTAATCCAGTAATGGTTGAGTATTAAGGCAGTAGAATCTCATTCCAAATATCTACGTCTCCATGCCTTTGTAGGTCGATCAAATAAACAAATATTTGAATATATCCAAAGTAGAGTTTAGAAGAAATGGAAGGGTTGGAAGGAGAAAATCTTGTCTTGAGCAAGGAAATATGTACTTATAAAAGCAATTGCACAATTTATTTCCATGTATGTTATGGGATGCTTAAAGTTGCGTCAAGAGCTGTGTCACCAAATTGAGATGCTCATTAGTATTTTCTGGTGGGGAGTGAAGGGCAAAGAGAAAAAAATTCAGTAGGGTAGCTGATCCAAGATGTGCAAAGCAAAAACAGATAGTGGTTTGGGTTTTAGAAGCTTTTAGTCTTTTAACTCAACTTTGTTGGCCAAACAAGGTGGCGCCTTCTTAAATTTCCAAATTCTCTTATGGCTAGAGTTTATTTAAAGTCCGCTATTTTTCCATAAAGGATTACTTGCACGCAGGGGAGGGGTATCAACCTAGTTGTTTTTTTTTGGATAGTACATTTGTTCGGTATCTAATATCTTTGGTAACTCACTAATTTGAACCGAGTTGAGAAGAACCATAAAAGTGATAAAACTTTCCTACATAAGGTTACTGTATTTTTAAATCTTGAACTCAAGCAACTTAATTAAGCGAGAAGAATCTCTTACCATTTCACCTCAACCTTAGATAGTTACATATCAACCTAGTTAAATTTATTTATGTATATGCAAGTAATTCCCACACATTTTCTCGGGATTTTATAGTTTATTATTTCTTATTTTGGAGCTTTGCCCCCATTGTTTAAAAAAGAAAACAAAAAACTAAATAGTGCATACCCTAATTACATTTCAAACAAACCAGTTTAATTAAGGGAAACAAAAGTCTCTTATCAATCCATAAAATTTAATGTAGGTTGTTATATTAATTGAATCTTATAATTTAATATAAAAAATTTAAAAAAACTAAGAATTTAAATTTTTTTAAATAAAGCTTTTATAAATTTTAATTTATGAGAATACAAAAATTATTTAATTAATGCATTAAAACAATTATTTCCTATATAATTATGTTTTTGGCAATGCAAGCACACATACAGACCAATCGCAATGGAATAAGAGATTCACCAAAGAAATTCCTTATTAGGAGGGGGCATAACCCGATATAACGTGATGAATTGATTCGACTCAATTGAAATCGTGGAGTTTAATAAGTAATGAGCTGTGCGGGTCGGGTTCACGAGTATTTTTGGGTTCAATTTTATTGAAGAAACAGTTAGAATTGCTCAGTTCAGGTTTGGGTTTTGCAATGTGAGCAAACCCAAACTCGATGGGCCATGAGATGAAAGGCCATCACTCAGCACCAAGCCAAACTCTTTGTACTCGTCTTCTCTACTGTCGGTATTTTATCAGCTTATTGGAATCGATCCCAAAATCTCAAAACCCTTCATCTTCTCTACTATCACCTTCATCATTTCACTCAATCATCAACTTTGGTCTCTGAGTTCCCAATTTTCATCTCCACCGCCAACTTTAATCTAGTAAATTTGCTATCACCTTTGGGATCTGGGAGCATCTAGGTCTAGGGATGCTTGGTTGGTCGACGAGAATGCGTTGTAGTAGAGTGCGGTGGCATGGTGGGCTAACCACCGATCTCGCCCAAACCTACCCGACTCTGATCTCAACCTGCATTATTCGATTACAATGGCATCTTCAATTGGTTGGGTTCATTCAATTGGCTTCTATGGTGGGAAAAATCGACTAAATTCAACCAGTACCTACCCCTTAACATTTAAACATGCCACCATACCGAATCACACATCATGCTTTTGTCCAACACAATTATGGATGGCGGTCATTGGAACAACCTTCAAAGGAATACCAAATTAAGAATTATGGCTTACCCTTAAGAAGCCAATTATATGTAGAGAGAGCCCCTCCTTGCCAGTTGCCACCAAAAAGCTTGCTCATATCATATGTGTGCCATGATTTATTGGTTTACTTGCTCAACAGAAATCATTAAGAAAGCCAATGAAGGAACTAATCTAATCATAAGCAATAAGATCACTTTTTAAGAGGTTATACAACATCAATATTTAAGGAGTTATACAATCTCACCAATGGTGACATTTGCATTTAAAATGATTACATATTTGATCAGTCCATGTCATGCAGTCCTCAGTGGTGGGGATACCAATATCACCCCATCTCCCCTAACAAACAAGAAAGGAACTGTCCGCCTCGTAGTCTGAAATTCGAAGAATAACAAATTACACAAGGAAAAGTACCTTTGTAATAAATGTAGCACGCATTGAAGCTTGATGCACATTGGAAATTGTAAATATGCATCCCGCATTCCCCATATATGAACAAAATTTCAAAGGTATCATTCCAAGGCTCCTTTGCTTTGTCTGGGGTAAATAACACTGATTTGTTGAGACAAAATTACCGTCTTACCAAACATGAAGTCAGACAAGAAGCAGGTCAGCTCTAAAACACATTTATTCATATCAAATTCTGTATTAGAAGGCCGATAACCTTCCCAATTTAAAAAAGGGCCCTCAAGTGTGTAGGTATATGGCTATGACAATGCAAGTGCACGTTGCACAGAAAAGCACTTCAATTGAGCTTAATTGCTACTAAGTTGTGGTCCACCAGCAGACTTCATTCAAACAAAATGTCTACTTACTGTAAATACCACAAATCTCTCCATTTCAAAGATAAATTGTACACCCTCCACCCCCTAAAAAAAATTAGGTGGAAACATAAGAGCCTCTAATGTTTTTATACTCAAGGAAATCCTGATGTTTTACTCCCACAGAAACACCACTTCTCTAAACAGAGCAAGGCAATTATTGATGCTGCCCATGGCATTGCTCAATACTTAAACTATACGCTTCAAACAAACATTACAGCTATAAAATCTACTATGAATTAGAATTAAAAGTATCAAGCAATTGCTTGAAACAATATATATATATATATGGAAGTTCTTTTTTTTTTTCCCCCACTTGGGGGGGGGGGGGGGGGGGGGGGGAGTGTTTGCAAGGGGAGGAAGAGACACGTTATATCTTACCCTCACAATCTCTTCGTAAGTCTCATCATCAATTTCCACAGTAGTGACAATTTCCTCAACATCACCAAGAATCATATTCAGATGCTGATCATATGCCTGTATATTCATGTTGAAACCCCAGAAGAGGAAACAAAGTATCAAGCAAATGAAATAAAATCAACCCAATGCCTATAAACAAAATAATCACTTTGAAAAAGTACAGGCCAATAACCTCAAACATTCATACAAAAATTTAAGAGAACACTCTCCTTACAAAGCATCATTCAGAGGAAACCTGGATCTATATCGATATATATTCTCTATAATATCATTGTAATCAGAAGATTCATTTTAAAAGAGTAATATTTAGACAAGAGATTTCTATTAACCGGACAGCCACATTAACCCTAGTGATGAAAGGAACATTATTGGCTATATAGCAAGTGCATCAATGTGTAGAAAGAACTGAAAGTGTTTCCCAAAATCTAGTCTAAACCCCTATAAAAAACAATGTCATTATGTCAGAGGAAGGATATGTTAATTGAAATGCAGATAGACCAAATTTAACTCTGCCTAGGACTTCTCTCTGATAATAACTCTACGTAGGATGTACACATTAAGGATGCTTAAATTACAAAGTTTGGACATTCAATGTTTCATCCAGGTTCAGCACTTCCTAATAATGTGTGCAGTTTACACAGAAGATGAGAGAGGGGATAAAAAATGGCAACTTTAATCAAAACATCATTTGTTTAGTTGGTCAAACGGTGGAGACTTGCAAATTTCTCAAATTATATACATTTAAGAAAACTCCATTGGATAGGACATAGCAGCCGGCATAGGTTGCAACACAGATATCAGCATCTAAGAGATGTTTAACTTGTATCACAAGGATCTAGTAGTCACTCAATAGTTCACCACTTATAAATGGTGAACATCTAAAATACATCCATCCTTCCTTTCCAAGTTTCATGCCATAAATTTTATCCTGCCACCTATTTACTGTGAAACACTAAAATATGCAACTTCCATGGTCAAGAGATGTATTATAGCACAACTGGCAAGCTAACAAGGAAGGCCAATGGTTATTGACTTTGAGTTGAAAACCAGTAGATGACCATATAAGCTCACAATAATTCTACGGGAAGGAAAGATAGCTAATATACAAGCTTAACACACTGAGGTGGAGGAAGCCCCCACCACCCACAATGCATTACATTCCTTGTATAACATCATTGACCTTTTACTCTGAGCTTATCTGTGGAATTTCAATGAGTGAAAATGTGCAAAGAATACTTTTCTTTTTTCATTTTTTCTTCTGTCTCTGATATACAACGATTAGAAATTAATGAAAACTGATGAGAAGTCACAGTCGAAGTCATAACATACAACAATTTATCTGACATCTCTGCTGTTGTTTAAATTTGAATTCAAAATACTGCAAAACTTTCATCCAGCAACTACTGATCCGCATTCTGGATTTCGAAATAATAAATTATTTATTCATGACCGAGACACAGCTACAAACTTGCAATACAGAAGGAACGTTGGTTTTCATTATCTTCAATTGGAATTTAAAACTATAGATTTCCCAGAATTGAACGCTCAAAACACAAAAGCAAACCCTAGCCGTGAATGCGAACTCACATAAAGACTGTTAATGGGCGCTCATATGAAGACTGTACAAGTTCAAAGAAGCAGAGCCCAGGCAGGAAATCATGAAAGTAAAAACACAGACAGAGAAAAAAACAAATGAACACAACAAAAAGTATGATTTTTGAGTTTTTTTTTTTTTTCTACATAAGTGAGGATGAAAAAGAGAAAGAAGAAGAAGTAAAAGAAGGAGAAGTACATGAAGCTTTCCACGAAGCTCTCTATCAGAACGAAGCTTGACGTAGATACGCTCGTCAAGGCTGAGCCTGATGAGATCCAATGGCTCCTTTACCGCGCTCTCTTCCTCTGTAGCCATTTCTTGAGTTCAACCTTCTTTCCCTTGCGAGTGGCGGGTGACTCTGCTCCCACTAGCCTGGCACTGATATATGGTATGCTTTTTGATTCTATTTACTGGTCATAAAGACGAAGGGCCATAACGCAGAAAGCCGCCCACTGCATTGAATCAAGGGCCAAGGCTGAGAGAACAGGCCATTCTTTTTTCGCACTCAGGCCCAACTTAATGGCCAGCAAAGCCCTTTAAGTTTTAATCGGGAATTGTAGTATTCTTTGGACTCAACATTGATCTATATCATTTTTATTTTTATTTTATTACTAATATATAACAAAGCAGAAAAACATCCAATGAGCATTCAATTTCACATTTATGCCAAGGATAATATGAACGTCAACTTTAATAAGAGGAAGAACACAGAAGCCTAAAGCATATTAGTCTTTCACTAGAACAGCTAGGAAGAGATTTTTCGGTAATTTCAATATATCATATGATGTAGCATAATTAATTATCAATAAATTATTATTTGTACAGTTTTTATTAACTATAATTGTCATTTATAAGACTAAATCAGTAAAACTATATAAATGATAGCATATTATTAAGTTAGTATATCACATTAACCAACCTCCTAGATATACCAAAAATATTAAATAATTTTTTAGAAGAATGAGCTTTCTAGACTTATTGCATTTATGCCAAGACTTTGCAAAGACAAAGCATTTCAGATATTACTATTGGGGAAAGAGTGTGTCATTTGTTTTTGATTCCATGCCATGCCAACACTTTGCAAAGACAATCATCTCAGATTATGTTATGTAATATTTATTAATCAACTTAGATTCAACAGGGCCAAAAAATCAGAACCTTATTTTGAATTTGTCTGGATTAATTCTGGGCATGACTTTTCTTCATCTGTTACTAACAAAATTTGTTGGCAGAGAGGAGTCTGTTTGGCATTTGCCAAGTATTCTGCTGGCTTTATGGAACTGTCAAAGAAAGTGACTGTGATTGAAAGAAAAATGACAAAGTCTAGCAAAATCTCTTTTTCCAACACACATAGCATGACTTTTCTTCATCTATTAATAACAAAATTTGTTGGCAGAGAGGAGTCTGTTTGGCATTTGCCAAGTATTCTGCTGTCTTTATGGAACTGTCAAAGAAAGTGAGTATGACTGGAAAGAAAAATGACAAAGTCTAGCAAAACCTCTTTTTCCAACACACCTACTTCCCTTTTTTGTTTTCTTTAACAAAACCAGGCCATCAACTTCGGTTTTATTAACCTTATAAAAGCATTCATTCTCAGTCTTGCCTATCAAGTATATGATGTAAATGCATGACGCTATTGAGAAGCTGTTACCCAGAATTGAGTTGTGTTGAATGCTCCTTCAGAGACTTTGACTGGAAGAGTTTTTATGTTATTAGGGAGAGATTTTTATGTATTAACGTACATTGATGTCATAGTTTATAACTGGTATCTTAAGTTTTAAACGTAATTTATCTTATTGTTTGCTGTTATTAAAAAATTGAAGACTCTAATAGTTCATGTTTTTGGTTTTATGCCATAGTTTATGAAGCGAACTAGAAGATCCAAAGGTTTGATATCTGCCCATTTTGTCACACTCTGATCCAAGAAAACATTTCTCTCTAATTTACATTTCTTTTAAAGATAATGTTATTAAAAGTGATCAACTTAAAATTCAATGTATCAATACATCGGTCACAATTTGTTTTTTCCATTATCTAGCACCTTTCAATTCTTTCTGGCTTTTCGGATTCACTGTTTAGTATGTTAAATAAAGTTGGAGTCTGAAGAATGGTGCAAATATAAATTTTTTATTTTTTGATTTTGGTCCCCTCATGCTTAAAAAGATTTCACTTTGTAATTTTGATGCTGATATTCAAGGAAGCTCAATTAATTTGATCTCATTTTTTAAGATCTTTTTGTATTAGGAGCTAAATAATTATTTTGATATGAATTAAGTTCCTTTGTCATTAAGGTAGAGTGATATTAGAAATAGATAAGTACAAAATTAAGTAATAAAAAGATATGAAATTTACGTATTAAATTATTAAAAAATAAAAAAATTATTAAATTCAAAGAAAAAAAATTAGAAAATCAATCCGTGAATATATGTTTATAAATTAATGCATTTTGAAGAGTACCATTGATGGAGCAGAGCTAAGTATGCTGAATGTCACAAAACAGTATATGTTTTAGGCGAAATGGAAACTCAAGTCAAAGGTACCACGCTGTATAATAGCTGGAGATCTAAAAGTTGCTCCTTCTGAGTAAGAAAAATGCACAATTGCCAATGAACTTCAATAAATTCTTATAATCAAAAAGCAGAGTTCCTTTCTTTGACTTGAAAATGCAAAATTGTACTAATATTCATTTTCTTTTTTTTAGGCATTTTAAAATATAAGAAAATATTTTTCCTTTTTTAATTTTTTGGTAATTGAAACTCCCTTTCAATGTAAACAACATTTGTATTTGCTTGTGACATGAAGGCTTGGCTGCTCTTTAATTGCTTTGGAATGGTGAGTGAGTTATGGTCTTCTACTATTGGCTGGGAACAAGATGTCACTTCTATTTCAAGAGGCTTTGCAATGTCAAAGTTGGCCGATTTATGGTCGTCAAAACAGCGCTTTCAAGTCTAAAATCATACATTTTCAAGACGCGTGCCAACCCTCAAGACACCTACCTATATCAAACATAGTTGGGTGAAAGCATGTTCAGGTGCGCTTTTGTTTCTCCAGATTCGGTTTGGGTTGACAATTTCCCTGAACCCATTGTATGCTTGACTTCCATTGATGCCTCATTTGCATGTGAGTAAATGAAATTTCCACTGTTACTGTTTAAAAAAAAAAAAAAGAAGCAAGCGTTATGGTTTTTATGATTCTTTACGTTTTATATGAATACTTTGTTATTAGCATTTGATTTTTTTTATTTTGTAATAAACTTTAAATTGTGCATCCAATTTTTTATTATTGTTTTTAATTTTAATTTCATTGCTCTCATGTCACCCTTAAATAAAAGTTACTGAATCCGTACATAACAATTGTGGTCAATTCCTAGTGTTTCTGAAGCATTGGAGTAGAGACAAAGGGAACGATATTTTCAATACTTTAAACCCATGGAATTCTCATAACTGTGTGTGGGTCATTAATTTTTGTAGTTTTTATAATTTAGTTGATGAAGTTTAATAAAATTGTTAATTCAAATTTATAAAATAAAAATTATATCAAAATAAAAATACAAAAATAAAAATGTTATGTATACATTGACTACTTTGATTTTTTCTTTGCTTGATAAAATGTTATTAGATTGCAGTATTTTTTGCATTGGAAGGGTTGCTATTATTCGATATTTAAGATGTGATACCTCGTATGTGACAAGATGTGACACCTAGCATCCAAGTTGTTTAGTGACAAATTATATTTGTTTATGTCTTTTTAGTCTTATTCTACACAGCACTGCTAATTACTATTAAGCACTTAAAATATAGATACATGTTCACTTCATAAGCTTGACAGAATTTAATCTTGTCATGTGTTTCTAGCAAATTTTAAATCAAACATTTGGAAATTAAAATAATAATATATATACATAAATTTCTTATAATTTATACAAATTATCATGATTTAAAGATAATAATATATAAATTTAATAAAAATAAAGATTACATATTATTTCTTTTCATCAGTATAAATCAATTTACTTTACTTAGAGTAAAACTAATTAAATAAAAATACGATAAATTCATATAAACTATAAAAATAAAAAGTGTGCACATATATATTTTCATCAAAACATAGTTTGATTTGTGGAATCAGTCTGCCAAGTTGCAACAAAAGTGGCCCCATTATTATGCACCGACCCTAGATTGTATGGCTTTTATCTTAAGAGTAATGATCGGACGGATTCAGATGCGTGCTAAATAGCACGGATTCCATAGGCGGTAGAACGTAGCAGAGTCATTTGCGGTCTGTTTCTCCTAACGTATAAACAAGTTACAGTTATGCTATCTACTTACCAAAGCCATGGATCTAAGCTTTCGAATCCTTCCTGAGCTAAATCTTAAATATTTAAATTTAAGTATTTGGCCTCATCTTATTTCTTAATATACATAAAAAAATACATATATACATATAATTATATCTATATATATATGTTATTTAAAATTATTATAAAAATGAATTATATAATATTGTACAAATATACATTTGTATTGTTCTGTTTTATTTAATTTATCATTTTACAAAATAAATTTTTAAAAGAAATAAGATAATAAATTTATTTCCACAATTTACATTTTTTAAAAGAAAAAATTAAAACCAAAAAAAGAGACTTGATGTGAATTAGAATATAAAATTTAGTGAACAAGTTAGTCTGTGTTATTATAAAATTTTTTCATAAAATAATAAATTAAATAAAAAATATAAAAATATATAATTATATAATATTACTTAATTTATTTTTATATATACTTTTGTATGTATATGTTAATAAGAAATATGATTAAGAAAATCCTTAAATTTAAATATTTAATAAACGTTTAAGATTTGGTGTAAGATGCATTTTGATAGTGCAACTCCAGTTTATTTATGTGCTTGAGCAATAGGCAGCAAAGTGCGTTAAATTTTGCCACCTATGAATTCTATGCTAAATAGCATGGACCCGAATCCGTTAGATAATTACCCCTATCTTAATAGCAACGTATTATATTTTGATTATGGAGCATTCGAAAATGTGACATCAACATTGCTTAGAAGGACCCACCGTATCTCCGCATACATTGAACCCGCTAAGGTTCTCTTCTCCTACATTTGCGTGTGGCGTCTAACGTATGTACTACTGCTTCCCGCAAAGCCCCTCCTTGTATTTTACAGAGGGCACGCCTCTCCTAGTTCTCATGTTGTCTGGGTTATTCTTGGTCAGTTTTTCCTTTTAAGCTGGGCCTCTTTCTGCAGCGTTTCACACCTCCTGACTCAGATTGGAGATGTTTCTCGTGATGTTCGGCTCTGGATTCTCGGCTCAATCACGGAAAGATCCTCTGTGGCTTCTGGGTGCGAGATTCCTTGGTTATTTCCCTCAGATAAGTAGCTTAGCTTGGTAACTTCCCTATTGATGAGCCCTGAAAGTTCTAAAGTTTTGAACTTTATTGAATATTTTCGTTTCATTTTGCGGTTGGGTTCCTCTGTTGGCTTGTAGTTTTAGTTGGGGATTAGGCTTATTGGTCTCAAAAAATGACACTTCGGTAACTTTAAGATCTAGAGTGCTGGTAGGAAGAATTGAAAAGGCTTTCGGAGGTTTTTAAAAAAAAGGGGTTTGCATGATTTTGATCAGTGGGTTAGGTAAAAATCACTTCGAATGTGTATGAACTAGGATTTCAGGTGTAATGAGTTCATTGGTCTGATTTGGGTTATTGTTTGGAAGAATCAATGGAAGGAAATTTGTCACAGGGAAGTATAATTCCAGGTGGAGCTTCCTTTGGTGGTTTTGATTTGCCAGGATCAATGCGGGTACCACCCCATACCATGCACCAACATCAAACTCATTCACGCCAAGGGTCTTCTGTACATTCCTCAATTCATGATGGCTTTCCGCTTTCAATGGGAACCTTGCAAAATTGTGATCAAGCCATTTCAATGACAGACTTCTGTAAGGGTGACAGAAGCAAGAACTCGGCAAGTGAGGAGGATGAACCAAGCTTTACAGAAGAGGGTGTTGATGGTCACAATGAAACGGATAGAGGGAAAAAGGGTTCACCTTGGCAGCGCGTGAAGTGGACTGATACGATGGTGAAGCTTCTGATAACAGCGGTGTCTTATATAGGTGAGGATGCAACTTCTGATAGTAGTGGCGGAGGAAGAAGAAAATTTGCTGTCCTACAGAAAAAGGGTAAGTGGAAATCTATTTCCAAGGTCATGGCTGAAAGGGGTTATCTTGTTTCACCTCAGCAGTGTGAGGATAAATTCAATGATCTTAATAAAAGGTATAAAAGACTTAATGATATGCTTGGGAGGGGCACCTCTTGTCAGGTTGTTGAGAAGCCTGCACTGTTGGATAGGATAGATTATCTTTCAGAGAAAGAAAAGGATGATGTTCGAAAAATATTAAGCTCAAAACAACTATTCTATGAAGAGATGTGCTCATACCATAATGGTAATAGATTGCATTTACCCCCTGATCCAGCATTGCAACATTCACTGCGGTTAGCAATCAGAAATAGAGATGATCATGATGATGATGTCAAAAGGTCCCATCATGATGATCATGATGAAGATGATCAAGATGTGGAAACTGATGAGCATGATGACTTTGAAGAGAATTATGCTTCCCATGGAGATAATAGAGGAATGTTTGGGGCAGTAGGGGGGTCTATGAAGAAATTGAAACGAAGACAAGGCCAAGAAGATGTTACATTTGGGAATACCTTTAATTCTCAACACTACAATAGAAGTTGTTATCCTCATGGACAGATGGTTCAATCTGATGTCAATCAAGTTTTACCTGAAAGCATGAGAGCAGCTTGGTTACAGAAGCAATGGATTGAATCTCGCTCGCTTCAGTTAGAAGAACAGAAGCTACAAATTCAGGTTGAGATGCTGGAACTAGAGAGACAAAGATTCAAGTGGGAGAAGTTTTGTAAGAAAAAGGACCGGGAGTTGGAAAAGCTGAGGATGGAAAATGAGAGGATGAAGCTTGAAAATGAACGTATGGCTTTAGAAATGAAGCGAAAGGAAATGGGCACTAGCTTTAACTAGGTTGGCACTTGGCACTCTGGAAAGGTTTTGGAAATTCCATTACATGCAGGTTGCTCCTATTTCTATTGCTATATGTGGTAAGCTTTGGTTTGTTTAGCTGAAAGTTCACATATTTGGTGGGGGAACTTTGGAAATTTCAAATATCCACCTTGCTTGTACTGCTGAAACTTGCGGTTATGACAATTTCACTGGGTAGTGCACAATGATTAGGATTTAGTGAAGTTTTGTTGCTTATATTTGAAACACAAGGCGCTACAATCATTTTGATCTTTGAATTTGTAATTTAAAGTTCTAATACTATATGTTGTCTTTTACTATTGTGTGTAACAGCTGTCTATTATTGATGTTTTTATTATTTGAATCTGATTGTGTTCCTAAATCTTTAATGTGCTAGATTATTATCCCTATGAAAAAGAAAATATCATGCAATTAGTTGTAGCTCCCAAAGTGCATCATAGAGTTCCTTTTCTTTTTTTTCTAAACATATGGTTTTAGGATGCTTTTTTGTAGGTCAAGTAATTTGTGCTGCTGGTTTATTGAAATATTTTTGTGTTATCTGAAAGTAAAGACAGGTATATAAATGTGTGCAAAGTTTCTTCCTTCTAGGCTTGTCTAGCTTTTGTTAGTATTCAGTAGGCATCTCCTTGAAGAAGAAGGGGAGTAATTTCATATACTTTATTTAATCAGACAACATCTGGAGAGTTGTCTTGTTAAGTCCTTATTCCATTTTCTTACTCTTCTCCCGAACGAAGAGAAATTCTTTCTTGAAATTCCCCTTTGAAAATCCAAAGTTATAGCTAAGGTCAAGTCGTTTATTTGAGCAATGGTACTCAATAAGATGAATACTGATGGTCGAATGTAGATTCATAGACCTAAAAAGACTTTATCTTATGTTTGTGGTATATTATGGTTCTAATTAATTGAGTCTTAGTTATTTAATTTATTTTTTTAATTATTGCCTGGTAGCTAGTTGCATCAGCAGTAGGACTTTTGGCACCTCTGGTGAATCATGGGTATTTCTTTAAGGATCAGAGCCGTTTCTTTTGATTAAGTTCCAACGTCTTGGAAGAAGTAAGGAGGAAAAATATTTATGGTGGTATGTGTGCCATTCCTTGGTATCGTTACTTAAAGCAACATGCTTGGATCTTTTAGGGAAACATTCTGTCCTTAGACCTGCTGTGGGACAGGATTGTTTTAATAGCCTTTCTAAAGTGTTTAACATTTAGTTTTTTCAGGTAATCTCCTAAAAAGTAATTATTATCTTGCAAGGAAATGTTTTTGCATTTTGTGTTACTTAATTGATACATTAACCAATATCCTATGCTTTGCTGTCTAATTTAGTCAGAAAAAATTCATAGCAGTTCTTATGGTGCATTGTTCATGCATTTTTGCTGCGAAATTGTCTTGTGAGGTTGCTATTGTGATGGAAAGTTGAATATTTATACTAAACTGATTTTCAAAGTGCAGCTCATAGAGGACTGGTCATACAACCATTAGTTTCTTATGTAATATATCATGATCCACTTCCTTGTAGCTGATCTTTTGGGATGATTGATTTAAGAACTAACTATTGTAGATTGTTGTCTAGATTTTGGAATTCTGAAGATTCTAAGCCCCCTGCTAGATATTATACTTTATGTGGTCCTTTAGTGTATTTGGATCATGGTATGAGTGAGGACACACTTTCTTGTGTATTTTGTCTCTGCCTGTGGACTCAGGCCTAAGGTTGTCCATCACTTTCTCTTATGTTTCCTTTCCTTGGCTCTGTTAACGTACTGATGCACATCTGAATAATATCTGGTGCTAAGGGTTTTTACAGTGAAGATATTTTCCTGTGAAGTCTTTAATCAAATCATGGGACCTTCTTTCTTTGATAGTTAAGTTTTCTTGTAGTGTGTTTATCACTTCATTTGGTTTGAGGGTATCAAACTGGCATATTTATTACTTAAGTTGCTACTTTTATTGTGCTTGATCTTCCATTGCAATAGTTGATTTACCACATCTTGATGTGAGACAAGTCATCCTAAGTAAATTATGCATCCATATAAAAATGCTGAAAATCTTTTTTAAAGTAAGCCCTTCCCCATTATAGATAAATTATGCTTTCACTTTTGGTGGTTAATTTGTGCTGTCAAATTGGCTTGTGCTCTCCCATAAGTAATGTGTTGCTTATGAGGTGGATTCACTTGTTTCTGAAAGATTGAGTTTGTAGTCCTGTTTTGATTATATTTTTAACAATTAATAGTAAACGTCAGTTAAAGTTTTTCAGTCCTTTGATAGTAAAATATTCATTGGGGTGACAGCATGATGGGGTCATAATAAGCTCTTAGTTGTTGCTGCTAGTTATAGATTTAGCTGTGCTAAGTGTCTAACTCTCACTGATTCCCTATCTATCTTGGTTTTACATCTTTGTGCATTGTCTTCTCTAGTATCAAAGCTGACTAATACATGTGTTTTAAATAAATAGCAATTAGCCCTTGTCTAGATTCTCTATCTTAATTTTATGGAAATGAAAATTTGGATAGATATGCTTTCAATTTTCGTTTTATTTTTTATTTTTTTTAAAAGTATGTGGTACTTCCTAATGTCTACTACCTATTTCTATTTGGCCATATGTGTTTGCCTAATAGCTGTGTAAGCCTAATTAAGCCTGTAAGCATAAATAGACATTTAATGAAGCTACTTATAATTAACTAATATTTGATGGAAATTCTGTAGTATTGACCCTTGAGAGGTTGAAAAATGCCCCTAGAAGTGTGTGTTTGTGGGCTTTTGCCATTGCGAATGAAATCTGTTTAAAACTTTCATTAAACTTTTTTCATTTTCTTTTTTTTTGGGGGGTTGTTCTGGGAAGAAAATTCTAACAATTTTGTTAACTGATTAGGCTATGTTGTTTGTTTAACTTGAAGAGTTGTCATTTATACCTTATCCTAATATGTTATTGTTTGCTTTAGTTAGAATTATCATGGATGAGGGCGTGGAGTTAGTGCTTCAGTGAAGAAGCATACTTATCTGTATTTAGAAGTTTGAAACAATGTGATTGTGCACTTATTGCAGCAATTATTATTATTATTTTTATTTTAAATTTCACATGAGCTATTTCTCTGATATCCATAAAATTAGATAGTAATAACTAGTAAGTACATAGTATGGATCAGTGACCTAATATTCTGTGTTTCTGGAAATTTTTTGATCAGCCAACTCTGGTTGACAATTGTTGGTTGCTTACCATGAAGAGTCCTTATACTAATAAGTGGTTTTATGAAATATGTATTGCTGACTTTTCTTGTGATGAAATTGTGGTTGGTTCTACATATCTGTTCTCTTTTTCTCTTTCACACTCACAATACACATGGACACACACAAATTCACGTTTATGTAATGTGAGTTCCATCCCATTATTTGGTTGCTGCAATGCATGTTAATAATGTCATTGGAGTCTAAAGCATGTTGGTCCTAATTGAATGTATTTTGTTAGAATTTTAGGAAGTAAATATAGGAAGAGAGTGAGAGAGACGGAGAGATGACAGAGAACAGAGGAGCTAGAATTTCATATATGACTTCCTACATTAGCATGACCCCTAAGCCTCTATTTAGAGAGGAACTAACCAATATAAAGACATAATACCCTCACACCACAAGCACACACATGACACATTCCCTAACTAGATAATACCTTCTAACACTCCCCTCAAGCTGAAACTTACAGAAGCTTTAGCTTGTTACATAACATAAACCACTACACTTTTAACTCAACATTAAAAGAGAAAAAAAGCTACATTAACATAACATAAAAAAAAAAAGGAGAACAACTACTTGAGACTTTCAATAAATTCACATTTATAAGAAGCGATCAATGAGCAGCAACATGCGAGCAACTCCCCCTAAGCACTTAGCTCCACAATTCACAATTGTAACATAACATGTGACTGATGTCCTTAGTAGACAGCTCCCTAAAGTTTTCTGCCAGCTACTCCTGAGTTGCTCCCTCGACCTTCTTCTAATTATTCTCCTTGACAACACGTCATCACCTAGTGACATAGCTACAAGTTTTCTGCCAACTTCTCCTGAGCCACTCCCTCAACTTTCTTTGGCTAGTCTTTACAAACAACTTCCAACAACCTTGGTTGGACTGTCAACATACCAAATTCACACCACCAAGCTATCAACAAAGATGCTCTCCAATTGTGCTCATTGTAGCATCAAATCAACACCACTAAATCAACAATACTTGAAACAAGCTTTCAACACTATAGAGATATTACTCCCCCTCAAGCTAAAAGCTAACTAATCTTTCAACTTGTTACAAATTAAACACCCAAGATCAATAGAACATAGAACAAAGGCAACGGACTAAAGCCATCCTACTCATATCTCATCACTTCAAACAAAAAACCAAACACATGTTAGCAAGCACCCAAACAATCGACACAGTAACTAAACAACATTCTAACGGTGCCAAATCAGTAGCCAAACAGCAATTATCTCCATATATCAATAATCAACCTGCACAAGCTGTCCTTGGTTTGTGCACAAGTCCTCTTCTTTCTATGACTCTCTTGGTCACAATTCCACACCTCAGCAGTGCTCTTGTCCATTAATCGGCTCTCTTGGACAGCCACCAAAGAGCCCTAAACAGCAACCTAACCTCGCCTGCAGAACTAGGAGGATTCTAGGGGATGCAAGCCAATCAACAGACCTTCCAAAGAATTCCACACCAGCAAGAGAACTTCCCAGTTCTATGCCTTGCCAACACTCCCTTCAGCTCTGAATCACACCAGCCAGTCCAAATTGCACAACCTTGAGGAGAATACCCTTTATTCTATTGAAATCCTGCAAGACTGTAGGTACCTAGACCAAATTCGAACAAAATGGCAACCAAATCGCACCTAGTCTCAGTTCCAAGCTTGAAATTGCACCAAATCACAGCTCATACCTAGTCGCACTCCAAAGCTTCAAACTCAACTGTACATAGATCAAATCGCTCATACCAGCTTGAAACGACACCAACCTCTACCTGAAACACTTCTTTCCAACCAGAAATCACACACTTCTCAGTATTCCATGTCAAAATCACGCTCAACCCAAGCTTTTTAGCTGAAGCTGTGACAAAAACCACAATTTTTGCATCAGCCAGCCCCTAAATAGTCCTCAAATGACAGCAACACCCCATAATAAAGCACAAACAGAATTTAAACTATTACAACAAGCATCACTAGGCTCTATCCAGACCTTAAACTACACCAACAAGGTCAAAATCAACAAACCCACTCAATTTTCGACCAGCCCACACAATTTTTGGCCATTTCCAGTCCAGAACCAAAGAGTCCATACAATTTCTGGCAAAGTCCGGGCCAGAGAAGTCACCATTGCTGCCAGAAAAGTTGAACCACACCAGAAATCGTGCAACCCACAACTGAAAACTCCGAAAATCGCGTCACCCTCCACTAGAACACCATCAAATCGACCTAAACACCTTAAGATTGGTCCAAAAACACTGTAAATCACGTCAAAAACCCTCTAGTTCGCGTCAGGTGATGCCAAATTGCACTAACCACCGCCTGCCACCATCTTGCACTGCCATTCTGCCCCAGACAGTGCTGACCCTCTGCTGGCCGGCCTCCTTCGCTGGAGTCACACCCCTCTGATGCTTCTAAGTGCGCAAACCCACACCTACCAGCATGTCAGGTTGCGGGTCTTCGACAACCCTCACCAATTTGTGGCTAGACCAGAAAACACTGAGTTCTTGTAGGTACAGTCAGTAACCAATGGTTTGGAGTTGAAATTTGAGGTGTCAGAATTGGGTTTTACAGAAATTGAGAATTAGGGCTTGTAGGAAGAAGAAGAAATTGAAAATTAGGGTTAGAGTTCAAGGTGGATGATATGGCTTTGATACCATAATAGAATTTTTGGAAGTGAATATAGGAAGAGAGTCAGACAGACGGAGAGATGACAAAAAACAGAGGAACTAGAATTTCGTATATGACTTCTTACATTAGCATAACCCCTAAGCCTCTATTTAGAGAGGAACTTACCAATATAAAGACATAAATACCCTCACTCCACAAGCACAGGCATGACACATTCCCTAACTAGATAATACCTTCTAACATATTTTATAGGCAGTTTTCTTGGCTTGTTTCTCTGTTCTATATGTTTGGAATTGTGTCAAGCGATTATGCTTTTGTTTGTATGCAATTCACTTCTTACTATAATGCAAGTTTGAACTTTCTTGGCTATTAGATGTGAACTTCAAGGATATCAAATTGATCATTCATTGCTTTAAAGTGTTTCCACAGATGCTATCTCTAAAGTAAGATCTCGGTAACAATTTCTAAATGAACATAAATGATTTGTTGTCACAGTTAATTGTGATGCAACATTTTATAACTGGGATCATGAAGCTGTTCTGCACATTATCCAAGCAATTTTTTTTTTTTTTTTTTATATATATATGGTCTGATGATCTCTCAAGGCTTTAGCTTTTTTACATTGAGTTTTATTGGCTTAATGTATTGATATATGAATCAAAAGAGTTTGGACCTAAAGGTAAAGGATCATGGTGTTGGGGTGAGAGTGTGCAAGAGAATATTAAAATTGAAAGAGAATTCTTTAAATCATTGCATCATTGTGAAAATTTGAACATTGGGAAAAATATCCGGTAGCTAAAAACAATAGGAAGAAGGCAGTTAATGAGGCACTGTCTAAAGCTTTCAAGGGGTTATATCAATCTTTAGACACTAAAAATGGAGTAAGACATATATTTAAACTTTCCAATAGAAGGGAAAGGGAAACAAGAAATTTAAATCAAATGAAATGTATTTGGAATGAAGATAGGAAAATTTTGATAGCAAAGGGTGATATGAAAGAAAGATGGAGGAGTTATTCCTACAAGTTATTGAAGAAGGGCAGGAAACAAGTATCTACATGGAAAGTTTTAACCACTGGAGATAAGGATCAAAATTATACCTTTTATTGTAGAATTCGAGAATTCGAGATGAAAGAAGCACTGAAAATAATTAAAACTAGTATAGTTATCAAGCTAGATAATATACCTATATATTGAGGTTTGAAAGTGTTTAAGAGGAAAAGGTATAATGTGGTTAACTAAGTTGTTCAATGAGATAATAAGGTCTAAGAAAATGCCACAAGTGGAGGAAGGGTACTTTGGTATTTATTTACAAAAATAAAGGGGACATGCAAAATTTTTGCAAATTATCGGGGGATTAAATTAATGAATCACACACTGAAATTATAGGAAAGAGTGATTGAGAGAAGAATTAGAAGATCAAGACAAGCGACCCATATATTGGAAAATCAATTTGGTTTTATGCTGGTGAGGTCAACCACAGAAGCTATATGTTTATTGTGGGGTTTGACTGAATGGTATCAAGGGAAACAAAAACATCAGCACATGGTCTTGAATTAGAAGAGGCCTATGATGGGATGCCATGGAGAGTTTTATGGAAGGCTTTAGAAAAGAAAGGAGTTCATATTCCATATATTTAGCTATAAAGGATATGTATGATGAGACAATGACTAGTGTGAAAACTCATGGAGGTATAATAAAAAAGATTACCATAACAATAGGTTTGCACAAAGTGTCAACCTTGAGTTCATATTTTTACTTAATTTTGGACATACTTCCTATGCCCATCCAGGAGGCCATGCTTCAATGTTGCTTTTTCGCAAATGATATTAGTGGAGTCGTCAAAAGCAAGAGCAAATTCTAGACCTAAGTTGTGGGGAGAGACTCTAAAATCAAAAGGTTTCTAGTTAAATAGAAAAATCGAGTATATGGAATGAAAGTTTATTAAGGGATGAGTTAACAATGATTTGGAGGTAAACATTGAGATTCACATCATACAACAAATTTCACAGTTTAGATATGTTGATCAATCTTACGAAGTGACAAAGAGATTGAATTGATAGAGATGTCACACATAAAATTCAAGCTGAGTAGATGAAATAAAAGTGTCTAATGAGTAATTTGTTATCATGAAGTCCCTACCAAACTTAAAGTAAAGTTCTATTTGACTACTACAAGCTAGTGATGATATATGGTAGTGAGTGCTTGTCAATGAAGTGCCAACAAGAGTAGAAAATGGGATTAGTAGATATGAAAATGCTGAGGTGGATGTGGGGATATATAAGAAAAGAAAAGGTTAGGAATCAATGCATTCAAGAAAAAGTTTGCATAGTATTTATTGAAGAGAAAATTATGGAAATTCGTTTAAGGTGGTTTGGTTATGTGAGAAAAAGACCAATAAAAGCTCCAATTAGAAAAGTCACTTAAATAAAGATTAGTCCAATTAAAAGGAGTAGAAGAGGAAGATCTAAGAAGATATTAGAGGAAATTATTAGAAAAGGCCTCCTTTTAAATGAAATATCTGAAGATTTTGTTTTTAATTAAATACAGTGGTGTTGTTTCATCCTTGTAGCTAGGCTATGAAGCACAGATATTAGATACGACACTGATACGATACGGATACGTTGATATGGTAAAACTTTAAAAAAATAGGATACCAACACTGCATATATAAAATTTAATCTAAATAAAAAAAAGCATCGACATATATTTAAAAATAAATTATCTACTATTATTGATTAGTAAAAGATATCATAGCTAAATATCAAAATAATTACAACTAAGTCATAATGTATTATAAATATAAAAACATTCTATTGTCAATAAACATATAGTACTACTACTAAATATTAATTATATTGATCTCATCTCCTCCTTTATCATCACTTGTACAAAGAATGGCTTCTAATTATTATTCATCAAGGATAAATTCCCTGCTTCAAATATATTGGCACCACCCTCAAAAGGACTCCATGCATCTCCCCCAATGTCCCGTCTATTGATCCGTGTCCCAGGTGCCAAAGCTCCAAATGTCAGTGTGACCCTTGCTCCAAGTGCCAGAGCCCCAAATGGGTCGGTCAGAGTCCCTACACCAAGTGTCAGAGTCACAAGTGTCCTAGCGGGGGTGATCCTTGCCCCAAGTGCCATAGTCACAAGTGCCGGGGTGAACGTGATCCTTACTCCAAGTGCTAGAGTCCTAAGTGCCCAGGTAATTGTCCTTGCCCCAAATGCCGGGGTGAATGTCTCAACATAACCGGTGGTTTTTTTGACAAGAAATCAAACTTAGGATAAGGAAACGTCTACAGGACGTTTTTTGTAATGTCAGCGGTGAATCGGTGTTGGATTCGTGTCCGACACTAAAATTGCAATCACTTTGCCGTGTCTGTGCTTCATAGATGCTACCTAGTGGATAAGTCTTAAGTTGTTGTTGCTGTAATGTACTGGTATATGAATGGTTTACTCTTTGCTGGTATTTGGTTCAGGCAGAAGATATAGATTATAATTATTTGTGGAAAATTCTTACTTAGGCACTGCTTATGATGGGTTCTTGCACCAAGTTGGTGACCCAGCATGGAACCCATGTGTTGCACCGATCAGGTGCAAGTGCCTACATAGGCAGTTCGTGTGTAAAAGATGTATATAGGGACATTATGGTTGGTTCATGATGTTTCTCCGGTTTTGAGGAAACTTTTGTTTCAAATTGTAAAAATATTATTGTTACACAGAATGCATAAAATCTTCAGGTTTCATTTTCTGGCATATCATTTGTTACTTTTATTCCATTTTTATGAGAAAAAAATATTGAACAACTGCCACTTCTTTTGGTACCAGAACTAAGAGTTGCATAGCCTTTAATAATGAGTACTGTTGAACTTTAGGTAGTCTATATGGGAATTTATGAGGGGATGTCTAGAGTGGAGAGTTGCTCGTTCCAAAATAACTCATACCTTACATACGTGACAATTTTGATTCAGAATTTGAATTTATTGGATATAATAAAAATTACTACTTGATAAATGCATTTGTATAACTGCATGTTTATATGCCAGGTGCCTAAATGAGATCATATATATCATGGAGACTTTTTTTGTCATTTAATATATTGTAGAGACTTGTATTAAGTCCTAGTGTATCTGGATGGCATTCCTATTGTACATTGGGTGAAATGTCCTGGGTTCAACTGTTAACTTGGGAACAAATTGTAGGGGGAATGAAAAATGAAAGGAAAAAAAGTGGAAAGATGGAATGTAGCTTTCAAACCTTCTGTTTGGATGTGGATTAATTGGTAAGAATGAATAGAAGAATGTAGTTGCAGTAAGTATTGTCTAGCTTTAATAGCTTTCTTTGACACATTTTTTCCGCCACTTTCATCAGAGTTTTGGGGGTAGTTTGGGGTGAATAATTTTTTGAAGATGAGATAGCTCATTTTCTCTCCAGAATTATTCCTTCCATTTTCTATCCCCATTCCAAACAATGAAACATTTGATTCTTGCTTGATATTCTGCTGATTTTTTCCTCCCAAAATCAACCTTTCCAAACAAATCAGTTGAAACCCAACAAGGGGTGAGAGTTGTGTTATTGATAGTTAAAAGCCTTACTTTTGTTATGCAATGCTTTTTTCCTTTCTTATATATTTAGATTTGGTGCTAGTATATCTTGTCTGTGGTCATTTTGGAACTGGCTAATTTTTTACTCTCATTTGTCCAAGTTTCTGTTAATGGTTCAACATGGTGTGGGTAATGAATTTGAGGAAGAAGCATTTCATTTGTTTAGTAATAGATGTAGTTGTCATTTAATTATGGGTATAATTCTGCAAATGAGACTTAACTTGGCCAGATACCTTTATCAAAGGACATAGAGCAAATGCTTGAGAACTGCTACATGTGGCTACTTGCTTCCTTCTGCTTAGCCCCTAAGAAATTTGAGTTTTGATTAACTAATAGCAGTTGGAAGTGCAAGTTAATAGTTGGCATATCTGGAATAAATCTGTTTCTGAATGATGATGTAGACGTGCAAGTTAATTCTAGCAAATGGTCTGTGGGGTTTATAAGTATGATATATACATGGCATTTATTTTTCTTAATCTCTTGGGTTTGTTGTGCTCTCTCTATATGTCAGACACTGGTATGCTTGGCTCTTACTACTAATTTAGTGGTTGCTTCTGTTGTTCATTTCAATAACCAATAGAAATCATATATCTGCATGCATTTGCTTCCTCTTTATGCTTGGTATATTATTTTTGTACTTTCTTTCTTGCTTACCATCTTCAGTTTTGTTAATTATAGAGGCTGCAAAAATTCATGTTCTGAGTATGTTGACTTGTAGGAAGACATTATTAGATTGTCTGTCTTAATTGAAACAGTAATTATTGTATCAGACTTTATTCTACTATGGATCAACCAGTGCCTTTTCCTATTATACTTCTGTAGTTCTGTGGACATCGATCCTTCAGTTTAGTACCAGATGCTGAAGGAATCATTCACTGTAGAACCTGGATGGAGAACATAGTACAAGTGAACCTCTTTGAAGAAATTTTTGGGTGCACATGGTGTAGCACCAAAGTTGTGCAGAGAACCTGTGAAAACTGAAATGACAGTTGGTTTGACATTTTCAGAATTGGGTCCTACCAATGCAGTATTTATCAAACCAACTGCTTGTTGATCAATTGCACCATGTGTACACGAGAATTTCTCCTTGTTTCCTGCTTGAGCGATAATGCAGAGTTGGTGCTTATTAGAAATTCAAAAAATTTTGGGGAATCTTTCAGTGGTAAGTTATGCAGCTGGGTCGAATTTTAATTGCATCCAGAGTGGAGGTAACTTTGGGATCCTGATTGCCAATCCTTTTGATTCTTAGCTAATAGATTGTCTGGATTGTTTTTATTGTATTTCTTGCTAAAAAGTTAAAGAAAAAAAAAGCAATAAAGAACTATATATCTGACATACAGGGAGGTACGGGTAATTTTGGCTATAAATGGCCCCTGTTGGGTATAGTTTTCGAATGCCTGAACTATTCATAGTGCAGTGTCCTATATAGTTGATGTAGCCAGCATGTTGTTCAGATACTGTTTAACTGAGTGCTACAGTCTAGCGAAAATAGACTTGAGGAGCTTACATGGGTGTATGCTTGTTTCCAAATAAGTGCCTGGAACCACTTATGAGCAAACATATTAGGCTAGTTTCACCCTCGCTTTCTTTCCTGTTGCACTTGAAGCCAGAGCTTTTTTGTTGATTAACATGGTGTTATTGGATACTTGTTCTCCATGATTCACTTATCATTCTATTGAAGAAACATAAAAAGATGGAAAAAAAATTACAATTGCTTGTTGGACTGTGTCCATTCTTTCCGCCTCTAATTCTTAGTATAAATTATTATACGTGCAATAAGTTACCCTTGTTGGATATGGATTAACACACTTTTTCCCATGATTTACTTATCATTAGATTGAAGAAACATCAAGAAGGGGAAAAATAGCAGTTGTTTGTTGGGCTAAATGTTTATACTCTAGTAATGGTATAGACATGTATAATAATCTGAGCAATTGCAACTAACGGTGTGTGCTTGTAGCTATGTGTATTTAGTGAAAAAGAGTAAGTTTGCTTCCGACAATCATTTTAAATAGAATAACTACGAATTTTTTGTTTAATCACATCTTTTACGGGGATAATCATGTAGATTAACTTAATTTTCGTCTACCCAAATTAAAATTCATCATAAAGCTTCTTCACCTTCATTTGTTTATGAATTTGCAGGAAAAAGGATTGCATGATTCTCTATTTCATTATTGAATAAATTCCCAAAGAAAATAGCTATTTGATTGGAGAAGTTGATAGCTCCTATTCTTTGTAAATATTCTTTTGTTTGAAGACATAGTTATCCTTGCTCTATATCTTACAAATGGAAGTTCTTTTTCTTTTTTCTTTTGAGATGCATAAATGGAAGGTTATATACCTCACAAACGGAAAGTTTTTCTTTTCTTTTTCTTTAGTGACGCACAATGGAAAGTCAAATATGAAGCTCAAACGTCCTGGGATAGTGTCCACAGAATTGCTCTCTTAGCCCAAAAAACAAATATTTTAGCATTTGGCATACTGAATTTTCATCTAAATGTGATCTGATGGAGAAAATAAAAGGGGGCATAACAATGGCGGCGCTAAAGCTAAAAGTAGCTGAAAAACAGTGATAGCTTTGGTTGCTTTTATCTTTGTTTCACTCTCCTTTTAAGCCCAACGACCTCAACACTTTGAGTCACTGGTCATCCCTGTTTGGCGAGATTGAAGGTTGGTGGTAATTCTTATCTCAACTTTTCTTTTTTTTATATTAAAATTTAAGGTGAGGGAGACTATCTCTATTTAAGGTTAAGACAAACTATTAATCTCAACAAGAATTCACTATAGAATTAATATCTCGAACCAACAACAGAAATGCCGAATTGGTATCTGAACTTTTTTTCGCACTAAAATAAAAGGTTTCCAAAATATATTGGTCTCTGCATTTATGATTTGGATACGTGGGGTTATTTTCCATTGTGGTCCGTTTGGATGGAAACGGAAAGAGAGTTATCAAAACACACTTATATAAAGTCCATTGGCACAAGCTTATCCTATTATCCATTTGGCTCTTACATCACGCAAGTGGATATATCAGTGAAAACTTCAAGGCATAAAAAAAAATGGTTAACTTAAATTATAATTTTTTTTAAAAAAAAAATAGGCCACGAAGTGGACGTGAGAGGAATGTGTTCTCTTGTTACGTTGTAGTGTACTCTCCCTTTCTTCCCTCTATTGTAAGTTGTTGTTTGAGGGCATATGGGCCCTCCAACTTCCTTGCTCAACATGGGCATTTTGAGTGCTTTCTTTCTTTGGGCCCACATTGGGGCCCATTTACAGCGACCCTCTTTGTATAAATGTGGTTGTCGTTGATTAGGGTTGGCACTAGGCATAGTTCCCTTTGGCAATTGTGGCAGTGATGGTTTACTAGTTACCCAAAGATGATAAAAAAATAAAAATTCAAATAATAATAATAATAATAATTAAAAATAAGCCTTGGGATTGCTAAGGATTTTACTACCCTGTGGTATGCACATGCTCCCACGTTCCAATAAATGTATGGTACAATACAATACTTGGAGGAATCATTTTATGGTTAAGGTTATAATAAGTGAGAGATGTACTAATAAGCATATAAACATATTATTAAAGACCAAATCTTTGGCACATGCTTATGATTGCTTGCAATTCACTCTCCACTACCATCTTTTTTCTACTTGTTTACTATAGTACAAAGCTTTAAAACTAGTTATTGTATGCCACATGAAGCATTGATCTTAAAGAGAAATAATCAAAAAAGGAGGCTGAACAAACCACTAAGCAAGCTTGTACTAAACAATGCCATTAATGAGCTCAATGAGAAAGAAATTTCTGAAAGCAAAAGAAAAAGTCAATTAAAGGTACAATTTTGCTTTATTTAGCAGCTCAAATCCCTTGTAGGATTGATCATTAATGCTAAAGAAACAAAAGAAACTAGTGTCAAAAACTAAGGAATTTGTTTTTTTTTTAAAAAAAATAACACCCATGATGGGTCCTCCAAGTTGCAGACGGAATTTGATAAAGAAAATTAAAAGCTGGGAAAATAATGATCTTTTTGTAGTTGAGCACTCTAAATTCCCTTTTTCCGGGTTCCTTGGGAATGTGGTGTGTGTACTAATTTGTGAGGTTTTAAATAAGTAGGAGAAGAATATAAGGAAGAAAAAGAAGGGGAGAGAGAGAGAGAGAGAGAGAGAGAGAGAGATTGGGGGGGGGGTGGAGGGCAAGAATCTAACTTGGTGGATTGCTTAGCTGGTGACAGATAAATGTAAGGGTTAATCCACATGGTAGACAGAAGATGTAAGTGTACATTCACATCACATGCAGAGGCCATGTGAAGTAAACCTTTTGTCTACATGTTAAAAACTTTTGCATATGAGTTGGGTCCTGTAAATATAAAGTCACCCATAGCCACATCCACTAATTCTTAGGTATTTAATGAATACCCATATGTTCATGTTTTTTTCTCCATTTCACCAACACCAAAAGTTACATCCCCTCCCTTGTTTTCCCATTTTCAGTAACTCCTTTCTCCAGGGGGGCCTCTCTCCACTGTTTTTTATAAATATTTTAGTATTAGCTTTTATGACTACAAACAAAATATGAGGTGGAGTTTCTTCCTTAATTTCAAAGACAAACTGCAACAAACAGCAATCTGTTGAAGTTTACTATATATAATTGTAACTTGCAGTCTTAATTTATTCATATATATTGTTATTCCTTTTCACAGTCGCCCAAGTTACAGCCATTTGTTTACAATGCATTTATTCTGGGAAAAATTATTGATGAGGACTTTTAATTAAGAGTTGTATTTTTCAAAAATAAGCATTTAAATATTTATCAATTTGTTACGAACTCCTAAATATCCTAACCGCAACGATATATCATACAAATTTGTAGCTTTCGATAATTTTGCTTTACTGTTACTGGCGACTTTTATAAATTATCTACACTCTTAATGATGTAATCGCATTAAATTATTATCTTGAACTTTCCTTTTGTAAGATTTTAAATTTTAATCTAAGATCTTGTGTATTCTATGAAAAAAAAATGGTTATCATGTAAATTGTAATGTAATTAATTAATATATATCAAATTCTCAAATATATATTAATAAGGTATGATATACAGATAATTAGATTTTTTAAATATATTATCCTGAGTTTAATTTAAGTTTTATATATGAAAAAAATTTTGTTGAAAGAGGTAAAATCCTCTTTAAAAATCTTTACATGAGATATCCTAAATTCACCAAAAAAAAAAAATTCTCAAATATGCCTATAACTAAATTTAGTTTTAGTGGTGCATTGTAACTATTGATAAAGCTGAAGTTACTCATGAGTTGGTTCAAAATTTACTACCTACTAATTATGAATTTTATCTCAATCATGAAAATAATTGTATGTGATCATATATATGTATATACATATATACATATATATATATATACATATATATATATATACATATATACATATATATATACATATATACATATATATATATATATATCCCATGAGAAAATATCCCTTAATGGATATAGAAAAAATTTTTGATCTAAATTTGTTCAATTTTGGTCAAAATACATACACTATAAGAAATTCTGTTGATAGTGGATAAGGATATTTGCTAGTAAGTTTCTCGTCACTGGACGGGAAAATCATACCATCAGATTCAATGACAATGAATCACCGATAATATTACAGTAGCTTTTAGTCGTTAGTAATGTCAATAGTTGACTAGTCAACCGATGGCATTACTGACAATCAATTCGCGCGTAATGGAGTTGACCAGTCAATCCCATAAGTCCAACAATAAATCTGTTGAAAATTAAAAGAAATTCTCTCTGGCACTTTTTTCACTGTTATCCATCTGAATTTAAAATAATCTCTGTAAACTTCTTTTTTAAGCCTACCATTGCAATTCCTTTTCATTTTCCTTTAGCCTCCTCCCTGTCTTCCACTTCTCTCTAAACTTTGGACAACAAAATTACTATTTTTACAGACAGTTGATTTGTTGGTTGTCATAGCTCAAGTAGAAGGTAAATAGCTGTTTTGTCCCAATGCATGTGAGACTTGAATACAAGCAGTTGGCAACCATCCGTCGGTATTACAAAGTAAACATGCATTGAGCCATTTTGGCCTAATGCATGCGTGGATTGAAGACCAGCAATGCTAGTAAAAAAATTTGCCACTCTGATTGGCCGCCGAAACAGTGCCCAGGCAAAGGGGGATTAGTTACCATCGAATATATGTCCAATGATAAACAGTTAATTAAAAGCCACGACACTGAAAGTGGCACCTTGGCAACTTTTTATAATTGTTACCGACGACGACTGCTATCAGTAATATAAAAAAAATTATATGTTTTTTACAATGATACGAGGGGATTGTTTTTAAATTTTTTTGAGTTCATCGTTGGACATATATAATTTGAGTCTGACAGTTTTCCCTCTCGCGGGCTCACTCTCTCTTTTCTCCCTCCAATCTTGATCTCCATTTCTGATCCGTCCTCTCAAATTTCGGCAACTTCCAGCCAATTTTAGTGACTTTTTGGCGTTTTGCACGTACCTTAGTCGAATTCCAACAGTTCTGCGTTGTCTTTCTACAGTTTGAAGTTTGTTTTCTCTCTATTTTTCACTTCTCTCACCTCACCTTCTAACATTGCTTTTCCCTCTATTTCAAGGAATTGTAGGAGCAATTTGATCAAGCATTCTCTCATATTTGCGCATCTCTTTATTATTATTGAGGTTGGTAGCATGAAACTTCTCATATATCCCAAAGTTAGTGTATTTGGAATTACAATAAATAACTTAAGATGTTATGGTTGAATTTTGATAGTATTGGGATTGAAAATATTGACATTAGGATATATAAACTTTTTTGCTGTCTTAATTATATGACATTTTATAGCATTTTCTATAAAATATGGGAGATGTCAAGACACCATGTATGAAATCTAGCTTCCAGTATGTTGTTTAAGTGTTACTAATATTTCTGATTTCGAATTTTGGTCTATTTTTATAGTAGGAGGTCTCAATTTTTAAGGGGAGACTTTATCAATTTTTTTATTAAATTATTTTTATGTTAGTAGTGTAGTATTGAATTTAATTAAGTTAAAATTAGAAAATAGTCAAATTTAATTAGAATGATGTGTTAATAACTTTTTTTATTTATGTCAATAGTTATATTAGTTAGATTTAAATTTAAGTTAATTATGAGTTAGGTTAGGATATAATATATTCTAATTTAATCTTGGGTTATAATTTTAGTTTATGTTAGAATTAGAAATCCATTAAATTATGAGTTGGCTCCCTAATTAAATTTAAGTTAATTATGAATTAGGTAGTTATAAAATAGAGTTGAATCAAATATAAATTTAATTTGAACTACGTGTTAGTAAATTTTTATTTATTTTAATTTAAGTTATATTAGTTAGATTTTAATTTAAGTTATTTTAGAAATAATTAATTTAAATTATGTGTTATAAGTTTTGAATAAACTAAAATCAGTCATTTGTAAAATTAAGTCATAGTTAGAGTTTATAAATTAAATTTAAGTTAATTATGAGTTATGTTTAGGTTATCATAGATTATAATCTAATCTAAGGTTATAATTTTAGATTATGCTAGAATTAGAAATCCATCAAATTATGTGTGAATTATGTGTTGTAAATTAGCTCCCTAATCAAATTTAGGATAATTACAAATTAGTTAGTTATAAAGTAGAGTTAAATTAAATATAATATAATTTAAATTACTTGTTATAAAGTAAGCTTAAACTAGAATTAGTGAGTTGTAAAATTAAATCATAATTAAAGTTATAAATTAAATCTAAGTTAATTATGAGTCAGGTTTAAGTTATTATAGATACTAATTTAACCTTAGGTTATATTAGAGATACTTGTCTAAATTTCAATGTAAGTTAATCTTATACTAGAATTTTGTTTGAGTATTTATTGGTTTATGTTTATATTTTGATACTTACAATCTTGCAAGTGTTGAACAAATTCCGTTTTAATGGAATAAGCTATTATTATTAGATAACATTCAATAGACCCATCAATAAGAGTAAGAGTATGGGTCAGCCTCCTAAAGATAGTGGTCAACTGTAGTTCTCTATCACCCTACCCACTACTAATACCATCCCACCTACTACTAATACCACCCAAACACTATACTTTCCTTCTCTCTAGCCATATAAGACAATGATATCCATGCATGGTTTCAACCTTCCTTCACCACCCACCTATTTGCAACATTATCTCCTATGACTTCACTATAGCCTTCTACATCATTTATCATCTCTTCCTCATCTTCTCAGCCTCAAGAGGAGGCCATTATAGATGCAGATTATAGTACTAGGCAAGTAGTTTAGGTATGTATTTTTCATTTTACCCTTGACTTTTTAATTATAATTTAAATAATATTTGTCGTAACATCATGACCAGAGCGACAAACCCACATGAAACTCTCTCTCTCTCTCTCTCTCTCTCTCTCTCTCTCTCTCACATTTCTTGGAGTGAAGGTAAATATGTTTTTAAAATAAAAATGGAGTCGCTACCGAGCTAATTTTTTAAAAGTGAAATTGGACTCCTAATCAAAGATAGTCTACATTTTTAGATATTAGGTTTAAGGTTAGTTATGCGTAAAAAAGGTATTAACATTTTTAAATACCCTTTCAGTATCTAAATAATCTAATTAATTTATCTTACTTTAATTTAGTATTGGTTTAAGGTTTTTCAACAAAAAAAAGATTTTGAAAATAATTCATGCCTATTTCAAATCATGATTTTAAATAAAAAAAATTTTGAAAAAAAAATTTTGCTAATTCCAAATTAGGGTTTTATTTAAAAAAATATTCGAGAAAATCTCTTGTCAATTCTAAATTGGCATTTTAGATAAAAACAATTTTGAAAGTATTCCTTGCTCATTTCAAATAAGGGTTTTTGGATTTTTCAAAAATAATTTCCTTGAAAAAAAATTTTCACTCCTTTTAAGGGGGGTTTTCTAAAAATTGATTTTTTGGTTTAGGAAAACAACTTCCTCACAAAAACTTTCCAATCCTTTTAGGAGTGGTTTTCATAAAAATAATTTGGAGAAAATAATTTTTTAATTTTTAAAATCTCTCTTTTGCTAGAAAAAAGAAATTAAAAGAAATAAAGAAGGATGCACATGATACCACTTTTGCTTCTTGGTCATTATAAATTTTTTTATTTTAAAATCTTAGGAGCAAAATTTATCATATCCAAAAATACTCTTAAATACACATACTTTTATTAAACTCAACTCATGAAAAAATATAATTAAGCAAAAAAATTTAGAATTCATCTATGAAATGATTCTTATTTTTGAGAGCACTATTATTTATTATTTTTTTACTACATCTATAATTTAATTACTTTAAAAATCCTTACAGACTCAAATATTTTTTCTAACCTAACCTGTATGAGATTTCTCCCATACATCACACAAGCTACCTATTATGCAAATTTTACATATTTATATAATCACACAATCAATAAAGAACATGCCAAGTCAAAGATGAAATAAAACAATTAAGGGTTTTATGGACTAACCTAAGGAAATTCCACTTCTTGGTATTTATTCATATGAGAATGCTTTGAATAACAATACTTGAGTATGTAACTAGTGTGTATGGTGAGGGTTCCCTGATTCAACACATATGCTTAATGCCTAAGTGTAAGAGTGAAGAGTGAAAATATTTCTAAAAATTATGTGTATTTATAGTTGTATTTTGGAATTCTTTCCTATTCAAATTCTAATTCATCATTTTATCTCTTGATTTTAGTTGTCTTTTATCTCTTGTTATTTGTTATCTTTTATCTTCTTTTATTACTTATTTTGTTTATTATCTTCTTTATCTTTTGATGATTTGTCTTATGGGTTTATTTTATCTTTTATTCTTTTAAATTTGTTTTGTGTTATCTAGTTACTTTTTATCGTCTCTTAAACATTTTTCTTCTTATTATTTTTTTTGGCTATTTTTCACCTTATCATTATCTTTTATCTTCTATTATTTATCTCTTATCAAATCCCATTTATTTGTTTCTCTATCTTGTTATTGTTATTTCTTTATTTTATCTATTGTCTTCTTAGCTTTGAAATTTATTTTATCTCTTATCTTCTTATCATATTCTTTTATCTATCTTTGATTATTACCTTATCTTACTTCATTTTTATTTTATTTTCTTTTGTTATTTTTTTTATGATTTGCCTTTCTTTTTATTGTTATCTCTTGGACTTGTTTTATCCTACTAATTATTTTGTTATTATTATTTGTTTATCTTCTCTTAATTTTTTTTTTGTTTTTGTTACTATTATATTCTATTATTTATCTTTGGGTTCAATTTTTAATTTTAATTTTAGGTTAATTTTATTTTTGTGTTAATTTTATTTTTTTTAATTTTTTGATTTGAATTTTTTTGAATTTGGACACACAATTTTGATCTAAAATTTTAGGTTAAATTTTAAAATCAAATTTGGTAGTAGGCTAAACAAAATATGATGTCTATTGTATTTAAGTTTTATTAACTTGAACTATTAACATTTTTCTTTATGGCTTTCAACAAGTGGGCACCCTCTAAACATAGCTGTAAGGCTTTGACCCAAGTTATTTGGTCAAGACTTGAATTTTTCCAACAAGACGTGAGGCGATATTCCTTCTTATGCTGGTAAACTATGGTATAATTAGTCAAGGGTAACCAAAATGTTTCCTTTTGTTTACAATTAAATCTGATTTAATTTTAAAAGGTTGTGGGGGTGAAATTGATTGCCATCGACTAAAGGTACAATAATCATTGTGGGTGGCGTTCAATAGTTAAGGATTGAAGCAGCCTTGAGAAATGTATAGAGATGCTTAACTTGCATAGTAGAGGCTTAAGTGGATTACCACTAATGTTTTGGGGGGATTGATGTGTCATTGGAACATGTAGAATTTCAAAATTAAGTTTGAGAAGTCTAAGAAGAATAAAGTCTCAAAACAAGGGGTTCACTCCACATCAGAGGCTTTGTCCAGCTAAGGAAATTTACACTTAATCTAGTTAATAACATTATTTGATGTTGGAAAAATATATTATCATTGTTATAATTTAATTAATTTTTTTAATCTGTTTGTAGAGAAGCAACTCGGATGCAAACCTAACTAAGGTGAAGTCTTCGAATTTGCTCATTAAAAGAAAAATGACAAGTCTTGGGTCAAAGATCAAGCTTAGAAGACTTATATGAGTACTTTAATTATCTTAAGATTAAAAATGTTGTTTAGTTTTTAATTAGTTGAAAATGCATACTTAGTATTTTTAATTTCTCTTTCATTGTAGGATAAATTTGTGATTCTGTTCTAACAATTGTCCAGATGTCATAACATTTTTTGAAGGGGCCCAGTGATAGCTTAAATGCTAGCTACACCTCTAATCAAGATAATGTGTGGAGAGAGGACGTAAGCAGCTCTTATTAGGGCCTTGTTTATGATGTGGGATCACAACCCTCCCATAAACACAGGCTACTTTGCCTCAAGTTCTACATCTTGTTGCAACCCTTCTATGGGTTATATTGACTGTTATGGAGACTGTTAGGGAATAAACGAGGCAACAATTTGATGAATGCATGGCCTTGATGCAAGGCTAGCAAGCCTAGATGCAAGCCTAATTGTAGGCTACCCAATTTTAGCGCCGCACAGAGTTGGTGGAGCATTTAGATCATCCACCTTTACCTAGTTACGATCACGACTACTACTAAATAAAAAATTTTATTTTGTTACGACCACGACTATGACTAAATAAAAAATTAAATTAAAATTTCTAAAAAAGTTAATGAAGGATATAATCCCTTAGTAATATTTAATAAATAATTAAAAATTTTATTTTGTTATCTAGGGATGTAATCCTGCAACAACTTTTAATTTAGATAAAAATAAAAAATTTTACTACTTCTCAAGGATTTAATTAAAAAAGTTTATAAATTACTATGAGATATATCCTTTGGTAATACACACAAATCACTGGTACAAATAAAATATTTCACCAAAAATTAAACAAATTATGAATGAATATTTTCTTTTACTAGAAATATACTTCAATAGGTTTTTAAGAAATTAAAAATTCAATCAGTAATAATAACCAACAAGGGCTATACCAAAAGATTAAATTCCTTGATAAGGTATTTTATCGATAGATTTTGTACTTTATCAAAAGATTTTTTTGCTCGATAATTGCTTAATTTTTTATAGTGAAAATTTTTCCTTCTTTTCATTGAGGATAATTATGAGACAAGTCAGCAAAAGATATTGTAAATATTCCACAGTATCCATAGTTTATGCTTACTATACATGAAAATAAGTTAGATGTAATCCTTCACATTAACTGGCCACAAATTTCCTTGTAATGACAAATCAAAGAATTCTATCATGACTAGTTGGAAGAAGTGGTGAGTTTGTTTCCCCCATCCACTGTCAATCATTATGACTTCATTATTTGACAGACATACTACAACTGTGTGTATTGGTTACATTAGATTGTGGCCCTTTGTGGGTGCTAATTCTCCAATACAAAGAAAAACTTGTCCACTGATTCAATTTTGTAAGTTTACTTTTCTTCTCACACTCTTCTGTTTTCTTGTATAAACTTTGTTGATTTGCTTTTGAAAATAATGGGGTAGATGAATATGCTTTCCCACATAATGTAGTCAACATGTTCCATCACAACCTTTATGAAATATATTTCTGCAAGCTACCAATACCATTGCATTATGTGATTTGCATCCAATTATATAATTGCACAGCATCTGCACACATGATGCAACCCCTGAAAAATATAATAGTACACATTACATATAAGTAAGTAGAGAGAGAGAGAGAGAGAGAGAGAGAGAGAGAGAGAGAGAGAGAGAGAGAGAGAGAGAGAGAGAATGTCCATTCAGATTTGTTATTTTTAAAAATATAATTTTATTAAACATTTACTACAAAATTTTGAATTATTAAATTAATTTAATCTTACAAATTAAACTACAAAATTCAACAAATTAAATACTACGATTCTGTTTATAGCCGTTTGATAAATTTTGCATCAGTGGAAATACAGTTTTTCAATTCAATTGCAGCTGGGGTATCTGTTAGGCTGTAAAATACCAAAATAGTGGGCATAGTGGGTAGGGCATCTTCTCACGCTTTCTCTCTCTACAGCTAGGTAGAGAAGTTCTGCAAGGCATATGTCCTATCCAGGAAGAGAGAGAAGTTCTGCCAGCCAAGCAAAGGAGACATAAAACTAAACCAGTAAAAATCTAATTTGATGTTTTGGAAGACAAGCAATGTGCATAAGAAAGTTATATATTTTAAAAAAAAAAATAATGAGAAAAAGAAAGGTATGGCAAATGATATGATGAGATGCCACTTTTTTGTACATGAGCTCCCCTCTTTTTATTCACAAGTGATATTAGCCAATCACATATTCCATTCAAAAATTCAATGAACAGAAGAGAATAAAGGATCAATTAAAAAACAATATCAACGAGAGACATATGCATGTGTGATTGTGTACTAAAAACAATTTTTAAGGCATAGTGAAACGGCTAGCTGTTTGGATTTCCTTTATTTTCTGAATCTAATACTTTTAAGTAAAAAATAAAAATTAGAAAAAGAATCTAACTTTTGGGTTTACATGAAGAAATTCAAATTCATTCATCCCAAATCATTTCTGCATATTCTTGTAGATGTTCACAGTCAATAACTAATTATTTTCAATGGAAAGTTCAATAATCATCACCCATGGTGGAAGTACAAATGCTTTTTTATATATATATATATATATATATATGCTAATTGCTTTTCATATGCTTTTTTGGTTGTGTTATTACTTTATTATCACAAATAATAGAAATAGATTTTTTATATGAAATTTAAGATAAATATTTAAATTTAAAATTACTTTAAATTTGATGCAAAAATAAGTAGCACTAGTTGCATATCTAAATTCTATGTATAATTTTAAATTTTTCTATGTACAATTTTTTTATAAATATCATAATGAGTTGTAATGGATTTTCATAGAATTTCTTGAAGATTTTGTTAGGGTTGGTCATCATTAATAATTTACAAAATGCATGGATCGTAATAATTTTATGGGTTTTGAAAGAAACAGTTATTTTATAGTGGCGGTTTTCAAGTGTCTCAAGAAATGTGATAATTATTTTTTTAATATCAATTACGTATGATTCACACGTGGGCCTTGCCGATGTACAGTTCAAGGGACAGCGCCCGTTTACTGACATCTCTCATAGCAAAATTACCAACTTACCCACCCTTAACCTTTTGCCGATGATCCCTATTTAGTCTCTCACGTAACTCACTTTCATGGTTTCACCAAAATGCCCTTCGCCAATGATCCCAAGTACTCGGTAATGAATAATGATACCATACTCTCCCAAATAAAATTAAAAACAAAAGGTTAATCTTTGATGATTTGTGCATTAAATGGCATATTGATTAAGTGGGTCCCACGTCCTTGCTGCATTCCCACTTGTTTGTTTTTAGACTCAATTATTGACTAGCAGAATATATTGATCACACAAAAATCTGGAAAAGAACGAAAATAAATAAAACTTCTTCCACATATAAACTATTATCTCTAAAATTACATTCCAAGCTATTTCCAATACTATCCTTCTACTTTTATATTTTTATTTTACTATAATTTTTATCATATAAAATTTTAATTACTAAATTTATTAAATTTATAAATTAAATTATAAAAATTAATTTATTTCATAATTTTTACACTAGATATAAGCATTTCATTTTTATACATGATGTAAAAACACTTTTTCTCTTTCTAATATCCTTGACAAGGAGAGGCTTGGTGGGTTATTTTTAGGAATAAGGATATTTTTGGTCTATCTATTTTTTTTAAGAATAATTTAATTACTTAATTTTTAAATTAAATAATTTAATCTCTTTATAATTATAATAGGATAATTTAATATCTCATCCATTAAATTTTTTTTAATATGATATGACTTACTAATAATAATTTAAATTTTATTTTTTTAATTATAATATAACGTTATTATTATGTAAATTTATCTCTTAATTAAAAGAGTTATTGATATACATAATATTAGGCTTGGAGTTTAGTAAGAGAGTAAATAGCTTCATGTTAGAGAAAAAATCTTAAAATTTTTAAAATAAAAATAAAATTTAAGTTATTATCAATAAATTATATTATATTAAAAAAAATTAGATAAATAAAAAATTAAATTATTTTAATTATACTTATAAATAAATTAAATTATCTCAATTATATTTATAAAAATTAAATTATCTAACTTAAAAGTTAAATAATTAAATAACTCTTTTTAAAAAAAAATCAAAAGCACCTTTACTTTTTTTTTTTATAAACATTAAACGATACAAAAGTCACAACATTAAAAATATAGTTGAGAAGCCTGGAGCCTTTTGACTCCATGGCATATCATTGGGAGGCAAATTCAAACTTTGATGTGGTTATTTTCCTTCCCCATCTCCTTAAAAGCTTCGACCCCTTAATCACAAAAAAAGAATGTAGTTGAGAAAAAAAAAGTTAATAATCTAATTTGTGAATAGATGTTTACTTAACTATCATTGGGAGGTAGGTTCAAAACTTGATGTGGCTATTTCCCTTCCACATCTCCCAAAGCTTTGGCCCCTTAATCACTAAAAAAAAAAATTGTAGTTGAGAAAAAAAGTTAATGATCTAATTTGTGAATAGTTGTTTACTTAACTATCATTGAATTCACTAAAAAATGAGAAATCCTAGGGGCACGGAACAATGGGACACAAAATTCAGGGTGAATTCCGTGTACACCGCATCAGTAACCATCTGGTGGACATAAAATACGGAATGAATATCATGTGTTGAACAAGAAATTGGGAATAAATTTCATATCCCATTATTCTGTATGGGTAGCAGTACTCCTAAAATATACAGAGGAGGAAAAATGTTCGATCCAAAATGGGTTTTTAACCACTTATTAATGACTAATTCTAAGCAACTATTGTCACATGCAATGGTTCACAAATAGATCTATTAATTTGTATCCAAAATGACAAATATACGAACACCCAAAATAGAAGAACAAAAATAAAATTATAAAATACAATTAAAGAAAAAAAAAAAAGCAAAGGAGCCTCTCATCATTCAACAACCTTATCACAATAACTAGTCATTTTCAAGTGGAAGTGCAGAGATCAAAGGGAGTTCAGAATTTAAAATTTGAAAGAGAGAGGTAACGTTAGCATAGCATTGCGCTAGCTGATGCCATGATTGTATATATGTTAAAAGCTTTTATCTTTGGGGAGTTGGAATTTGTTAATTTTTAATTTTAAATAATTAAATTAATGAAAGAAAGACAAAATTTATAATTTAAATATTTATGTAAAATAAAAAATCATAAAATTCAATTCCATCTTTGACATGGAATACATACATAGTTGGAGAAACTATCCAATAAATGATAGCACCCCCATAAAATCTCTATGGTCCCCAAATTAACGAATAAATAATCACCCATCAATATTCACACCATCAAAATTTTGACGCCATTTATTTTGGTAGGTCTTAAATCCAACAGAATTGGCCTCCATTTACTTCTCTTCATAAATGGTTTGGCCTAAGAACATGACCTACATCTTTCCATCTAGTTTTATTCAACAGTGGGTCCCACTTATCAATTACAAAATGTAGCTATCAAATTGATAGGCTATGCCTAAACTTTACAAATTTTTAGTTTCAGATCAATTTCTTTAAAAAAAAAAAAAAATACAACCTATCGCCTGCTTGCTAAATGTACAAATAGATCACAAGTTAAATTAGTTTTTGTGCCTGTTGGTTGAATTCGAATCAAGTGAAACTCATTTGCACACATTTATATAGCAACAATTCTCGGTGACCCATCTGTGAGAGTTGCGTGGGTTTGCCGTGGGAGTATGGTTCCGATTCAAAAATAAACTTTCCTATTCTATTTTTACTTTTCAATAAAAATATTTGGGTTTAGTCAATTTTTTCTTTTCTCAATTATATATAAAGAATTTGATCAAAATTGCAATGGTCACGATCACGGTAGGACCCCAGAAGCCACATGGAGAGTACCACAGTTCCATCAACAAGTTGATCATCAGCGTCTTCATTTTGGTCCCGATTAACAAACTTATATTATTTTATAAAAAAAGAGGACAAGGGCGTTTTGGTAAATCCACAATTTCAACATCGTTAAAATAAATGAACAGGACAGCCACGAAATACAGGGACAAACCCAGATCACTAACCTGGCGATCTATATAAATTATACGATAGATTAGCTTCAATGATTAAAGGTCAATGCAGGAGCCATGTTAGGGCTGGTTTCGTCATTTCAACCCCGGCGTGGCCAACCGCCACTGAAATCCAAAAACAACTCAAAAGGAAAGCAAAGCTCATCTTCATCTTCACTCCAGGAAATGAAAAAAAATATATATATAAATAAATTTTGAAAAATAAAAATACGGAAAAATTAAATAAAAAAGAGGAAAAAAAGTAAAAAAAGAAAAAGCTGACCTACATGGGTCGGCCTTTAACTAAATTTAGCTGGACAGACAAAAACCAACTTATTATCTCCATCGTCCCTTTGCGCGGCCGTTCAAATATTTCTGCAACTGTTTTTTAATTGAAAATTATATTTTTTTCAAATAAATAATTAGATGTAAATATCTGTATATATCTTTCTGTGCCACTTTGATTATTACAGTGAGAGAACCCAGGAGAAATTTTCCAGATGATAATTTAAAAAAATAAAAATAAAAGTACTGAAGATTCCACAGCTAAAAAGAGGAGAAAAAGAGACACGTAATAAAAATGATGGAAATTAAAAAAGAAAAATGGGAAATTTTTAATTGTATGAATAAAAAAATGGGAAACAAGTTCTTGAGATTGACAAGCAGATCCCACCCAAATAAATTAATAAATTCACCACACACGCTGCATCATAAAATCCATAAGAATTCACCACCCTTTCTCTCTTTTTGGCCGATATATTTTTTTTTTCCTCCTCTCATCTCAGCTGCTGTAATTGCTGCTGTGCTGTTTTGTAAGTTTGGGGGAGGCAGGAAAAGAAAGAGATAGATAGATAGATAGAGACTTGCAGCATACAGAGAGAGTCCTATGCTGGGGGACTCGGCTGTGGTTGGTGGAGGAGGTGGAGGTAGTAATACCTCTGAAGATGCAGCGGCCGCGGTGACAGCAACTGCATCCACATCTGCAGCAGCTGCAGGAGCTGCTACAGCCCATGACGGTGCCGAGTCGGTGGCGGCAGCAGCAGCAGCTTGTGGGGTGGGATCAAATTCAGGTGATGAGGAAAGAGCGAGAGGGGATGATGGTGACCGAAGCTTCGGTGGCAACCGGTGGCCTCGCCAGGAAACTCTGGCCTTGTTAAAGATACGGTCAGATATGGACGTCGCGTTTCGAGATGCCAGTGTTAAAGGTCCCTTGTGGGATGAAGTTTCCAGGTGAGATGATTATTCGTCTTATACGGGAAAAAAATTGGATTTTGGATTTCTCTTTGCTCGTTTGAGATTTCACTTGGTGTTTGATAATTGAACGCAAAATTGAACTGAGTGGGACTAATTCATGGGTGGAGATCTGAGAATTCAAATTCGAACTCGTTTTCCAAGTGTTTTCGGCTTAAATTATAATCTATGGATTGAAGTTTTTCACAGTTTAATCTCTTAGAAATGTGTTCCATTTCAGCTCTTACCTATCTTTGCCGTCAATCATTTGGGCTTGCATTTAAGACTTTTTACAGTTTATTTTTGCAATTTTTCCCTCTTTCATCCTCCCTTTATTTAATATTCTTTTTTATTTTGGGATTTCAACATATAGCGTTACACAAAATTTAGTTTTCAGCATCTGATTTGGGATTGATTTGCTTTTCTGACATTCATTGTGATTCATGTTGTAATTTCGAAATAAGGTACCAGCTTGAATAGAGTTGTCAAAAGCAAGATTTCCTTCCCCTTGTTTCAGTTACCCACTCTTATGGGAAATTAAGGTAGATTATCAAATCTTCTAACTGGGTTCATGTGTTTTCCATGGGAAACATTTCTGTTCATCATCAATTCATGGGATTTGTTACCAAACTTATCAAGTTTGATCATACTCTCTCCTCTCTCCAGTCACTCTCCATCTTCAGCTCATCCTCAATCTTTTACTTTGCTCAGCTTCATTTCTCATTCTTGGTACTTAAATTCTTGGACATTATCCTTTGTTTTGTAGCTGGATTTAATGAGATAAGTTAAACCCAGAAACAATTTTCTTTGTCTTTTACTTTTGGGCCCTCTTTGTTATCAGGAAGTTAGCAGAGCTTGGCTATCATAGAAGTGCCAAGAAGTGCAAAGAGAAATTCGAGAACGTCTACAAGTACCATAAGAGGACCAAGGAAGGTCGAAGTGGCAAAGCAGACGGCAAAACTTATCGGTTTTTCGATCAATTAGAAGCTCTAGAAAACCATCCTCCAATTCAGTCCCCCAACCCATCATCAAAAGCTTTACCTGCAACGCCAGTTTCAATAGTAGCAACAACTTCAGCAGTGTCTGCAACAGCAGCAACAGTGGCAATGCCACCAGTGGCTAATACCACTTCCAATGTTGCTCATGTTACTGTTCCATCAACAGCCACACTTCCTATGACTATGTCTCAAGGCATTGTCGCCCCATCATCAATAAACCTCACAATCCCTTCATACCTACCACCAACAAACCCTACAAAATTTCCACAATCAACAGCGAACCCTACTGCAATTCCTCCTCTAACCACTCTCTCGTCCCCGTTCCCCAACATACCAACTGATCTTCTCTCCAATTCGAGCTCTTCCTCGACTTCTTCCGACGAAACGCTCGAAGGGCGGCGCAAGCGGAAGCGGAAATGGAAGGATTTCTTCGAGAGGTTAATGAAGGAAGTGATAGAGAAGCAGGAGGAGCTGCAAAAGAGATTCTTGGAAGCCATCGAGAAACGCGAGCACGAGCGAATGGTTCGCGAAGAAACGTGGAGAATGCAAGAGATGGCAAGGATCAATAGAGAGCGAGAAATTCTCGCACAAGAAAGGTCTATAGCGGCGGCTAAAGACGCAGCTGTAATGGCAGTTTTGCAGAAGATAGCGGAGCAGCAAAACCTCGGTCAGGCATTGAATAACATTAATATTCCACAGCCGCCGCAACCGACACAACAAACCGTACCGGCTCCGCCTCAGCCAGTGCAACAAGTAACAGCAGTGCCACCAGTACCCACGCCACAGGCTCAGCCGGCCCCACCTGCGGCAGCTGTGCTGCAAGCGACCCCACAGCAACAGATTCCGCAGCAACAGGTAACGAGTATGGAAATTGTAAAAACAGATAATGGGGAGAATTTCATGCCGACGAGCTCTTCGAGGTGGCCAAAAGTGGAGGTTCAGGCATTGATAAGGCTAAGAACGAATCTGGATGCGAAATACCTAGAGAGTGGTCCTAAGGGTCCTCTTTGGGAAGAGATTTCAGCGGCGATGAGAAAGCTGGGTTATAACCGGAGTTCTAAAAGGTGCAAAGAGAAATGGGAAAATATAAACAAGTATTTCAAGAAAGTGAAAGAAAGCAACAAGAAGAGGCCAGAAGATTCCAAGACTTGCCCGTACTTTCACCAATTGGATGCGCTGTACAGAGAGAGGAACAAGTTCGAGAGTAACCCGTTGCCGTCTTCGGCGGCGGGCACTCAGTTGAACCCAGAGAGCATGATGGCGCCGCTGATGGTACGGCCGGAGCAGCAATGGCCTCCTCAGCAAGAAACCCAGACGGGGCCGGAGGTGACCATGGAAGATGCCGAGAATGACCCAGCGGACCGCCATCACGATCAGGATGAAGACGAGGACGAGGACGATGATAAAGATGGAGATGACGAAGATGAAGAGGATGAGGATGGTGGTAACTATGAGATAGTGGCTACCAAGCCAGCCTCAGTGGGCGCAGCAGGTGAGTAAGTGAGTAAGGGAGTTTGTACTACTGAGATAAAGAGAGAGGGGAAAGGGGCCAAAAGAATGTGCATCAAAGAAAGGGTGAAGGGTGGGTGGGTCAGAGAGTGCAGCAGGGGTTGTCGGAAGAGGCGGTGGGAGCAGATTCCGGTGGTGGTGGCGACGGGTGGGTGTGGGGAAGAGCTAGGAATTTGAATATACACGTACGGCAGAAGAATGACACATGGGTGTAGGGGGGTGGGGATTGGCACTTGGGGTTTTAGCATATAGTCAGTGAGATTATATGTTTTAATTTACAAAAATTTATTTATTTTTTGGCTAAATAAATAAGTTGAGGGAGGGACAGATAGAAATTTATGGGAGCTTTATCAGGTTCTACAATAATGAACAAGGGGAAAATTATGAAGAACAAGAGACCTTCATATCTTTTTTTCCTTAATTAATTTTCTTTAATTTTGTTTCATGTTCATGGGGGTGTAAATGGGGAAAATGGTTACCTGGGGTTTGTTTTTCTTGTCTATCATTTTTGTTTCTCTTCCAATGTAGCTGTCAGTTTTCTTTTCTATTTAAATTTTTTTTCATTAATATGATATTTTCTCGTCATCCATCTGCACAAACTCATGAGCCAATTGTCAGAACTCGGAAGGGAAGGAGAGGGTAGGGGTGTCGACTGCTGGGTATTAATTATGGGTCTAAAACAAGAGATGAGCAGAATGATGAAAAGGTTAAAATGTGGTGCAGAAAAAACGGGGTGCAAACAGCTTTAATAAAAGGAAACGCTGAGAATTTGGGGAAAAAAAAATTCATTAATAACAAGGAAGCAGGTTGAAATGTAGGGACAGCGACCCAAGCCTTAAATTGCACCAGGGCCCTTGCCATAGCAGAAAATGCCAACATCACACATGGAGTCATAAACCCTCGAAGAAGGATGGTCCACCAGGAGGAATCTTGTGAGTTGTGAGTAACCTCACTGAAAAGAACCTACAACACTAGCATGCAGTTGCGGTCTGTGCACACCAGGTGATGTGTTTCTCTTCTGCGTTGTCAGTCAGTACTAAGATAGAGATGAAGGTTCATCATCATCGTCATAATCTAAGGGGTCAACTTTTTCTGCTGTTAATACGCTTTTGTCAGGCTTTCATCAGCCTTCGATGTACTGATAATTATTTTTATTTAATTAAAAATAAATTTCACATAAATAATATTATTATAAATTTTTATTACATTTTATAAAATATCTTAATTTTAAAATGAAGTAATATTCAATACTTTAAATTTTTATCTTTAAAAAATTATATACATAGAAAAAAATAATATTTTTACTAATTTTATGTGCGAAAAATGAAACGTAATTAGATTATCACTCGCACGTGAGAGTCACGAGCCCTATCTATCTTATTTAGAGATCGAACCCTGCCTCAGTTAGAATTGATGTCCATAATCACTTGAGTCAATTTTAGGGGTTAACTTTTGTTAAAAAAAATATTGTATTTATGGATAGGTAGTCTACGCTATTTGCACGGATAGATTCAAATTTTTAGAGAGAAAAGAAAAAAGGAAAGTAAGAATATGGAATAGTGTATACAAAATTATTATGTGTCTGTATCATTACTTTTGTATTAATTCTAATTTGCTTAATTTCATATGAGAAAAGAAGAAGAGATATATGTAGAAGTAATGAAATGACTGAGATTTGTGTGTTCTTGGTATATTATAGGTACATGTGCGTGCTATAATTGTGGAATTTCGGTATGGAATAACAAAGGTCATTATTTTCTTTTGAACTTAAAAGGCATAATAATTGGTGGGCATCCAATTCCTCTCTTAATATTCTTTAGTTTTATTTTTCTATTTTTTTGTACTCTTTGATTAGTTAAATTCATTGCCACCAATGTGAATCATACCATTCAACCCATGTGTTATTCTCCCATAAGTTCATTTGGTTATTGGAATCATTTAAGTCATAATTTTCCTTTGAACTTATAATGAGCATAATTGTTCGTATCCAATTCTTCTTTTTATATGATTCCTAGTTACATTCAATTCTATCAATTGTACATTTATTTAATATACATATAATTTTAGGTACAAATTTAAAATTTGAAAAAAAAAAAGGCTTAAAGCAACAAATATCACTACACCAATTAAAGTATCGGTATATTATATTTACTTTTATTTTGATGCTATTGTGGGAAGGAATTACTAAGCTAGGCTATAGTGTCTCTTCCTTAGGCCTTTTTTATGCTGAATATGTTGAGGAGTTTATGCAAATTCATCTTTCTATAGCAAGGTATTGTAATTAAATTTACTTTTATATTTGAAGTCTTGTCTTGTTCAAAGTTTGGAGATGGAGTTTTTTTGGTCGCTTTTGTTCCATCACTTCAAACTCCATTTGCTTAGTTTACCCAAAGAAAAAAAAAGAAGAAATTCCATTTGTTTAATGCACCAAAACATATAGGTTATGGATTCCTTGAACTCATATGCAAATACCTAAATAAATGGGGTATCTAATCCTGAAAAAAAATTATGAAAAAAAAATTGTACGAGAGTTTCTTATAATTATGAAACGAATTAAATAAAATATAAAAGGAATTAAAAGATATTGAGAGGGAGAGCTGATTAATTTTGTTGGTGGGGTGTTATTCCAAGCTACGCATGATTTTTGCAGATGCCAATGTTGGTGATGATGGGGCAAGGACTTTGACTTGGGGATGCCCTACAAATTTGTCCATTTTTGATGAAAATGGTGCATATAAATATAATAACACAGTTGGGTGCTAAGGACATGACCCACATATTGATTGGGGGGCATTTACCATCTACGGATAGGATTATAATTATTCTGTTACACAGCTACAGTTCCACAGTTTGTGAAATAAACGCTCTCAGTTGCTGTTACAAACAATTACACATGCATGCAGAAAAGTCTACGCCCCTCTTCCTCTCTCCCATTCCCCCCCCCCCCCCCCCCGACAAAAAAAATCGATCCTCTCTCACTCCCCATCTCCTACACCTCATTAATTCCCACCTTACACTGCTTCCTCCACTCCGATAGAAAATGACACTCTGCTTTCAATTCCTTCCTTTCATAAATTAAATTTTTAAAAAAATTTAAATTATTAAATTTTATAATTTATAAAATTCAATAAATTTATTAACTATGTTTATTTTTTATGAGTTTTTGATCAATTAGTTTTAATAGAAATAGACTTTTCCTTGTTCTTATGCACCTTTGAAATTAATTATAAAATAAGCAATCATTTACTAAATTTTAATTTAATTATAAAAATTAATAAATATTAAATTTATAATTGTTTTTTATTGTTTAAGGTGTTCTCTTGGTCAGTAGATAAGAAATTGATTTTTTAAGAAACAGAGATAGTCAAAGTGAATAATTTTTTTTAAATAAATTATTTTTTTATATATATAATTTAAATTAAATATAAAATAATATAATTAAAGAATTCAAGTATCTATCATCATACCAACTCATGTTGGTAAACTTTTAATTGTTTATTCATAGAAATTTTAAAGCTTATAATATTTATTTTATTTGTCATTTTTTCTTATTTTTGATATGTGTTTCCTTTCATTTAATTTGATTTACTTCTATTATTTTATGTTTTTTTCCTCCAATGTTTCTCCTTAACTTTCGTTATAGCTTTATCATTGAATGAATATTTGGGTATGTAGTTTATCTCTAACATAAGTCACTAGACTTAATTGGGGCAAGTTATTAGATTATTTGAGAAAATTGAAAGACTACTAAGTAATTCACTAGGCAATCAAACAAAATCTAGAGATTCTTACTAATTGGGAGAAAAATGCTTTCTTTTCTCTTAAAAAATGTTTTATTAAATTTTCATATTCTTTCGGGTGTTGACTGGTTTGTGATAAAGAGAACCTGAATGGAGGACAATGATTGAAGATGGGCTATAACTAGTACAAATTTAAGACCGAAGTGACGGCTCTCGTCACACGTTTTAACTTGTAATCAATAATGGGCTATAATTGTGTTAATAAATGATATGATGATTTCGTATTTCATGTGCCAAAGCATCATCTCAAAATAATAATATTTTATGCAAGACTTATAACATAAAATTTATTAAATTTAATAAAATTTGATATGAATATAATGCAAATTGTATAATGTTAATAGAATTATTTTAATACAAGATATTTTGAAAAAAATGATAAAAATTTTTGAAGAATTGAAATTACAAATCATGATTATAAACACTAGTTATATTATATATTTATAATTATAAATCACAAATTTAATTTTTTTTATAAATAGAAATCTAGTTTCAAGACACCTCATCACTATATCATGTGCTTTTGGTATGTGGTCAGCAACATATAGGATATTAGACAAATCACAATTTTTTTGGTAGGAACTGACAAATCTTGAAATATTTATTACTAATATAAACAAAGTGGCATCGAATCGTCTGTCTTTGGGATCGAACAACAGAAAGAAGTAAAAATAAATAAATATAAAATTAAAAAAATTATGAAATATGTTTTAATATAAATTAAAAACAGATTAATTAAAAATTATTAAAATTAAAAAAAATAAAAGTAAAAGATTTAAATCTAAAAAAGTGTTTGATATTTTTTTTATATGAATGTATCTCTCAATTAAAAGTTAAAGGTTAATTTTTTTTAAAATATAAAAATTATTAAAATAATTTTTTTTAATAAATTTTTTTATATACATAAATTAAATTAAACTTAATATTTGATATCTTTAATAATGTATTAACATTAATTATTATTATAAAATATTTAATTTTAAATTAAAAATTTTGTGTTAACTAATTTATTATCTCCCTTTAAATGGGTTTTAAGTGAAGTTAATGAATATTTCTGCAATGAATTAATGGACTCCTTTTTTTTTTGGTACGACGCATACCAAAATTAAGTCCATAATTGCAACAACTGAACTGACAAAAACGCCGAATACAAACAAAAGATGTAGCCCGATAAAAAGAAAGACAAGAGTATAACGAGCACGACTCACACCCACAGAAAAGAAGAAAGTTACAAAACTGTCATCGCAAGTAGAGATTTCAATGATCAACAACCACTCAACAAACTTAGATCAAAGCACGTGTCATCTTCTCTATCTTCATCATTATCTTGAAACTCGCAGCAGATTGATCAATCAGCCCACTCAGCTCCTTGGAATCCTATTTTTGACATTTGACAATGATTTTCACAAAGCACTTCAGAGAATAACGTTGAGCTTCATCCTTTAATTTCTAATTCTACTTAGTGTGTTCCTGAAAACTTTCTTCCTACTAATTTAAAAATACCTAAAGGACTTTCCTATCCAAGTGTCATCGTATATGTAACCATAATAAAATAGGGTGAGAATAGTAATATTAACTAAATTTTATAATTTAATTAATAAAATTTAATAAAATATTTTATAAAATAAAAATTATATAAAAATAAATATATAATATCACATGGTCGTATATAGATTAAAAAGTATCTTTGTATTTAATGAGAATTCACTAATTAAATATTTATAAATTATATATAAATTGTAAAGTTAATTAAATCTTATAATTTAATTTAAAAAATATAATAAATAAAATTTTTATATAAAAATTTTATTTATAAAAATAATAAACAATATATATATATATATAGTAGATCCTTTACTATAAAAGTAGGGGACAATATGGGTGGAAGAGAAAAATAAAAGGAAAAAATGAAATTAATATATTAAACTATAAAAAACTATTAAAACTGTGAGATGCATGCTGTATAGGTTGGACCAACAGAAAGTGGAGTCATCTGAAAAAAGGTCGGTGGGATTCGAGCAGAAAAGGATATTGATGTTGTCGACGGTCCATAGGGATGCTAAATTGTAGCTTTGGATGAGCTGCTACTGCCACCTCTTGCTTTTGTATTTTTAGAAATTTGTATATGTAGAAATTTTACAGCCACATGCAAAAACAAGATAGAATATATGATTCAAATGCCACTGCCGGCATCCCTGATTAAGTTTTTGCTCTATGAAAAACAGGGAGTGGTAGATTATGGGAGAATGGGGAATCAGTGTGATAGGGATTGGAAGTGAAGAGAATCACTCCATTATCCATTAATCTTTTGTATATCAAATTACTGTCTCCCCATGTTTCCAACTTCTAAAGGAAGGTTTGCAGAAGGGTGTGTAAAATATGTGAATTTAATTTAAATTTAATTGTTTAAAATATAAATAAAATTTGTTAATTTAACTAATTCAAATTGTATCTGTACATGTAATTGATTGGGTTTGGATGAAAAATTCTAAATCTAATTTCACTCAAATCAATCAACTTTTTACATCAACGTGACTCTAAGCATGCTCCTGGTTTGCTGTCCCTTTAGCCACCAGAACCATATCTTTTCCCACGCCACTATAAATCTAATTGAAAGCCTAAAGCAATACAACTTAAAGTTCACCAATAAAATCTAGGCCCATTCTTAATTTGACCTTAATGATATGCTAAGAGAAAATATCAATCATTAATATTGCAACTTTTGCAAAATAATTTTTATTTATATTATTATAATGCTTAGTGTTCCATCTCTTTTCACGATATAAGCTTCTTCTAAAAATTAGGAAGTAGCTAACCAAAAAATAAAAAAAATAAAATATTATAAAGTAAATGATAGCAGGTACTTATTAAAAAAAATATCTTATAAATGTGGGTTGATATTGAAAATTATTTTTTCTTTTTACAAACTAAAGAAGGTGAATTAACAGGTATACAGTGCTTGTCAAGATGCTAGTTTAAATTATTTGAAAATTAGTTGGATACATCATTTTTTTGGGTATTTTGGATACATAATTTAAACTACGAACTGTTATATTCTATACTCATTTTGAGTTAAAAGAATATGCGTGGCACCATTACTAGCGAAGGGGAATGGTTTTCTGCCCTCTAAAATAGGAAAATCCCAAACAAGTGAAAATACTAATTATCTTAAATACTTTTTTATTTTTTTGAATTATCCTTTTATGAAAAACTCAAAATAAGATAAATAAATAAATTTAGTTAAACAATTAATAAAGATAGCGATTACGGTGAGAGTAAAATTAAAAATACTGTTTTGATTTTGAGAAAGTGGCAATTAAAAAAGATAAAAAAATATTTTAAAATGACAATTAATTTAGACTAAACCAATATATTGTTAATAAAGTATAAATAATTAATTTATAACCATAAAAAGTTTGAAATTATGAACTGCTAGAGATTATTAAGCTACCTGCTATTTGGATTTACTTTTGTTGTAAGAACGCAAAAATACTTTTGGTATAAAAAATTGGTTAAAAAAAATTATAAATTTGAACTTTAGAGAAAGTTGAGGATTACATTTTAATACTTCCTTCAGAATTAGCAATTTTTTATTTAAAAAATTCTTTAAAAAAGAAATAAATTTTAAATCAAAAGTAATCATTCTGAAAGGACCCTAAATTCTTTATCAATTACTAATCATACTTAACAACTTATTGCTTTTTTAAATTTTTATTAATAATCTATTCATATACACTTTCTCTCTGTAAATAACACATTACAACTTAAAAGAGTTATTGTTCGTGTGAACTAAGTACTCTAATGAATTTATACATCTTTCTAAATGACACATATCCTTCTACTGTATGAATGATTGATTGCCATGACCCATTGTCGTCTCTGCTACAAAGCAACATATCCATGTAATATCAAGGCCAAGCGTTCAAAAGTAAAAAAGTTAAAGAGCAATATCTTCTTACCATTTCGTAAATGATATGATATTGATAGACATGAAAGGGTTAAAGCTATAACATGCAAGGCTCATTGTGTGGCAATTGAGAAGATAGCTTGAATGGAGAATTTCAGGGGCAAAGGACTATTTGAAAGGCGGAGTAAAGCCAATGAAGAGTTGACTCCTTTTTGTGTACACATGGATATTTTAAGCACTGGTGACCGACAATGCCCAAGTGTCATTGAGTAATGCTTCCCGTATAATTATTTAGGTTAAAAAATTGTAGTAAAATATTTTTAAAGTGAATCAGATACAATAAATAAATAATAAAAATATATTTTACTCATAAATATTCTAGTATAATATTTAGACGCAAGTAATTATACAACCATTACTTGAGTACCATCCCAATCGGGATGCCAAAAGGGAAATACAACTATATCTATAGTAGATTTTGTTAGAGAAAAGTATGTAGAAAATAAAGATGGAGTACTTTGGAGAAAAATATTTGTGTTTTGAAGTATGTAAATATATATTATCTTTAAGGTGAATATTGCTCCTATTAAGTTATTACATGGATTTATGCAATACATTTATAAGACACAGTAAGAATACCCAGAAAAATTAGGACTAACAAAAACTAAAATTTTCTCCTTTAGAACTTAGAAGGAATAGTTTGACTTTGAGAGAGTAAGGATGAGGAAACATGAAGGCTTAATATTGGTTTTTGTAAGTGAGTCCCACTTTCACACCATGGTATTTACAAACATTAAAAGATACTTATCAATAGACATGATTTTTTCATCCAATAGATATTACTATTCAATTCAAACCAATTGACATGAATGCTCATGTCCAATAGGCATGATTATTTATGTTTAACAAGCTTGTTCACATCCAATAGATATGATTTTTCATATTAACAGGTATGACTTTTTATATATAATATACGTTAATAAACATGACTTTTTATGTTTAAGATACATGATTTTTTAAGTTCAAGAGATATGACTTTTTATATCCAATAAATATGATTTTTTATGTCCAATAGATATGTTTGTTCTCTTAAATATATTTTTTCAATTTGAATACACCTATTCATCTAGTTTGAAAGTTTTAATTATCAGAAACTATAGAATAACTTCCATTACCTTTCTCTCTTTTTTAACATAATTAAAAATCCTGTCAATGGAAATGAAAAGCTCTCTCGGATTCTATATATATGTGCCTTCTAACATTTTATTAAGTTCGTTTTCTATCATATTTTTTTTTGAAAAGAACAGAAATAAAGCAACAAATTACACTATAACACTACAAGGCTGCGCAGGCCCAACCCTATCTCTAAGTAGCATCAAGTCACAGGCAGTAGGTGGTTGTAAAAATACTTCCAAACCACGGTTGATATTATGAGCATGAGAAGCAAGCCAATTGGTAACTCCACTTCCTTCCCTGTAGACATGCTTGAGGGAAAATTTCCAATCTTTCTGCAATATAAGCTCTTTGGGTCAATGAATTAAGACAGCATAAGGATGGGAGTCATGGCACCCTTTAGTTACCAACTGGACAGCAAGGAGAGAATCTACTTCTACATATAACCTTCTAACATTGTGGTTCCAGGAAATATTCAACCCATGAATTAGACCCCATAGCTTGACTGCCAAGGCCGTCCCTCCACCCAAGTTACAAGCAAAGCCAACCACCCAAGATCCCTCATCATTCCGCACAAAACCTCCGCATCCTGCCTTATTGCCGCCTTCAGATGAGGACCCATCAACATTGAGCTTCAAGACGTTCAAGGGGGAGGCTTCCAAGCCACCAGGATCTCTTCTTTAGCACGGGGCAAGAGGCGGTGTTTTGTTTAAGGTCCTGTGCATGACATGTACCATCCACCATGCGCTGAATTTTTTGAATGGTTTCTAGCTCAAAGTGATATTTTACTTCAAATATGAGTAAATTATCGTATCGCCAAATGAGCCAGCAACTCAAGCCAAAAATTAAGTTCCACCAAGTATGAGAGCTGCACCGCTTCGTAGGGGACAAGTTTTGAACGACCCAATCCTTAAAGGAGCCATTAAAATATTTTTTATATTGAGAGGGATTTACAAAATGGAGCCAAATGTTTCTGGACCAAGCACAATCCCGAAAAGTGTGCGAGTAGTTCTTCATTGAGAATTGACAGCGAGGACAATTTGCTTAAGGAGCCAGGTGGCGTTGCGTCCTTTTAGCATGAGATAGCAAGTTTTGACCCTGTAGAAGCCAAAGGAAAGTCCTCACTCTCTCAGGTCCCTCCCAGTGCTAGACAACCTTCCATTTACTATGAGGATTAGTTGCAGTATGGTGGGCCAGCATTGAGTAAGCAGATATAATGGAAAATAAACCATCCTGCAGCGTGACACCAGGACACCACCACATCCTTAGCACTAGTAGAAAAAGGAGGGGGAATATTCGCAATATTCAAGGCAGTCTGCACTGGAATGTAATGTTCAAACAAATGCCAAGTCCAAGCACCCATTGCTGCGACAAAATAATTAGTTCCTTAGGGATTGCGCTAGTGGCATGAGTAACTAAAGGTTCAAATTTGGGTATCCATTTGTTAGACCAAAATAAAGTATTTCTCCCATCTCCAATTATAATACGTGAAGCAGCTTGGGTAAACTCCCAGTTCCTAGCCACTCCTTTGCACAAATTAAAACAATTTGGTCTCTGCACAATATTAGGAATTAATTTATCTTCAACCCAGTATTTATTCCTAAAAACTCTGGCCCAAAGAGCATCTTTATTTGACATGAGGTCATGTCCTATTTTCAAAATAAATGCCCGATTAAAATTTCTCATATTTCTAATACCAAGGCCCTTTTGATTTTTTGGCTGGCAAATCAAGTTCCAGGCTAAGAGATGAGGTTTACAAGTTCCATTATTATTTCCCCAAATGAATGATCTAGCATGCTGTTCAATCTCCTCACAAGTAGACGAAGGAAGCCAAGAAGTCTGCATAGAATAAGTAGGCATAGCGGAAATTACTGACCTGGTGAGAGTAGCTCGGCCAGCCAAGGACAGAGAGGAGCTCTTCCAATTTTTCAATCTGTGTTTCAGTCTATCAAGGATATGCACAAAAGTAGAGCGTTTCAACCACTTATGATGGAGCGGGACCCCGAGGTATTTTTCCAAATCTGTTGTTACGTCGAAGCCAAGGGAATCACTTACTTCTCTAGTCCTGTTATGATTAACATTTTTAGAGAAATAAATTTTTCTTTTTTCACAGTTGACACCCTGACCAGAAAAATCACAGAAAACATTTAAGCAATTCTGAATAACTTCTGCATGATTTAAAGAAGCCTTGGAGAAGACAAAGAGGTTATTAGCCAAAAATAAATGAGATATGGGCGGAACATTTTTCCTTAAAGTAATCGACTTCCAAAATTTACTAGCAGCCACATCATTAATCAAGCGCGCAAACCTTTCAACACAGCGAACAAAAAGATACGGAGAGAAGAGATTACCTTGTCTAATACTTCTAGAAATGTCAAAAGAAGTAGTGATATTGCCATTTCAAAGGATACTCATTGAACAGGTATGCACACAAGCCATGATCAGGTTAATCAGGTTGGCTGGCTGTTTAATCTCCTTGAGAGTTTCCAGTAAGAATTTCCAGCTAACTCTATCAAAAACTTTCTTTAGGTCTACTTTAATGGCCATCACTACTAGAAAATGGTCAAATACCAACCTTGATAAAAAAACATTTTTACTAACAAATTTGGGGACGGTAAAAATGAAAAAAAAAAATCTGTTGGTAAAAAAGGAATATTACCGATGGATTTATTCAATCTCTTGATAAATTTGATGTAATATTTTATGCGAATTGACACAAAAAATATGTGTTAAATTTTTTGAGAGATTTATCCCTTTCTAAAATTATTAAGAGATTTACTGACTGATCACCCCTTGTGGTTCAAAATAGCACAAAGGAGTGGGAATTTTTTGTTAAAAATACCAAGGGATTTATCCTTCAGTAAAAATGTTGCATTTTATTGAGGGATTTAACGAGAGATAAATCTTGCGCTGCAGGAAGCATGAGTTTTTTAAAATATAAAAATTACCAATGGATCATGTGACCTATTGATAAATGTGATATCAGGTCATGTCACTGACACAATGTCAGAGATTTCATGGGAATCGGTGTGTTTACTAACAGATCTTATGGATCCATCAATACATGTGACATCGGGTCATGTCAATATGACTTGAAGTTAGAGAGAATTGATTCATTTACTAATAGATCGGTATGATTCATCAGTAAATGACAGATATTGGGTCACATTTATTTGACCTGGTGTCAAATTCCCTATGAAAATTGTAAAGATTATTGACAGATTGGTTTGATCTATTGGTAATTGACAGCAATTGGGTCCTGTCCATCTAACCTAGTGATAGATTGCACTAGGAATTACAAATGTTACCAATGGATCATCAGTAATGTTCCAACAATAAAAGCCTCGATGTGCGTTTATAATGGAACGTTGTCATTCTAATATACTTATCGATGGATAAAATCCATCGTTAAGTTGAAGACTATATATAAGGGCAGGATCCCCTTACTCATTTGGTTTTTCTTTCACACTCATCTCTCCTTCTTCTTTGGTGCTTCCCTCGTCTTCAAACTCTTGTTCTACCATTTTCTTTCAAATAATAAGTGGTTTTTAATCTCATTCAACTAGTTCAAGGTAATATCATGTATCTCCAATGATACATTTTAGATTTTGACCCATATTTTTGTGGTTTACATATCTTTTTTCTTTTTATTCTAATATTTCTTTCTTGTTTTGAGTTGTAACCATTGTAAAGAGATTGTGGTGGGTTGCATACTATCTTATTCGGTGGTTTTCCACTTACTCCTATGCTTCCCTCATCTTCAAACTCTTGTTCTATCATTTTCTTGCAAATAGTAGGTGATTTATAGCCTCATTCAACTAGTTCAAGATAATATGTTTGATGGTTTTCCACTTTCTTTATAAAGGTTAATTGGCCTAATTTTAATTATCTTTGTCCAATGTTAGTTTTTTTTTTAATTTTCAAAATATGATTGAATTTATATTTTGGTTCTTGATTATGTAACTGAATTTTTGTCTAATGTTATGATTAATTTTATTGGGTTTATATTTTGGTTCTAATTATGATTGAGTTTATATTTTATTTCTAATTATGTACTATATTGTTAGTAGGTTTATATTCTAGTTCTTAGCATATGACTAAATTTTTGTTTAGTATTATGACTAATTTTCTATACAATATTATTATTAGCTTTATATTGCAATTTTTCTATTTTGTTGTGTCTAAGCTCTTATTATTACATTAATTGTATGTCTAAGTTATGTAAAAATTTTGTTATCATATTTGGATGTTTGGATAATGTTATAATATTTGCTTCATATATTAATTTTTAAGTGTGTATTACTGTTATTTAATTTTATATTTTTTAAAAAAATTTGAATTTAACCAATTTTTTTACAATTTTTTTATTACCAAGGGATATTACTATCCCTTAGCATTTTTTATATTTTACCAAGAAATTTATCTTTTAATAAAGACAATTAAAAATTTTAGTTTCAACATAATATATTTATTGAGAGATTAATTCTTCAATAATAACACACTATTTAATTTTATCGAGGGGATAAATTTGTCAATAAAAAAATATCACAATAAAATAATTTTTTCTGCAAAACTATTATTTTATCAATAAAATTTTTTTTCCTTTTACTGAAAGTAATCTATTGCTATTTTGTGAGAGATTAAAAAATTCATTGATAAAAATTTTTTGAAGTCACTTGTACCAAGGGTTGTATCCTTGGGAAAATTCATCAATAAAACTTTTTATCAAGAAATTTTCTATTTATATCAATAGAAAAATCCGTTAGTAATCAATAATTTTCTAGTAGTGTATCCACCTTTTTTTGGCTTTCTTCTACTTCATAGAGTGGATGACTACTTGTACAATAATAATATTATCAGCACTTTGTTAGGCTTTCACCAAGCTACATTGGTTAAGGAGAACCAAGTGCCCCATATGCTCTTTTAACTTGCTAGTCACAACTTTTGCAATAGTTTTATACATAATAATGCATAAGCTAATTAGCTGAAATTGCTTGATAGAAACAAGAGTATTCCTTGATAATTGTAAACATTATTTTTAAAATATTATTAAAAAATTAAAATATTTTTAAAATATAATATATTTAAACAAAATAAATACACAACTAAAATTAATATCTACTAAGTAAATATTATATAATTATCCAAATATTACAATAAAATTATCTAAACATGACAATAAAATTATATATAATAACTATGAAAAGTGCAATGTATCAAATTATAAAAACCTAATACAATAAAATTCATGACTATCTAATTATATAAAAGGATTCAATATCATACAATCAAATACATACATTCAATTTTAAAATGGACAAAAAAATCAATGGTAATAATATAAACTCAGACACAAAAAAATGGATAAAATTTCAAAATAAACTCAGCCATAACAATATAATACTACATCTATTGATTGAAATAAAAATCTAATATACAGAAAGTCAAGATTCAACCACAATAATCAACATAACTAAGCCACAATAATATAAAGTCATCTATTCTAATGTCATATACAATAACTTTAAGATAAATTGTTAAAATAAAAAATACTAACCATAATAGAGATTGCAAGACAATATAAAAGATAGTAGAAATTAAACTAAATAACCCTTGTAAAGACTAAAACCAACTGAGAAAAATTGAATATTAGAAAGATTAATGCACACACTTAGAAGCAAAAGAGAAATAACACTTGCAGTGGTACTAACCTTGAAAGAAGTTGAAGACCAACACAAAAAAGAGTATGTAGCCAACTACAATAGCTTTCACAATGGTTTAAAATAAAAAACAAAAAAAATATTAAAAAGAGAAGCAAAATAAGACACAAACTACAAAAAAAATTAAAACTACAAATACACTAAAGGAAATTTATGAAACTACTTAAAAGGGGCGGAAGGAAATCATCAATGATTTGCCAAATAATAATCCAAAAATAACTTGAAGTTGAGAGAACTACTAAAGAACAAGAGGGGAAAAGAGAATAAGAGGAGTGATGGGTGCAAATGGTGATCCTGCCCCTCTTTAAATAAATCGTATCATTAATAGATTAAGATCTATCGGTACTTCAAAGACAACGATGTTGTTTTCAAGATAATTTTAAGGTTACAAATAAATATATCCATCAATAATGTTAAAAATTCAAAACATTTTAAATTCATTGTGTAAAAGGTAAAAAGCTTGATTGTTTAAGTAAAAAGAGCTTACTGACAAATACAAATTTGTCAAGAAGCTCTACTATAGATAAGGACCTACTATGTAGTCACATTGATGTGACTATACATTACCGATGAATCATGTGATTCATTGGTAAAATGCGCAAAAGTCATGCAATCACATCAAAGTGACCACATGTTATTGACAGATCACATAATTCGTTGGTAATAAATTATTAAAAGTTGTGTAAATAAATTATTTTTTACTATTCATATAGTTTATCAATAGATACAACTTTTTGACTAATCAAAATGGAAAATTGCAAATTTTTTGCTATTTAATGAAATTAACAAGGGATTGATCCCTCAATAATTGTCTCAAAATTTGTTGCCTTTTCATGCTAATTTGAATGTTGAGTTTTTTGACAAATGATTTATTGATAAAATTACTAATGGATCAGTCCCTCCATAAATACAGCATACACTAGACACGAAATATTGCGTCAAATTTATTAAGAAATTACAAAAATTTGTCAATAAAATTATTTTTTTACCAGTATTTTTTTTCATTTTACCAATACTAAATTCGTTGGAAAAATTAATTTTTACTGTAGTGAAAATTAAATTAAACTTGCACATATTATTTTAAAACTTTTAAGAATAAAATTTTATACAATAATGAAAAATAAAAAAATAATTTGATCATTGTTGGCATCATCCATATAATGCATTGGTCGTTAACTAATTATTAACAACACCGTAGTAAAAATAAAAAAGAAAAACAATATATTATAAAATTATGTGTAGAATTAAAATAGGTTGATTGATTCGGAATCCATATTCAAAAGAGAAGACACAGTTATAAATTTAAATGCATATTAAAAATACACCTAAATCCTCTGTATCATTCGCTGTATCACTATCTGTATATCTCATTTTTGTGGGGATTTAAAATTCAAAGAAACATTTTGTAATTTTTTATTAATTCTAATAGTATAACAATAAAAAATTAATTGTATATATTATTTAAATATAGCTAATTATATTTTAAATTTTATTTTAAATAGTAATTGTATATCATTTAAAATATAAGTAATTATATTTTAAATAATCTACTTTTAATCATAATTATATATTTATTTATACTTTAAAAAATAAAATACATTTGTCATTTTACAATAATCAATTTCTTAATTATACTAGACCAACTTAGTTGACATATTTTGTCAGAAAAAAAAAAAAAAAACCCTTAGGTTGACATCATTTGCTGCGTAAGCGCGTTTCAAGAAGCATAATAGAAAAAGTAGCTTTATCATTTTTAATTGCTTTTTCAGCTTATCAAAGGGCTGTATAGTGGTCCACAATCTAATTAAATTATGCAATGGATTCCTTTTTCTTTTCCAATTTTCCTAAGTCTTCAACTACGTACCTCCCAACAATAGAAATCAAGTTTTATATAACGATTCTCAAATTTCATTATCTGATTTGATTCTAATCTTATTTGCAACTTTTCGTCAAGGTAGGAAGCTGATCTATGTCAACGTATAATTCCCCAAACAATGGCTTTTATACGAGTTAATAGATGTGGCCAACCCCTAATTTGCTTACAGCTTCCCAAAACAATGCCTTTCTAGGAAATTACACTTGAAGTTTATGACTTTTTTTCATTGAAAAATAATAAGTGACTTAACATACAGTAAAATTTTGAATCTAAATTTAAGATTTTATAAGAAAAAACTTTTGAGACAATAAACAAACACCATTGTATGCCTCAGAAATTACTTGTTGGTTCAATGGTTAATACACAACCAAAAATAATAATAATAATCACACATAAAATCTTATTTTATTAGATAGGATAGGTTACATAAATTAAATAATACTATTAGATTTTATTATAAATTTAATTTTTAAAAATATCATTTATTCAATTTTTTTTTTTATAATCTCTCCAATGTTCTTTTGGTCTTCCTTTATCTTTTTTTTATTAAACTAAAACCTAATTGATCAACTTTTTTATTAGAGTATCTAATTGTCTTTTTTACACATGACCAAACTATCTTAATTGAATTTTAATCATTTTCACCTCAATAAGTATAATAGCCAAATACAAATGTTTTGTTTCATTAATTCCTGCTAAGCATGATTAAAAAAGTGCACAATAAATGTGATCCTTCCAAAGCAATCCACGCATACTAAATGTGATCATTCCGATGGAAGGATATCTTGAGTTCAACTAAAAAACTTTCATAACTCCTCTGTCGTCAATACAAACTACCAAATGAGCGTGGCAGGCTCTTAATGAAATAAAAAATGTAATATGAAGAATGTGTATAAACTCGAGAAGGTATGTTTGGTTCAGATTATGACTTTGATAGCTATGGTGCTGAATTTGGTCCCAAACAACACCAACTGTTTGAGCAAGACTTCAATATATGTTTATAAAAATAATGTTGTAGAGCTGGTCACCAAAGTGAAGCCAAAGGTCTCACTACAACCAGTAGGGTAGCAAGACACCCACAAAGGTGTCTACGGTCTTTGGATGCCTATATATGGTCAGACTCAGGACCACTAGAACCCTCAGTTTGTCATACCTATTCAGACATGCCATAATTTAATTTGAATGCATGGGATCTCAGATTCTAAAAATAATTAATTGCTTTTTAATCAAGGTATAAGTTACGTCAGTTCGATTCAGTTTGTTGCCCCACCTACAAAAAATCAACATAAAAGACAAAGCATTTTCCTGAAAAAATAGTAATAGATATTTTTTCCCATTTAAATAAAGATATATATTAAAACCTTATCTATTTTTAAATTAGTGATTAGTTGTTTATCCAAATGTATTAATAAAATTAAATATATGTCTTCATTTTAATAAAAAATTCCCATTTATGAATGACTGAATTTTTCCCGTAAATTTGACATCCAACCTATTAAATATAATATTTACCCATTAATAGCCTATCTCTTTGTGCCTTCGAGGGAATTGCTTAAAAGATAATTCATCGTTCTTTTAAAAATAATTTAATTAAAATTATCTTTAATATTATAAAAATCGAATAGTATTAATTTCAGTCTATTCTTGTCCTAGCGTTAGATCGATAAAGAAAATTTGTTGCTTGCAAGGGTCATATTTCTATTTTTGCGAATAAGACCTACACCCATATAGCCTATTGTCAAATTGGAGTGGCTCCAGAAATTGTGGGTTAATCACTTTTGGAAGAAAGTCAAAATAACCTTTGATATGTTGCCACTTGGGATGCGAATCGGTGGTGTGGTTGTTGCGAAAGGGATATCCATGATATCACTTAACATTGCTATTAGAAAGAGATTATATATTATATCAAGTTATTGTTATAATATTAAACATTTTTAACACTTAATTAAACTATCAATTTTGAAAGATAATGCAACTTCAAACTATTAATTTTGACCAAAAAATGATTAATTAATATGCATGCGCGTGACTTTGAGCTTGACATGTATCCAAAAAAATATATACAACATATTGAAAATAGCAGCATTCTGATGCTCTTTCAGAGGCATTAAGGTATAATTTACACAGATATGGTGGTCCAACTGTGGTATCATCTATGCCAAGGGGCCATATTGGGCTCTGTCTAGGTTTCGTTTGGCAGAATATGATAATCACTTTACAATAATAGTACTAGAGAAATTAGTGACCCTGTGTCTCTGTCATTCACTTTAGCTATGATCATTAGTCACTAAGTAATCATTTTCAAGGTCACAAGTTTGTGATTTTGTCACGTAATGGGTGTATTTCAAAGTTTAATCAAAAGGATGCGTAGACTTTCGCTTAGGGGATTAAAACTAATCAACACTTTAAGCTCCATTATTGGGTGATTAGCTGATGTAAGCAACGATTATATTGGATTCTTCGGCATCTTAGCCGAAAATGACATGTTATTTGGAGATTTAATAATGATTATATATGTCTATGTTGGGGTTAAGGAGATCTGAAAGCAATTGCTTAATTGCTGTTGACTAGTGACTTATCCAATTAAACAGGCATTAATTTAACCGGGTTTGTTGCCAGAATTTGCTAATTAAGGTGGGTCAGTGCCGCTGGAATTTGTCTTTGAAAGGAAATCACAGATTGATGTAAATGTGGGCTTTGGTGGGTGGATTGGGTTCAGTCCAATTCGTCATCAACAAGCAGGGAATCCCCAGCGACACTGTATTGGCACAGGAATCCAAAATGAACTTTATTGCGTTTTATACTTTTTGATTCATCTAGAACTATGTAGGATTTAAAATATTTGTTATGCAAGCTACCAGAAGAAGCTTTTATGTTTAGGTAGGTATTTCGGCGATATGTTATTTAGATATATTTAGAAGACGTATAATTTAGGGTAGTTTTCATAAAATGTTTTAAAATTTGTATTATTTTTAATAAATCGTTTTGGAAAATGAATCACAGTCAAACTGATTTAATTGATATGATTAATGGCTAAACAGATAATATTATTATAAATATAATTTTTATATAAATAACATTTACTTAATTATTAAAAGAATCTAAAAAATATTATTAGAATATTCATTTATTTATTTTTATCAAATTATATCATATTTCAATTCAACTAACAAGTAGATTTTGTCCTTCTTCTTGTTCTCATGTAGTCGTTCATTGTGCTTCAGTTGCATTGGCACCGACATCTGCAACTCCATGCTCGACGTCACTTAGCAACTCGTGGTAGTGAAAAAGCACCCTCATTTGGACACTTTACCAATTATAAAGCTGAATTAGCTATAGATATTAAAGCAATTATCTCCAATTTTTTAAATTATCTTGATTGATTGGATCATTATCTGGATTATCTTCAACAATTATTGCTAATTATTTTCAAAGCGCCTTGACTTATGTAAGTTATCTTTTTTCTACAAATGTGGCAACGTCAGTCTAATTTAAAAAGAGGACCATCGAGAAGTGGTCATATTCCATCCTTGCCGACCAAACCCATTTATTGGCAAACAAAAATTGAGTAATACAAGGAAGGTTTAATTGCATATTTAGTCTTTGTGGTTTCTAAAATAAAACAATTGAGTTTTTTAATTTAAACAATATTATCCAAAAAATTTTAAGAAAACAGCAATTGGGTTCAATCTTTAACAACCTATTACACTAGCTAATAGAATATGTTGACATGTGAACACTTATAATGATATGGCATTACGTGGCTTATACAATAAGCCACGTGAGTATTATGTGACTAGGTTGCAGCCTTTAAACTTTTTGGATTTAATGCATATTTGGTTTTCTGAGTCTACAAAATAAAGCAATTGGGTATGATTTCTAAAATAAAAAAATTGAGTCTCAAAATTTCATAACCAAAATGCATCCAAATTTATTCCAATACCAAAACAAATAGCACTCTCGACATGCCCAACTTTCTTCAAGTTGGTACCCAACCAAACATGCTTCAACCCCCTATCATTCCATGTTCTCCTCCATACCTTAATCTTGCCATCACCATAGGCTGCATAAACATTGTCATTGGCACCTAAAGTGCCACCACCTTGCAAGCCTGGTCTTCAGCAACCCATACTCTGTGAACTTTGGAAGCTTCCAAACCCTAATAAGGTTGGAATCAAAGCCAATGTAGACTAATTGATCGGACAAGGCAATGGCAATGATTTGGCCATCTTTTCTAAGAACAGAAGAGACATAGTGGTAGGTGTAGGTCATGGGGTTTAGAAAATCAGCAAATTTGGTGGTGATGCTTAGGGAGCAAGGGTGAGGAGGAGGGGGAAATGGGAGCATTTTGGAAGCCATGATAAAGGGTAGGACAAGAAAGGCAAGGTGAGGAAAGGATGAACACTAAGAATGTGTAAGGAACTAACTATCTTAAAAGTTTATGGGTGGAAGTCTAAGAATGATTTTTATATGTATTTTTTCTCTAATAATTCCTTCACATGAAAGCCTCTTTAGGGCATAAAGTGTGAATAATTTTTTAATTTTGGGTGAGGTTGAGGATTGAACCTTTGATCATTCACTCTAATATCATATTAAGAAATCAATTATTTTAAAAGTTTAAGTTGTTAGATAGATGTTCAAGAATGATTTTTATATACATCTTCTCTCTAATAGGTTCTTTTGTGGAATGGCTTCTCAAGAAGTTGGTTTGATGAGTTGTGGTGGTGCCTCCAAAAGTGAAATATGGGATGCGATCAAGTGAGTTGAAAGAGTCCATTGAAGTCAACATTTATTTGTCTTCCTTTTCACCTAGACCTAATTGCTTTATTTTAAAAATTGCGAGAACTTAATTGCTTTATTTTAAAAATTACAGGGACCTAATTCTTTATTATATAAACTACAGGACATTAAATCTCAAAGTTTAAAGGTTGCAATAAAACCTAGTCATGTGATACTCACGTGACCTGCCATATAAGCCACATAATGCCACGTCATTACAGTTATTTACATGTTAGCATGTTCCATCAGCTAGGGTAATGAGCCGTTATTGATTGGGTCCAGTTGCTGTCATCCCAATGAAAATTTTTGGATGATATTGTTTAAATTAAAAAATGACAAATCTAATTACTTTATTTTAGAAATCACAAAAACCAAGTGTGCAATAAAGCCTACAAAAAATTTGTTTGAGTATCTTGTGGAGCCCAAGTTGGGCTGTGTGTCTATGCTTGTTGCATTGCATTTCTTTAATAAAAGTTGAGATCCGTGAAAGAATACTGAATTATGGTTCCGTCATTCAAAAGAACATTTACATAAACGAACTACCGTAGGTTATGCTCATCACGAGAAGTAAGTTCTGTTCTACTAAATCAAGTTAGCCAACATTCTGAGCCTAGGGGTGACCACCGTTTGACATTAATTTTTTAACTGACACCTAGCCGAATAGCTACATATATAGGTATTACACATGCAGTAATTTTGTTTCTATAACACTTACTGTTGACTAGATGCTGAGCCTGAGTGCCATGTTTGGAGCAATATAGAAATTGATGTATGTGGTTCACTAACAATTACTCTATGAATAATAAAATTATTAGTGCTTCAGTAAAATTTTTTACTTTAATAATATGTACATGCATGTACGTATGTATTTTACTTTTAAGTTCAAACTCTACAGTGCCTCGTAAAATCATTGATAGAAATATTTTCCTAAATGATCATAAAATGAGCTTAAAATTAAACTAGCCCAATAAATTAAGATTCTTAAGGGTCTATTTGGTTCTTAAAATTAGAATTAATGATTAGACTTGTAATTCTGAATCTAATTATATTAAAATAAGAATTGTGTCAGAAATTATGAATATAATATTTAGATATTTTAAAGAACAATGCACAATATTTAATTCCAATTATAACGTTTGGACTCATTATTTTAAAGATGATTGAATATATATAAGGGTAGTATAAGAATGGTCATAGCAATATAATTAAAGCACCGGGGATGCTGCAAAATAGTGACAACAATGACAATAATGAAAGGAGTGGTAGGCCAATGTCAATGCCAATAGCACTGTGGTAGTTGTTTTGCTTCTGCAGGCAATGGTAGTCTAATAATGATAATAGTAATGAGGATGGTTAAGTAATACCAATGATGGTTCAATACTAGTAGTAAGTGATGCATTGGTGACAACGGTGATAATGACAATAGTGGCCTAATAGTAAAAGTGATTTTCATGATTCACTAATAGTGGTTTGGTAGTGATAGTTTCGTAATGAAAGTGTTACTGATGATAGTAGTTTGATAGTAATAATAATGATGGTGATTTGAAAACAATATCAGTGCAGTAGAAACTATGGTGTTCCGATGATAATGGGGTTAGCAGAGGTGGTTGATCTTATAGTAATGCCAACCACAGCAGAGATAATGGTGGTTATAACAACAATGTTAAGTATAGTATCTTTCATTTGTTTTTCAATTCTTTGAAATTATAATGTAAAATTAAATTTTAATATTAATGAATACAACAAAACATCAAATAAGACTTATTGGTTTTTCACCGTTAATTCCATTTCTAAAGTACACAATTTCAAGCTTGATTAAGCGGTACTAAACAATTGAGGTTCTTTATTGATTTTTCACTGTTTACCTTTGAGTTTGTACCGTTTTCTTTTACAGAAAGCTCAGAACTTTTTGAGTGTCTCAGAAAGGTCTGACGAACTCGAAGGTCCGCATATGGTGCATACGCATACTAGTAACTCTGCTTGCAACGAGATCCTAGACTTTTCTCCTACTTTATTCATTCAACTTTTCAATAAATGCAATAAAAATTGAAAGAAAAAAGGAGGATATAATTTGTACGATCATAGATAGCATCCTCAAACTTTATGTTTAATAACTGTCTCTTTATTATCACGTTACAAAAATTAAAATTTGAAACTTAACTTTTTTTTTTAATTTCTCTAAGGTTGTCTTCCAATCCTGTGTGTAAGAGATTAATATCTTTTAAAGTAAAATTTGTAAGTAAAAAATTTCTTACCCAAATCTCTTTCGTGGTGTTAGTTGTAAATAAAAAATTTTTCTCAAAAAAAAAACTCTAAATTTAAACTTCTATTGATAAATTATCTCAAATTTTCTTAAGACGCAACTAACAACTTATAATTGCGCCAATACCTTATTGATTGAAACTCTATTAATCCAACATATTATATAGTAATTACTTGTTAATTTCTGTGTTCCATCCCTGTAGGTAACGTTGATTAACATCTTCAACTTTCCCACGAGGGATCAATAATGAAAGTGTTGATCTAGAGAGCACCAACATATATAATTGATGTAAAAGTCAATACGCACAGACTTGTTAAATTGTAATTAAATGGATTAATCTTTAAGAAAGAAAATTCCTCTTTTGTGGACCCTGCATTCTATGGCGCCTATAAACTTGTCATTTTGTAACAAGTGGCTAAGAACAAGGACCATATATATAAATTCTGAAAGGGCCACCCAAGTGACCCTAAATCTTTCTATATGCACAAAGTGCCGTTACTGAACTACATATGTTCTTTTAACAAACTCATCGTTTTCCCAATCACAGCAATTTTGACAAATTGCTCTTCTGTCTCTTGCCTGCGTCGGCTGCGAGTGGTGGCGTTGGGTCCTCTTCACGATTCTTCTGAGTTCCAAAGTCATTGGTGGAAAATTAGCAGTGTCGTTCCTAATATTTGACAATATTATGATTCTGATTACACACAAAACTAAAACTTCCAAAGAACGAAGCAAACTTGAAAGTACAAATGGATATAGATAAGTGGCTTGTGGTCTTGTCAGAGCTCCACCCCCTAAATGAACTATATATAACGAAAGGTAACTTAAAAGACATGTATGCGACCCTTTTTTGTTATTTTATTATCCTATTATGGGACTTCTTTCTCTCTGGCATCTCATTTACACTTTACAGTTTACACATAATTTATGATGAGTCTTAAAACAACATGTACTCCCACTATTGCTGCTTTGCTGGCCCATGTGACTGCTATTTGTGTTAACGTTCTCAAGTCTCTGAACCCAGTTCATGGCGGCCGGAATCTGACCCACAGCACCAATCATAACCTTTTAAGCTGGCCCATTATTCAGAAAGTCTTTCAGAAGAGATAGGTACGATCAATGTGCAGCCCCTGAAGATGCCAATGCTTTTGGATGGGTCATTTCATGATTAAAGAATTGAATTTTGTGAGTGCAGATGTGTGTTGTGTTTGTAATATGCCTTTAATGGACCATCTTCTATGACACAGAGTTTCATTGACATTTCAAAGAAATAAATATAACAATTTTAAAGACTACTCTTTAATTCCCCTCCCTCCAATCAGAAACTCCCTTATCTTGTCTCATTCAACTATGTCCACTGAAGAAAGCTTATTCGTTGCAATCTCATAACGGCCAGCTCCTTCTTGATGATCATCTTCCACACTATCTCCATCTTCTTCAACGACATCATCTTCTTCTTCTTCTTCATCTTCTTCTCCCTCCCTCATTTCCTTTTCTTGATAATGACTTTCATTCTCCAACGGTTGCTGCTGCTGCTGCTTCTCATGATCATATTGAGGAGGAGGTCTCCATTGTTGCTCCGGTCGCACCATCAGTGGCTCCATCATCTCATTAGGCTTCATGTTGTGGAATGAAGCATCAAAGGCGTTTTGAGTTTTGTTCTTCTCCTTGTATAGAGCATCAAGCTCACGAAAATAGGGGCATGTCTTACTATCCTCTCTTCTCTGCTTGTTACTCTCCTTCACCTTCTTGAAGTACTTGTTGATGTTCTCCCATTTCTCTTTGCATCTCTTTGCACTCCTATTGTATCCGAGGCTTTTCATACCAGCTGATATCTCCTCCCACAATGGAGCTTTTGGCCCATTTTCTTGATACTTAGCATCAAGTCTGGTCCTCAAACTTATCAAAGCATGAACTTCTGCCTTTGGCCACCTAGAAGAGCTTGATGGAGTGGGAGGATGACCGTTATTCAATTTCTGGATCTCAAAATTATTGTTTGGCATCAACAGTGCTGGTGGATGTGGCGGCGGCTGAGTTTGCTGTTGCTGTTGTAGTGGTTGTGGTTGTGGCTGTGGTTGTAGTACTACTTGTGTTACTAGAGGCTGCGGTGGTGGAGGAGGCGTTAGGTGTTGTAAGAAATTAACACCTGCTAGTGTGGGATTTTGTTGCCCGGACAACTTCTGCAAGAATGCAATCACGGTGGCATCCTTGGCCGCCGCCGTTGATCTTTCTTGGACAAGAAGCTCATGCTCTCTATTGATCCTAGCCATCTCTTGCAACCTCCAAGCTTCCTGTTGCGCCACGCGTTCGCGCTCGCGCTTATCAATGGCTTCCAAGAACCTCTTCTGCATCTCTTCTTGCTTGGCCAAAACTTGCCTGGTGAGCCTCCTGAAGTAGTCCTTCCATTTCCTCTTCTTCCTATGCCTTTCTTCCAAGTCTTCATCAGATGCAGTGGAAGACGAGGTTGAGGTAGTAGTTGAGAAAACACTTATGTTTGGCAAAGAAAATGGGACAATGCCTTGTGATGATGGAATTCTGGGGGTGGTTGCGGCTGTGGTGGCAGAAGTGATGGTAGCATTATTGACTGGTGGAGAAGGAGAAATGACTATAGGGTTTGTGGAGGATGGAACAGTGGCCACATAAGAGATTGTTGTGGCTGTATCACTTGGCCTTGTTGGCAACGGTAATGTGTTTGTTGCCAAAGATGGTTGTGGTTTTGGTGGTTGGGACACTGTGAATTGGTTCTCAAGGGCTTGTAATTGATCAAAAAACCTATAGGTTTTTCCTTCTGATGATTTGCCACTTCTGCTCTCTTTGGTTCTCTTGTGGTATTTGTAGACGTTCTCAAATTTCTCCTTGCACTTCTTGGCACTTCGCTGATAACCAAGATCTGCTAGTTTCCTGCATAGATAGACAGATACATAAAGGCCCAAATTTAATATTATCCACGTCAAAAAAAAGTAAAAAGGAAAATAAAATGGCTAACGGTGAAATCTCGGACAAATGAAACGTACTAGTGTCAGTGATATTAAATTAAGCATAAGGGAGGGGTTCATGCCTTAGAAAGAGAATCATAAATACGACAAACAAAATCAAATGAAAAACTGAAATCCAAGAAAGAGGAAGAATACTTGGTTTCTATATAAATTTTGATCCAAGATATGAAGAAACTTAGATTGAATGATTCATTTCTATCTGTTGATTTGCCATATCTTCAAAGGAATACCCAGATAGTAAAGTTTGGGTTTATTTTATGAAGTGGGTCAATTTTTTCGCTGTTATAGTATTGAATAACTATCTGCAACTGAATTAATTAAAATCATGCCATCCCTTTGATTGTTGATTGAGAAAAAAAGAAGAAAGAAGTTGATCAAGTGAAAAATATAGTGTTAGAAATAATGAAATGAAATGAGTTGTGAAAATTGATTGATTTGAAAATTGAATGCTAATTCTCCATAGATCTGCATGCATGATCTCAAAAGAGCTTCACTGATTTGTTACATCAGGACAGAAGAACATAGAAAGATCAGGAGGAGATGGCTGAAAATCAAAATTAAAAAAAAAAGAATTATGATTCTGTATAAATTTATATACCTCGAAACTTCTTCCCATAGTGGACCTTTAAGACTTGAATCCCGAAACACAGCGTCCATTTCGGACCTTATCTTCAAGAGAGCCAAAGTTTCTTGGCGGGGCCACCGGTTTCCTCCACAGTTGATCTTGTCACCCTCATCTCCCCTTCCCTTATTCTCTTCGGTGTCCATGGCAACTCTGTCGCCCCCGTCGCCGTTGATGTCTTCTTGGGGAGCTTCCGCTGCGGCGGCCACCGCCATCACGGCCTTGCCAGAAGAGGACTCCAAGACACTTGGGTCTCCCAGCTGCATATAGAAGTGCCTAAGCAATTACAGCTGAGAAAAGAATATCAGACAACAAGGTGAATACCGAAAGGGTTTTATGCGCATGGGTGCCTTTGGAAATATATTAATTTATTTTTAGGTGGGATCGATCTCTCTGTCAATTTCAATGAAATAAAATAATAAAATTAATTGAGCTGAAGCAACTTTTTTTCTGTAAATGTCTGTTTTTAAATTTGATCATCATAGGGCATGGAATCTTCAGTAATTTTTTTGTTTAGAAAAAGAAAGACAAAGAAGAGTCGCTTTGCTTCTCATTTGTGCGTCATATAAGTGCTGGAAAAGGGAAAACGGAAAAAAAGAAAAGCGAAGGGATAATTTATAGAAAAATTTTAAAGAGGAATCAATGATAGTGAAAATAATTAAAGAAAAGAGAAAGAAAATAATTTTATTTGTTGATATATATATATTTAATATATAAAAAAAATGAAATTTAACGGTGGTAGTGGGAACAGCCTGCAGATAGCGACGATGGAGATAATAAGTTGGCCCATTTGTAGGTCAGCTTTGCTACTGTTGGGGGAGGGGGGGGGGGGGTTGGATTTCAGTGGCCGTTTGGCAAAATGAGGGCATGTGAAATTACCAAAATACTCCTGAGATGAATGCCATTGACCCCCTAATTAATCATTGCCATAATTCAACCTATAGCTCAAGGCTCTTCCTAACAACCATCTCAAGACTTCACGGGGTGCTTCCAATACTACAATTAGGCATTGTCTTTGAAACTAAAATTAACATCAATAACCCTAATTAACTTACAAAAATGAATTAATCATAATAAATTTGTGTGTTTAAAGAGTCACATGGTTAAGTATCAAGATCCTCTACCTTTGAGATGCAAAGGTATTAGGTAAAATAAGAGATGAATATAAAATTAAAAAAGAAAAAAAATTAGTATGTAAAAAAGTAATTCTAACAAAATATGTTTTTAATATAAAGTAAAGAAAGGTAAATAAAAAGTTATTAAAATTAAAAAATAATAAAGGTAGAATATCCAAATTCACATAGTCAGGTTATGGTTGTTTAGGAAATAGATCTCTTGACTTCAGAGATTTTATAACTTCGGATACTTTAAGTAAAATTAAGATGTTTGAGAATGATCTCTAATCTTAGGTCTCACTTCTTTTAATTTCTCACTAGTTTTACAACTTTTTTATTTTTGTTATCCTCTCTCACTAACTGAATCCAAAGTCAGGAGATGGAGATCAAGGTAGTTTGACAATACAAATTTTTGAGTAAAAAGATGGCCAAGGAAAAATGTTAGTAATTAATTGGTATGTGATTGATTTGATGATAATGATGAATTAATGATATACAGTTAGATGCAGGTGAGTTTGGAAAGGCAAAGCCCATTTATGAATGGAAGTAACCGGTGACCAATTCAGTTAGGTTGGACCTAACACAATAAATAGAATGCAGTTTTTGATGGCTAAAATGTTGTAACGCTCCATGATTCGCCAATTATATGAGATTTATTAGGGGCCATATGCAACGGTATGCACAATGCGGAGACTTGCCTATGAATTACCAGTCCCAATTATGATTGACCCAATTCTTCCCTTATATACATCGGAATGTATATGTCCAATTATATGTGAAGGAAGAGAAAGTGATAAAGTTATGTTTATATATTGCTTTTAAAATTTTTATGAATTGGAGTGTTCCATTAACTTGTAATGACCCCACAACGTGCATCAACGTGGTGGACTTTATGAGCCAATAATATTTATATAGCCTTTACTTACCACAAAAATTATATATTTTTTTATATGGCTTTGAGAATTTTGAACTTGAGCCAAAATGACCGTTATGTACAGGTATCTATTTTGAGGTGAAGGGAAATTATTGAGGAGCAAATATATAAAGCAAGTATTAATGCATGGATATATATGTAAAGGAATTTTTTCAGGCTCAAATTTTATTAATTGTTATAAGTACAAGCATGATAATATATATATGATGTGTGTTGATTACCAAATGAAGGAGAATAAAAATTATGTAGAAATCATTAGAAGCAACTCAATAATTGAAGCAGATGACAAATGATTCAAGCAAGAGAGTAGGGGCGTGGGACCCAAATAATTCATCTGCATTTAACACTAGATTGCCCATGGGTATTACTTTTCCTAAAATTTTTTAAGGATATTCTCATTATTATTGAGTGAGAAATTAATTTTAATTTAAAATAAAAATTAATCGAATAAACTTATTTTAATAAAAACAACTTCAAATTCGAACTTTTAACTCAAAACTAAAACAAAGTTAACTTATTATTACATCAATACTTTATTAGTTATTTTTCCTAGTTCTCTAATGAATTTGATTCCACCTTATTCCAATGTGTTTATACAGATGTTTCAAAGGGATATGATTAAAAAATAGTAAAGAGATAAGCAAGAGAAGGGTACATTAGTAATTCAAACTGAACCGAGGGAGATCTAGCAGCAGAAGTAAGGTAGGTAAACATGTATAAAAAATGATACAAGAAGACACCGTCTTAAAATTATTGCTCCTTATAATTATATATACGCTTATATTATTGATAAGGACGAGGGCTTTAACAACCTTCACAAAGTTTTGAATTTAAATGTTTATTTATTATATTAAAAAATATTAGCTCAGCTAATAATTAATGTTTGAATTGCTTTGCTTGTAATATTTAAATTTTAATAATTTTCTCAATCTATAAGAATTGCTGTATAGCTTTCTATCACTTAATCATTGGATAATTAATAAAAATATCACTTGGGAAACAATTCCTGTATCTAAAGATAAATTAAAATTCAAAATGTTGTGCTAGTATTCTTAATGATGTAATACACTGATTGCTGTTTTAAAATTTTTTTCTTTAAATTTCTTGTGTTCAAATCTAAAATCATACATACATACATATATATATATATATATATATATATATATATCTTATCCCTTTCCTGTTATTAAAAAAAGTGATGTATAATTATGCATATTGTTAGTGTAAATGCGTTTTGGTTGTCTTGCAAAATATCATTTTTGCTGGTTTGTTCATGTCGTGGTGTGCTTTACTGGCCAGAACCACCTCTTCTCTCTCTATCTCTGTTAAGTAGGAGATAAATCATTGGCTCTTTAGAAATAAAAGTAATTTCATTCAATCTTTTTCTTTGTTCCATTTCTGAATCAAAAGGATAATTACATGCCATGGCTGTGGACTGTGCATGCACATGCACAGAAAGCATAGCCCAGAATGGTGATGGTGAGGAATCTACTAAAGTCGCTGCCGAAAAGAAGCTAATCCTAAGAGGGACACTGTTTATTTTTTGTGAACATGGTTATTTCAATAATTAATTATGTCAACATTTTTTCTAAATTGTTTAATCTTTGACGAGTTATTTTCATTTTGAAGGTTGATCTCAGAATGGAAGGATTGAACATTGAACATTTACCTCTTGATCATAGAAAGATTTTATTGATATTATTTTTTTTGGAAAGAATTTTATTGATATTATGTTAATCCTTCTATAACTACATGTCTAATTATTATAAATGGAGTAATGATATATTTTTGCAATTATTTATTTATAAAATGTAAATAATTTTATTCAAATGAATATATTTTAATTAAGTAAAGTTATGTATAAATTATAAATAAAAAATTATATATGTATTTTTTGTATAAATAAGTATACAATACTGTTTATGAGTGCAAGTATTGGTCGAGTATATATATATATTGGACATAAAAATTTTGGAGTAAAACTATCCGATTTCAAGGCCAATGCTATATATTAGATTCCTACTAATTTAATATAATTTTTTCTATATGGAAAGTACTCTGTCATGTCTCTGTGAAGAACAACTAAACTGTTAATTATTTAACTAAAACTTAGTTGGCAAATAACATTATAGTAACGTTATACAAAATATTATAGGAAGAGTTATAAAGAGTGATAAAAATTAGTATATAATACATATATGTGTGTGTGTGTGTGTGTGTGTGAGTAAATATATACATATATAATATGATGGTGAATCTGCCTCATACAGCTCATACATGAATCTCAATAATGTCAACCCATGTAAATTGCTATTTGCCAAGCTAGAAAGAACTGCATTCATCTTTCCCAGCTGCCTCTCTTGTATTTCGCTAAATGAAAAAGATATGGTATAAAGAAATAAATTTAATTATAATCAAAAATTAATTTCTACTCTAGCCAGCTTCTTCATCTCTCTCTTTCTGTCATGTAAGCAGAAACAGGCTGGCCATGGCCACTTACAAGGCAAATAGAGGTGCCTGATATGAGCCTTGCCGGCCGCCCTCTAACAGTTACAGATACATAACATATAGACAAAAAGGTTGCTAACAACATGGAGGGCATGTGAATCAACACTGGAAATCATATGTCATCCCATGTGGTTTAACCTAATACTTTTCTGCCTTTTACGCAACACCCCAACCCAGATTCTCTTGGGTTTTTCAAAATAACTTCTCAGTTATATTCTTTCTCTTAATTTCTTAAATAATTAATAGCCTATATTTTCTGGTTTTATTATATTATATTATATTATATATATATATATATATATATATATATATAATAACTTGATAGATACCGAAAGGAAGCAGAATTTGGTGATCCAATCCCATTAATATAAGAGTAATGGTCAGGATTGATTATCTTTTCGTAAAGGGAATCCTTTGATTGTGACCCATTAACCATGAGACGAGTTAAATGGTCAAACCCCATGACATTTTAACTTCTACTTTTACTTTCAAATTCTGCCAAGTTTAGTATTCTATATTATTCAAAATTTTGGTTTCACGTATTCTTTTATCAATCTGTTTTTTTAGAGATATCTCCTACTTTTTGATTAGAGAATTAATTTCATTTAAGATAAAAATTGTTAATAATAAATTTTCTCAATAAAGGCAATCCTTGCCTTGAATCCATATTAGTAAATTGTTTCAAAATTTTTAAAAATACAATTAATTTTTATTACGCTAACAACTTGTTAGTTTTTTTTAAATCTTAAAATACAATACTTTTATTTTTTTCCCATTTCTTTAATGCTTCGGCTCAACATAAATTATCATAATTATGATCTTATTAATATAATTAATTAAACTAATTGCTGTTGATCTGTTGTGATCTTCAAGGTGACTTTTTAAACCGACAAATCAGTACCATCATCATACCCCATTGGTATCTGCATGGCTATATCATTTGTTATACACACAGAAATTGCATATGTCTTTATTGTGAATAGACATAACATTTAACGGTATCTGGGTAATATCATATATTTTATGAATTTATGAAATAGAATAGTATGAACAAACAATTAATTTGCATTGAAGACTAAGATGTGCATTCCATAGCTACTATGATGGAGAATATGCTTCGTTTCAAAATATAAAAATGATAGTGGAGTATTTTATATATAATTAGTTATAAAATTATGATCTAACTGCCATTGGGTTAAATTAATTAATTGTATAATTAAATTAAAGAGAGCATGGGATTCCAATCATAATTATTTACAAGTTTATATATGCAGATACATACATGCGTACAAGTAGTAGGGTTTGACTTTAGACCCCTCTAACTACACCAAAAAATAGTCATTTTTCTACAACATAATTAAACAAAGAGCAAAAAGGCACCAGTAACTCAGTTGATATATAAAATTCTTTATGTTGATCAGAGTAAAGTTTAAAGAAAGGGGATGATTACTCTTACTCTATTTTACACATGATTAGTTGTAAAAGTATACTTACAATCAATTTATAATTAAAAAAATAATGTTATACATACATTTTTAAATTTGCATTTTACTTACAATACACAATTTGAAACTAGGTTCAAGTCAAGTATGAAATTTTACATGATCTGAGATTGATTTTTAATTGTGCATTGTAGATAAAACATTAATCTAAAGACGTAGGTCTTAAATTGTACATTTTAGACAAAATATAAATTTAAAAATGCATGTATAATAAGGCTCTTAAAAATTGTGTTTATATTTTTCGATTTTATCTATCTTTTTAAGTCATGTCGAGATAGAAAATCAAGGGCTAGTTTTGGCTCAAATTACAACATAGAACCCTCGGTGCTTATCAACTGGGACAACCAGGATTTGTACACCCCTAATTACTCATATATTATATACAATGTAGAGGAAAAACGAAGCAAAAGTGAATAATGTACATCTAGACATTATAACATGGGATCTGCTTATATATTGACAATTATCTGTCCCTCCTATCTCCTCCACTTGTTATTTATAACTCAATCAAAAGCACTCTAAATCTGGATACATACCTGTATGCTAGCCACACAACTCTGAGTTTATGTTATTGATTGATTTGCTATTTGGGATTTAGTTTTCATCATTATATATAATTCATTGTTTCATACCCAGCAATGCACTGATAAAGTATTATTTCTAAATGTTGAAGCTATTCTCAATGAATTTTATTTTAAGATTAAGGATCACACTAAGGTATCTTTATTTCAATTTTAATGAAGCCGGCCAAGAACATTACAACATATAATATACATTAATTTAATAACCTAAATTACTAATTTGACATGCATTCTCGTTTTTTTTTTTTTTAACTTTTCAATTCTCTATTTATTTTAATATACATTCCTTTGTTTTTTAATTTTCTTCTCTCTAATTTGACACGTATATTTATGTCTTAATTTCCTTATTTTATCATAAGACACGCATCACCATGCTTACTTTTTTCACTTTCCTCTTATCTAATGTGCATAAACCAATTTAACACGTTACCAATATTTTAATTGGATGGTTTTTATTGCATTTTTGAAATTGGATGGCTCAATATTAGTCACAACACTTTAGATATCGATATCCTTACTAAATAATAAGGGTACCTTAATCCCACTTTAAGATTGATTCTGATATGAACAAGCTTTGTGAGTTAACGCTAAGCTCACGAAAGATTCGACTGAACCACTTCAAAATTTGGTTGGTAGATTATAGTACCCCAAAACAATAGCATAGATTAGCTAATATTCTCTTTTCCGTCTGAGAACTTTGATTAAACTAATAAACCTGACACTGATTCACCAAGTTATAATGGAAAGAGTTGTAAGAAATTTCCCAGAAGTGTAATATAAGAAATACATTTAATTACTTTTAGTTTTACACTATAACTAAGAAACTAAAAAACCAAACATCCAATGATTGGTGAAAAAGTAATCCTTAAATTATTTTGTAGTTTTGTTAATGAGCATATATAATAGAAGGCTGCTATACAATGCCACAACTCCTGTGATGCAGATCTTAAATGTGAAAATTTTGTTTCAATTTCTATCCCATTAATAAGATTTTGCCATGTTTATATGTTATTCAAACAAGTCCCTTGATGGGTGTGTGAACAACTAATAAATAAGCTTTTATCCTCTTTTTAAAACCATTTATTTTATCAGTTTCAAGGAATTAAGCAATCACTACCATTTTTAATGGTACAATGGCATCATGTAATTGTTTTGGGGAATTTTCTTTTTAAAAGCTTTGGATTTAAACTTAAAACCTTAGATGTGTGTAGCGTTAAGTGACTTATCATTCATCTGTTAAAAAAAAGTTAATCAACCCAAACAGTCCATCAATAACATGATTAAATGTTGTGTTAATAAATTGTTTTAATTGAAGAGGTAACTTAAAGATTTATGAATACATTGCTTTTAACCCTGGAGGTGTGATTCAATCAAGTACTATATACTTTATAAGACCAAAATATATCCATTAAAATTGATGGAACAGTTTGTATAGCATTGTTAATTTAGACAACAGGTCTCTATCTCTCTTTTGTACCTTTCATCTCTTTTTAAAGAAGAAAAATTAATTTCAAGTTCTCTATGATCACTACAAGAAAACATTAATAGTTAGATTAGTTAATTAATACCTTCAGTTATGCTAATGCTATCAGTTATCTATAATTGAAGCCATTAATTATGTGTTGCATTAACAAGAGTTGGAGAAGTAATAAAGACAAACACTTTTCACGTTTGCTTTTAAAAAAAGTAGAATATGAAATCATCAAGAGAGATAAATGAAGTTTGCTTGCAAAATTGATTTCCTTATTTGCCAAGAAGCGCATGGGAACCTGCAGAATAAAGGCACTGAATCAAATTCAGAGGCGTGTGCTACAAACAAGCACAAAGTTAAATTAGCCTAGAGATGATAGACATGCATTCTTCTCTTGCATCATCCACCAACTGTCACAACACATGTGAATAAATACACATACATTTGCACATGTAGAAACAAGTCTCTATAATAACTTGTAACTTTAATAAATGTGAAGGAATTAAAAGTTTACAAATGGTTATATGAGTTTTACAGTTTAAATTATATTTTATAAATTTAATGATTTAAATTATTTTAAATAGAATTTTTATAAGTTTTAAATTTTAAAAATAAAAAGAACATTTTCTCACCAACAAAAAGTTAGTGCTGTAAAAGTTGGTTGTGTTCTAAGAAACTTAAGGCCAAAGACTTAGATTCAAATCTGAAGTCACCTTTACCGAGAGAGAAAATACCATTGACAACTTTGCTCCCCCTAATAAGGATTAATCTCCCATCCAATAATGATAGAGATATCCTAAGAAGAATTTTTTTAAAAAAAATATTTTCACAAAGAATGCACAACCCCTACATTTATTTACACCCTCATATGCATGTTTATGCAGATGCATATTAATTATACATACTTACAAAATGGGTTACGGCATTTGATTAATTATTATGCCACTGAGATAACATTGCTTTTCAAGTGTTTGAATAGGGACATGCATTTTGAGTGAGTAAATTGGGCATGCAGTTTGCTATGTATATATATAGTTACTTCCATTTACATGTATATAAATCCTGCCAGAGGGTCACATTTTGTGGTGATGGAATTGGGTGTTTACGGGTAGATCCAGGGCAGTGTCAAAACTTAAAAGCAGGAAGGGGGACCATAATAATAGTAGTAGGGTTGCCCTTTGTGGCCTAACAAAGGGTAGGACACACGTGGGGCCCAGCCCACATGATGAGTCTCTGGTGGATATTGTGATGATGTGCCTCTTGAGCAGTCACTCATCATATATACTGGAATTGCATGCCTGCTAAAAGGAGTAGTTTTCATCTACCCCATCTGTTATATGCCATTGTTGGCACGCTTCTGCATCCACACCCCACATTCATTCACCCACAGAGATACGCAATTTAATGCCTTCCCACATAATGAATTGCCTCCAACTTAGTATATTGCTTGTATCCCTAATCTGTTTCATTAACTAACACGAGTTAACAATAGTAGTTATTTAAATTTTTTAAATATATTATTTTAATTTTAATTTAAAATATATATATAAAAAAATTTATTTAAAAAAAATTATTCACTTCAATAATATATATTTTTTAAAAAATTAATTTTTTAACTATCAATCGAGAGAATATTCTGAAATAATCCAAAAGATAATCTGTTCATTAAATAAGTGCTTATGTATAGCCTTATACCATTAGTAAGTTTCGGATTATATAGTGTTTATGTAATTACTTGAAAATAGCTTAGCAATTTCTTAATTGTTTCAAAACAGCTTAATTACTCTACGCAAGCTCCCTTTTTTTTTTTTTTAATTTATGATTCCTTACTTGCTACTGGGAAGTTGCTTTCTTAAGTTCTTCCAGATGTGTAAAATATGTTTTTCAATAATGATTTGATTATAAGCCAATTAAAGTGACTAAATTTACAATACTTACTAAGCTGAACTGAGCTTATCCAAATATAATGTTATTGAAGTCCTGTTCTATTTTCATATAATGTTTATTTTACAAAATTGTAAATTCACACTATTAAATATATTAAATTTTATAAATTAAATTATAAAATTTATAAAAATGAACTGCCGTAAGAGAAGTTGTCAGCATTCCGTAAATTCTAGGTTATGAGAATAGGATTTACGTGGAAAGTGTCATGTTTTCTCAAAAAAAAATCTTTAGGGTGTGGGTTTAGCAACGCAAGTTTTGCAAGCTTAGCAATTATGGACCAATCCTGAAGGGCTGGGCTTAGACGGAGCCTAAAGTCTGAGTTAGCTGAAAGCAAAGGCCCTGAAGAATTTCTATACCATTAGGGCCTATTAAAACCTATGGGCCGTAGCCCCTGTGGCTACACATAGTACTTTTCAAAACCGAAAACAAAAAACTGTTTGGGCTAAACTCTTCAGCCTGAATACGAAACTTTGTTGGGCTTAACAGAATATATTATTTTTTTAAATAATTATTTTCAACTTCCTCATATTTATTCATATTATTATATATGAAAATTGTATACGTCTTTTTTAAAAGATCAAAAAACACTAGAATTTCTATATGCTTTTTCATAAACCTCCTTGTTCAAAGATTTACCTATGCTATTACAATTATATCTTTCCCTTATGCCACGTACTGTCTATTTTATGTAATTTCTACCAAATATCATATAATTATTATGAGAATATCTTTTACTATTTTGAAAATGCAAGTTTTTAGTTGGGACAATCTACTGTTTTGCATAGACTATGTTTTACCCTGAGTCGGATCATCTGCCTTTCCTTAATTGCAGTAAAAAAAAAATAGATATAAAAATAAAAAATAAAAAAATAAAATTTATATATTAAAAAATAAAAAATACCAAAATTTTAAAAAAAATAAAATTATCCATTTCTGTTTTAGCATCACTTTTCTGCGTTTAAAACTACAGTACTGGAACTTGGAAGGGTTAAAAAGCTTTGTTGGTTGGCCCCTTGCCCCTTGCCCCTTGCCCCTTGCCCCTGCCGTGGGGCACTTGAGAGGAGCAGGATGAGCACATGGAGTTCACCCTGTTCAAGATAGAACTTTGCTTTTCAAAATCAAATAGTATACACTGCAGATATATTTACACTAACAATTATTACGTCGATTGACTTTATTGTAAAAGCCCAGCCTATGCTATATTCATTTCATGCGCAGTAGTAATCTTGTGAAGCACTACCCAAACAACGTATCAAACTCCTCCTCAATGCATTCCTGCTTACAATTACAGTTTATTTTGATCATTTCACGCTTTGAATTTAACATTCACTAATAATTTAATCACAGACTTTAAATGTAGATTCTTGTTAAATTTTCATTTAACTTTTTTTCAAAGGATCTTTCTATTCTATTCTTTATGTCGCATTATCTATTTTTATTAGAGAACGTAACAGAATATATAAAAAGGTGGTGAAATAGAAAGAGAATAGGGAGTCACATAATACTTTTCAATACCAAGCAAGAGTGAGAATGGAATAAAGGGGGTAAGTTAGAAAATTATCACCTATTCTTTTCTCGGTTATTTCTTTCAGATTTACTCAAGGTTTATGACACCCACGGCAAAAGATCTAATCAATGGAATCAGTTTGCATGCAGAATAGGATAATGATAACTATATATTTTATGTATTATTTAAGTATTTTGTACTTGAAAATTTAGGGTTTATCTACAACAATAAGAGTTTAGATTTTCGGTCTTTAATAGTCAGTTTATTTTTGAATGTTGAGTTGATGACCTTTGAGTTTCTAAAGTACATTGAGCATTATTCACATGTGGTATATGTTAACTTGATAACATGGATTACCAGTTTAACATGCATTCTCATATTTTATTTTCTTCACTTTTTTCTAAGAGGAATGGTGTTTTTATTACTTTATTTTTTAAAAAAAATAATTTAATCTCTCAACTTTTAAATTAAATAATTTGATTCTTTTATAAGTATAATTGGAGTAATTTAACTTCTTACTCATTGAATTTTTCTTTTTCAATATGACACAACTCACTGTTGATAACTTGAAATTTATTTTTCTGATTGTAATGTGATGGACTATTATGTAAATATATCTTTTTATTAAAAAAATTATTAAAATATATAAAATTAGATATTAAAAACTGTACATCAAATAAAGGAAAAGTGCTAAAATTTTCACTAAATTATATATTTAGAAAAGCAAAAAGATCAAAAGTGCCCTTATATAATCCCTTATTTCTATCTATTTTAACATGTATCTCATGCTTCTTTTCTCTCTCTATGTTTACATGTATCTCAATGCCTTATTTTCTTTATCCCTCTTTCTATTTTGGCATGCGTCAATGTCCCTTTTTAATTATACTCTGTAATTTGCACAAACTAGTTCAATTTGTAGTTGGTTTTTTAATTGGATGGTTATTTTTGTATCTTTCAAATCAAATAGCTCAAAGTAAATTACAACACCCTAAATATCGATAACCTTAGTCCTAACCTTCGCTTATTCTTCCTTATTACTTGTTCTACATCATACCTTCGTTATTTGGAGACTTGATAGTCAAACTGTAAGCTTATCCAAAGCCATTCGTCTCTGCTGGAGTAGCTGAAAACTTTAAGAACAAGAAAAGCTCTTACAAGTGATGATATTAGAGCATGATATATATATATATATATATATATATATATATATATATATATATATATATATATATATGAATGGTCAGTTTCATGGACAGTGTGTCAGTGGGTAGGACTGTGAAGACACAAATGGATGCAACATGCTGTTGAGGAAAAAGTGTTACAGTGCCAACACATGCTTAATATACCGGGAATGATGTGTTATATTGCCTGTGTACAGTTTATATGGCCTATTGATTTTGAGACAAAATATATGGATAGTTGTACAACATGTTGGCAACTAAACATACACCAGGGATCAGCTGTAATATTCTTCATTATTAGAAAATGTATGTGCATTATGATTATTTGAAAGGTCTCTGCAGTCTACGTCTAACTTTGTCTTCTAATTCTTACTTCAGATAAATGAATAAATGTCACTAACTCAATTGCTTTATATCGAAGAACGGATTTCAAATTTTCTTTTTTAAAAAATTGATTCTTTACTCTTTGAATAAAAGATTAAATTTTTTTAAAATAAAAATTATGAACGATAAATTTTTTTAATAAACAATTTCAAGCTCAAACTTATATTAGTTTGGAAGGACATTCTTGCTTAGCCGTCACTAGATAATTACAAAGGGCACTACTAACATTGCAGTACAATGTCTTTTTGCAGTAAATGAAGAATTCTGCAAATGAAAATAGCATATCTAATTTGGATATGGGAAGTTAGAAAGTGAAGGGAATCGATGAGCATTTCAAAGTGGTTTCTTTTTTCTAAACGTGGAACCGAATTCCTCAACTATTCTGCGGCAACATTTTTACCTGTGATTCAGATTTGAGAATACACACTTTATTTTCAAGTGGGGTATCAAACTCTCATCGTTTATGGAGTTTTCTTTGCTGGTATTTTTTTTTTCTTTAGGTAAATAAACTAAAAAGAAAAAGTGAAATGTATCTCTGTATAAATTATATTATTTATTTGTTTATTTTGCACAAGCATTTTTATGTAAATTAATGATGTTCCACGATGTTTCAATACAAAGTGCAAACTTTATACAAATAAACTGTCACATAAATCTGAATTAAATTTTTTAGATAACCCATAAATCTGAATTCAACAGGCCTAGTTAATATCAATTTTAAGAAAATTAATTAACTTAAATATCATATATGTAAAATTATAAAAGAAATACATATATCATTTTTTTAAAAATAATACTTTACAGTTGTTTATTCATAATTTTTATATAATTTTATGTAAAATAAGAAAGAGAAAGGATGATAAAATTAAAAAATGAGAAATTAAGATTATTGATTCAATAAAAAATATTTATTTAAATAAGATTGTACATATACTATAAATAAATAATTGTGAAAATATCGTTGTGAATGATAATGATATTGTATAGGCTTTGTTATTTTTGTTAATTAAATTTTATTAATTTTTTATAAAAAAATTATATTATTAATTTATTAAATTTTAAAAATTAAATTATAAAATTTAACTTATTTAATAATTCATAATTTTTTTGGTTATCATTGCAAATCAAATGCAAAATCTAAATTTAAATTCTTTAATTTTTTAACTTATTTTAATATTTTTTATAATTTAATATATAAACTTACCTTTTTTATTATATATATATATGTATTTATCTCTCTTACATTATCTTAATTTTATGTGGGCATCCGTTTCAGCAAAATCTTGACATTCATTTTTGTAGTCTTGCAGGCAAGCGTACCTGATAAAGAGGGTGTGCTCGGAAAAGGGGGAACAGACGGTAGACACGAATCCTAATACCATATAATAAATCTCAAAAACAGTACCAAAAAGAACTGAAAAAGATTTTTTCTGTTCATAGCCTTCCGTAGAAAAAAAACAGATCCAGTGATCTGTCTGGAATCCCTTTCTGTCTGGCTTCTTCTCTTTGATGCAATTTATCACTGAAATTGAAATTGAAGAGAGCTCAGACGTTTAGTCCATTTCCCCTCAAATATCTCAGTGCTTTCAAATGGTACCAAATTTCATGGGATGGACGTGGGTTACTGTCCATGCCAAAGTTCCTGTAATGCCACTGCTTCTGGTGTACGGGCCACAGGGCCGTTCAAGAACCAAATGCACCACTTAAACATGTACCTTCGTTTCAAGGGAATGATTTTGGGAAATTCAAACTTAAAGAAAAACATAATAGCATGAAAATTTGGTTTTCTCTTTTTTGGATAAAAGAACAAGGTTCATTCTCATATATTTATTTTTATATAATTTTTTAATAAAATTTAATTATAAATTCATTAAATTTTATATGTTAATTTATAAAATTTAATTAATCCAAAAACTCATACACAATTATATAAACCTTTTGTAATAGGAAAAATGTAATAAAATGCTTTCTGAAAGAATGATTGTTTTTGGAATGTAAGCAAAAATTTACCCTGCAAACCAAAGTGAATTAAGTGGGGAGGAAGTTCACTAAAATAGAAACGGAAACTACCATCTCGCATTAAATCACATCCTTTCTAATTTCATTCATTTAAAAAAAAGATACATTTAAACAAGAGGATGGGAATTTATTTTCTATTTTATCTTTTTCATTTTTCCAATTTTATTACCTCATAATTTGTTCTTAATAAAATAACCAAAGAAATGGTAGACCCAAGTAAGTGGATTTACAAAACAATCCCCAAAATGATCGTGAGCCATTAAATTCAGCCCATTCTATCATTTAATCTCTAAGATCTAATATAATTTATAGTTTAAATTCTTTTAAATAAATTTTTACAAGTTTCAATTTATAAGAATATAGGCATTGAAATAAAATTTAATATTTGTCTTATTATTATCATAATTTAATTTTTACTTAATTTTTATAACAAATGCTTCGTATCATTACATTTATTAGATCCTATAAATTAAATTATAGAACTCAACATCATTTAATTTTGTAGGATGTGATGTTCCTAATTAACTAAGAACAAAGTTTCCCTTATAGCAATATATTAATTACATGTAATTTTCTTACAAATACTATACAACCTGTCTTGCGATGATATTAATTAAAGCTTTTTAATTTTGACACTTGTGTAGTCAAGGAATTAGTTATCTTAAAAATAAAGTCATGTTATTCTCACAAATAATATTAAATTCTCATTTAAAAGAACCTAAATCATTAAGTTTAATAAATCCTATATATTAAGCTAAGGATCCACTAAAGCTAACAACAATCCTTTATTAAGTGAGAGTTCAGTACTTTTACTCTAAAAGACAAGACAAATTAAACCCTCATTTTGGTCTCTTATAAATGGATGTTTTGCTATTTTAGTCCCTTACTTTCAAAACTTTCTAATTAGATTCTACAGATTAAAATAGTTATAAATCAAGTCTTTCCATCAGTAAATCGTTAACAATATTAAGTCATGTACCGATGTGGCACTTTATTAATAATGTGGCACGTTGACTTGATTGACTTATTAATGAAGTAGCCATGTCAGCATTATGACATAGCAAATTTTTTTATTTAGCAGGTATGATCAACATGGCACCATTTTAGGTGAAACTTAAAAACACCTTTGAATGACCAATAATAATAAAAAAAAAAACTCCATCTATGAGAAATTAAAATAAAAGTAACTCTACTTATAAGATACCAAAATATAAGTAACTTCATCTATAAGAGACTAAAGTAGAAGTAACCCCATTCATGAGAGAACAAAATAAAAATAATCTCATTTGTGAGGGATCAAAATAGAAGTAACACTAAAATCTTAAATTCTAAACCCTAACTATTAAAGCCTAAAATTGAAATTTTTCAAACCCTAAATTATGAAACCCTAAATCCTAAATTCTAATACCTTAAACCTCATCCTAAATTGTAAAATCTTAAACTACAAAACCATAAATCCTAAACTCTAAATTGCAAATCCCACCCCCCAAATCCTAAACCACAAAACCCCAAACCTTCAAATCTTAAATTTTAAGCCCAAATCTTAAATCTTAAAATTGAAAAGCCCTAAACTCCTAACCCTAAATTGTGAGACCCTAAATCTCAAAACTTAAATTGCGAAACTTGAAACCCTAAACTGCAAAATCTCATATCCAAATCGTAAACTACAAAATTATAAATCCTAAACCCTAAATTACAAAACTTAAAACCCAAACCCAAAATTGCAAAACCCAAATAAAATTGAAAATCCTAAACTAAAAATTCTCAAACCCTAAACTATGAAATCCTAAAACTCAAACCCTAAATTATGAAACTCAAACCCTAAACTAGGTGGGTGATAGTTAAAAGTGGGGTTTGGGGTTTCATAGTTTAAAGTTTAGGATTTAAGGTTTGAGACTTAGGGCTTTACAATTTAGAATTTGGAATTTCATAGTTTAGGGTTGGGATTAAAGATTTTGTAATTTAGGGTTTTAGGGTCAAGGTTTTAGGTTTAGGGCTTCATGATTAAGGTTTTAAAGTTTGGGATTTCATAAGTTAGGATTTGGAGTTTTGTAGTTTAGGATTGGGGGTCTCATGATTTAGAATTTAGGGTAGTTTAGGGCTAGGAGTTTCATGGTTTGAGATTTAGGGTTTTGCAATTTATGATTTGGGTCTCATGATTTAGAATTCAAGGTTTGGAGTTTTATAGTTTAAGTTTTGAGGTTTAGGTTTTGAAATTTAGAGTTTACGATTCATGGTTTATGGTTTGGGGTTTTACAATTTATATTTTGTCTTTAGAGTTTCACAATTTAAGATTTAGGATTTTGTGGTTCAAGGTTTGGGGTTTGCGATTTCATAATTTAAGGTTTGAAGTTTTTAAAGTTTCACAATTTGTAGTTCTCTTTTCGTTTACTTTTATGCTTACAAAGTAATTTTTATTTTGGTCCCTTCCAGTTAGAGTTACTTTTATTTTGGTTCCTCATATATGAAGTTACTTCTATTTTAATTCTTCACAAATGCTGTTACTTTTATTTTGGTATCTTACAAATATGGGTTACCATGTGGCAACTTCATTGACACGACAACCAAGTCAACGTCCCACATTTGCATGTCACTTAATTTTGTTAACAGTTTATTAATGGAAGGACTTGATTAATAACTATTTAAATTTCTAAAAGACCTGATCAAAAACTTCTAAAAGTAAAGGAGCAAAATAAAAGAATCTCATCTATAAGAGATTAAAATAGAGTTTTAGTCAAAAAATTAAAGTGCAAGTTCACCATATTTTGTAATGAAATTCAATTTAATTATGAAAAATAAATGTGGCAAGAATTCAAGTACTTGATAGTTACTTATGGAGATTTAAATATTGTGTTAAGAAACTAACCAATCTAAAATTAAGCACAAATTAAAGTAAATTTTGTTTCTAACAAGTAGGGTAATTAATCAACTTTACATACAAGTACATAAACACTTATTTGTATAGAATCTACAGAGCAAGCTATTTGTGTAAATATCATTACTTAAGGGTAGAAATTTGAAACTAAAATCGTTCAAAAAAATGTTTGTTACCAATAAAACTGAAATGACAAACAAGACTCATGTGTCAGTGATAAATAACTTTGACCCAGACAATTATACAGTGCTTACAAAAATTGCCTATAAAACCTGTTATTCTGATATTATAAATTAGTCGATATGACATTTTGTCCTCTAATACAGCATTTGGTTTGCCGCCTTTGTGCCATACGAATGCACAATCAAGCATGGATCAATTACTCCTATTCCTATTCAGGCAATTTTATTGGGAGTAATGCTAGTGCCCATTGATTTGGCTTTTGCCACTGGAGGGGCCTTATTCATGCCACTTTGATACCAGAATAATTATAAAATGAAATGGCGCAAGGCTAGGAAAGGAAGGGAATCCATTATAACCGATAACATATTGAGTTCGAAACTCTATACATATTAGTTCTTTCGTTTAGGGGCCATAAACAGAGTTGGCAAAGGTAGCAGAGAATGAAGAGTTTACCTAGCTCCCTACTGGTGATGGAGAGAAACAAGCCTTATATTGCAATGCTCTTCATTCAGTTTGTTTATGCAGGCATGGCTTTGTTGTCTAAGGCTGCAATTGCCAAGGGAATGAACCCATATGTGTTTGTTGTTTATCGGCAAGCTTTAGCCTCTGTATTAATTACATTATTTATTTGTAATGTATCTCTGTATTAATTACATTATTTATTTGTTTATTTTGCACAAGTATTTTTATATAAATTAATGATGTTCCACGATGTTTCAATACAAAGTGCAAACTTCATACAAATAAACTGTCACATAAATCTGGAATTAAATTTTTTAGATGACCCATAAATCTGAATTTAACAGGCCTAGTTAATATCAATTTTAACAAAATTAATTAACTTAAATATCATATATGTGAAATTATAAAAGAAATACATATATCATTTTTTATAATAATACTTTACAATTGTTTTGTCATAATTTTTATATAATTTTATGTAAAATAAGAGAGAGAAAGGATGATAAAATTAGAAAAATGAGAAATTAAGATTGTTGATTCAATAAAAATATTTATTTAAATAAGATTGTACATATACTATGAATAAATAATTGTGAAAATATTGTTGTGAATGACAATGATATCGTATAGGTTTTGTTATTATTATTAATAACATTTTATTAAATCTTTATAAAAAATTCATATTATTAATTTATGAAATTTTAAAGATTAAATTATAAAATTTAACTAATTTAATAATTCATAATTTTTTTTGTTACCATTGCAAATCAAATGCAAAATCTAAATTTAAATTCCTTAATATTCTTTTTAATCTATTTTAATATTTTTATAATTCAATATATAAACTTACCTTTTTTTTGTTATATATATATATATATATTTATCTCTCCTACATTATCTTAATTTTAGGTGGGGATCCGTTTCAGCAAAATCTTGACATTCTTTTCTGTAGTCTTGCAGGCGAGTGCACCTGATAAAGAGGGTGTGCTAGGAAAAGGGAGAACAGACAGTAAACACGAATCCTAATACCATACAATAAATCTCAAAAACAGTGCCAAAAAAAGCTCAAAAAGATTTTTTCTGTTCATAGCCTTCGTAGAAAAAAATCAGATACAGCAATCTCTCTAGAATCCCTTTTCTGTCTGGCTTTTCCTCTTTGATGCAATTTATCACTGAAATTGAAATTGAAGAGAGCTCAGACGTTTAGTCCATTTCCCCTCAAGCATCTCAGTGCTTTCAAATGGTACCAAATTTGATGGGATGGACGTGAGATACTGTCCTTGCCAAAGTTCCTGTAATGCCACTCCTGCTAGTGTACGGGCCACGGGGCCAGGCAAGAACCAAATGCACCACTTAAACATGTAACATCTTTTCAAGAAAATGATTTTGGGAAATTCAAATTTAAAGAAAAACATAATAGCATGAAAATTTAGTTTTCTCTTATTTGGATAAAAGAACAAGGAAACATAGTTTTACATTTTCATTCTCATATATTTATTTTTATATAATTTTTATTTAATAAAATTTAATCATAAATTCATTGAATTTTATCAATTAATTTATAAAATTTAATTAATCTAAAAACTCATACAAAATTATATAAACCTTTTGTTATAGGAAAAATGTAATAAAATCCTTTCTGAAAGAATGATTGTTTTTTGAATGCAAGCAAAAATTTACCCTACGAACCAAAGTGAATTAAGTGGGGAGAAAGTTCAATAAAATAGAAACTGAAACTACTATCTCCCATTAAATCACATCCTTTCTAATTTCATTCATTTAAAAAAAGGATGCATTCAAACAAGAGGATGGGAATTTATTTTCTATTTTCTCCTTTTCATTTTTCCAATTTTATTACCCTGTAATTTGTTCTTAACAAAATAACCAGAGAAATGGTAAACCCAAGTAAGTGGATTTACAAAACAATCTTGAGATATTAAATTCAATCAATTCTATAATTTAATATCTAAGATCTAATATAATTTATAATTTAAATTATTTTACATAAATGTTTACAAGTTTTAATTTATAAAAATAAGCACTGAACTAAGATTATAATATACATCTTATTATTATCATAATTTAATTTTCACTTAATCTTTACAACAAATAATTCATATAATTACATTTATTAGATCCTATAAATTAAATTATAACAACAGCATTTAATTTTGTAGGATGTGATGTTCCTAATTAATTGAGAACAAATTTTCACTTATAGCAACGATATTAATCATATGTAATTTTCTTACAAATACTATACAACGTGTCTTGCGATGATATTAGTTAAAGCTTTTTAATTTTGACACTAGTATGGTCAAGGAATTAGTTATCTTAAAAATAAGGTCATGTTATTCTCACAAACAATATTAAATTTTTATTTAAAAGAATCTAAAATTATTAAATTTAGTGAATCTTACATACTAAACTAAGGATCCACTAAATTTAACAACAATCCTCTATTAAGTGAGAGTTTAATACTTTTACTCTAAAAGATAAGACTAATTAAAATCTCATTTTGATCTCTCACAAATGAATGTTCTTTTATTTTAGTCACTTACTCGTAAAACTTTCTAATTAGGTCTTTCATAAATTAAAATAATTATCAATCAAGTCTCTTTGTTAGTAAATCATTAATCATATTTAGTCATGTACCAATGTGACACGTTGACTTGACTGACATGTTAATGAAGTAGTTATGTCAACATTATAGCATAGCAAATTTTTTTATTTAGTAGGTATGATCAACATGGCATCATTTTGGGTAAAACCTAACAACACTTGTGAATGACTAAAATAGGAATAACTTTATTTGTGAGGGATCAAAATAAAAGTTATTCTATCTATAAGGTATTAAAATTTAAGTAACCCCATCTATAAGGGATTAAAGTAGAAGTAACCCTAAAATCTTAAATTCTAAATTCTTACTATTTAAGCCTAAAATTGAAAAAATTTCAAACCTTAAATTATGAAACCCTAAATCTAAAATCCTAAATTCTAAGACCCTAAACCTCATCTTAAATTGCAAAATCCTAAACTATAAAAACTACAAATCCTAAACCCTAAATTACAAATTTCAACCCCCAAACCCTAAACTACAAAACCTCAAACCTTCAAATCCTAAATTCTAAACCCAAATCTTAAATCCTAAAATTGGAAAGCCCTAAACTCCTAACCCTAAATTGTGAAACCCTAAAGCTTAGATTGTGAAACTTGAAACCTTAAACTTCAAAATCTCATATCCCAAATCATAAACTACAAAATCATAAATCTTGAACCATAAATAGTAAAACTTAAAACCCAAACCCAAAATTGCAAAACCCTGATACCAAAGCCTAAATTACAAAATTGAAAATCTTAAACTCTAAACCTTAAATCCTAAACTAAAAATTTCTAAGCCCTAAACTATGAAATTCCAAAACTCAAACCCTAAATTATGAAACTCTAAACCCTAAATTGTGAAACCCAAACCTTAAACTAGGTGGGTGATAGTCAAAAGTGAGGTTTAGGGTTTCATAGTTTAAAGTTTAAGATTTAAGGTTTGAGACTTGGGGTTTTACAATTTAAGATTTGGGATTTCATAGTTTAGGGATTGGGATTTAGGATTTTGTAATTTAGAGTTTTAGGTTTAGGGCTTCATGATTAAGGGTTTAAAAGTTTGGGATTTCACAATTTAGGGTTTGGGGTCTTGTGATTTAGGATTTGGGGTCTCAAATTTAGGGTTTTGTAGTTTAGAGCTTGGAGTTTAATGGTTTCAGATTTAGGGTTTTGCAATTTACAGTTTAAGTCTCATGATTTAGAATTTAAGGTTTAGAGTTTTGTGGTTTAGGATTTGGGTTTTGAACTTTAGAGTTTAAGGTTTTATGGTTTATGGTTTGCGGTTTTGCAATTTATGTTTTGTGTTTAGAAGTTCACAATTTACGATTTAGGATTTTATGGTTCAAGGTTTAGAATTTCATAATTTAGGTTTGAGGTTTAAGGTTTCATAATTTGTAGTTCTCTTTTCATTTACTTTTATGCTTTACAAAGTAATTTTTATTTTGGTCCCTTTTAGTCAAAGTTATTTTTAGTTGGTTCCTCACGTATGGAGTTACTTTTATTTTGATTCTTCACAAATGATGTTACTTTTATTTAAATCTCTTACAGATACAGGTTGCCACGTGGCAATCTCGTTGACACATGAACTAAGTCGGCGTGCCAAATTAGCAATAATGTGCTACATTAGCATGTCACTTAATATCGTTAACAGTTCATTGATGGAAGAACTTGATTAATAACTATTTGAATCTATAGAAGACCTATTTAGAAACTTTTAAAAGTGAAGGAGCAAAATGAAAGAACTCCATCTATAAGAGACTAAAATAGACTATTAGCCAAAAAATTAAAGTGCAGGTCCACCATATTTTGTAATGAAATTCAGTTTAATTATGAAAAATAAATGTAGTAAGAATTCAAGTACTCAATAGTTAATTATGGAGATTTAAATGTTATGTTAAGAAACTAACCAATCTAAAATTATTAAGCACAAATTAAAGTAAATTTTATTTCTAACAAGTAGGGTAATTAATTAACTTTAAATACAAGTACATAAACACTTATTTGTATCGAATCCACAGAGAAAGCTATTTGTGTAAATATCATTACTCAAGGGCAGAAATTTGAAACTAAAATCGTTCCAAAAAATGTTTGTTACCAATAAAACTGAAATGACAAACAAGACTCATGTGTCAGTGATAAATAACTTTGACCCAGACAATTATACAGTGCTTACAAAAATTGTCTATAAAACCTGTTATTCTGAAATTATAAATTAGTCGACATGACATTTTGTCCTCTAATACAGCATTTGGTTTGCTGCCTTTGTGCCATACGAATGCACAATCAAGCATGGATCAATTACTCCTATTCCTATTCAGGCAATTTTATTGGGAGTAATGCTAGTGCCCATTGATTTGGCTTTTGCCACTGGAGGGCCCTTATTCATGCCACTTTGATACCAGAATAATTATAAAATGAAATGGCGCAAGGCTAGGAAAGGAAGGGAATCCATTATAACCGATAACATATTGAGTTCGAAACTCTATACATATTAGTTCTTTCGTTCAGGGGCCATAAACAGAGTTGGCAAAGGTAACAGAGAATGAAGAGTTTACCTAGCTCCCTACTGGTGATGGAGAGAAACAAGCCTTATATTGCAATGCTCTTCATTCAGTTTGTTTATGCAGGCATGGCTTTGTTGTCTAAGGCTGCAATTGCCAAGGGAATGAACCCATATGTGTTTGTTGTTTATCGGCAAGCTTTTGCCTCACTTGCCTTGTTTCCATTTGCTTTCTTTGACAGGTTCAGCTGAATTCTTTTATCTTCAGTTCCCCTCCTTTATTGTATACTGTCTTTATCTAGGCTTAACAAACTTACTTGGGCTCAATTGGTCCCATAATTTTTCAGAAAGCAGGATGCTCCTTTGTCATACAACTTAATGTGCAAAATTTTTCTAGTTTCCTTAATTGGGTATGTATTTAGCTTTATCTTGACCCCAATATTACTTTGAAAACTAAGATGGATTTGCTTGATCAAAATTATAGTCCTAAAGTCCTTTTTGTACGTGCCTAAATGTATAGGTTAACAATGAGCTCGAACCTTTACTATGTTGCAATCAACTTTACCTCTGCAACATTTGCTGCAGCCTCAACAAATACCATCCCTGCCATTACTTTTATCATGGCTGCTATACTGAGGTACATGAGAAATATCCAATGTTCTGAAATGAAAACTAAGGCATGGAGAATTCCTGGGCTTGATTCAGTGAAAATGGTTATTGAAATTTCAGGGTGGAAAGCATTTCCATAAAACATATGCATGGAGTGGCCAAGATTTTGGGTTCTGTTCTAAGCCTTTCTGGGGCAGTAACATTTGCCTTTGTCAAAGGACCTTCATTAGTTTTCACGAAGTGGTATCAAGAAAATCAGAAGCAAACCTCTCATTCATTAACAATGGGTCACTCCAAATGGGATTGTATTAAAGGCTCTCTAATGATGCTCTCAGCAAACACTGCTTGGTCTCTCTGGCTTATTTTGCAGGTACGCATCTCATCATCTCTGCCTTGTTTTTCAAAAAATTTGGCCTATTTTAGACTTTTCAACCAATTATATGTACTTGTTCTAGGGTTCTATTGTAAAGCAATACCCAGCAAAATTTCGCCTCACAACTCTACAATGCTTGTTTAGCTGCATACAGTCGGCTGCTCTGGCTGTTGCAGTGGAGAGGAAGCCTGCCGCGTGGAAGCTTGGATGGGACATTCATCTTCTTTCTGTATCCTACTGTGTATGTTATTCATCTTATGTTTAGATCCATGTACTGTGCATCATTTTTCTTTAAGATTAGTTTGAAATTACAGTTAGACCACCTGGTCAAAAGACTCTTTGTTGCCTTTTTGAAAGTAGCTTGCACACATTATATTAGGTTGGTTCATCTTGTTGAGGGATTCTATGGGAAGTGCTTACCTTAGCTGGATTAGGTGTTAGCTTCTTTGTCGTGCTTGTTTTTTCCCGTCATATCCAAAAAAAAAAAGTAGCTTGCATAGAATTAAGAATTTAAAACTATTTTCTTTTGACAGAATTTTCTTTTGGGTCTGCAGTCCTGTTGCTTGACCTTATGACTAGGATAAACTTTTGGTTAAATCTGGCTTGCTTTACCTCTTATAGTTATCTGCTACAACCACTAACTGAACTAAGTGCCCTATCATTATATAATAGAGCAGCTAGTGGAATTCTTTTTCGCCCAAATGTGGTGCAATTTCTTTTCTAGGTATAGGGAGCTGTCATATTCATATCCCACTGCTTTTAATCATCTACTAGTTATTATGACATGAAGTTATTGCTCCCAGTCCTGTCTTAAGAAAATGAGTGCAAGTACTTATACAACGAGTTCATGCACAAGATACACAACACAATATTAAATTTATTTAATTTACTCTTATGCACTTAACTTTTCCTTGAGAAAACATCCTAGTCATATGAGATCTCATTGTACCACACTTCAATGACAACCAATTTGTATTCCAGACAGAAGTTATAAGCAACTCTTCATTAGAGTTAAAATTTGTGATTGGAACTAATACAGAAGATGAGATATTCATAGGTTTCATGCACACTACCCTCAGCTCATCCTGTCTTCTCTTCAATTCATAACATGCTTTCATCTCTCTTAACCTTAATCCCCATCTTTGTAATTTTTTTTGGTACTTAAGAAAGTCATTATGATGACCTGAAACAAAAGTTTCAACCTAAATCTGATTTATGCTTGCTCTAACTACCTGAGATAAGCTCACACGACTTGCAATTTTGTACTTTATTACTGTTCTTGGACAGTTTGCAAGGGCAATGAGATGTTGCTTTTCTTTTTCTGGTCTTCTTTTCTCTCTAATTATCAGTCCAATATTATTGGCAGGGTGTAATTGTAACAGCAATCTGTTATTGGCTGCAAGTCTGCACTATTGAGGAGAAAGGCCCAGTTTTCACAGCATTGTTCACTCCTCTAGCTCTTGTAATTACAGCAATATTCTCAACCCTTTTGTGGAAAGAAACACTTTACTGGGGAAGGTCCATATAAACTCCACTCTTCATTTAATTTCACAAAGCCCAAGATTAATTGAGTTTAAAGGATTAAATTCTTATTTTTCTGACTTACTTTCCTCTGTGCCCATAAATCTGACACTATCAGACTTTTGCCTTTTCTGAATTGGGGTGGCAGCGTTGGTGGAACTGTCTTGCTGGTGATTGGACTCTACATCGTCTTGTGGGGGAAGAACAGAGAGAGTGCAAAAGGCGGAAATCATGAAGACAAACAAGAGGCCAAAGAGGAAACCAGATTGGAGTGCATCATACAGCACTGAATGAATCAGACAAGATTAAGGCAAATTCGGCTTTTCTTTGGAGGTTTTACCTGATAAAGAGGCCTTTGATGTGCTTTTACAGCTTATGTATAAGATTTGGATTCTGTTGTTGGAATTTAATAGTGTAACTTTAGATAGAAAGAGTGAGAGTTTGAACAGTTGAGAAAATAAGTAAAAAAAAATTCCACCACAGATAGCAATCAAGGTGGCTATTTTTTAAATAAATTACAAGTTATGGAAGTGAGAAATTTTGAAGAGTAGGACGTCCATCATCGTATGTATATATGTTCATTATCTAGTCAAACTTTTTACCATATTTCTTCTCTCTTAATTGGCATAAAAATTGTTGTCTAATCACAGACCATGGTTTTAGTTTTCCGGTTTGATCACCACTCAAAGTACTTAACAATGTTGGTAAGCATCCATAAATGAGTTTGTAGAAGCAGGATTGGCCGCCAGCAGCTGATATCATGCCCATATTTCAGACAGAATTGAGATCTTTCGGGATTATAATGCCCACTTGTCGACCATGACTTACTAAGTTGATTGAAACATCAAAGTAAGTAGCGAATATTCCTAGTATTTAGGTCAGGAAGCAGTGAAATATTCCGACTCTTTGTCTGTCACATCAGCATAAATTTGCCCAAGAGCGTTGTTGTTAGTAGGCGTGAAATGCGTAAACGTGTTGTAAAGGTAGAGAAAGAGAGAAAACGAAGGAACAAGTATGCATAAATGCGTGCCATTAACATTCTTCAGATTATATATAAGGCCGTTTAGATTAAAATAATAGAAATTTACACAGGAAAAAAAAAAACTAAAATTCATGGGAGATCAAGCTTCTACGTGGAGCGGTGGCTGGGTGACCGGGACTACCCAGAAGTAGAAGAAATGCAACAAGAACGCAGCAAAGGATAAGGTCATGAGTTGTGATACACGTACGTTATCATAAATACTTTTTTCTGTAATATATTTTTTCTCTTTGATTTTTTTTTATTTTTTTAAATAGTTATACTACAAAATAAACTTCTACAACCATGGTTTCTCTAAGGTTGTGAATAGAAGAAAACACGGTGGAAAGCTGTATTGGGCTGTTGGATTGTTGTTTTTGTGAACATGTTACGTGGAGTCTTAAACCAATCAACCAATCGTGGACTAAAATGAACCAAGCTGGGCTCAGAGTAGTAACTGTTGCTCCCTTGTGGAGTATAGCCCACAACTCAATTACACACTCAATAAAGTATTCTTGATGTTCCTAACAGTAGTGGTTGACGGGCTCTTAAAAGCATGCGATTGCTTGGGGTTACCTAAATTACCCAACAAAAAATAGAATGATGTTACAAAATTAATTTTATATAGAGGTAAATAAAATAAGTTTATTTTTTATAAATTAATTTTATTAAATATTTATTAAAAAATTTATATTATTAAATTAATTAAATTTTATAAATTTTTGAACTCAACAGGTTTTGTGACAGTTTTATAAATTAAATTATAAAATTTAATTTTTTATATTTTTATATCAAATATGAAAATAATTTTTTAACTTAAAATTTGTAGTCATAAAGAGAAATGTTAATTGCACATTATTAAACTACACATTTAGTACACGTGAAAGTGCAAAAAAATATCAACAATCGGTGCAGTGATAATTCATTAAGCTTCAGAAGGTTTAATATGAAAGTCAAAACTTTAAGTTTAAATTTAAATAAATTTTTATTATGAGAAATAAAATTACACCTTATAATATAATCAATCTCATATGTAAAAAGTGTAGAAATATTCGTTATGAAAAAAAATATATTAAAAAAGATAGAATAAATATATAAAAGAATATCCGAATATATGAAGGGTATGTTTAGAACTGTTATGTGTGTATCAAAAAATGAAATCCGCCCAAAAACGACTCAGCTCTTATCCTCTACTATTCACAAATTTTATGTCACATTACACATTAAAAAAATTACAATAGGTGCTGTTAATTTAATAGACCATTATCATTAAACATTTTACAGATTTTTTGTTTGTTAAACTTAGTATTATCCTATTTGTTTATTCCAATTTGTCCTCTCATATTATCTATTATTATTACCTTTTGAGTTGAAAAAAAAATGATTCACCACAGTTTGGCCTAACTTAATTTAATTTATCTAAGATTATATTATTTTATAAATAAATTTTATTAAATATATGCTTAAAATTTTATTAAATTTATTAAATTAAATTACAGGACTCAAATGATTTTATAAGAATTTAATTTAATAAATTTAATGGGAGATTTTTTTCCATTTATTTATTAGTTTCTTCCTACAATATCCAATAATAAAATTAATTACCAATATAAGTTGCACTTGATATGATACGATCAATGCTCAGTTGACTCGCACCTATGAAATAGAGTGCCATACACTATAGCTAATGGGATCAAACGCCCATCAAAACAAGTTGCAGTTGTTTTCACGTTTGCGTTAGTCTCCTGGGTTCCCACATATTTTTTTCAGAAAGAGGGCAAAGCGAAGTGTAACTCAATCAGACACAAAAATAAAGGGTATAACAGCGACAATAATCATTAAACAAATGGTTTTGGATTTTATAATTAATTGATTGATCCTAACCCATAGCAAATGAATCAAGTTGCTAAACCTATCTGACCCTTTGTTGGTTTTACGGGACAAAGCCTATTATATGTGAAAAGAAATCATTCTGATATTTGAGTTTTCATTAGATTTATTTCACGCTTAACTTCACTCTATCATACTTATATATATTTTAATAATAATAATAACGAATGTTTTGATAGAGAGATTTTGAGAGTAAAAGAAACTCTTCTCAAGTTTTAAATTATTTTATACTTACTTCATACATGCCAAAAGTAGTTAAGAGGTTAGCTGGGGTTGAATCAATTTGAGTTAAAAAAGTCAAATCTTGTAACCTGAAGACACCAAAAAAAGGGTGAAAGTCATGCTAATAACAATCTTCCTTTAAATAATTGAAAGTGCTACCTAGGATGTTAAAGTGAATTAATATATTTTAATTTGTAATAACTTAGATAGAGACAGATCAATTTATAATTTTGATAAATAAAAAAAATATTAACTTAATTTATTTTTTAAATAGGATAAGATTAGTTCACATAATAAATTAATATATTTTTATACATAAATATATTAACTTATTTATTTCATCATAACTTACAAATTAAATAAAATAAATCGAACTAATTCATATTTTTTACCAGTTAAAAAATGCAAACTCATATCTTCTTTTAAGTAAAACAAAATGAATCAGTCCAAACATACTTTGACACATTCAATAGTATCTATATATGATTGGTATGCTAGCTGCTCTCCATTTTTTGTTTTTTTGATACATTTGGGGGAAGGGAATCAAACTGGGTACTTCGGGGAGGGGGACAAACTAAACACCCTCAAGTGGCGCTGCTCTCCATTCCTGACGACAATGCTTTGCTCAGACGAAATGCAAATTGAGTGGAGAAGCCACTACATTTGTGCCACCAATTGTCTCCTACGTAACAGTATGACACCATTTTTAGATTTTGTTCAAATTACCTAATTCACCACCGCCTATTCACAAAAAATAAAACTATATAATATATATATATATATATATATATATATACATATGTTTCTCTTTTTAAATTTCTTATTAGGTAGGCTAGATATGATATACTGACAAATGACACTAAGGATGTATATAATAATCTTCATCTTCTGTCACTCATAGGGTGGCATTAGAAAAATTAGATTTAGTATTTGTCGTTAGTACATAAAACTAAACATATTATTATATTCAAAAATAATTTAAACTAACGTTCAATGACCTAACTACAATTATCCATTTGTTAATTAATGTAGTTGATTGAATAGCCTTTACAAGAAATAAACAAACATCGGACTGACCCGTTACTACATTTGAATGTGATTGCTTGATATATACTTTTTTTTGGTTGTTTAAGGGTATTTCTTATATTTTGATTAAAAAATTAAATATTTTCAAGATAGGAGTTACGAATGGTAAATTTCTTCTAATAGATATGACTTTAGATTCGAATTTATATTTAACAATCCACCTTAAAGTCTTTTAAGACAAAGTTAATTTTTACTATATTAATATCTTATTAATCAATTACTTGGTATTTCAACTTAAAATAAATGTAAATGTGTAAAACAAATAATTTGTGGTAGTTTTCATTTTCCCTCATTGTTTCTCCATCTTGTCTATGACTTCATTCTTACATATATTAGATATTTCAATGAATACATATTAGGATTTAAATTTTTTAACTTTGAGATATCAAACTCATTATGATCATTTTGTATTTATTTCTTTTTTCTTTTCTTTTTCTCACTTAATGACGTTTATTAGTCTTGCTATTTAATAGGTTTTTACTAAATTCTAACTCAAAAAATAATTTAAATTGATAAATTTATTAAATTTCACATATTAAACTATAAAACCCATATATTAAATGACCATAAGTTATTTATGGCTATTTTATGACTTTCATTCTGTAGGAGCAATGATATTGTTTGAGATTTATTATATGACTCATCATAAACAAAGAGAGAGATAAACACAAATGTACAATATTTTTAATACCGTAAAGTCAAGAGATCTGGATTTTAATTTTGGACTCACACTTTAAAGACTTTATTAAGGCTCAACCACGAATTGGATAAGGCAATTTTTTAATTTTAATCTACAAAGCAGAATTCATATATGCACAATAGACAGGGGTAGGTGAGTCGACCTTATTTAAATTAGGTTTTAATTTAGGAGAAGGTGGGTGATAATGTGCTTGTTTTTTCCCCTCTGTTTGATGTGAGTGTATTATTTGTTGCTTATGCAGCATATATATTTACAAAATATATAGAGGATGATGATAATAAATCAAAAACTAGGGTTCATTTCTTTATGGGTCTAGAAGATTATTTATGGGCAGGGTCTTCCTTCAAATGTAGTGGCTTAAGTGGCAAGTAAAAAGCAAGAGCAGATTATATATAGGATTTCAAGTGGGAAATAATTATAGAAGAAAAATAACTAAAAAGATAGTGCTCTCCACGTTAGACGACAAACGACTACCTATAATGTACTCAAAAAAGGTAGGCCAATACTAAAGTCTTACGTTCAAACTAATCAGCCAAAGTAAAAAGCAATTGAACACAAACCGAATATGCAGCTTTCACTTTCGAGTAGAAAAGGGGCATATCTCCATTCTTTTCTGAAAGATTTGCATTGTATTTTCGAAAAGTTTTGATAATTCAAGCATCAATCGTATATATTATGTGCATATTTGATTCAAATAATGCTCTCTTTGGACTTTGCATGTGTTAAATTGGGTACTTGGTAGGCAATTTAATGCAAATATATTTAATTTAAAGCATTATCAATGGACAAGTAGAGGTCAACAATTTTATGGTATATTGAAACTTTTTTTTTCATATTTTATATTCAAATTTAAAATCTTATATTTATATTAAGTGACTAATCACTTTTTTTGTCATAACTACTGTATTAAAATTAGATATACTAACTAGGGGTAAGCAGTAAATGGACTTGACTTGACCCAAGTAAAAAAAGAATTTGATTCAGTTTGAGTATCATTTTAATATGCAAGATGTATGGTTTCAAATGGGTTTATATGGCTAGGTTCGGATATGGAAACTTGAACCTACAGTAACTCATATGAACTTGAGGATAAACTTCTGCCTTCTAGAGAAGTCTATACTACACAAAGAGCCCACCCAACCCAACCCCTAATTCTTGTCTATTCACCTACTCCTCTCTCTTTTTCTCCTTGACTGACTTTTTGTCTCTCTGTTTCTATTGTTTGCTTCAAGGGTAATAGGGGATATCCTTGTGACTATTGCTACTTAGCTTGTTCCTCTCTTCCACCATTTGACTATCGTCTTCGTCTCTCTTTGTCTCTATTGTTTGTCGAGCAAGGGTTGGCCTTTATTCAACGAACCTGATGGTACCTCAAAATTAGGAGAGATTGATGTTGCCTTTCTAGCATGTTACTCGTTAGGAATGTATGTTGTTGGGCATTTGGGGGATTCTCTAGACCTTAGATTGTTCTTGACTATAGGGATGATGGGGAGTGGAATTTTGTTGGGCTTTTCGGAATGGGGTACTTTTGGAATATTCATGCCTTTTGGTTTTATTTTTTCATGCAAATTCTGGTAGGATTATTTGGCCTTCAGTTGTTGTTGTGATTGGCAACTTGTTCAATAAGAGAAAGCAAGAACTAATAATGGGTATTTGGAATGCCCACAATTTTGTTGGTAACAGAAGTGGCTAGTGTTTTGGAATTTAGGTGGGATTGGTCCTTCATTGTTCTTGGCTCATTCATCATATTTGGAGGGATCATTGTTTACCTATGACTAATCATTATTCAACACCCAATGGCTCAGCCTGCTCCTCTTCCCTCTTCACTTTGCTTCCACCATTGTCTCTTTCAGTCTCAGGTGTTGACCTTGTTGTTAAATTTGGTACTGATAAGAAGAGGAACCCATGCTAGAAGAGGAAGAGGAATCGAGCTACCCTACCGAATGAACCTGTCCCACCTTAAATGAAAACTCTTAGTTTCATAGCCTCGCTTGGCTGGAAACGGTTCAATCTTTTGCTGTCTTAGGTTGGCTAAGTTTAGGCAAAATATCTCCCACCCCAAACCAAGCCAACCAAAGGCCACCCCTAATGCTAATACAGACATTTAACTTCTCATATAATGGTTAAATTCTTGTAAATAGGAAACATTGTGAGTTCGCCAATACTTGAGCAGTTCAACCATAGTGATATCAAAATAGGTTGTGTTTATTCAATCCACTTGTCCAACTTTACCCAAGAAGTAGAGTGAGTTTACACTTTTATATTTTATTTATAAACAAGTTTTTTAAATGCATTCTACCTTAATTTTTAAGTTAAAATGGATTGAAATTACAAGTGTCATAGTTGGTTGGGCGTATCTTGCTCTACCTAAAAGGTGAAATAGATTTGTATTTTTTTAACTCACAAAAAATGTGAGCAAGTCCATCTTATCTCATCCTTAATTCATTTTATTTACAAGTCATGATAGAACAAGATATGCTGATATATTTAATTATAAATATATATTAACTCACACCAATTAACTTGTCCTACTTTGTCTAAGAAACGAGTTGAATTAATAACTTTCTAACTAACCAAATTAATAAACCACCTCACCTCATTCTTTTTAATTATGACTTGTTGCACGTCAATAAATCACCTTAACACCTCTAATTAAAATAAGTCATCATATTTAAATATTTAATTACATTAACTTATTGAGTTGATTTAGTCACACCAATCTAAAAGATAAAATAAATTTATATTTGTTGAGTAAGATAATAAAATACCAACCCGATCCCGCGGCAAATATTTCCCTCAACAGAAATACCCTTAGTCTTCCATCATACGTACCTTATATCCCTTTCATACCCGTCGAAGCCAACCTTCTGCCTCCATGAATGTCGTTTATCATGGATCATGACAAGACTTTATCCGTTATGGTATTATCATAATTTAAATTTATAAAAACTTATTTTACCACAAAAAGACCGAAAGAAAATTAGTCATAACTCATAAATAAACACGTATTTTTTATTAGATTAATTAATTAGAGATGAATATTTAATTATTTTAATTTCGTAAGGTATATATCCATTTCGTTTTGGCAAGATATTTATCAAAGGTTTTATTCATAGAAATAAAAAGCATGAATATATCTTCTATTGTTTACTCCTAAAGCAGCCAGAACGAGAAAAATTCTCCCCTTCCTTCCTTTCACCATTTCGTGTTTCGGACAGTGAAAGAGCCCAGCAATGGCCCAACATTTTCCCTCAGCCACTTTCATCCTGCGGTCAGGATTGTTCTCTTTCACGAGCCCTCGCTACAGCAGAGTGCCTTGATGGCATTCTATTTGTCACGTGATACACACCTGCCGCTGGCCAAATCCAACAACCGCGTCCCAGCCCCACCAAATTCGCCGCGTACTTATGTTATATTTCTAACTGCACCACTCCGCACGATATCCGACCTCCACGTTGGGAACCTTACAAAAATCCAAATGTGAACTCAGACAGACACCGCTGGTCTTGGTCATGTAACGGAACAGCGTAGAAGTCCACCATCAAGGGTAAAACCGTGATCATCCCAAGTGGATATTAAATTATTAATTAAATTCCAATTGCAATAATAATAATTTTTAGTAATTTCAGATGGGATAAATTAATAATTAAGCAGCTTTTTGTGGAGTTTCTGGGTTGGATTTAATAAAGGCGTCGAGTCCGTGTCTCCAGAGTCAGAGGCCTTGTCACGGAGAGAGAAAAAGCGAGGAGAGAGACAGAGACACGTAAAGCGCAGGATCTGAGCGTGGGTCTGAGGAAACACTGGAAGAAGAAGATGTTGAGCTACTTCCTTTGATCTGCGTTTTAGAGATATCTCTCATACTCTTTGAATGCACCTTGAAGTAAAAATCTATTCTTTTACCACTGTGTTTCTCATTTCTATCTAGATTTTTATCTTGCTTTTTGGTTCTTCAATGAGATCGGGATATTTGAAACTTCGTGACCCAGATATTATCTTTGTCCGATTAGTAGTATTATGATGTCTGTTCTTATGGTTTCTCTTTGTAGCTCCCGGAAGTTTCCTTTTTTTTTTTTTTTTCTAGTCTAGATTGGTTAAAATTTTCAATTTAGTTTCCTGGGGTCTCTGGGAGTCTAAACCTTCTGAATCTTCTCTTCTGATTTGTTGCCTGCACTTAGTGGTCCGTATCAGTTATGAGGTATCAGGTATCTATAAATATTATTTGCTGTTTTTCCTGATTTTTTTTCTTTCTACGAATTTAGCTTCCGTTTTTAGGTTTCAGTTCTTATAATTTCAGGGTTGTTGTGGAGAGCGCTGATATTTGTGTGCTTGTTGCAGATCTCATATGTTTTATGATCTCAGTGTGAAGAGAGGGAACCCAAGTTTGGCACTCGAGTTCGTCATTTCAGGTTTGTTATCTTACGTGCACGTTCAAAGTCGTTATGTTCTGCTTGTGTGCTTGTGTTGTGTGTGTGTGTGTGTGTGTGTGAGAGAGAGAGAGAGAGAGAGAGAGAGAGAGAGAGAGAGAGAGTCATTCGGTTCCTGTCCTTGTCCTTGTAAGCCCCCAAACAAAAGAAAAAGAAAGAGAAAAGGCTGAGTAATGGGGCAATTAGATTCTCCTTCAATAAAATTAAGAAAATAAATGATTTATATGGGATAGAGATAAACAGCTTTGCCTTTATAAGCCGCTTACATAAATGATGTTAGACTACATCTGGTTTGTTCTTTTGCCCATTCTTCTTTTTTGATGCAAGCGTAATCTGTTTGTTAAGATTCTTATTTGGGTTTGATTGCTCCCATAAGAAGTTAGATTGAGGCTCAAAATCAGGTTTAAAATCATCCAAAAGATGTGTCTTACAAAAGTTTGGTATTTTAGGTCGCTTTAGTTCCATGTGATTCTCGAAGAATCTCCATTTTTACTTTGTGCTTTTCCCCATCTGTGGTCTTTCTCTTTTCTTCCTTGGTCACTAAGCATTGAAGCTGGAATTTTAAATTAAAGTCTGGTTAATTTGCAGTTCTTCACGCATCCAAGATTTGTGAGTTGTGACATTAAAGAGGGAGGGGGGCATTTATTTTTTAACTGAAGAAGTTAATGAGAAACTAAATTCTGGGACTGCCAGTGTATAGGAGCAAATGTCATTTCGCAGTATAGTTCGTGATGTAAGAGATGGATTTGGAAGTTTATCCAGGCGGGGTTTTGAGGTAAGGCTTCCTGGCCATAACAGGGGGAAGTCACATAGTTCAGTCCATGAGTTGCAGGAGCAGCCTCCAGTAATACAGAACAGCCGCTGGGCTAGCCTTCCACCTGAGCTTCTTCGTGATGTTATCAAAAGATTAGAAGCTAGTGAGAGTACATGGCCTAATCGTAAGAATGTAGTTGCATGTGCTGCTGTGTGCAAGTCCTGGAGAGAAATGTGCAAAGAAATTGTCAGCGGACCTGAGTTCTGTGGGAAGATTACTTTTCCAGTTTCTCTTAAGCAGGTGATATACAGGATCTTTTATGCTGCTTTAAAGAATGGTTTTGCTTAAAATACATCAAAATATGGATTTTATGGATTTTGTGTGTTCTTTTGGTTCTTTATCTGATTGATTTTTATTTACAGCCTGGGCCAAGGGATGGAACTATCCAGTGTTTCATCAAGAGGGACAAATCAAATCTGACATACCACCTTTTCCTTTGCCTTAGTCCTGGTAAGCGTATGTTTGAATTTGTTGCCACTGATATGTATGTGTCTGTTTTGATCACCATGTTAAATGATTGGTTGGACTTTCTATATGATGTAATTTATTGACATATGGCACTTATTGTCTAAATGATAATATCTACATCTATACTTTTTATTCCTTATCAACCTTTGCTTGGTTACTATTCGATGTGGTAGTCATTTATGTATTTTGATTAGGAATTCAGCTGCCATTTGTGTCCAATATGTTGTTTGCTGTTAAATTGTTTGTGACCAATTCTTTTTGACAGTATAATGAGTGCAATGTATAGTGCATTGTTATGTGAAATGCTGGGAGACTGGTTTGGACCAAGTCTTGTATTCAATCTGAGGTTGACATATCCTGGAAATTTTGGTGGCATCATTTGGAACGGAAATAATGGACTTTATGGAAATGGATGGAGATCCACTCTAATGTGTTTTTAATTCTGGTGCCTATAGGAACTGAATGTTACTAAGCATTGATGTGACAGTGTTAACTTTTGTGTACCCTAATTAGGTTTTTATTGAAAGTAAGTCAATGACTTCCGTTGTAGCCTACTGGCTCAAGCATGTGAATGACCTTTTACCCTAATTAGGTAGGGTTTTATTAAAAGTAAATTACTATTTCACTGCTTGTGGTTCAACAGAAAAAATATCCAAATTTGAATTTTCTAAGAACTACCACTTGTTGCCTCTTAGAAACATCAGGGCTGTATGCTGACTAGCGAAAATATTTATTGTGGTTAGAATATGGTTCCCTCCTTTAAAGTAGTGGTTCGAAAGCCAGGTGTCTCATATGCACATATGAAAATCTGCTTCATACATCAAGTTTTTAGCATAGCCAAGTTCTTTGCTCTGACCCACTTTTGGGTCCCTAAGTGAATACAACATCTGGTTGCTTAGCTGCACAATGCACATATTAATATCCTTTGTTAGTAGTGGCTGACTGAATGCCTTCTTGTTTCTGTTACTGTGTTGGCAAATGATTATTTGTGTTATGCAGGAGTCAGCTCTGAGCTGTGGTTGGCTGAGAGGATAGTCCACAGTTCTGATTAATTTTACATCAAGCAAACCTACCTTTTTATTTTTTGAATTTAAGTGTAATTGTGTTTTGGTTCAATCATCTGATGGCAGCTCAAATGGTCAATTAGTTCCTCGTTTTAGCCCAACAATCATTTCTCTGTAATTTTTGCTCATATCAATATCAACTCAATGCGTTTAAGAATTTTGTGGTCCTGGTTAAGATTTTATGTGAGGCTTGTACTGATTTCAACATTGTGGTCCTTGCAGCCTTGCTTGTTGAAAATGGAAAGTTTCTTCTCTCTGCCAAAAGGACCAGAAGAACAACATGCACGGAATATATTATATCAATGGGTGCAGATAACATATCAAGATCTAGTAGCACTTACATTGGTAAACTGAGGTATGACTTCTTGAATTACTCTAGCCTCATGCTGAAAAGCACATGCACTTTATGGGATCATTTATGGCTTTTAAAGAGTTTCTGCTTTGATCAACTTGGAGAATAACTAAGCTTATACATACTATTTATAACTGTTGCTCAAAGTAATTTTTTAGAAATAAATATTAACAGTGGCATTAAATATAGTTTAATTTAACTGAAAGGCATGAAATACATTCAAAAGATCTTCCAACTGTTTAACTTACATATTCATTGATGTCTTTACGGTCCCACTCTTCCTGTAATAAGTATACACCCATAGTCATATATTTGATGTGGAGTGACTATTTGGTCAACATCTGTATTGATCTATTATTACTTAAGTTGAACCTTTAGCTTCTTTTAGAAAGAGGTACTCTTGTGGGTTATCAACACTTAATATGGCTGTGACCTCTTATTATTCTGAATATAATTAGTTATTTACACTATTATTGAATACTTTGAATGATCTAATCTCCATGCTTCACTAGTCTCTATAACATCTGGGATAGCTTCATCCAGGCTACTCATCAGAAATTTTTTTTTTGCCGGGGGTGAGGGGTTAAGCACATTGACTGAGTGCTTTGTTATTTGATTTGAATTTTTATCTCACAATACAAAGGACAATGTACTAAAAGTAGAATTCACTTTGTCCCTACACTCCTTGCTTGTGTAAACTTATACTGTTTAAATTTACCATTGTTTCAGGTCCAATTTTCTTGGCACCAAATTTATAATTTATGATACGCAGCCTCCTTATAATAATTCTCAGCAGTCTCCACCTGGCCGCAGCCGTAGGTTCTATTCAAAGAAGGTTTCTCCAAAGGTACCTAGTGGCAGTTACAATATTGCCCAGGTCACCTATGAGCTGAATGTGTTAGGTACCAGGGGACCACGCAGGATGCACTGCACCATGTACTCAATCCCTGCATCAGCCCTTGAGCCCGGTGGTTCTGTACCTGGCCAGCCAGATCTCCTTCCCTGCTCCCTTGAGGACTCATTCCGGAGCATATCCTTCTCAAAATCTATTGACAATTCGACTGAGTTTAGCAGCTCTAGGTTCTCGGACATAATTGGACCTGGCAATGATGAGGAGGATGGAAAGGAGAGACCACTAATTCTGAAGAACAAGGCACCACGATGGCATGAGCAGCTGCAATGTTGGTGCCTCAACTTCAGGGGGAGGGTGACTGTTGCTTCTGTCAAGAATTTTCAGCTGATTGCTGCAACACAGCCTGCAGCAGGTGCTCCAACACCTTCTCAGCCAACGACACAGTCTGATTATGACAAGATTATTCTTCAGTTTGGCAAGGTCGGCAAGGATATGTTTACAATGGACTACCGATATCCCCTATCTGCATTTCAGGCTTTTGCCATCTGCTTGACTAGCTTTGACACAAAACTGGCATGTGAATAGTCTCAAGAAAGATATGGTAAGAAAATTAGATTTCAATCTCCATTTTTAGGTATTTATAGGATGAAGTTCCCTGCAGTCTTTGTCCACCTCCTAGTTTAAACTGTAAAAGAACAGATCAATCTGTGCAAGGAATGGGGGGACCCATTCTATTTTCTTTTCTTTTTTTGTTTCTTTGTTTCTTTACTTTTCTCCCCTCGCCGGAGTAGTATATGCTTTAAACTGTGGGCCAGACTATTTCTTTCGTATGAAAAAGTGTAGTTTTCCATAGTCTGTATGTTCGAATGTAATGTAGTTCATTCAATATTTTTTGGTCCAATGTCAAGGAATTTACTTGCTTTTGGGAGATTAGGGTCAATTTGTGCTTGGTTACTCCAATGTCAAGAATGCCAAGTTCTAAAAATGGTCTGTCTTACAAACTGACGATCAATTAAAGCTCCTTGCATAGGGTAAAAAACAATTTTATGGTGGAATGCAGAATTTAGTGCCGGTATTTCCGACTGTTGAGTTTGAGGTCTGAAATCAATTGTTAGCATACAAATATGTCCAGTGGGTAGTTATTTGAGGCCATATAAAACTAAAACTATGTTTTAAAATCTTTTATAGTGTTAAATATAAATGATTGGGAAATTTTTATAAGTAGGGATCAATTAGAAGCTTACAATAAATATTCACGGTGGGTAAATTTATTTAATTTTCATCTGGGATCAATATTTTCTGGCAAAAGGGTTACTACCACGAAATGTTAGAAGTAGCAAAATTGTTGGATTGCATTCGTGGTCGATTTTTATTGGGTTTTTTTTTTGGTGAGATGGAAGGTATTTTTGAACTGATAATTAAAAAATAATTTATTTTAAAATAAAAAATAAAAAATTATTAAAATAAGTATGACATGTTTTTAAAATATAGTTTAAATTAAATTAAAGATGATATATTTAAAAAATTTAACTGTACATTAATATGATTAGTTTAATTTATAAATTTTAGTAAATTTATCGTTTTAAAATACGAGTTATGTAAAAATAAAAATAAAAAATTAACATGATTAACTTTCGGAAGATACGATACCCGTAGCATCTACGATTCTTAGAATCCCTGTGGAAGCCTGAGTCGGGGCAGCACGTGGTTTTGGTGTCCGTTGTTGTTTGTGTTTGGCCCTTTTTGCGAGTATCCCTCGTCATTCCTCAACTAATAAGCTGGTGACTCTTTTTAAACACTCAAGTTGCAATTCGCGGGATGCATCCTCAGTGCCACACACATTGGAAGTGCTTTCTACAAAAAAACAGCTGCGCGGCGCATGCGCACTCAGTTTAGGGTTTGGGCATGTAATGATATATATGTATGCACTCGCCAGATATATATCTTTACATTTTCACATTTCCTTCTCTCTCATCCCAAAATTTCCCTCTCTCAACATATCCATTGCATATGCACTTATTGTGTACGAGTATCATTATTTGGTGTAGACTATAGTATTTTACTTTTCTTTTGGTTATATAGTATAAATGAAATTCTCAATTTCATTTTTTTATCAATGATAAATATCAAATTCTAAAACTACACATATACCATTTTCTGTGACTACTCGGAAATGGAACTTGATTTTTCCATAAGAATAAACATCAATGGCCGAATGCAAGACCTTGTAGAAGAAAAAAAAAAGTAATTATTACTTGTGATGTAATGGTAGGACTTTAGGTTGCCTTGCATGAAATCTTAAATTTAATCTTGTTTGGATAATTTTATGGGTATGTTGTTAGGCATTTGTTGTGTAGATGCGCTGAAAAAAAATTGATTAAAGACATTATTTGACTAATTTTTTTTTTTTTGCGTGTAAATATAGGGTACATCTAAACATACACATATCACCACTATCTTATTTACCGCCATTTACAATGTTTTTACCGTTGCACTTGACCAACCCATCTTTAAATAATCTACAACTTTTAGGCAATTCAAAGTTTCATACTTTTCCTCTAAGAAATGTGAGGTGTTAGTATTACATCATTCTTTAGAATATCAAACATTCCCTATAGACCATGGATCATGAACAATGTTAATGCCCATTATTTAATGTTCACTTAAAACCGCAATTCTGTTTATATTCAGTCATATAAATGGCACAAAATGAAGGCTATAAATTTCTTAAATTTATTAGATTTAGAGTTTAATTTGTGGAGTTTAATAAATTTAATAATTTATTTTTTAAAATAAATATTAAATAAAATTTAATTTATAAGAATTATAAAATTATTTAATTTAAATACATATATAAAAGAGCAAGCTAAAAATTTGGTTACATTTTAAAAAAAGTTATATTATTCCTATGTACCTAATATATACTTGAAATTATAAATTATTAAAATAATACATAATATTTTCAAAATCTTACATCATATTTTAAAGGACATAAAAAAGACATATTAAAATTACACACTTTTATCATTTTTCTTTTTAAGAGACTACGGTACTTATTTGTGCTTTACTGTAAAATAGAGAATTGAAAGAGTGCAGTTTTGGGAAGAAGCGAACGTCGTTGTACAATAAATTTCGTCCAGTCGTTTGGGGCCAACTGTTTGAACCAACCAGTCTTTTCCCTAGCAAAACAATTAATATAGTTATAATTATTTCAGAGAGGGAATTAAAAGGCTAGTAAAGTTTTCAGTCATTATTGACCATAAAATTGTCCGGTTTTCTCCAACATACTGCAAATTCCGTACGAGTAGCCAGAGGACCCGGTCACCCAGACATGACGACAAATTGAAAAACTCACAGTCTCAGACACATCATATTGCTTTGATACAGCTAGGATACCCACCTGACTTGGTCTCTCTTCTACTTCTTTCTAAAGGGTTCTGTGCAACATAATCAACTACCCCAATTCATAAGTAATAAAACTCAAACTTCTGGTCTTTCCCGTCATGGGATTTTTTCTTATGCTTTTTTATGCAAGAAGAGGCAAAGACAACAACTTGAAGTATGTAAACTAATTGAAGATGGGTTGTCCTTGCCCAATTTGTCTGTAAGTGCTGTTAAAGGAAGAACTCCATGTATGTGGCAAACAACAAGCATTGATTTCATTGCAGGATGTTGAAGTATGGATAACTGTACAACCCAGCAAATTTGGTGGCTAAATACACATACATTTTTTTGAAACGGGTGGACAAAAATTTAGCTCTTTAACTACTTACTTATAGAAATATTGATGTCGTATTAATAATCAGTTATCCCGTAAATTTAAGCTACAAAATACAATTTAAAATGACTTTTATGTCTCTAACAGTTACAAGAGACTAAGCAGAGTAGGATTGAAATGGTCTAAGAAAGGACTAATTAAATTCCCATAATTCATTATCAAATTAAGAGCCAAGTTCTGGGCATGCCCAGAAGCACCGACAGTTGAATTTTGGGACTAATCTGATGTCTAGACAGCTACATACGTACATACATACATACATATATACATATATATGGAGAGAGAGAGAGAGAGAGAGAGAGAGAGAGAGAGAAAGAGATTGTCTATTATAATTCGTTGCACTACCCAATCAAAATGCTATATATAGCTAGACCAATTTTTACAAAAAGTCTAACAAAACTTACGTTCTGATAGGATGGATCTTCTCAAACATGCATATGGGTGTTGCAGAGATCATCCCAGATTGACCTATGCATGAGTTCTCGAGAGCTTGAACCCTTATTTGACATGACAGACTTACGAGGAGTGAGCACTGCTTGCATAGTGCCTGATATGCTGCACTTGATCTGAGTTCATCAGAAGATTTTGGTCTCTCATGGAGGCTTGTATGCACCCCTTACAACCATCATTTTGGACTGGAAAGTCCTCTACGAACAGTAGCCTGCAGTCCAAAACATTAGCACTTGTCAGAACTCGGGTCTACATAGAATTACATATAGAACCTTAAGCAGTCCAGGGAGAAAAGGATAAGCATCAATTTCTCCCCTCTCCCTCCCCTCTCTCTTGGTACAATTTGTATATAAATATCCTGCCAGGACACATGCTACCCTTGGAAGTACTTGGTGTAAGATAGTTGAGAAAATTAACTACTCATTTATCCTTCCTCCTAGGTAGCTAACTAGTAGTGCCTAGATCATTCAAACTAGTAGTGCCTATACCAATAAATGACTGAAAAAAAAAAAAAATTAAACCCTGAGAATATTAGAATATCTTGTCCACAAAATGGTTTGCTCAAGTGGTGGGCCAAAGTTACCACAAGTTGTGACATCCATGCTGACATAATTGTGGGAAAACTGCATTTATATGCAAAAAAAATTAAGTTAATTTCATGTATAAGAAGGTTAGTTTATGCGGACAAGAACTTGTTGTTTTCTATTTTAAAGATTGTGCATATAAAATTGTAGATATTTTTTAAAATGATGATTAAAAAAAAATTTGGCTTCAAGAGATAGACTATACGTTTATTATCAAGAAAATGCATTGTGGAACTGGCGGCTTGTGGATCGTCTTGTCATTATCTTAGGAGTTTATCATACATGTGGATTTGGAATTTTTTTATGTTAGAAGGTCTGTCATGTCAGGAGAGGTAGACATAAAACTATATTTAATTAGAGTGAAAATCATGGGACTCCGTGTCTGGATTTTTCACACAAGCTGTTATGTTTATAGTAATTAAATTTACTCATAGTTACTCATTTTACGAGTTGGTTTAGTATCAAATTATAATTTAAGTTAGAACATTATGTGTTGATTTTTTTTATTATGAAATGATATATTATATCAATACCTTAAATAAAAAAGTTATAAATTTAATAACTATAATCGTCTCCATTTCTCTTTCAATAAGATTAAGTCATAATAAAAACTCACATAAAAATCAACTGGGAGACTTATATATTTCCTTTCTAATCAAGCATAGAAATAAGTGTATATATTTACATTTTCTTAATTATTTTGGGTTCTTCAAAGAATTTGTTTGGAGTCTCAAGCACATAGACAAGCCAACTTAGGTCAAGCAAGAATGAAAGTAGGGAGAAGACTCCAATATGAATACTCATGAAAATATTAAAGTATTGATAGATTTATGCATTTATATAAAATTTATTAATAAAAATAAAAATAAATTATTTTATTTTTAATTTTATTAAGAAAATTCGCATAATTTTTAGGTAAGAGTATAACATTTTTCAAATATTATTATTTACGGCAGAAGCTGAATCCAAGAGAACTAAGAAAAAGTCATGCTATACAAAAATGACATTATCTTTATGTCAGCCATACGAAAGTATTGAGAAGACTAAACTGTAAATACGTACTCATAACAGAATAAGATGCAACTAGACCAAATACTCCACCTGCCACTCTAGACGTTCTCCTTCACCAGTCATAAACACTTTAAATTGGGGCTTTCTAACGCTGGAAACCTTCCCTCTCAAACTCTTTCATTTCCTTAAACACTTTAAATCAATGTAAAAACTATTGAATCAGCAGGATTTGTATGATCAAATAAATATGATTTGATGAATTTAGAAGATATGTAGCATATGCATATAAAATATTAGAATCATCAATCATAAAACATAATGACAAACTAACTCAACCAGGCTTCCAATGGGCAGGTTTCTAATTAATTCCTGCTTTCAAGTAACACTAAAAGGTGAATCTTGCAGGCCTCATTTCAGAAGATTGCCAAATAATTTGTGGCCCCAGAAGAAAGCCATGCGCACACATAGGCATATCAGGGAAGTGACAACCAGATTTCTTTCAAGGTCTGCTTGGTGGAGCACTAGCATGAGACCTACCTGTTATATAATTAGATGCTACCTAATTTCATGTCTTAAAAATTACATATCAAAGTGTCGTTAGAGTTCAAGACTCAGTTGCATTCGACTTGGACATTCAACACAGAAATTGTAGTGCTTGCAAAATTTTTGGAAGATAATGCTACCACTTCCATAATATTATATATTCACACTTTTCACTAACAAATTATAATAAATAATACCATTAGGGTGAAAAAGAAAGCCATCAATATTCAAATGTACATCACTCACTGATTGAAACTTATAACTGGAAAACATCATTAGCACTATGCTAATTAATTTTAAATGGTTTAAGAGATTGCACGCTTCATTTACTAATAAAATACGTGCAAAGCAATGCAACACATAAAAAGTATACAGTGACATTATACTCTTACTTAAATGTTCACAAAAGTTATTTATTATCATTGGATGGGTGATGATTTATTCATAATTGTGTATATCTCGCTCTATTAAATAATGTGCGCATTTTGTAATCTTTAAGTCAGAAACTTTTTGAGTGTAAAATTTATTAAATTGATCTTTGCATTTTTATAAATTAAATTTCATATAAAAAATTTAGATAATTAAATTTACGTAATAAACTACCAAACTTGATAAATATGAATTTTATGAGTATATTTAATAGAACAAGCATTTTCAGGTGTGCTTATATTTTTGAATTTTATTTTTATATATAAAATTTTACTTAAAAATTTTAAATTATTAAATTTATTAATTTCATAATATAAATTATAAAATTTAATAAATTTGACAAAAATCCTAGTTTACGTACATTTTTTTGGGTTACCAATTGAAACCAGTTCATGCCCATATATGTCGAAGAAAAGTCCAGCCCTACCGCATTCAAGCTTGGATTTGGGCTACAGACGAGATCACTCAGGCCATCTAAATAATGGGCCTATTTCTTGCCACGTGTTGAGTTGCGTTTCGATTTGGAATCAAGCTATCCTACGCCCTACCGCATAGTGATCTTCCGGCGTTTTCCTTACCTTTTCCTCTACAGTAGCAACCGTGGAGCAGAAAACTTTGGCGCTCAGTTGTTTCCCATTTGTTAAGCCGATCAGAAGATGCATCCTCTCCACGATGAGAAGCCGCCATCAAATAGAAACATTGTTAAAACTTGTCTGCACTATCAATGCAAAGCAAGCGCCTAGATTCTCCACCCTGTCACCTTCTATCCTTCAAAGCATTCCCATTTATAAACAAGGAAACACTAGACATGAATTGGCCAAGTTGCTGCAATTTCCGTTCTCAGTAATTCCCATTTTGTATTGCAAGAAAATTCATGCCCACATCGTGATGTCTGGCTTTCAACATGATGTCTATCTCGCCAATATTCTCTTGCATGCTTACTCAAAATGTGATCTTTTAAGGGATGCACAAAAGCTGTTCGATGCTATGACTGATAAAAATTTAATTACTTGGTCTTCTATGATTTCTACGTATACCCGGCATAATTACAATGAAGAAGCGTTGTTGTTATTTTCCCGTTTCAGAAGAAGTTACATTAAGAAACCCAATGAATACATTTTAGCCAGCGTTGTTCGAGCATGCAAACAATTAGGCAGTATCAGTCAAGCTCTCCAGGTGTATGGTTTTGTCATTAAGGTTGGCTTCCTTCAAGATGTTTATGTCGGTACATCTTTCATTGACTTTTTCACCAAACATGGCAGTGTTGATGAAGCAAGGTTGGTTTTTGATGGTCTAGAAGTAAAAACGACAGTTACCTGGACTACAATTATAACAGGGTATTCCAAGCAAGGAAAGGGCGAAGTCTCTTTAAAATTATTCAATCAAATGAGGGAAACTGGAGTCTGTCCAGACATGTATATACTTTCTAGTGTTTTGAGTGCTTGCTCGATACTTGAGTTTCTTGAAGGGGGGAAGCAAATTCATGCTTATGTATTGAGGAGGGAAGTTGATGTGGATGTCTCAGTGGTAAATGGACTTATTGATTTATATCTGAAGTGTCATAAAGTGAAGACAGCTCGGAAGTTATTTGATCAGTTGATAGATAAAAATATAATTTCATGGACCACAATGATTGCTGGTTACATGCAAAATTCATTTGATTGTGATGCCATGAAATTGTTCGTTGAGATGACCGACATAGGGTGGAAGCCTGATGCATTTGCTTGCACTAGCATTCTCACTTCATGTGGTTCCCTCCAGGATTTAGAGAAGGGAAGACAAGTGCATGCTTATGCTATCAAGGCCAATCTTGATAATGATGATTTTGTGACAAATGGTTTGATTGACATGTATGCAAAATGTGAATCCTTGATTGATGCAAGAAACGTCTTTGACCTGTTGGCTGATATTAATGTAGTCTCCTACAATGCAATGATAGAAGGATATTCAAGACAAGAGAAGCTGTACGAAGCATTGAGTCTTTTCCATGAAATGAGGTTAAGTTTATTGCCACCAGTTCTCTTGACATTTGTAAGCCTTCTTGGCCTATCTGCCTCGTTACTTCACTTGGAACTAAGCACCCAAATCCATAGCCTGATTATTAAATATGGCGTTTCTTTAGACAAGTTTTCTGGAAGCGCTCTAATAGGTGTTTATTCCAAGTGCTCTCGTGTTATGTATGCAAGACTTGTTTTTGAGGAAATATATGACAAAGACATTGTATTATGGAATGCGATGTTTTCTGGATACACCCAACAGATGGAATATGAGGAGGCTCTCAAACTTTACAAAGATTTACAGGTTTCAAAACTACGACCCAACGAATTCAGTTTTGCTGCTGTAATCACAGCAGCCAGTAACCTAGCTAGTCTGCAACATGGTCAGCAGCTTCACAACCAGGTCATAAAGATGGGTCTTGACAATGACCCCTTTGTCACAAGTGCTCTTGTGGATATGTATGCCAAGTGTGGAAATGTTGAAGAGGCTTACAAAGCATTTTGTTCAACAGATCAGATAGACATTGCTTGTTGGAATTCCATGATTTCAACATATGCTCAGCATGGAGATGCTGCAGAAGCTCTTAATATGTTTGAATGCATGATTCAGAAGGGTATAAAGCCAAATTATGTCACCTTTGTTGGTGTACTTTCGGCATGTAGCCATGTAGGACTTCTTGACCTTGGATTTCACCATTTTGAGTCAATGTCCCAGTGGGGAATTGAACCAGGAATAGAACATTATGCTTGCATGGTTTCTCTGTTGGGCCGAGCTGGTAGAATATATGAAGCCAAGGAATTTATTGAGGCAATGCCAATAAAACCAGCGGCGGTTGTGTGGAGGAGCCTGCTCAGTGCATGTGGAGCTACAGGTCATGTTGAACTAGGGACGTATGCAGCCGAGATGGCAATTTCATGTGATCCAGCAGATACTGGATCATATATATTGCTTTCAAACATTTTTGCATCCAAAGGTATGTGGGTAGATGTTAAGCGGGTCAGGAAAACAATGGATATAAGTGGGGTAGTTAAAGAACCTGGTTGTAGTTGGATTGAAGTGAATAATGAGGTCCACATATTTATTGCTAGAGACACAGCTCATCGTGACACTGCACTTATATCTCTAGTTTTAGACAAATTGATTCTGCAGATAAAAAGGGATGGTCTTGTGGCTGATGCTGCCAATCTTTTGCTAGAGGATTAAGATTAATAATACTGTGAAAGTACTACAAGTAGCCAAGCTTTTAAGTTGTTCATCACTTCTTGAGTAAAAACTTGATCGTTGCAACTTATTTCAAACAATATTGAGCTTGAAGAAAAGATGAGTATATCCCTCCCTGATTCCTACCATTGAGAGATTGGTAGAATACGAGTTGTAGGGCTATGAGAATCTGAAGCATGCTGCTTACATTGACGTTATCTCCGAAAGAAGTGGGTGGCCTAGATGTATCTATTCTTTGATTCTTGTATTTATGTGAAATTGAGTGAAAGAAAAGAAAAAATTATTTTCAAATGTAATTCTATATGTGGAAAATCACTTCCCATAGCTTCCAACAACATACAAGGACATTGGCTGTATTAAAAAACTCATTCAGTTGTAATCTTAAGTGTTGCCTTAGCTTATAGGACCTGCAACGGTCAACAATGGCTACCAGGCGGTGAAGATCATATGAAGAGTCCTGAAAAAGGTTAAAATATATCTAATTCAACAACTAGTTTAGGAATGTTTAAATAAAATATCTTAGTTTTCTAATAATAATTCAGTAACTTAAAATAATTGTTGGTATTATGCTTTAGACAAAAATTATTTTACACGAAACTTCATATTTTCAATGAAGTAACCATAATTTGTTATTCATAGCAACATAACCACACTTTTTTTGGGGCTACTCAGCTCAAATTTTGTGGTTATAAAAATGATTTTGAAAACCAAAGGGATGCGAAGTGTCCCTAATTATAAGTTCAAGTATAAATTTGTTATAAATTTATGATTCTTTCTAAAATGTCTTGAAAGACATTATCATCATCTGAGAAATTGCTGAGCTATTAAATAATTGATCATTTTCGTTGGACCAAGTTGACCATCGGCCCAAAAGAATAGCCCGCTGAGTGTCCTCAGATTGCCATTGTCTCGGTTCCTCCGCCCACCGTTCAGCTCTCAAGAAAAAGGCCACTCAAGAATCACACAGCTTACGACGATACCAACATCTTTATAAACCCCTCACCTGCGGCAAACCCTACCTGTCGGTGCTCACGCTGCTTCTTCATCTTTGCCGTTACATTCGGTAGATCTTTAATGTTCGTCCATTCTTATTTCTCTGTCTCTCTCCATGTTTTCCATTGACTTCAATTTCTGTCTTTATTTTTTTTTTCAAGTTTTTGTTTTAATTTTGTGTTTGTGGTTTGTTTATTTGCCCAATGATGTACAAATCAAACTCTATTGAGCGGTTTGCCGTGGTTTTAGTGCGTCATTTGCCTTTACTTACCACCGCCGCCACCGCCACAGCACCTCCATCTTCACCTCCACCGCCTCCATTACCGTTTCTTTCCACTTGCATATATGCAGACATACATCCACGTGCATATGTACACTTCTTGAGTGGTGGTTTGTGAAGGCATTTGATGAACGCCCACTGGTTTGAAACTGTCTATGATTAGTTCAAAGCTATGAGATCTGAGGGCATTTCAAGGGCACTGCTCAAAGTTGTGTTCTTTGAACTGAAGTTGATACTTGCTTGTCCTCATTAGACGATCAGTTGTTCGTTTGGTGATTTAGGATTGGTTTCATGATTGTTGATGGTGTTGGATTTAAGTGAATGATGATACATCATTGGGCTCTGAGCAGTTTTTACTGTATTTTTGATGGAAATGCAGCCTAGAAAGCTATGTCTGACGCCCTTTGGTGGCTCTTTTGTAGAGCTGCAGGAATACGTGAACCGTATAAATGCATGTGATTTAAATGGGATTTTAAAGCTCATTGCTTTTTGGCATCAACTAATACACGGCGAATTTGGTACTCAGACTACAATTCTGTTCCTTTGAGAAGTAATTAATCTCCCATTGATGTTAAATAAGTTCTGTCCTGTTTGCATTTGCCATGGAGGGGGGTGTAGGCTGTTTCCTAATGATAGAAGTTTTCTTGTGTTTCACTAAGGACTTTGTTAATTTTTTTAAATGAACAATAGAATTTGCTCTGTCATTTCTCACATAAGGGCTAATCTTAAAACATGTAAAGATTTTGGCTAAGTAGTTGGAGACCTGATTTTTCATATTTATATATGGTTTTTCTATTTTAGAATTCTTTATGTGCAAGAACTGGGTATTAAAAATGTTCCATCAAGCAGCTTGGGAGTAGTGTTTAGGTTTATGAGCAGGAGCTAGAGATAGTTTTCAATGAACCACTACTTCAACCAGTTACCAGTTTACTGAGATTCTATGGAGTTCTACAAATTTTAATGGATCAAATCTGTGGAATTGAAAGAAACGTTATAAGGATATGTGTGCATTTTATATGCTGTAGGGTAAGGTTGGTGATAAATGCAACCTTTCTCTTCTTTGTATTAGGTTGAACATAGATTGTTATTCTAGATTTTTGAGAATCTATTCAACCAGCAATCCATTAAAGCCTGAGATGGTATTAGAAGCTATCCAGTTTTTTGACCAGTTTGATGAACTATGATTACAGTTTGGACTAGTTCACCATTCAGTTCCTGGAAGTACAGTTAAAATGGCTGGCTTGTTCTGGTTTTCAGAACTCGGAGATAGGACATAACTACACAAGTGTTTGTTTAGTGTATGCTCTGTTCTTTGTTATCTGTGCCAAGCTTTTAGAGGTTCAAATGTTTGAGAATGTCTAAGTGCATGCTTATGATTTTAAGCCTCAGTCAAGGAAGCACCTATAAGCCTATCACCCTTGCATATCGGTGTCCCCGTTTCTGACACTGATCCTGTAACTCCACTGCTCATATACAGTGTTGTGGGTCTTGCCTTGAATAATACAATATGCACACATTGTGACTATACAATGTGTACACAATATTGACATATTTTGGTGGGTGGAGTAACACTCTGACCACTCTATGTCAGTATTGTGCACACATTGTGTAGTAACAATTGGTGAATATAGCATTATTTCTAGTTTTTTCTTATCTTCAGTTGGGACAGAGGATTCGATTGGTGGTATGCTCAAAAAGGTGTGCACAATGCCATGGCCAAGGTTCTTATTTGGAGGAGGATGTGATGGCGCTTCAATTTCCTATGAGGAAGTTGGTGATTGAATACAAGGATAAGTGATGCTATCCTGGTGGATGAATGTAAGTCCAAAAAATGTAAGAAATCTGCCCATAACATGGTTTCTGGTGGCTTTTGTTGGACCTTGGCAGATGGTAATCAGTTTTTTCATTTTAAAGGTTTGATCTCTGCACAAAGTATTTGTACACGATACAGATATTTTGCTGTACTCCAAAGTTACACCAAAATTTTTAGTGCTGTTTTTTTTTTTATTTGTTAAACCTTTTAATTTTTGAATGCTTTATATGCCTTAACCCAATCTTTTTTTTTGATATTTTATTGTATCACCATATACATGCGGCGTCATATCATTGTTGAGTCAGTGTTGTGTCTTCTAACTGTACATGCTAGGCCTCAGTATGGAGATAGTACTTGGACAGCCTTTTTGGCTGAAATTTAAAGCACTTCTCATAAACAGCATGATGGTTGTCGAAGAAGTAATCTTTTCAATAATTTCTTCTTCTTAATATTATTTAGTGAAAATTTTTCAGAGGAAATTATACTCTATTCCGCCCAATGATGGACTGATAAACTATTGAGTGGCTACACGGTTTTGTTCATAACCTGCTATGCACCATTCTCTTTCTCTCTCTCCCTCTCTCTGCTGTCTCTGTGTGTGTGTGTATGTATGTATATATATTAGATTGTGCAAGAAGGCTGTGAACGAAGCCAGTGGCAAGAGCCATAGATGATCTGTATTTAGCTATGAGATCTGAGGGCTTTGCAATCCTTTTATTCTTGCAACATTAGTCATTTTACTACTTGTTCTAACTGCTGGCTGCAGGCATCTAAATGTAACCAGGTGAGCTCACTTCCATTCCTGACCATTATGTAAAACTGTGTGTATTGTGGGTCTGGTTTTTTCTTATCTTCAAGGAGAAGGATGTGGTGGCACTTTAATTTCCCATGAGGAAGTTGGTGATTGAAGACAAGGACAAGTGAAGTGATGACCCTGGTGGATAAATGAAGTCAGAATGAAAGTGAAATGGTAATCATTTTTTTCCTTTTAAATGTTTGATCTTTATGCATTACCGATTGATCTTCTGCTCTGCTCATTTGTACACAATACTAAAATTTTGCTTTACTCCAATGTTACTCCAAAATTTTTAAGTTCTTATATTTGGTAAATCTTTTAGTTATTAATGCTTTGTATGTTGTATCCCAATCTCGTTTCCATGTCATATCAGTTTTGTGTCTTTTACCTGTGCTTCCTAGGCCTCAGTATGGAGATAGTAAACAGCATGACGGTTGTGGAAGTTAATCTTTCCAATAATTTTTTCTAATTTTATTATTTAGTTAAAATTGATCAGAGGAAATTAACTCTAATAAGCCCAATGATGGACAGATAAACAAATGAGTGGCTACACGGTTTTGTTCATAACCAGATGTGCACCATTCTCTCTTTCTCTCTCTTTATCTCTGTGTGTGTGTGTGTTTGTGTGTGTATGTATGTATATGTATTAGATTGTGCAAGAAGGCTGTGAACGAAGCCAGTGGCAGGAGCCATAGATGATCTGTATTTAGCCATGAGATCTGAGGGCTTTGCAATCCTTTTATTCTTGCAACATTAGTCATTTAACTACTTGTTCTAAGTGCTGGCTGTAGGCATCTAAATGTAATCAGATGAGCTCACTTCCATTCCTGACCATTATGTAAAACTGTGTGTATTGTGGGTCTGGTTTTTTCTTATCTTCAAGGAGAAGGATGTGGTGGCACTTTAATTTCCCATGAGGAAGTTGGTGATTGAAGACGAGGACAAGTGAAGTGATGACCCTGGTGGATAAATGAAGTCAGAATGAAAGTGAAATGGTAATCAATTTTTTCTTTTTAAATGTTTGATCTTTATGCATTACCAATTGATCTTCTGCACTGATCATTTTTACACAATACTAAAATTTTGGTTTACTCCAATGTGACACCAAAATTTTTTAAGTTCTTATATTTGGTAAATCTTATAGTTATTAATGCTTTCTATGTTGAATCCCAATCTTGTTTCCATGTCATATCAGTTTTGTGTCTTTTACCCGTGCTTCCTAGGCCTCAGTATGGAGATAGTAAACAGCATGACGGTTGTGGAAGTTAATCTTTCCAATAATTTTTTCTAATTTTATTATTTAGTTAAAATTGATCAGAGGAAATCAACTCTAATAAGCCCAATGATGGACAGATAAACAAATGAGTGGCTATACGGTTTTGTTCATAACCAGATGTGCACCATTCTCTCTCTCTCTCTTTCTCTCTATCTGTGTGTGTGTGTGTGTGTGTTTGTATATTAGATGGTGCAAGAAGGCTGTGAACGAAGCCAGTGGCTAGAGCCATAGATGATATTAGCTATGAGATCTGAGGGCTTTGCAAGTCTTTTACTCTGGCAATATTAGGCCTTTTACCACATGTTCTAACGACTGGTTGTAAGCATTTAAATTTAATCTGATGAGCTCACTTCCACTTCTGACCAATATGTTAAACTGTAAACGGTTACTGGAATTTATCATACTTTTAAATGAGTCTGATTGCTACATAGTTGTGTTTTATACATGTTTGAGTCCCTTCTGAGCACGTGCTTCAGTGTGGATCTCGCCACTAGTGACATTTTTTTTTAATATAGTCTAACTAGTGACATTGATTGCCAGAATGTAGATGCTGAATAAAGGTATGTGTCTCTTAAAATATGATTTTTGGGTGTGTTATATGATTACGAGCTTTCTTCTTTTTGGGTGTATAATTATAATTTTTGTTCAGAGCCTAAAGACTTAGACTATGTATTCCTTTTTTTCCCCTCTTAAATCTGAAATCAAACTGCATTTCTTTGTCACAATTAGCATCCAGATATATGATCTGGTCAATGCTATGACCATTTGAGGCTGGCTGTCTTTTCAAAATACATTGTTTTCTTAGTCAAATGCATTGAGATTAGCTAACAGTAGTTGTAAATACTAATTATTGCTCTGAGGTATGTATATCTAATCCAGATAACTAGGAAGTCTCTTGGCTTGCTTGTATAGATGCTGTGCCAATAGGTGCTGGAAACAATATATTTTGCATGTCATTACATGCTTACCAGATTCTAAGTGACTGGTTTATTCAAGTGTCTTTGTGAGATGGTTGTGTTTTGGCCCTCAATCCTCCTAAAGTTCATGTTATTTAATGCATGTTGATTGTAGAAAGTTTATTCAATTTATAGTAAGGATGTTCCTTAACGTTCTCTGTATTTGAGTAAACATCCTTTGCCATTTAAGAGAGAAACTTGATTTTCCCTTGGTGGATCTAATTTCAGTGTATGGGCAATGATGAACACTTAATGCGATGGTATTTTGGATCCAAAAATCTATTTTTACATAAAGTTCATACCTAATTAAATCTGTTGGGTTTAATAAGTTGAATTGTCAAACTTAGTAAATTTAATAGTTGGATTTTGTGAAGTGACAATTGTGTAATGGGACCGATTTCAAATCTTTGTTAATTAGGTGCAATTGAAATCGCACATTGCTTAGTGCAATGGAGTGCTAATACATGCACAAAGTTAATTTGCATATATTTTGGATGCTTTCTTACGGTTTTTTCTCTCTTTTGTAACTTCTAGTGTGTTGAGGAAGACTATGTTCCCTTCACGTACATTTATCATTTTGCAGTGGAATGTTCCCTTGTACAATTTATGTTTGCGTTGGTGAAATCGATTTTGTGCAGTTATTGTGAATGCAATCTTCTGTTTGTGCGTAATTTACTGTTAGTGGGAAATCTATTTTTTACTATTACATTTCTTAGTTAGTTTAAACATAAAAAATTAAAGAAAATACTTTTTTAGAAATTTACTTGATCGAAGATATGAGAAGCGGCGACGGCCATTGTTGATTGGGTAGAATACAGTGGTGCTGCAGCCACTTTTTAGAGCCGCTCATCCTACATCTGTGAAGAAAAGTGCACTTTCAATTTCATATTTTACAAAGAACATAGGCCGAGACAGAGTCTAAAAAACGTTTCCCTATCATTTTTCGGTAGAATAACATGCATATAGGTTTTGAAGGGAAAATTTCACATCATAGGTACTAGGCACAGCTGTAACAGATAGACAAACATGGGTACGTTCTATTTACATAAAAAATGGGTAGATTCTATGCACAATCTCTGACTCTGTTACTTTGTTTTAAATTTTATCTTTATACACGCGTAGATTACACCTACACGAATCATTTCTCTATTAAATAATGCATATATCCGCTGAGGTCAGAATATTGGACATTTTGTTTGCGTGCGCTGCTTCATTTAATGAAGGTCATTTGTGGGATAGCACTTAAACACGATTGTTGCCTGAGAATCTATGCTTTTATTGGTTTTCTCTAGTATCTTCCTGGTTAAATTTTCAGCATCTTGCTTTACAATTTATGATGAAAACAATGATGCTACAGATGATGGATGGCCCTTTGTCTTCTTTTCTTCTTTCTCTCACTCCTGTCCCTTTCCCTTTCAGAATATATTTCTTGTCTTCCCATGCTTTGTTTGATTCATTTGGAAAAGAAAGCTGTTTTAAGTATTAGGACTTGGTATGCGGGTAACATGCCAATATCTTCTCTTGTAACTTATTTTTTTCTCCCTGTGGCCTTCTTTCTTTCTTCTTAAGCTAAGCTATGAGATTAAGAAATTCAATGCTGCATATAGGAGGAATTGAAATCTCTAACTTTGATAATTTTAATTAAATTTTGAAAATTAGAAGGTAATTCTTAATTGTAGATCATATATTTTCTTTCACCAACTGATACGATTTTTATAAAATTATTCCTTCTCTCTCCTACATCACTCTTACGTCTAATCTAGAGGATACATATCTCCTATAGCAGATTGAAATTTCTGACTAATGCTCGTTTGTGGTCCACTGATGGGTGCTTGAAACCCTGGAATCTTTCGAAGGCCAAGTTACTTGCAGCCAAAGGGATGGTGAAGTCGGGTCTTGTTTGCTTGTTGGGGGACTGAGAGGTACTGGTTACTTTGTGTTGGAGACATGAGAAAGACAAGGGCCCCACTATGGGGACCCTCTGTTAGAAAAAGAAGGTCACCAACACCAAACAGCCTTTGAAATCTCTTGGGCAAAATAATCAAACACGACTGTATCCTGGCACCGCCCCATTGACATGGTAAAAGAAAACCTAGCCGAGTCCCCAAGGAAAAGGAACTGGCAGTCATAGTCACCAATACATAATGAAATGAGGCTGTGCTCAGCGGTGGTCTAATAGCTTGATTCTTGAGGTACAGTATCGGCTAAGGTTTGTCTGCCTAATGGCTAAGCAATAATTGCCTAAAAGTAGTAGCAACAGTCACAAAAAGCTTGGCGGTAATTTTTGGAATGATGATTTTCGTATTGCACTCTTGCTGCACAGAAACGTTAAAATTGAGTAAAAAAATTAGAAAAAAGTATGAGAAATTATATAATATTTGTATTATTTTATTTTATTTTTTTATAAAGATAGGAGAGCGAAACTTTTTTTTTTATAAGGAGAGATAGAGATGAGATAAAGAGAGAAGATAAACTCACGTGGGATTAAATTTATTTTTCATAATTTAAAAATCAGTGTAAGTGTCATAAAATTACGAGACTCCTCATTATACTGTTTTATTTTGTATAAATATTATTATCTTAACTTTAATTGCCCAACTTTTATTCTTAATGAATAGTGATACACGTAACCCTTAAGTGTACTTGTTTTCTACAAAAGGTCACGAACCAATGGGGCGTACCAATGTTAGTAATAATTGTTCTACGTTTCTATCTCTGCGTGACCCTGACTTATTACACGCATTAGGGCAAAAGCAAAATAAAAAACAAAGGAAATTGTTGTACTTATATTTGTAACTTTATATTTGAGTTTTATCAGTAGATGTGATTTAATTTTAATATTTGAAAAATAAATAAAAATATAAAAAATTTAAATAAAAATTATAAATAAAAAGACATAGTATTCAAAACAAATGGAGACATTTGGGATGTTTCTTTTGCTATGCGTAAAAGAAATGGAGGCTCACAAGCGTAAGCCTATCACTGCTCGTACCAATATACTTTTTCTAATCTTAGTGGTTGCATATTTCTAGAGCTATTTCACTTTCTGATAATACGTATAACATTTACATAATGAAGAGACATTTTTTAAAGTCTTACAAAAAAATATTTAAAAAATTATGAGATTTAATAAATTAAATAATTTAAAATTTAAATAAAGTTTTGTAAATTTTTTATTTATAAAAATGAATAAATTGTATTATTTACAACTATTGCAACTACTTTTTATATACTTTTTAAAAAATAAAACCAAATAAATAATTCCAATCACAGCTCCACCAAAATAGGCTGTGAAAGTAATTCTTAATGATCGCCGGATTGTCAAACTACCACAAATGTGGTAGTAGATTATTGGATTTTTGAGTTTATAGTTTAATTTAATAAATTTAATTGTTTAAAATTTTTTAAAATAATATTATTTTTATAAAATTTTAAATGCATTATTCTCATAATTATATAAAAATTTTTAAATGGTGTAAGTTTTATATTATATAAAGTAAAAAATATATTATTTAAAATTTTTTTTATAATTATATAAGAATAATATATCTAAAATTATACCGACAAATCATTATCCTAATGCCTGATAAAGTGTTGTCCGGTTATTACTTTTAGAACCCCATGATGCTTAATCTCTAGGTCTTAGGGCACACTAATTGTGGTAGGCATCATCATCACATTTGCCTATCAGCAATTTAGGAAGAAAGAGATAAAGTTGAATCTTTACCAATTTGCATTAAATATAGTACAGAATGAGATACTGTTATATGTAAGTATGCATTTGTATAAAGCAGGCCCCTTCTCAAAGTTGACAAAAACTAAATTAAACTAAAAAAAGTTTTGGGGCACAGAGATTTTGGGCATTAAGATAATGGGATGAGGTTGACATATACAATTTGGTGGGCATGCCAGCCATGAGGCAGATAATCAATGTGCCCCTTATGCCTTGAGAATAGAAGCGCACGCCCGTCAATGTTTCTATTTAATTGTGATTTGGAATTCACATGCCTCATAATGAGTTTGGAAATGGTTCTTATCAAATGTTTTATACTTCCTTTTTTATTAAATATTGACACACCTTTCTTTTAGTTTTTTAGGATACATTTAAGAGAGTGAGATGGAACTTGAGGCTTTGGGGAGGGAAGCAAACCTAACACCATTTAAATTAGTCTCAGGTGGCAATATTGACATATCTAGTTCAATAATCCAGCCGTGTTTAGCAATCTTAGGGAAGGTCAACCCACACGTGAGGGCTAAAATAATAATGAAGTGTTGTTTTTTATAAGCTTATAACATAAATGTTATCTTACATTAATGTGTATATGGATACTAATGTTACTTTTTGAAATTTTCAACAAAAATGAATGTTCATTAGAAATATATGGAGAGCTCTAATATTTTATTTTTATTTTTTAAATTAATTGAAATAATAAAATGTTAAGAGTCTAATTACAGTGAATATTTAACGTATTTGAAATAGGAGAAGGAAATTAAACTCTGAAGTGTAGAGACTTGACATTATAATAAATAACAAAAGAAAAAATTTAATATAGTTAAAAATTGAGAGTAATTATTAGGGGAAGAAAAACTTTATAGGATTAATACTATAAATTTAAAGTTTCTTATATTTTGCATTTAAAATTTAATATTTTGAATGTTTGCTTGAACTTTTTATTTAAAGTTTAAAATTTTTTATATGTATACTAATAATTTTAAAGTTAAAAAAAAAACGGCACATATCAAATTCTCAGATATTTGACAAACAAGCTCTTATTGCTAAGGACCTTCTCTTTATATCACTAAAATTATATTAGTCATCATAAAATATAAAAAGAATATTATTTATGAAGATGTTATCAAAAGAATAATATAAATTTAGAATTTCAGTTTTAATAACTTTAAAATTTTAGGTTGTGAGGTATATATAAATACTCAATGATAGAACAAACTAAATCGATCAATCTAGTAAAATATAATATAATAATTTATAATGAAACTTTCAATTGAAAGGCACAAACATAAAATGAAAGTTATTTTCAATGACCTTTTCTTTTTTACTTTCTCAATCTCTCTCTCTCTCTCTTCATTCACTTTTATTTTGCAATTTCAAATTTTGTTTACCAAGATTTGTAACAATAGAAGTGAAATTTTAAAAATGTTATATAAACCACAAATAGGTTTCAAGAAGAACAATAAGGATATTGCCTACTCGCTATTTCATTAGGTGGGGTGTGAGGAGGAGTTCAATGGGAACTCAAACATTAAAATTGTGCTAAGAGCAAAAATCATGAGATTTGAATTGCTTCTCTCATGGTCATGAATTGATAATCATAAATAAGGGAGTACACAATTAGGTTGTGGGTCGGGTTAGAGTAAAGAAACTAAGTGGTAGGAGTGTGCAAATCATTCGAATTAACCCAAAATCACTATGTTTTGATTAATAATAAGTTATATTTTTTATGTCAAACTTAATTTAAACTTGAACTAACATGTTAAAATATACATAAATCTAATAATCTGACTTTAACTTGTATATATTTTCAGTTAAATTCAAATAAAAAAATTAATTTTAAACTGTCTTAATTCAACCAAATTTTTTTTCAATCTAACTTGTATACATCTCTACCTAATTGAATTGGGAAAAATTGGACTAAAAATTTTTGACCTGATCCTAACCAGATTATATATAAGGGTTAAATTTGAAGTCAGTTAACAATTTCACCTGTATTTTAAACTATCAATTCTAAGTGGGATCGGATTGCGAGTTGGGTTTAATGAGAAATATGTAATCTATAACCAACCGTACATAAGAGTGCAGGTGATGTGCCAGATTTGGGTTGGGTACGAAAAATTTTGCACGCTCGCTATCATAACTGCTGTGACACCACCCATGGACAATTCTCTATGTTGTTTTTATTTTTTTTAGTATATTGTACATTGTGGGGGGGGGGAATCGAGCCTGGGGGTTGGGGTTGAAATGGTGGCTCGATACCACTGAGCCAACGCTCAAGTGGCAATTCTCTATGTTGTGGCAAGATTATGATATTTGTAATTAATTAGCTAACAAAGAATTTCATCTTTTATATTGATATTTAATAAATATTATTATAATCATTTAATATTTGAAGCCAACAATAATTGATCAATTGATAAGATAAACAGAAAATCCAAACTTTCTACTGTTATTTCATTTCTTTTTTTTTCTTGTCCGCATCAGTATTAATTAAAGATAAGGTGTCAATTGGCAGAACTTGCTGCTTATTGGAAGCTTAAGCGTCAGCGCTGAATATGTCCCTTTCTAAACAATTTCTTTTTTTTCGGAATTTCAATTCTTTACAAAATACTATAAATTATATAGTCTGGTATTTTTATTCTCTTCAAATAAATTATAGAGCACCTTTTCCTTTTCAAATGAAATATTGGAAGAGGGAGTGCCCAATCCAGTTCTTGAAAGCAAAAGGGTTAGAGGCCAACCAACCCTATCTTTAGTAAATTACCCATTTGATACGACAAAAGCCATTGATTTCTGCTACTTAAAGCTACCCATAAAATAATAATTATCAGTAACATCTTACCCTGTCTGTATCGATATGATCTACACAATTCAGTTCTACATGTGTTTTGACGTTTTATATGCACACACAAAACAAGATTATCGTAGACGACATCACGTGAACAAAATAATAATTAGTAATTAATAATAAAACCACATTTTAGTGTTTTTATTCTTTATTCAGTTTTCCACACTATTTTAAGGTTGTTGTTTTTATAGGAAAAAAAAGCATATATTAGCTTTTTCTCGTGTGATAATTGTAGGGATAATTCCTGATTTTTGTTATCATCAGAAATTATACAAAACCATAAATAAATGAAAAAATATGCACAATAATGGAATATATCGGGGATAACAGATATGATGGTAATTGTCATAACAAAAGTATAAAGTTCAAAGATTTAACTCAATTTGAAGGGATAATTTGAAAATATACAATATATGAATGGTTTTGAAATAAAATTAGAGAGGCTAAACCCTTGATGTCAATGGAAATAATTATCAAATAACTTTCAAGAACACAATTAAAATAATAAGTTTACTTGTCATAAATATAACACCAATTTCTTTGAGATGTCTTTTATATAGAAAAAGAAGTCAAAGTGTGTGTATTTATATGATTAATAATTTGGTTGAATTTTTTAATCAACCTTGAAATGATCCTCAATCACCAAATTTATGTGCCTCAAACACTGAATTTTTTATTCAAGACAGAAAAGCATGAAAGAAAAGAAAACCTCGTTGTCAAATATCGTCCCTTCCGCATTAAAAAGCAAGATAAGGACATAACGAGTATGGTTAATTCTTTTTGACCTTATATATTATGAAAATGGTAATTTAACCATGGCATTCTTAACCATTGGTTTTTCCACACTTTATAATGTCATTGATCTAATTTCCTGAGGTGTTTACTGTCATATGATATACATATTTATAAATTATATATATAATTATATATTTTTTAAAAAAATTGTATCTAGTCGCTCCCCACATCTCAGTAATATTTTTCATCTAAATACATATATTAAATTAATGATAATAATATACTATATGATATTTTGAGTAATTATTTTGTTTTTATAAATTAAAATTTATTATAATTTTATAATTTAAATTATAAAAATTAAAAAATCAAAATATTCGTGAGGTCTTTGTGAACAAATATTCCAGCGGGATTTTTTTCTTTCCTCTCTTTTGAAGGGTCTTTGAGCCTCAGGAGATGTTGAACCATTCAAAAGAAAATTATGAATACAGTTTGGTTTCTCTCTCACACTTAATTGAAGCGGTCCACGCCTTCAAATTAGCAGACACAGAAAAGATACTGGCACATTTGCACTTGGAATCGATTGAAGTACAAATTTCTTGCAGGGACATTTTAGTCTATGACGTAAAAGAACATCACACGTCACCGTTTCAATTTTCTAGAAAACTGGGAATAATGTGAATAGACCAAGTCCCTCTCGTTGTACGCGCCAGCGTAGACTCAGTTGCACCCTCCACGTGGACGTGTTCCTCTTGGACCCCACCCACCCAAAAAAGTATCTGCATCTCAATCAGTCACATTTTCCCACGTACACTAACCCACCGAATCACGGGCCATCTACCACGTGGCGTAACGTCCCCTAATCCCTTGACACACCGCTGGGTGATGTTAAACTCAACGATCTAGTGGGAAGTGCTGAATAGGGGTACAAAACAAAATGCCCTGTGTTCAAAATTGACGGTTCAGATTTTGTTCGTACATTCTCGCTACGCCACCCAACTAAGAATCTAGGTTCCAGCTATCGTGTCCGAAACTTGTGAGCGCGTGTCATAGCCGCGCACTCAGACAACCTTAATTTTCACTAATTTCTCAGGAATAAAAGCAAAATAATCTGATTAATTCTAATTTTAGAAAAAAGCTTTAAGGTAATTTAATTATTTTTCTCAATTTTTGCTTTTTCAGTCCTTCCCTTTTCCAGCTACCATACAACGCGGTCCAATCATCGCCCATATAATCCCGATCCCTCTCTCCTTCCTATTAGGGTTCCATGCCTCCCTTGTTCCCGCATTCCTCTCTTGTTCTCTCACTCTCTGTCTGAATTTCTTTCTAAGTTTCTGACTTGGGTCGAAACTCGAGGTTTGTGTTTTCAATTAAATTCCGAACCTTTATGGGTTCTTTTCGTTTCTGGGTTATCAAGTTGATGCGAAAAAATTCCCAAATTGGGGAGAATTTCTAGCTGAATTGAGAATTTCTGGCAACTGGGTCTGGAAAAATTTTGGGGGAGAAAGGGGTCTGTGCGATACAGTTAGAGCTACGTAATCTGGTTGTCTATTTGAGAATGCCCGCGACGGACTATCAAGGTTCGTCACCATTGTCGTTGTCTCAATTTGGCCGTTCGGTTCTGAGTCTCCGTCGCGATCAGGTAATGGAAGGGTCCACAACCCAAAGCACCAGCTTGGAGCTGGAGCTTGAGTCTTTTCAGAGACAGGTCACTGACCGTTTCCTGGACCTCTCCTCTGTTGGTCATGATGATTTGCTTTCCCTCTCATGGGTTGGGAAGCTCCTGGATTGCTACCTCTGTTGCCAAGAGGAATTCAGGGTTATTCTGCACAATTACAGAGCTTTGGTGCTCAAAGCCCCCGTGGATCGCATGGTGTCTGAATTCTTCGAACGGAGTGTGAAGGCACTGGATGTCTGTAATGCGATTCGGGATGGGATTGATCAGATTCGGCAATGGCAGAAGCTGTTGGAGATTGTGCTGATTGCATTGGATCATCAGAGAAGTATTGGGGAGGGACAATTTCGTCGGGCCAAGAAGGCTCTCGATGATTTGGCAATTGGGATGCTTGATGATAAAGAATCCAATGCTTCTCTGGCGCATCGAAACCGATCCTTTGGTCGCAACAGTGGTAGTAGAGAGCATCACCATAATCATAATCATAATCATAATAACCATAACTATAACCATCGGTCATTGGGTCATTTTCGATCTCTTTCTTGGAGTGTCTCGCGCACCTGGTCTGCTGCTAGGCAGCTCCAAGCAATTGGGAACAACTTGTATCCTCCTAAAGGGAATGATCTTGTGGCTTCTAATGGGCTTGCGATGGCGGTTTATATCATGAATTCGGTTCTATTGGTTGTGATGTGGGTTCTTGTAGCTGCAATTCCATGCCAGGACCGTGGACTGCATGTCCATTTTTCTATTCCAAGAAATTTTTCGTGGGCAGCTCCTATGCTCTCAATTTATGATCGGATCATGGAAGAATCAAAGAAGCGGGATCGGAAGAATGCCTGTGGTTTGCTAAAAGAGATTCATCAAATTGAGAAATGTGCTAGAATGATGAATGAATTGGCTGACTCTGTACACTTCCCTTTGACAGAGGAGAAAGATGGGGATGTGAGGCAGAAAGTGCAGGAGCTTTCACGGGTTTGTGAAGCTCTGAAAGATGGTCTAGATCCATTGGAACGCCAAGTGAGGGAGGTGTTCCATAGAATTGTGCGCAGTCGAACAGAAGGACTTGACTCTCTAGGTAGGCCAAATTTCCCTGAGTAATTTGTTGCATCCATCATTTGCTTTTGGATGTAAAAAATAGAAGATGAGAATAGCCTAATTTTGCTTCGGAGGATGACATTGATTATAAACAAGAGATGAACACGAGGAAGACGAAAGGAAAGAAAACAGGAAAAAAGGCGAAAGTTGGTGATTTGAGTTGAGGATTATGCCAACAATAATGTGGCAAGGGGGGAACTCTTGTATGTATAATACACTTATGATGTATAGAATTTAGGATATTTGCAGTAGACTTTTGAAGTCTTTGCTGTTTGTCTTTCTACCCTGTTGTTTTTGTCTTGTGATGTTGCTATTGTATAATTAGATGTCTTAGTAAATTGCTGCATCCCCATTGTAGCTGATTTTGGTCTTGAATTTTTATCAGATACATTTTCCTTTTGGTTCATTTGGAAGAACAGATTGTTGTAAGATCTTGTTAACTTGTGTTTCTGAAGTGTTTATATTGTCCTTTAAGCTTTATGGACTAACCGCTTGAATTGAAGGACGTTAACGGGAAGCAAATTTCTGAGGATGTTTTATTGGAAATCTACGGCTTTTTTCCTTTATTATCTGTTGACGAACTTCTGAATGACATTGAAAATAGTCAAGTATATTTTCAATTCCGGTCATATAATTTGTGTTGGGAACATTTGGATGTACATGATTTTGCTGTAACTGTTGGGTAAAAAATAAATTTAATCATGATCGAAGTTTTAAGGAGATAAAATTTTGAATTATTATTTTCACAATTGATAATACTCTGCAGAAAATGGGAAATTACAATTAGCAACATCACAAAGTGTTTAGTGTTTCCTTTTGTTTTATTGGACGATTATTCCCTCCTCGGCTTCAGTTTTTGGCCAATTTTAGCAGTGAGAATTTTCCGACAACCAGGAGGTATTATAGATAACACTGTCATGAGTTTGAGAGTTGTCAGTCAAATCATTAAAGTGTTTGACTTTGACTTAGTCTATTGCCATCCAGTTTTGAATTTCGTACTAAGGTAACATCGATTCCAGGACAAGGTAAAACAGCTTGACCACAAGTCGTATTATTCATTATAACGTCTTGCCTTTTGGTAATATTTGTGTGCTGTTTCTTCCATCCTCTTTGCTAGTGACCCCCCATTGTCTTAGAAGAATGTCTCTTAATCACTGACAAGTTTTGCTGTGTCATAAAACAAGGTAATTTTAGGTTACTAAACCACTTAAGGATCCACCCATATATTACTCAATTGGAATTTATTGAGAGACTTTGTAATTTCTGTCTCTTGTTTTCTTCATTTGATTTGTGGCACTAAAATGCTATGGAATTGGTAAAATAACATGCTCCTGATATTGTCAATACGGTCTTTGCTGTCCATTGACGCTTTGATTTTTTACTTTATAGCTTGACAGATTATCCCCGGCCAGCCCCTTGATTTTTGCTGTCAGTATCTCTGTCTCTGGGGGTGTGACCACGTGCCGTGTCTGCAACTTGTGTGGGTTCAGAACAATATATGATTTTTTGCTCTACAAGCAACCTATTGTCTTTCCAGCTCAAATTGCGGCATAGAGTTGATAATCTCATTTGAAGGAAGGAATTAAAGATAAGGGTCTGTTCTGGAGAAGCTGGAATGAGGAAATAAATTCTAAACGGGATTCCTTTAGTGCAGAGGACCTAGTCCTAAGGGCATGTTCTGCTTCCAAGCTTCACCGCAACTTGAGGTTGTAGCAGCTTCTGAAAGTAGCTGTTGCCAACCTTGGAATTGATCATGCTTTGGGTAGTAGATTGAAGAAACAGTCTGGCTAACACCAAATTTTTATACCCCAGCGTCCTAAACAATTTTCTGGATGAGTTTTCTCATCTTATTCTTTTCTGTAACTTCTATATTTATGGCTGTTAGCAATAAGGAACCTGTGGCTGTGGAGGACTCGTAATTTTGTAATCCTTGGATGGGAAGAATTGTGCAGTTGGTGGCATTTAAACCTCGGACCGAGTCTCGTGCTTACCTAATCTCAGGTACAATTGGGAGGCCACTGCCAGTTGAAAGATATATTGAAGAATTCTAAAGCCAGTTGATCGTCTGATTTGCCCACGTTAGATGTCACAATCAAAGCTTGAATACCTAAATTTTGTGTCTTTGTGGGTTTAATTTATTGGTCCTTTGTTCGGTGGGTATATTTCTCGGATGTGTCATAATGGCGAATGATGCACTAAATTTGATATGAAATTGGGATCAGGGTAATACAATGTCATGCAAAAGGATTTACTTTCTAAAGTGTAATTACTAGTTGTAAGAAATGTTATTCAGTGTGAAATGATAATATTTATTCAGATCATTTATAAGAACCATGGAAAAGGAAATTGGAATTCAGGAACTCTAATTTTCCTAACGTCAGAAGAATAATAAATACTCGCAATTCATTCCTAATCACAAGCTTTTATAACAGATGGGAATGGCACCTACAGTTGCAATTAAATGAGGCAATTCAAGATAGCTAGCCCTTCATCATACATGTTGCTTCTATAATTTTTGTCTTGGTGTTAATTGTCAGCCATCAAATTCCCCTTGACGACTAATCTCTACACTTAACTGCTCTTGACAGACCTGAATTCGCCTTGAATCTTGGCAAGCCTCATGAGAATTAGGTGCATGGGCTCTGTAAGTCATGTGGTACTTAAATGGTCAATCTGCAAGATAGTGACTTTAAGATTATGATCATCTCAATATGATCACAAGGTAATTGAGAGGTCTAACGGGCCACACTATAAATGTCCATGATTTGAAGGTGCCCATAATCTGAGGTACGAGTAATTACTTCTTCTTTTGGTTCAAATTAAATATTATTTTAACGTTATTTTAGTTCTTTTTATTTATCACTAACTCACAATTAAAACAATATTAATTATTTTTAATTTTACACTCACAAGAATTATTATCTTTATTAAATACCCAATTAAATTTATTTTTCTTTCTTTCTTTTTATTTTTCAGAAGACAATTTAAAAAAAAATATTTAAAATTATTTAGTTACTTTCTTAATTCTTATGCAAGTCTCGTTGCGCATATCAGACAGATGAGAGACCGTGGTTGGCATCTTCAGCTCAAACATGTCTACCGCGAAGCAAACGTAGTGGCGGACTGCCATGCCAGTCATGGCCATTACCATCCGCTGGGCACTAGATTTTCTTGCAGGTCCCGAATGTGTGTTACTTCTTGCTGCTAGGGACCTGTTAGGTGTAGTGACCTCTAGGTCTTTTAGGCTTTAGTCCCCTGCTCCTCTTCTATCCATTAGTTCCCCAACAACACCCCCCCCCCCCCCACCAAAAAAAAAAAGGAGCTCAATGGGGGATGAGCTCCATTGGATTGATTCATGAGTCTTTGTGTTTTCTCTGGGCTCATATTAATGAGACGTTCTAATTGGACCAACATCTACCACGGGGCTTGTTCGTGTTGGGCCCTTTGACCGGGGTTGGGGAGAGTTATCCCCACTCAATTTGCAAACAAGATGCATATGATAAGACTGGACATTAATATGCAGCAGAAATGCCATTCTCACATGGTAGCTCTTCACAAGGAGCACACATTAGGACCTTTTTCCAATTTTCAGTGCCTAATGTTTTAATAGTAAAGATTATATCTATATTACTTATGTGTAGAGTTTTATGTGTGCTGCAAATACAGGAGTGTATCACTATTTGATGTGTAGACGAATTTATTCTAAATTATCTTCTTAGATTTTGACAAATATTTATTGTACAGAATGGGCATCACATTATAATTTAATAGAATGATGTTGATGTAATGTACAAACTCATTTAATTTTCACATATACCAAACAATGACTTTGATAGTCTTGATGTGCTGGATTTTCTATCCTCTATAGAAGACTTTGGAAAGAAGACTTGGAAAATATAAGAATCATCCAAGTCTATTCAAGCCCATAGGCTATACACTCATCAGTTGTCCTTGTTTTGATCGTTGCAGAAATGTTCAAATTAAGTCATTCCCACGTAAACATAAACTCATTTGAAGCCCAAGCAAGACATTTTATCCATTTTGGAATGCTAACTTTACCTTTTGAAATAATGGTTAGAATCTAAACTAATTCAGCATACAATTTCAAATATAATAGTTAGAATTTAAATAAGTTCAGTTAATTGAAAGTGTCACAGGCACTATATATTTCATGTCTTCACGCATGTGCTTGCAATTTTTGAAAACTGCTTTGTAGCGAGATGGTTTTTTTTGTTAAGTTACTAAACCTATCATCATTTGTTAATTGTATTATTTTTCCTAAGAAAATGAACCATTTAAAACCATAGTTCAGCACTCCCTCATGAGCAAGAGAGGCCATCGATTCTCATTTTGGGTTGTCTTTGTCTTTGCTGGTTTTGGATGCATGTGGAATATCTCTTACTAAAAGGGAGGACAGATTCAACCAACTATCAAATCTACGCTTGGCTTACAAATTCCAGTCATTGATTGAGGAATTCCACGTAAATATTTTCCTATGATCTAGCCAGTGAAAAATTATTTAATAGATCTATAACAGTACTATTTGGGGTAAAGTTTTGGTTTTTAATGTTGGACTTTTTAGGCAAATATAAGTTGTAGGTCACCATAGTTCTTCAACTCCTTTGAAACATAAGGAATAAATTATCCAATTATATATTTCAAAAATTATTTGAATTTCTTAATAATATTTCTCTTATGAATATGATTCTTTGTAAAAACATTATTTTTCTGTAACATTTGGAATCAGGTTTACATGATCACCCAACATGCGAATAGTCCACGAGCTATCTAAAACCATACGAGCCTAAAGAAAACTCATAATTTTATTTTTATTTAATTACATAATAAAATATTGTGATATTTTAGATGTTATCAACGATAATATTTTTTTACATAATTTTAAACATATTATATAGTATAAGATTCACATTATTTAAAAGTTCCTAAATAATTATACAGGGGCTTATGGGCTAGTGAAGATCATATCTACATCACTTATGTGTGGAGTTTTATGAGCTAGAAACACATGAATGTACCAGCATTTAATGTGCAGACGAACGCATTCTAAATTATCTTCTTAAACTTTGATAAATGTATGCCGTGAAAAATGGGCATCACGTAATGATTTGATAGAATAATGTTGGTGTTAGATACAAACTCATTTAATTTCCACATATACCAACAATGACTTTGATAGGTGTGATGTGCTTATTTTCTAACCTATAAAATGGGTTGGAAGACTTTGGAAAGAAGACTTGGAAAATATAAGAATCGTCCAAGTCTATGTGGGGCCATAGGCTATAGACTTACCAGTTGTCTTTGTTTTCATTGTTTCAAAAATGTCCAAATTAAGTCCTTCCTACGTAAACATAAACTCATTTGAACCTCAAGCAAGACATTTTAGAATGTTGACTTATCCTTTTCAAGTAATGGTTAGAATCTTAAGTAATTCAATATACAATTTCAAAAAATAATGGTTAGAATTTAAATAAGATCAGTTAATTGAAAGTTTTATGGGTACAATATATATATATATATATATATATATAGAGAGAGAGAGAGAGAGAGAGAGAGAGAGAGAGAGAGAGAGAGAGAGAGAGAGAGAGAGAGAGAGAGAGAGATGTATATATTTGTGAAAATAGGTACCATACAGTTTTTGTCTTCCAGCATGCGCTTGATATTTTTTAATATTTTTTAAAACAACGTCGTAGCGAGATGATTTTTTTTAGTTATGTTACCAGCCCTATCGTTGTTGATTGTATTATTTTTCCCAAGAAAATGAACCCATTTAAAACCATAATTTACCTCTATGTTCATCTATTTTTGTATTTTTACTTTTTTTTACATGAGAATGTCATTATATTTTGGTCTATGATTGATATGATTTATTACCAGGAACATCCTAAATGCCTTGAGAAAGAATACAAATATGCAATTTTCACAATTTCTTGGGGAAATTCTTATTGTAAAGTGGGCCAAAAGTTCTAAAGACTGTAGGATGGAAATTTTTTCAAGTCAATAGGGAGCCTTTATTCTTTTCCTCCAAAAACTATGGTGCCATAGCATTCCTTTGTGTCTCTTTCACTAAATTAACTCTGTCAATAAGCTAAAGTTGAAATGCCATCACGCATTCGGCTATATAAATCCTACAATTGATTTCTGATATATATATATATATATATATATATATAAATCCTACAATTGATTTCTGATATATATATATATATATATATATATATGTCGAATGAAGAGGAGAGAAAATTTATAACAGCTTATGTTGATTATATATAATTTTCTTATTTGGTGATATTCTGTTTTCTGAAGAAAATTATGATGACTAACTATATCAAATTCCATGCACTGTTAGTGTTCTCCTTACTTACAAGATCGGTACTTGGATTCAACTGGACGACTGAAGTGCATAAAGAGGGAGAGACAAGCATTGCTCATTTTCAAACAAGGCCTCCTAGACAAATTTGGCATGCTGTCTACGTGGAGAGACGATGATAATGCGGATTGCTGCAAATGGAAAGGTGTTCAGTGCAACACCGAGACAGGACACATGAAAATGCTTGATCTTCGAGGTTCAGATACACAGTATTTGAAAGATGAAATCAATCACTCATTGATAGAACTACAACATCTGACATATTTGAACCTCAGTTATATTCTTTTTGGTGCCCACACAACTCACATTCCAACATTCTTGGGTTCCTTCAAGAACTTAAGATATATTAGTATCTCATATAATGTTTTTGTTGGACATATTCCTTATCACTAGGAAGCCTCTCAACAGTTGCAATATCTTGATCTTAGTTACAATAGGCTAAATGGTGCAATACCTGCTCAACTTGGAAATTGTGGAATCTTAATCTTATGAGAAATAATCTTGTTGAAGTAATCCCTTTTCAGCTTGGAAATCCTTCTATGCTGCAGACTCTTAAGCTTGGTTACAATTCAGATCTCAAAATTTATGATAGGAATCATGCTCATGTGGCAGAATGGTTTTCTAAGTTCTATTCTCTAACTAATCTTGACTTGAGCGGATTGAGTACTCTCAACTATTCTCATCACTGGCTGCAAATGATTGGCAAGCTTCCAAACCTAAGAGAATTGCGGTTAGTAGCGTGTAACCTTTTTGATTTTGATATTCATTCTTTATTGGACTCCCATTTGAATTTGTCTACATCTCTTACCATCCTTGATCTTTCTCCTAATATTTTGACACTATCAATACTCCCAAGGGTGTTCAACTTCAGTCCCATCCTTCAAGAGTTTTAACTACAAAATTTTTTTCTCTTTAGAATAATACTATAGGTTTTCCCTCATCTTTCAATATAAGTTGTTCTTCTCTAGTGGCCCTCGATCTCTCTTACAATAAGCAAACATCGTCAATATTCCAAAAAGTACTCAAGTTCTGCTCCAAGTTTCAAGAGCTTTACCTAGGATCCAGTGATCTTTCAGATCACAATATTCTTCCACCATCTCATCCTATTTAAATATTTCATCTTCTCTTCTCGTCCTTGACTTCTCTGGCAATCAATTCACATCATCAACTATATTCGAATGGGTTTTTAACTTCACATCTAATATCATGAGCTTCAACTTGGTGGTAACATTTTAGAAGGTCCTATTCCAGAAAATTTTGGAAACATAATGCATTCTCTTGAACATCTTGACCTTTCCTCTAACAAACTACAAGGAAAAATACCTGCATCCCTTTGGAATATATGCACATTGCAGATAGTAGAACTTGAAGATAACAATTTGAGTGGGGAACTTCCAAATTTTCAAAATAATTTTTCAAGGTGCAAGAGACATTAACTAGAGCACTTATCGTTATCTGAAAATCAAATTAGTGGCATGTTATCTGACCTTTCGATTTTTCCATTTTTAAAAGAATTAGATCTTTCTTTTAATCAATTATACGGAGCAATCCCTGAAGGCTTTGGATCACTATTTGAGTTGGAGGATTTAAGGCTAAATATGAATTCTTTGGAAGGTGTGCTCACTGAATCTCATTTCATTAATCTCTCCAAATTGTTGTGGTTCTCATTGTCTTACAACTCATTGGATCTAAATTTCAACAACAGTTGGGTTCCTCCTTTCCAATTGGAATATTTGGAACTACAATCTTGCAAGTTGGGTTCTAGTCTTCCAAATTGGCTCCAGACACAATTTAGGATTCAATATCTTGATATTTCTAATACTGGGATTTCTAAATCTGTACCCGAATGGCTTTGGCTAATATCGCAAGATTGTTAATATATCTTACAACAATCTTGCTGGTACAATGCCAAATTTACCACTTAAGTTTCGTACGCTACTCGGAATATTTTTGAATTCAAATCAATTTGAAGGTGCAATTCCATCGTGTTTTTGACAAGCATCAGTGTTGTATCTCTCCAATAACAAATTTCGGATATTGGACCATTTTTATGTGGTAATGATACTTCAGATGTATTCTTGGGCATTTTAGACGCATCAAACAATCAATTAAAGGGGCAGCTACCTGATTGTTGGAGACACTTAGAGAACTCGTTAGACTTTTTAGATCTAAGCAACAATAAATTGTTTGGAAAAATTCCAACCTCAATGGGCGCCCTTGTTCATCTGGAGGCTTTGGTTTTGCGCAACAATAGTTTAAGTGGAGTGCTGCCATCCTCCTTAAAGAATTGCGGCAATTTGGCTTTGTTAGATGTGGGAGAAAATAATTTGTTAGGCCCTATTCCTTTATGGATTGGGGAAAGCCTACAAGGATTGGTACTCTTAAGCTTGCGTGTAAATCACTTCAATGGAAGTCTACCTTAACAGCTTTGTTATTTGATGCGTATCAAAGTCTTGGATCTCTCACAAAATTCTTTCTCAAATCCAATTCCAACGGTGTTTAAAAAATTTTACTATAATGACTCAAAAGACCTTAAGTGAAATCATTCGTCAATATTGTGCTATGGGTTCTGTATTCTGACATTATCATTTACGTTATGATACTTACCTATCGTTGATGTGGAAAGGGGCAGAAGATGTGTTCAAGCACCCAAAATTGCTTCTTAAAAGCATTGATCTTTCAAGCAATCATCTAACAGGGGAAGTACTAAAAGAATTTGGATATTTACCGGGTCTAATTTATTTAAATTTGTCAAGAAACAACTTGAGTGGAGAAATCAATTCAGGGATAGAGAATTTTAAATCACTAGAATTTCTTGAACTTGATTTGTCAAAAAATTATTTGTCTGGCAGAATTCCTCCTAATCTTGCTGAAATTGATCGTCTCAGTGCGTTAGATTTGTCAAATAATCATCTAAGTGGAAAAATCCCAACTGAAACACAATTACAAAGTTTTAACACCTCCAGTTACGAAGGAAATTCAGGTCTATGTGGATTACCTCTCAACAAAAAGTGCCCGGCAGATGAGACACCAACACCTCACGTGTCACATGTGGCTGATCAAGAAGCTGACAAGTCCCTTATCTTTGAAGCATTTTATGAGTTTGAGCCTAGGATTCCCTGTTGGATTTTGGGGATTTCTAGGCCCAATACTGTTCATCCAATTGTGGAGACATGCCTACATTAGGTTCTTGAGGTCCTTGAACATGTTGACAAGTGGTATCTATGTGATGGTAGCTGTATACCTGGCACGATGGCTGAGAAGGTGGAAACGTAGTAATCATTAATATCTAATGCATTCGCTTTTATTTCAGTAGTACCAATGGTTATGAATTACATTAACCGCATAACTTCTAATTAATAGTGAAAATTTATGTATGACATCAAACATAGGCATATTACGATTCATGTTATTAATTTTTCTAACAGTTTTTTCGGAATTAACATGTCTTTATCACATGTAACTTTGTATAGAATGACTGGTTTTATTTCTTATTACATAATTCTCCTCTACAAAGGGAAAAACTTCCATGCATGCATGGTTTTGCCCATAATTTGTACTTTTTCCCTTTTTCCTTTTTTCTTTTTCCTTTAGACCCTGAACCAATGTACATTTTGCAAATCCTTTTAGCTTCTTGCAGGATGAGATGACAGATGCACCAGATGAATGCACTGTTTAAGTTTATAGTATATTGCTGGAGCTATCAAAGAAAGATGTGATCAACCAGAGCAGCACTTTTTTATCACTTCATTTAAGTTTTTTTTTTATTATTATTATGCTTCATTTTGTAGTATACTTATATTTAATACAATTTCATTATTTTCACAAATTTAACTGCTTTTAATAGAAAATTGTCTCTAGAGTCATCTCTTTTAAAAAAATGGGCTAAATATCAGTTATATTATATGTACTATTTTGTAGTCACATGTATAATTGTGTTAAACTGATTTGATTTTTATACCCAAAACAATTAGGCGATTTTTATGTTGGTAATTTAAAAGATATAAGTTAATGTGCCTGCCACAAAAGCATATTTATTACAAGTTTCGGGGTGAAGATTTGCAACGCAAGAAGATGGAATTAGGCCACGTCAAATACCATATATGTTGCTTGACCAATCAAGATTGTGTTCCCGATTGTGGCATAAAATATCCTGTGGTATGCAGATACGAAAAATGTTGGTGCTGTGGTGCTGTTCAACAACTAGTCCACATCTGAATTTGTCCTAATAACAATTATAATGGCTGCAAACTAGCAACATCCCTTGAGATCCGCCAGCCACTTTGTCAAATAAAGATGCCTAATCTTTACTTTCTAACTTCTCAGAAATTTCAGTATTATCAAAAGATAAATCTTTCAATAAAATATTAATCCCTTAGTAAATTTTTTTTTACAAAATTTTTATAAATAAATTTATAATTTTTACATAAAAATATATTCCTTTATAATATAAAAATTTATTGTATTGTCTCTTCGATTGGGACTGTCAATCTTTATTTTTTCCTTTGATTAACAAAACGAAACTAAAATACATATTACACAGAGAAAATCTCAGATATAATTCGGGCTTCTCTCGTTCTTGTGATTCATGAAGCCGTCCATCTCCATATCAATCATTTCTTTTGCCATATTACTATGCATAGGGATAAATTGGAATAGACCCAAGAGTATATATGCATCCATAACATAATAATCAAGATTTCTGCAACCTCATATTATTCATAAAAGTTGATCATTGCCATGGACTGAAGGAGGTAGTTACTTTCTTTCTGTGGCCTCTTTCTTCTTCTCAAGGTACTTGTCCTTTTCCTCAGAGGTCATGAAGGCTGTGATAGGAAAGGACTTACCAATCCCCATGGGAGTCTTAAAAAGTATCTTCTTCCCTGCTGGATCTTCAATGCTCATCTCAGTTATTGGCACCCATAAAAACAGCTGCTTGCTCTTGATGCCAGTCATCTTCTTCATCTTAAACTTTTCCACATAAGCAGTCACCTCCACGGCATAGCTCACCCTGGTGTCAGTTCCCTCAAAGAAATGTTCATAGGGAGCCTTTTGCTTCATCCATACGAACCCTGTTTCTCGAACTCTACCACACTTCACAAGGTCTTTCAAGGGAAGAACACCCTTGGGAAAACCAAGCTCTTCTAGCAGCTCTATGGAGTGCCGGAGGCATTCTTCAGAGCCATACACGATTTCTGCCCCCGCACGCACGTTTGCCGCTGAGACACTGCTGCTAGCCATTTCAAGGAGATTCTTCAATCAATTCAATGTTAGTTATGTATATATAGCACTCTGCTCTCTGCTCGCTATATTGAATAATCTATAGAGCACATTGATTTGACACACTGCCAGAGATGAGAGATCCAATGGTGTGTAGAGAAAATTGTTGTTTTCGTAAAAATTTTTAGAGTACGTGTAGCATTATTTTATAAATATATAGGAAAGAAAGTTTTAAATTTAAGAAAGTTGTTGCTTGGAAGTTGAGCAGACTGGGTCAGTTTAGATGGGGTGGTTCAACCAACACCGTCCGTTCAACTATGTACGGGGTGGATTAAACCACAAAATATAGCAAATTCAGAGACTTTTCAATGGGTTTTGTTACAAATCAGCAAAGTTATAAAATTTAACGTCTTTTTGCGGTGGGGTATGTTTGGATTTTAGAGTGTGAACAAAATCTTTTTCCTTCATATATACACGCTTTCAAACAAAAAAGGAAAAGTCTGTTTGATTGGCAAAGTTGGCTACTTGTGCTCTCCTATGCCTTACGAGCAAGGATTGAACTTTTAGGTTGCTCCATGAGACCCAAAGTGATTGCTTTCAATTCTCTGACTATACAAGAATTGTTCCCTCCCCAGACAAACAAATCAGGCAGAGAAATAAGTCAGCTGAGAAACGGATTGAAAAAAAAAATTGACATTTATCCTCTGCAATGTCAGTTAAATAGGAAGATTAATGACTTCATGATCCGCAGTAAGATGCCCATTGCACGCAATGTAAGTATCATTTTATTAAGGTAATGACGATATAGCCTCTAATTCTTGGATTGCCCTGATTATAGATAGAGTTACCTGTGTTAAAAGTTAAAACATCAATTCATTTGTCAATTTATTTCAATACAGTTCTTTTCTGCCCATGAAACTGGTTAATCTTTACCTTATCCTTTGATAACGAAACATGAACTAAGGGATTAGTAGCCAAGTTTTGAAATTTAAGTTAGGATCGTGGAAAAATAAGACGCAAAGAAGGATAGGCAAGAGGCCAATTTTGATGGAAACTGAAATGAGAATTGCTTACTGGTATTGGTTCGTTTGGTATAGCCGCTTACTTGGGGTTACACTCCCTACTACCTTTTTCTTGCTCTTCTATGGCGAACGAAGGAAACTATGAGATAGAAAATAATGGCTGATCCTGCTACGACCAAAGGACAGCATATCTTCTTCGACACTTTTGTGCCGTCCTTTTTCTCTCCACTTTCTTCAAATCTCGGATCTTTCGGGGACAACTCTTCTGTTTGGGAAGTTTCAGTCTCTTCGCTGGGTTTAACTCCCTTATATTCTTTACTGGCAGCTTTTGAGATTGTATCTATTGTTTCTGGAGGCTCTAACCTTCCTTTAGGAGTGACTTCTACTGACTCTCTGTGAGACTCCCTTTCTGCAGTTTCTTGCATTGCAGGAGGTTGATAGACTTTACAAACTTCTGCACCCTCAAACTTAGGAGTCATTTCTTTTATTTCTGGCTTCTCACCTTCCGTAGTTTGAGTCACTTTTCCTCTCTCACCTTGGATTGACTGTTCCGCAGCCTCTTTAGCTTCTTCTCCCTCTGTAATGTCGGGCCCTTCACCTATTTCATTTTCCTCCTGCACTGTATTCTCAACTTCAAGTCCTCCAAGAATTTTTTCCTGTGCAGTAACTTCCTCTTTACTTAGGCTTTCTTTAAGAGGAATTTCTGGCTGCAAAGTTTCTATTTTTTCAGCTTCTTGTCTCTTCTTCATTTTAGCTGAATCTTTAATATCTGTTTCAAGATCTCGCTTTGTTGATTCTTGGTATGATGGATGTTGTGCTTCGGAACCTTCAAATTTTTTTTCTTTTTCTTCAACTTCAGATTGTTGAGTTGATGGCAGGCTTAGTAATTGTAATTGTTCAGTAATTTGATCTGCTATTAATAATGGCTCTGTGCTTTCTAAGGTTTGGATGCATTGGTCTCTTTCTTCTACTTCTTTTGCCTCCTTCTCCTTCAGACTATCTTGCTTCACACTTCCCTTTTTTGATTCATCACCCTCCGTGCATTCTAGTTTTGGAGGTAAAGGCTCTTTCTTCCTTGGCTTATCATATGCACTTCCTAGCTCAAGATACTTAAATTCTGCACTTACAACTTTTGGAGATGAAGCTATGTCTTTCGTAGGTTGTACTTTTCTGTCAGGAATGACCGTCAGTGTCTCAGATGATTTTGGATGTTTTGCCTCTGGTACTTCTTGCAAAGTCTCGGTAATTTCTTTGGTCTTGTACATTCTTTCACTTTCTGACTCTTGAACCTTCTGCTGTATTGAAGACTCAGCATCAGCTACAACCTTTGTTTCTGCATTCTTTCTCTTCTGCGCCTCTTCTTTGGCCTCATTCATTTCTTCTATTTTTGTATCTTTTGGCCCATCAGTTCCATTGGTTTGTGATCCAGCTGCTACTCTCATAGGAAGCTCTCTTTTAGCAGTCCAGCTTTCTTCAAATCTTTCTTTACTCATCTCTTCATGCATGTATTGTTGATCTCTATCCTTAGTTTCAATCTTAGGCTTTCCAGTTTCAGCCTGAGTTGTCTCTGTGCTTATATCTTTCCTGAAACGTCCACCTGCTTCAACTTGTTTTTCATGCCTTTCTCTTTTCCCTTTCTCCATTGAATCTTGAGTTTCTGCACTCTCTTCTTTGATGTCTTTAGTAACTGTCCTCTTTTCAACCTTGAATTCTGTACTTCCATCAAGCAAAACGCCTGCTAGTTGCTCCGGAGACTCTTTACTTAAAGTCTCCATCACATGAAATCCTCTGCTATCGTCATTTCTCTTCCCACTCACAAGATCTTTATCCTCAGGTCCAATTTTAGGCCCTCTTGTTTCCTTTTGAATTCTATCCCCAATTTTGTCTCTATCAGAAATCTCACTTGCTTCAATATGCATCCTCTTAGATCCCTCCCCTTCTTTGGCTGTTGCCTCCACCATCTGGTCAAGAGACTCTTCTAAAGTCCCAGAAACTGCAGATGTTCCTTTGACAATACTCTCTGGAACATCTTTTCCTTTTCCAGCCTTTGTTTTAGTGTAAGACTCTTCACTTTCCTTCTTGAATTTCTCCCTTAATGTGTCTTTCTGAATAATCCTGTTTTTCTCCTCGTTCATGTCACAGGTTTTTTCCCCTTCCGCCATCTTCACTGCTTCCATGACCTCTTTATTTTCTTCCATCTTTACAACCTCTTTTCCCTTACTTCCATCCAGTGACATTTCCCCCTGCTTCTTTGGAGACTCTTGAATTATACTTGTTGATGCTTCTAATCCCCCTTTAACAATGCCGTCCTGCAAATATTGTTGATTCTCATCCTTGGTTTCAATTTTATGCTTTTCAGTTTCCTTTTTGATCATCTCCTTATAGATGTCCTTCTCAATTACCCTGCGTGCTTTCTCTTGAATCTTTCTGGTTTGTCCCCCTTCCTCTTCCTCCGCAAGAGGTTTAAATTCTTTGCTCTTCTTTTTGATCATTGCTTCTTTGGTCACATCAGTTTCTTCCATCTTTGGAACCTTCAATCCTTCACTTTCCTTGACTGCTGTTTCTGGTAGCCGCTTAGGAAACTCTTTCATTATAGGTTCCAATGCTTCAAATCCTTCCTTACCATTCTCTCTCACACTGTCTTGAATTCTATCCTCAGTTTCAATCTTAGGCTCTTCAATGTCCTTTTTGATGGAATCTTCAATTATTTTTTTCTGAATAACCTTCATGACTTCAGCAGGCATCCTTCCAGATTCTTCTGCATCCATCTTCTTCCCAACACCTTCAGCTTCCTCCATTTGTTTAATCTCAGTCTCTTTAAACAATTTTTTGCTTGTCCCAACAATGTCATTTGGAATATTATCAGTTGCAATTTGATCCGGTTCCAATTTCTTCAATGCTTCATATCTTTCCTCACTAATTTCTTCTTTTAAACTTTCTTTGCGTCTATCCTCAGTTTCATACTCAGGCTTCTCAATTTCTTTTTGCTTTCTCTCTCCAATTATGTCTTCCGCGATAATCCCATTCGACCTAGGAAGCATCTTTCCAGCTTCCAATCCTTCCATATCTTCAACATGACTTTCAGTTTCCTCCAGTGTTTGAACTACAGACTTTTCAGACACTTCTTGGCTTGTCTCTCCAATAGTGCGTGAATCATAATCAGCTAAATTCTGCTCTGTCTCTGGTATCTTCATTGCCTCAAATCCTTCCTTGCCAACCTCGTTTCTCACACTTTCTTCATCTCTATCCTCAGTTTTAAACTTACTCTTTTCAATTTCTTTATGGACTGTTTCTTCAACTATGGCCCCACTGTCTGCAGCAAGCATCTTTTCACATTCCTCCCCTTCCTTCTTCACTACATGTCCACTTTCCACTGTTTCCTGAACCTCAGGCTCTTTTGATGCTGCTGCTTGGCTTGTCCCTCCAATATTGTTTCGAATGTGATCAGCTTCACACTGACCTGGTTCCAATTTCTCTCTATCAGATTCTTCTTCCTTCACCTCTTCGATCTCAACCCCGCAAATTTCCTTCCTCAATTTTGGCATGACAATATTCAATATTGATTCATGTTCATCATATTTCGCCTTAATTCGATCCAAAATCACCCCATCAGGAATTTTGAAAACCTTTTCGAACCCTCCAATTCCCACCTCTTTCCTGGACATTACCCATCCCATCATCATCATTTCCTGAATTGGTTTCTTCCCACTAATTGCGATCTGACTACCATCCTCATTAATTTTAATATCAATGTTCTTTCTCTTATAACCTGCATTTCAACCAATACTAACCATGGTGTATTACCTAATCTTTTTTTTAGGAAAAAGAAAAGCATTGCAAACAATTAGTATATAAGAATGAGAGGTTGACTGACCTTTAAGATGGGCAGTTAGAATGAACATGCTCTTGGTTTCTCTAGAAATGAAGACTGGCCCTGCTCTGTCTTTGGCTATCTGCAACTCAGAAATGGAAGTGACATCATCTCTAGTTTTGGTGATTTTGAGTCCCAATTCTAAATCCATAGCTATTGTTTCTGCACTTTTTCCTACAAGAGCAAAGATTAAAAAAAAAAGTAAAAGTGAATATGGTGTAATTATAAAATGGGTAACAGAACAGGCACATGATGATATGCTTCTAGTTGTGTGTCAATAGGTGTGTGGTTTAAGCCAATTAGTAAAGCAAATATTCGTTTCTTCCACACTGTGCTTCTTGTACGTGTCGGCAGCACAGTGAAAACTGTTAGAACCGTCTGCATTTGTTTGTTAATGGTGGGAAGCCAACAGTTCCTTTTTGGATACCCAAATCCCCATGAAGCACACCCAATTGCTGGTAGTGCCTTCAGATTGCATCCTTTTACTCTTTAAAGCCAGCTCTATTAGAGCCTCTTCCTTCTGCAGAATAAAGCTTAATCGTTCCAAGTGGGCTTCATGATTAGTCACTTTCAAATCAGCAGCTTCCTTGATGAGTTTCTCCTTTTGGTTTAATAGGTCCGAATGGAGGCCACCTTTGTTATTATGAAAGAAATAGACCCAAAAGCCTAAGAAGCTTTGCCTTTATTCCAACATCAAGGATGGTTTCACCAAAAAGCCATAGCCAAATATTCTCCCAGTTTGCCATCAAACTGCTTGTATTAATCAAATTTTACTTTTGTCTGCCTCTGCAGACAAATTATAAAGCAAGTTTCTGATCAGGGCCTGCAGCCATCTCTGAACTTCTGCTTGGTCTTTCTTGTATTGATGAACTTCAGCTTCTGGTCAATGGCATAACATTAGTGTTTGCTAGACTAACGTACTAACAGACCATACCAACTTGAATTTAGTTTGCATAAGTAACTTTGAAGCATAGTGAACCAAATTCATCTCGTTTTCGATCTATTGAAGTGTGGTACAAGGAATATATGAGATAAAAGAAATGTTGATACTCCTATTAACAAATGCGGACAAGCTCTGCCCCCGTCACCTCCTCAAAATCAACCCCATGAATTCCTTTCACCATTTTTGGCAAGACAATCGTCAATAATAATCCCTTTTCATTATACTTAGCCCTGATCTGATTCAAATTCACCCCAGCAGGGGGAATTTTGAACTTGGTTTTAAACCCTTGATTTTCACCTCTTCATTGTATTTCCCATCTATGTTATGATCATGATCTTTTTTGGTTAACATGGCTGCCATCATCATCATTATTGATCTTGACATACAAGGAAAAAAAAAAAAAAAAAACATACAATTGCTAACAACCGGGCCATCAAAGTTACCAGTATGAAACAAGGACAAACAAAGGCCAATATTTGGGCTGGACTATTATATCCAAGACTGGCCCATGTACACTAGCCCATGCAATTTTACTGCTTTGTTTGTTTTGTAAGTACAAACCGGGCCGTTGCTGATGACCCCTCTAGTTAAGGTCTAATCATGTCAAATGTCCAACTGCTTCATAAAATTTTACCCTGCAAATGTTTTATAAAATTAATTATTTAGTAATAAATTTATTAAGTTATAAAATTTTATTTATAAAAATATATAAAATTAGTTATGAAATATTAAAATTTAAAATTTGAATAAATTTTTTTGATAAATTTTATTAAAATTACTTTAAATAAAATTTTTGTAAACATTAATTGAATGATTCTAATAAATATCATATTAAATAAGTGATATGATGGCATTTGACAAACTGAGTGACCCGTGAGCTTGGGTTTGGTGATGAAAGGTGAAACCATTAATGACAAGGTTTCCTGGATCCATGGGAAGACCGGCCGACTGCCAATTGCTAGGTCAGTAAGACGGGACCGGCCCTTTGTATTGGCTCATAATTTTAAATTAGATAAATTAATTTTATATGAATTTAAAATATATATATATAAAAAATAAGATAAGATAAATTAATTTATAATTAATATATTTTTTATATATAAAAATATAATTAATTTATTTTATTTTATCATAATTTATAAATTAAATTAAATTAAATTAAAATTTTATAAATTTAATATATATATATATATCCAAACCACAAAAAATACAAGGCAAATTTGTTGACACCCTACTAAAAAGCTGGGCCACGCGAAGCAATGGTGAAATTAAAGGTGCAAGTCCCAAGCTGTGGTTGAGCTGTTTCATGTATGCCCCACCGCTATTAAGGCAGATTGAGGCACTTGTGCTCCAAAGTGCAGTCGTTTTACAGGCAACATTGCATGCTTTCAACTTTTATGAACGCCCGTGTCAACTACGCGCTGCTGATCATACTGCTTGCTGCATGCTACTTGTCTGATTGTCAATATCTTCTCCATCCCTTTCTTGCCATAATCATCTTTGTTGCCTTCGTGCATAATCTATCTTTTTGACTTTTGAGTTTTTGTGCTTTACAATATATATATATATATATATATATATATATATATATATATTATGAAAGAGAGAAAATAAGTAATTCAAGAGGATTGTTGTTATTTTAATAAAATATGTTTATTTAAATATATTATATTATTTTATAATTTTATTTTTATTTAATTTTTATAATATATAATTTAAATTATTAAATTTAAAATCATATTATTTATAATAATTTTATTCTCACTAAATATTTAAAATAATATTTAAATTATTACATTATTATATCTTATAAAATTATCATATCTTATTATTTAATTATAAAAATTATATAACCAAATAATTATATAAACACCTTTTTTTTCTTCAATTTACTAAATCTTACCTAATTAAACCTAACGACGACCCGAATGGTTGAGTCCCAACTCTAAGAATTATATAAGTTTATGCTTAATGCATTTAGAGATTGCGGGAAACGGGGAGAATAGTGAAAGTTGATAGCGATACAGACTAGAGGGTTGGGGTGGGTGGAAATCACGTTCAAGTCACTGTCGTGCTTTAAGAGAAAACGCCAAAACATACTCCGATTCATTTAGATGATTTCATCAGATAAGACTTAATTTTATATTTTTCCAAAGGAAACACACACAACTTTCATTTATCAGAAACAAAATTCTGGGGAACCAGACATTCATTGTGATGAGGAACCTCATCCTTACGCTAAATATCACCATGGAACTCAAAAGAAAGAGTTTTGGACAGCTTTGTTAAAGCTGCAACGCCTTTTTTCTTACTTTATAAATTGTATTTTTTCTATTTGCGTTACTTAATAAGGAAACTATCCTAAGACATGAGCCTGATCAATGGTAAAAAGTTATCTCAAATTATTTTTTTTAATATACTGAAAATATTAAATTATAAAAATCAAACGAAACAAGCCAATTCAACACTTAAACCAAGCTCAAACACCTTATCTCAAATTAGTTAAACACAGTCAAAAAACTAGAACGAAAAACAAAGCATCTTAAATTAATTTACAGTATTATTATCTTTCAGCATAGCACAGACAAATATATAGGAAGCAACACCAAGAGAAACACTCTGCAAACTAAGTCCAAGCTCACTCGAAGGGTTATTCAGTCGCCTGGTGGGGCGTAGTAAACTGGAGGATAATTAAAAGGATACATATAAAAGGAAGAAGCATAATTCAGAGGACCAAAGGCAGAAAGGGATATTGCTGATGCTGATTCTGTGTCATCGAAATATATGTTTAGCCAAACAGGTGGTGGTGCTTCTTTCCATGGGCTTCCTCATCTTGCTCCTTTGCTTCCTTCTTCTCATGGTGCTCATGGAAGGCGAACCCTCCGGCTCCCACTGCAGCTGCTGCTGCAATCTCCTCCTCTATCTTGTGCTTGTGCGCATGTTCTGGGTCCTTCCCAGCCTTGTGCTTCTCATGCTATGTCATAAAACAATTCCAGTCTAAGTATTATTGACGATCGATGCTCCTATAACGTAAGATAAAGTAAGAATCTGCTAACTAAATTAGAAATTACCAAGGCGTAAGCACCAGCAGCTGCAGCACCAAGCTCACCAAGGTGCTCAAGATGCTTGTGGTGCTTCTCCTCCTTCTTGTAATCAACCTCAGGTGCAGCTGTCTCGGTGAACCCACCAGCAGGGGCGTCAGAGTATCCACCGGCCCCGCCATAACCAGTTTCAGAGTAGCCAGTGTCTACTGGCTTGTCCTCATCCTTGTGGTGGTGGAAGAGACCGTGATGGTGGTGCTTCTCTTCAGACATCGTGGTTGCAGATGGATATGAAGAAGTGAGAGATGATGAGCAATGAAAATGAATAAAGAAGGAAAGTGCGTCTATGGAAATTGGGCATATGGTGGGATGGGATTAGTTAGTTATTTATAATTGATGTTAGCCAAGTGTACTGTTTATAATTGGTTTAAAATCTCCACCTTGTTGGTTGGCCAGCTTTCAATGATTTTGTGACAGACTGGAAAGTTTGCTATGAATTTTCTTTTCTCTAATTCATTATTTTTTGGATCAAAATATTGTATTCACTGAAATCTGGGTCCTCCTATGCTTTTCTGTGTTCAATTGGTTTTGTAGGACACGGTTCGTGTTATATCACTTTAAATTTTTGCTTAAAAAATTCAAACCGCAAAAATGATAGCTAAGGGTAAAACCTTTTACTTGTATCTTCTTGAAATTAGAAATATATTATAAATAAATCTCTTCCAGTAGAGTGTGATTTAATCCAAAATTAATCATAATATCCCTTAACAAAACTTTTACCAAACGCATCAATTGCATTTTCATTAAGCAATAGATATGTTTCGTAATATTTTTCAATATATATGTGTAGTGTTTGTAGTTTCAATACCATATATATCATTTTGATGTCATATAATGACCCAAAATCTTCTTACAAAACTATTTAAACCTTTTACCATAAAATCGCATCTAATATTCTTTTAGTGTTTGTTTAAATTTAAATTACTGCAATAAATCGACTAGTAGATTTTATATATTAACCTTTATATATGTGAATTTAAAAATAATAAAATAACATAATTTTTTAAAAAATTAAATATTATTATATCAAATATTTAATAAAAATAAATAAATAAAACTTATAAAATAGAGTTTCTTTACTTTTGCAACATCACATGGCACATGGCAGTTTTTTTTTTCTTAAATTAGGATATTTAGAAGGGTCATATTATTTTTATAATTAAATTTTTATTTATAAAAAATTTAAATTATTAAATTTATCAAATTCTACAAATTAAACTTAAAAATTCAAGATCAAATTGCCAAAACATTGGTAAGCTTTCTTACTTTCACAATTTTGTGAAAGCCCAAACATTCTATTTATTCACTTTCATTTTTTTTATTAATAGTATATTTAATAAAATTGACATTTGTACATATGAATAATAAATAATATTTGTACACTCAGATAAATAAAAAATAATAATTTAAAAAAATATAAAAAATATATACAAAATTATTATACATATACATCATTATTTATTTATAAATTAAAAATATATATATATACATTCCTAATTTAAAATATATCTTTTTACTATAAAAATTTATAAATATATTTTTTTAATTATCAAAAAATAATCTAAATATATTCCTCTACTTATATATTTAATGAAATCTTATCTCAAAATATCTTAAATAATAACTATAAAAAATTATATATTTCATATCATTAATTTATAAAAGGATTATTTTATATTATAATAATAAAAATATTTATCTTAAAAAATATATATAAAATTGAAAATTGATTTATTAAATTACAATAATTTTATATTTTTTAAATTTAAATTTATTCAAATAATTAATAAAAAATATCACATATATTAATAATAATATATAAATTATATAATTATTAATATTTAATAATAATAAATAAATTTATATTATTTTAATAATTTAATATATATTTATAAATTTTTATAATAAAAATATACTTATAAATAATTTATATTTTTTCTAAAAGTCAAACAAAACTGTAACAAGAAAACCAACAAACAAGAGGATTGGATAAATTGGCCCACCTCACGATATTTTGGAACGCGGTGTCAAACTAGGAATGGACAACAAGAGCGGTTATTTTTTTTTTTTTTTAAGTGTTTTGGATTTTGCGTTGATGTCGGCTTCATTCATCATAATGTGGATAAGTATGAGCAAAAGCAGATTTTAATTCCCAGAAAAAAAAAAAAAAAGAAAAAGTTGAGGTTGAGCTTTGATGGTTGTGTCGGACCAAGGAGATAATGGGGCCGGCGATGGGGCCCATGCCCATTTGAATGTCAGTTGAACCGTTGAAGTCTGGTTGAGTGTCGGCAGCATGGGATATTCCCAGCCAAGAGTTTGAAACTCTGCCCTTTTCACACAAAAATTAAAACTACTTTCGTTTTTTGTTCAAAAGAAATGTATTGAGGAGGCTTAGTATATGTCTAAATACAGTATCATATTACGGAAACGGATCCTTTATTGTTATAATAAAAGTTTATAAGTGAGAGAGTTAGAAAATTTAATAAGAATAAATAAATTTTATTTATTAAATTATAAAAAATTTAAAAAAAGTCAGCAAATATGAAATGGTGTTTTCATTGGTTTGTGTGTAAATTTAGATATTTTAAAATAAGAAATATATTTACAAATTAAATTATAAATAAAAAATTATTAATAAAAAATTAATGATAACAATTATTCTTATATATTTATAAAATATAATTTTCACTTTAAAATGCTTTAATCTAATAGCAAAACTTATCATGTATGACTCCATTCAACACTAAGGAAAATTAATAAAAAAGAAAAGAATTATATAAGGAAAAAAGCTATAATTTCCTTTGGTTGTGGTAAGTATAGGAGTTAAAATTGATAAAAAAAAAGAATTATATAAGAAAAAAGATTATAATTTCCTTTGGTTGAGGTAAATATAGGTGTTAAGTAATGTATACAATATTCCTAATACATTACCAATTATTAGGGTTTTTCTTTTTATTGTTTCCTTGAGATGATGGCTTTTGCACTTTACTTTACCTTTTTTAGGTGATTACCTCCTTTAACTTTTAGCTTCATTATTGAAACGCATAATATTCTCATCTACAAGAAGGTTGTAAACTTTACATAAATGACTGTAAGTTGATTTAATTAAAGTTTAATATACAAACCACCTCTGTGCTTTGTCTTTATTATACAAATCTTTTATCTATTTTAAAGATCTATACAAACATTCCTTAAGAAATTTTAAAAATTTACACTAATTTCTCTTGATTTTTGTCAAAGCTTTCATAAATTTCTATCATGTGAATCAATTATTGGTTACAATCAAATTAATATATTTCTGGTGCCCTAAATCAATAAAATTAAGTGTATTAAATTAAGTGAAATATTTTAGTTATATATAAATAAATAATGTATATATTTGAGTTTCTCTTCACACCAATATTTTACAAAAAGTGAATATATCATATAAGTATAAAAGATTATACAGAATTTATTTATAATAATAACTGTGCACAACTTTTGTCTAATAACTTTTCATGATTCATGAAAAAGGTTAAATGGCAAAGCTACTCGGGGTCGGGTTGAATTGTGAGCAATGAAAATAGAGCTTTAAATTATAAATCTCTTGAAAACAGTATTTTTGGTGCAGTCTCTCTAACCCTACTGATCAAGTATCATTCTCTGCCTCTTCGGACTACCCAAACAACTAAGTTATGGCTAAGATAGGAAAATTATGGGTTGATCGCAGCAACTATTTTGTTTTGTTCGAAGGGAAATTAATCTTATTCAAAAAATGAAGATATTTCTGAAAAAAAATGCAATGCCTGGGCCTGATTGTGATAGTTGAATTAATTGCTTAAGCAAGGCTGTGGTTAGAACCGGAGCCACGTCCTGCCGCCACGTCTCTCAAATCTAAACCAGTCCTCTTATTTTCATGAATTATCACAAAAATTTGATTTAAAAAAAATCTAAATAATTAAATTAAGAACTTCTACCCATGAATGTTATCTGCTTAAGCAGGTCCATTACACAATATTATACGTTTTCTAACAGACGGCCCAAGTTCAGCCCAAAAGGGATCAAGGCCCAAATTGAGCAGTGGTCCTTTACACAATAGCATCAGCAACTAATGGGTGGGCAGGCCCACGCAGGCTAAACCTATTATTTAAGTATTGGAAGTTTACCTCTGCGACCTGTAGCTGGCTGCCGCCGATATCACTTCTCTGAAACGTGCATAGCTGCATCTGTCCTCTGAATCAACCTCTGCATCAGCAATGGTACCTATTGTTGCGATTCCTTCTCTTCCTGTTTTTTCTTTTTGTGTGCATTGATATGTGGGTTTTAATATGTTGGTAATCTGAAAATTGTGAAGTTTTGTTTGGTTGAGCAGGAAATTTAGCTTCTTGTAGTTTTCTTTATGGGTTCTCGTAATTTGAGATAATTGAATTTGAAGCCGTCCATTGTCTTGTTTGAACTTGTTTTGTGTGATATTTGTAATTTGAAATCATGGGGTTTACAGTCTTTGGTGGCAAACGAGGATTTCCAGCACATTCTTCGTGTTCTGAACACGAACGTGGATGGGAAGCAGAAGATTATGTTTGCTCTTACTTCAATCAAGGGTATTGGCAGACGATTTGCTAACATCTGCTGCAAGAAAGCTGATATTGACATGAACAAGAGGTTTATATTTCGCTGTCCTTCATATTTCTTTGCTGGTTTATGTTCAATTTTATTTTGTGAGGGTGCTCACTGCTAAGACACTGGCTTTAACATCGGATTTCTATCTGCTGGCTGTTATTTTTGATTCTTTGTGGCTTTATTGAATTGAGCTTAATGCTGGGTAATTTGATTATTTTACAACCAGAGCTGGTGAGTTGAGTGCTGCGGAGCTTGATAATCTTATGACTGTGGTTGCCAACCCTCGGCAATTCAAGATCCCAGACTGGTTCTTGAATAGGAAGAAGGACTACAAGGATGGGAAGTATTCTCAGGTGGTGTCCAATGCACTGGATATGAAGTTGAGGGATGACTTGGAGAGACTGAAGAAAATCAGGTGACTTACACTTGGATTTCAACTTTTATGAACACAATACTTCAGCCATTGCTAAACCACACAACTATATTGTTTAGTGATGATCAACTTTTCTTCCTGAATCTTAAAATCAATATGTAATTCATCTTAATAATCTTCTCAAGTCGTCCGATACCAACAAAATTTTTCATTGAAATTGCATTGAATATAGTTTTGTGCTTCACTTCTATACGATATAGTGTATCCCATGATAATTGATATAAACCGGGTAATAGAAGGGGTATTTGTGGCTATTATATTTAACATTTAGGAGAGAAGCAGCATATTCTCATAGATTCTAAGTAGGGAATGGCTGTTAGGGATAAGATGAGTTAGTTAGATATTAGTTACAAATTAGTTAGTAAGTCGGTTGAGATATTGTGTATATAAAAATAATAGCAATATCTGAATTGGTATCTGAGTTTTGTTAATAAAAAATCACTTTGTTCTTTGGTTTGTAACAAATTGGTATCAGAGCCAAACTTCCATGAAGCTTCCATGACATGGGTTATGGTGGCTGGAATGGATGTCGCTGGTAGGCTTGATGCCTTGATTGCTAGAAGGGGTGCCGCTAAGAAGCTTTATGCTTTCCCGGCTAGAGGGAGTGTCACTGAAAGGTTTGATGCCTTGATGGCTGTGATGAATGTTGCCGAAAAGCTTGATACCTTCACGGCTAGAAGGGGTGTTGCTAATAGCCTTGATGCCTTAACAGCTAAAATGTTGGAAGCTCCATCAACTAGTGCCAAGAAGAGAGTTTTGTTCAAGAACCTGATGGGTATCTGTAGCAAGACCGAAATTTTTGATCCTGGTGGAGTCAATCTTAATTCTGGTACCGGACAGAGCAAGCATGGTGCAGAAAGCAATGATACTGAGACATTTGACCCGGGCAGCATCTTCTTAATATCAGAGATATTTCCTTTCTCTTCGCTTCTTCTTTCCTTTTCCTCTGTTCATTCATTCTCAGTGCTTCTGGCTGGAACTTATTGCTTGGAGACGCATCTTGTTGGAATTTCTAATGTCCAAACTGGGTTTAAGATAATTTCAGTGCTAGAAGGGGGAAGACCACCTTTGCATGGCATCGCAAGGCTAATTGCAATTTTAGAGCCTTGTTTTTGTTTCCCTGTCTTAGGGGATCTTTGGCTAAACTTTGAACAATTGGATTACTGGTGGGAATTTCCAAAAAACAAATTTCATCTCTCTTAGGGCTTTGGCGCTGGATGTAAGGAATGCTAACAGTTTTGGAATGAGGGACTCTGGAGGTGGAATTGCCTGAGCAAAGCACTTTGGGGATTTTGATTTTCGTTTTGGGTGTCGGTTGCATTTTATTTCCTATTTTTTCTTAAATTTTCAGTGAGGGGAGTCCTTCAAAGAAAATTGATTGGACTGAAGGCATTAAGTAAGCATGGTCAGCCATATGTCTTGGCAATCTGCAGAATTTTCCGATTAGCCTTGGATTGAAAGATAAAAGATGAAAAGAGAAATAATGGCGGATCTTACAAAGGCTTTTTCCAAGGTGTCCACATCTTCTTGGACATACATGGTGGAGCTTAGTTCTTCAGAGGTCCACGTCTCCTTTTTTTCCATTCAGCTATTTTTCCCTCTCACGGGGTCTCTTGATTGCTGAATGGTTGGAAGGGTGATGAACAAATTCTCATTTATCATCTCTCTGCCAGATGTACAGCAATTATTTTTCAAGTCCTTCACTGCATGTGTCTAATCCTGTCTAGATCTAGTTCTCTTTGTCCATTATAGATATAATTTTTTTTTTTCAGTTTCTTAGATATAATTTTGTTGATTTTTTTTTTCTTCATAAAATCCTTGAGGACAAGGATTTTTGGGGAGGGAAGTAATGTTATAGATAAGATGAGTTAGTTACAAATTAGTAAGTCAGTTGAGATATTGTGTATATAAAAATAATAGCAATATCTGAATTGGTATCTGAGTTTTGTTAAAAGAAAATCACTTTGTTGTTTGGTTTGTAACAATGGCGGCATGAACATATCTCATGAATTAAGCTTACAATAGGAGGATATTTCCTCAAAGGGGGAAAGATTTAGCGGCAATAGGCTGACCTCTCACGTAGGCTGCAGCGAAGAGGGGTTGGATTTCCATGCTGTGACAAGATTTACTCAACATATTAAGACACATTAGAATTTTCATATTATCACATTCATGGTCATGTTACATGCTATTTCGGGATGTGATTTAGGCCTGATGTTATGTATGACCTTGCGAATTTGATATGTCTATTGTACTAGACTTTCTGTAAGGTTGTGAACTTGATTCTGGCTAGCGAAACATACGACTGCAACTTAACATTTGATTTATGCAGGAACCACCGAGGTTTGAGGCACTACTGGGGTCTTCGTGTACGTGGTCAGCATACCAAGACTACTGGTCGTAGGGGCAAGACTGTTGGTGTCTCTAAGAAGCGCTGAGCAGTCTTTTAATCTTCGTTTTTAGTTATTTCTCAGTAACTGGTTGGATAAGCCAACAATTTTTGCTTGAGTTCTTTCTTAACAAGTGTTGACTGCAGTTGGCATTTTTTTCCTGAACCCTTCTAATATTTTCTTGGGTTTGTTCTAGTGAGACAACCCTTTTTAAGTTTATTTGTTCACACTCGTTTATATTATTAGATATCTGGATCTATCACAGGACTAATATTATCTTTTGAATCTTTCGACTGTGTTTGCAATATCTCGCAGTACCTAGATTGTTTCTTTTTTGGTTGGTTCAGCGGAAAGGAAATTATACAAGACACGACAAGCATCTTCCTGTTGCAATTAGCCTGTTGGCGAAGGATTCCAATGCCCCCCCAGTGGTCCACCTTGTTCGAATTTCTTCCTTCGTGAATGTAATGCGCAGCCCGGGCCTTCTCAATTTCATTTGCCCGAATGAGGATCTGCATTAATAGCTCCTGATCCCTGGGGCTGAACCGAGAAAACATCACCTCGTTTCGAAGTTGCCAAAAAAAATGCATGGCAATTCTGAACAATAACTGCCATCGGTGGTTATCATCTTTCCCTATATTATTCTGCAAATTCAAGGTAATCCATTCTTGGGTTTCCAGGTTGAAAAAATTATTCTAGTGACGGGGATGGACAATACATTTCCACGTTGACGCCAATCTCTCACAATCTCTAACAGCATGCGATGTTGTTTCTTCCTTTCGCTTACAAATAGGACAAGCAGGATCAGCAGACAGACTCATTCTTCTTCTCCTCTTATTTGTAAATAACTTCTTTTTTTTTTGCACATTTCCATGGTGAGATTTTAATCCGTTCAGCGCTCCCGAATTTCCATATTTCTTTCCAAATCTTTTGAGGTCTCTCTTCGATGTCACCATTCAACCATGCATATGCCGATTTCCGCGTGAATTCTTCAGACCAAGAAAACCTCCATTGGACCTCATCCCCCCCCTTCCCCCTCCGCCCCGGCTGCAGGCATAAGGGGATGAACACCTTGAAGAAGCTCCAACATATTACGAGAAAGGTGATGAGAAAGCTTTGACCAATCCTAGTGATCCTCTTATCTCTCACCTCTTCTTCGAAGGGATTGATGACAAAATTCTCCAAAGGTTCACATGTCTGCAACCACCTATCCTCCCAGAACCGAACCTCTGTTCCTTTGGCAACTCTCCACGATAGCCCCTTCATGAAATCCATCCCTATTAAGGGCACTCCACGCCAGAGATGAGATGCGTCCTTCCTTCCCTTCCCTTCATTTTAGGGATGTTCATGTAACCACAGTTATATTTCGATCTCAGAACTCTCACCCAGAATAAGTCCCGTTGTTTTACCATCGCCAAGCCGATCTTCATCACGAAAGCTTTGTTAACAAGATTGAGTTTCCTTAGACCCAGACTCCCCACTTCTTTTGGTTTACATACCTTGTCCTATTTGACCAAGTGAATATGTTTCTTATCCGTAGTAGAACCCCATAAGAAATTTCGGCAACACTTCTCAATTAAGACTCACGTACCTGAGGGTATGATCGTTGAATTCATGGCGTAGCAAGGCTAGTTCTCCAGGACTGATTTTGTCAAGGTTAACCTTCTCGCCGTTGAGAGGGTGTTTGTTTTCCAGCTAGTCAATCTGACGTAGACTTTGTCCAGAAATGATACCAGTCTAACAAGTTTAATTCAGAATTACGCTGTCCACAAACGATTGCCTGCTGGTCTGCCAAACTAGAGGCAATATGTCGTACATTTGTAGAATGCTCCTTTGCTGTTGGACATGTTTCTTTGAAGAAATAAAACACTTGGTGTATGATAGAGAAACAGGAAAAAAGACAAGTATGAAACCCTTATTGTTAGCGTTATCTTTCTCAATCTTGGACTAAATTAGGGCCAGCTGAGTTTACTTGTTGCAGGGGAGCTCTCAAGTACATTATATCAGAAGTGGAATAGAATTTTGGTCCGGTTAGCTTATACAGAATTTTTATACTGTTTAGCCTTAAGCTTCATGCCATGTTTAGACTGCCATTATGATTCATTGTGTATGGCACATAGTAACAACTTGATTCTTTCGTTGCCGAATCATGTTCGCGGCGAGCAGAATTGCGTTTGCCTAGAAGCACTCTTGCTTCAGGTAACAAGCGATTTTAGGTCATTGAATGTGACTGCAACGCATAGCCAATCAATCTGTATTTGTCAAAACAAGAAATTTTTAACATGCATGAAACTGCTGTTACCAACCACTCATAATCAGAACCTGGTGGTTATCGAAATAACAGCAACTGTTGATAATTTCATCAAACTTTCATAGGCCTCGGTCCAAATGAAAGAAAGCTTCTTAAATTTAGAATTTGTAGCATTTTTAGAAACAATAATGACTACACTACTTAAATTATATCCACAAAAAAAAAAAAAAAGAAACTAAAAACAACAGGATGATTACTCAATCCATTCACCATATATAAGATCCAGCATTCCAATAGGCAAGGTTCTTTTTCTGTGGCTTCGTTACAGCTAAAAATGGATCGACAAATATGGATATTGGAGGGAAGTGACTGTCGGGGAGACAGAAGTCAAGTCACTTAAAAGATAGTAAAATTGTAGGGCAATGATAGAGGCTTACTAGGGTTATTGCTTAACTTGGAGACTAGCTGCTATGCGATCGATAAGCTGATCCGCAGTCAAAGCTCCCTCCTGAAAATTATCAAAACCATGGTTGTTACTCATTTGTCAACTCACCGTAGTAAGTTTGCTAATCAGCTAATAGTTATAGAATAAGAAAGGAAGAGAAAAACACTTGTAAATAATATTGTACAGTTGCTTTAAAAAAGCATAGAATGTGGCATCACAATTAACACTTTTAAGGAATAGATTCAGCACAAGAACAAGGTTTTAGCTGGCTGAACTAATAAAGCCTTTTGTAGTAGGTACAAGGGCCTTGAATTGAATGTCACTGTCACTGGAAAGGGGAGGTTTACCTCTTGTGTGTACCTTAAATAGACCAAGTAAAAAGATGCTGCGAGGTTTTAACGTTCACGATGATTCATGGGAGCATCAAAGAGAAGGGTGGGAACAAGATCCATGCCAAACTACAGACCTTCTCCCAACCAAATATGATGCGAAAAAGCAGTTAAAATCATAGGACGCAAAATCTTAAGCAATTGACGGAGGACAATATATGTCTTCTATTTTAAAATACTCTTAAATTGATGTCGCATCTAGGTTCTTAAGTTTCTAATTCAAAATAGTTGTTTTAAGCCAGCAAAAACACAATAATTTAAGAACACGTAGATCCATCATAGCATTAAAGGTTGAGAGGCCAGCACCCAGATTTAATCAAAATGTAGAAATTAGATGAGTCCACCACATGCAAGTCCAATACAATATGATGTTTAGTTGAAGAGCTAAGTTGGTGCACTTCTCCCAACTGGCCAAGAAATATATATGTTGGGTTATCTATGAACCTTCTCTTCCACCACTAATAATGGGCATGACATATTTCATTAATTATATTCAATCATTATGTAGAACGGAGAATATGAGCATATAATGATATTTGAGATCTTATGTGATCAAAGGGTATCTGGCCTTGGCTATCAGTTTAAGGTGACATAACCCCTCTTGCTAGCATTAATTTCAGCGAATGAGGAAACCACTACCAGGCTTCTCATAAACCAAAATGACTTCAACTTCTTTTCCCAGACAACTTAGCGATCAAACACCACATTATAATGGTTCATAACCTAAAATGACAAGTTGTTGATAACTTGATATACAGGCAACTAAGGTTTTAAGACATCCACAGCTAAGTAACCATGAACAGGAAAAAAGAGTCCATGTTTTGATATCTTCTACTAATTAAACATTAGGAATAACAAATATTAAAACAAAATTCAACAAAACTATAGAAGGCTAGAAGAATAATTGGTCCTAAGAATTGCATGTCTCAGAATATTATTATACTGCTGGTAAATATTTAATGACGCATAAAAGCATCTAATTCAGTTTTATAGTTCAAAAGTAAATGTCCTGTCATGTAATTCTGACAAATATGTGAATGCCAGGAGTCCTTTGCAAAAGCTGAAGATGAAGCACCTTTAAATTTTAAATAAGATGTGACACACTTAATGACGAAATGGAAGGGTGGGCAGAAATTCACATGAAAAATAAGAAATCCAACTTACAAAGCGATCATGGGGTTTTCCATCTTTGAAGATGATGAAAGTGGGCAATGCTTCTATTCTGTATTTATCGGCAATGCTAGGATACTTTTCAGTATCAATCTTCACTACCTGTATCTTATCTTTAAGCCTGGTGCTTACTTCATTGAGTATAGGAACCATGAACTGACAAGGACCACACCTGTAAACCAGGCCTCAGATTACTCAGAAAAACATGATGATTGAATAAGTTACAATCATTTTAAATCAATTAGTATTACTTAACAAAGCGCAACACACAATAAGCACGCTATGAGCAAAAAGAAAACATAAAGAGGCGGAGTACTTACCATGTAGCATAGAAGTCAACTAAGACAGGTTTTTCAGAATTAGCAAGCAAATCATCAAAGGAGGAAAAAGTTTGTTTTTTTGCTTCAACCTACAGAAACCAAATTTTAAAGTTGCTGGTCAGTATTTAATTAACAATAAAAGTTTTCTCATCAGTATATCTTTGCAGATGCAAACAGAAAAATGTTCAGAATGACAACATAATCCATCCATGGAATAATACAAGGATATATGATCAACTAATTTTGTCTGAATAGCCACAACACTTATATGCAGAACGCTTTGCTAATATAGGAAAGCATCAGATGCGAAAGTCCACCAAAAGAGGCTGCCCACTCGAAAAATAAGGTTTCTGTGGATTGTTTGTTCCACAAGAAGACACACCGTCATGAGTGCCAATTCACACCTCATACAGAGTTCTGACATCAAATCCTTACCACACTTAACCAGTTTCACACATACAAAACTTATTCTCACGTTATTTCAAAATGGATATATGATATATTTTTATTAAGACACCGTATCCAAACACTCTAGCTTCTGTCTTCCGCCTATTATAAAGGAGGAGGTCTTCATAATACTACTCCTTTTAAAAAAGCTTTTATTATTAGGCTAGTTACCAACTCCAAGAGTCCATTTGAACCTCCAAGTGTATGAATTCAAGCCGATACTGCTTAGTTTCTCACACTTCATACAAATTTTCTGAAAAAGTTAAGATAAATGCTTACAGCAATTTGGCGGCTGTTATTTTTTTTTTATATATATATTTTTGCTGTTCATAATAAATTTGGTCGTCTTAAGAGCTAAGAGATCAATTCAAATTGAGCTGAATTAGTGAATCCATCTCCATTGCAACGAACTCTAGTTGCATTCGCTAACAGTCAAAGGTCAATAAAGGAAACTTCATTAAAAAATGAAAGTTTCAATCCGCTACTGACATATTGGAACTGGATGTATATTCCATATAACTGTCTTTATGCTAATATAATCGTCAAAAGAAATGGAATTGTCACAGACTAAGCACTTCACTTCAGCAATTCAAAAAACTCTGAATCAAAGCAGCCCCGAGGATAATAATCTATGAAATGATCCAAAAAATGGGCAGAAATAGCTCAATTAAGTAAAAATAAGTCGAAAGCTCCTACTAGCGTTCTACTCAACAATCCCACAAAGCAAAAGGAAATTTCTGTCCTATGAAACGAGTAATTTGTTACCAGAGGAAGAATTCGAAGCCGTGAGGAAGTGGAAACCCCTAAGCTCCCAATCCGAAGAATCCGAGTCCGCAAAGGAAATTGCAGCGACGAGAGGGAGGATAATTTTGCCGAATAAGCAGAAGCTGCTGAACGTGTGGAACGGTCCAAGTTCAAAGAAGGAATCGTAGACGCTGAAACGGAGACCGCCATGGAACCTCAGCTGAGGAAGAGAAACTGAAGTAGTGAACTAGATAACGCCTGTAACGGGCTCTATTTAGGCAATCAGAAATCGAAGGAAAATATCGGTTTGGCTGGCGAGAAAGAATATCTGAAATCGGGAAATGAAAGCGTTGAACAAGAACTCTCCTCTTCTGTCCCTTCGGGGACATCCGATAATATGGGAACGCTACAGAGAATTCTCCTCTTCTGTGCTGGCTCGCTCTATCGCGTCGCATAAATAAAGCGGAGGATGATTTTCACGTGAAGGAAATGATAATGTATCATGCTATCTGCTATAGCAGTGTGGCTAAACTCCGCTGGAGCCCATGTTGGTCAGCGACGAAAAGTAGTTAGATCCGACGGATAAAACTGATTTGTTGTTTTGACTTGCGAAAGCCGGGTGATAGCCTGATTGGTAGTATTCCCATGTTCGTGGAAAGTGGAAAACTCCTACGCTTGTCTTCAGAGATCGCATATCAATTTCTTTTTTTCATTTTTCTTTAACTAGAAATGTCCTCAGAATTTTTTAAACATAATAATTATTATATTTATATTTTTATTTTTACACAAATTTAATTTAATAAAATTTAAATTATTAGATCTATTAAATTATACAAACTAAATTATCAAATTAAATTAATTCAAAAATTATTCTTTATTATGATTATTTCATGAAAAGTTAAAAATAAGAACTTAATTTTCCTAATTAATATAAGAATGTTAATTTTCAAATTAATTATGAAAATATTATAATTTTGCTACAATTTACCAAAAGTTATGTCAACATTTTGGTTTTTTTTTTTTTTAAAGTTACTTCTACTTACTTTACTCATAAATATTTTATAAAATTATTTGTAAAATATAAAATTTGTTAAGTGTCATATTCCAAATTATAAAATTTAATAAATTCAAAATTTAATTATTTATATTTATTTAAATAAAATTTTTGTAAATTTAAGTTGGTAAAAATAAATAATATATTGCTTTCTTGCAATTTTAAATCAAAATCACCAAAGAGTAAGGCGTTTTCTATCACCCTGACATTATCACATGTGACACTTCCCTGTGGAATTAATTTTAATAAATAGTTTAAGATTATAATATTTGAGTTAATAGTTGAGAAAATAACATTGTTGAGTTGTGGTAAAATTTCCATGTTTTAATATATAACTCCAGAATTCAACACTTACTAATTTCGCTATTCATACCTTCAATTCTGAGTTTCCTCACACCAACTATAACAAAGAAAGAGTAACAACCAAAAACAAACTCAAAATTTACAAGTGCAAAGAATTTAAATGATTTCGGCTATTGAAGTTTCTTTTTGTTAGGGAATGAGTTAGCTCACATCTGCAAAAGTTAGTTAGGAGTAGTTATCCAACTCAGCAGGAGCTGTTAGGTTGGTTGCATCACACACTCGGTGTGAGCTTCCCTATACCTGAGTGTATAAATATCACTCATCTCGCTTGTACCATTCTGAGTTCGATCAATAAGATTCTCTTCTGAATAATTTCATTTTTCTCTGCTTCCTAAAATCTAACATGGTATCAAAGCTATGGCTGCAAGCCGTGACGCTGGTTCATCGTCCTCTTTCTCTCCAGTCACTTTTACTCATGCTATTTTGGTAAAGCTCGATTCGAGTAACTTTCTCCTATGGAAACAGTAGGTGCTTGCCGCCATTAAAGACTACAAGCTTCAGAAGTATATCGCAGGATGAAAGGAAATTCCTCAAAAATTCCTCACAAAAATCGATGAAACGAACAATCAAATCAATCCTCATTTTCTTGATTAGGAACAGCAAGACCAGCTGTTGTTGCCATGGCTGCTTTCTTCAATGTCCGACTCAATTGTTACTCGAATGGTAGGTTGCAAATTTATTTATCAGGCTCGGGAAAAGATCGAAACATTTTTTCTTCGCCAACCAGAGCGAAGGCTAGACAAGTCAAGCTGCATCTTCAGAGTACTATGAAAGGGAGCTTGCCTGTCATTGAATATTTGCTCTAGATTAAGGAAGCTGTTAATTTGCTAGCATCGATAGGATCACCAGTAATCATAGAAGATCATGTTGATGCCAAACTTTAAGTTTGCCTTCTGAATATGACTCCTTTATTACTTCTGTAGTTTCTAAATCAGATCATCTGAGTGTGGAGAAACTTGAATCTTTGTTGCTGTCACGATTCTCTTCTGAATTATTTCCTTTCCCTCTACTTCCTAAAATCTAACACTTTTCATCTGCATTTCTTCTTTAATTTTCTTTCCAACTATGCAATACCCGGAAGGAACTCAAAATAGCACATCTCTTAGACTTTGATCAACAGATAGCAATAATGACAAACAGTGATGACACTGAAAACTACTGACTTCTCACTTTTGGGGCATTCATGACTAACCCGGTTAAATCATGTACCTTGTTACATTGAAAAGACTCTGAAACCCTACTGGCTACTGCTAATGTCACTAAAAAAGTGGGAAAACGCTTACAAAAGGTTCAAAACCATAGAGAAACAATTCATGTCCTGGGAATATCATCCATCGCTTGTCCATGTGAAAGCCAGAATAACAATGGTAAGCGCAGAGAAAATGGTCACGCAAGGAAACAACCATGCATTTTTCATAGCAGTTTGATTCTTTCTCTCTTCACCGCTTATCTCAATCTCTTTGAGAAGCTCCCTCACTTCATCAATGTCCGAGTCCTTTGCAGCTTGGATTAGTTTCCCTTGAATCTTCTCAAGCTTAGTCAGCCTCCTATCCGCAGCCTGTTTTGACCAGATAAAACCTGTCATCTTCCACAGTAGAATCCCCACATAAATAGCCACAATGCAGTCCACAGAGTAATGATGGCGTTCCCGTATTTCCCTTTGGGCACTGTGCATTACAAGAAGCCATACTAGAGCTGAACTGAAACCTCCATAAGCTTCCTGTACCCATTTATAAGACATAGAGGTCAAGAATTTTACATTTTTGAACTTAATATCTAGAAGACTATAAGACAACGCAGTTTTCCAATAAACTATAAAAGTACGAATCATACCGTCCAAGCCATAGCTGTTAGTACAGCAACAAGCATGTGACCACTGTATAGAAGGTCATTGCAGCCACCGCCAGCTTTCTTCAAAAGACTGTACCATGAAGAACCTTCTGACACGGTGGGTCGCAGGAAATCTGTTAAGAAGCTCATTGAACCCCAATCTGGTCGGTAGTCACCCATGGTTTTTTCAATGTCAACTGAGAAAGAAGAATATGTTAAAATTTGCAGGACTTGGCACATGTAAAATACCTATGAAGGTTGACAGAAACACAATTTTTCATCCCTTGAGCTTTGGCTCAATAGTTCAATCAAACGAAACCCAAAAAAAAAAGGTTCAGCAGTACCTACCTCCCTAAGACCAAAGAAAAAGTCAAGTGGCTGCAAATAATTCTCAATTCAAAGCCCCTCTTTCTGAATCTTTGAGAAAAGATTGAAGAGGAAATTTGAATAAATACTAAAAATCCTAGACATCTGATCTGATTTCTTTCAAAAAAGTTCAGAAAAACAGAAACACAGACCAAAAGGTACACCTAGTTACTGGTCATGTCATTAGCAACCCAAGTCCAGATCAGTATGATGCTTAAGGACAAAAAATAATGAGCACAATGGCTAAAACCAAATTAAAAAATACACAGCGTACCATAGGCTATATCTTGCCTTATCAACTGGCTGATAGCATTATGATCTGAAGCATAGGGAATGTAATATTTCTGAGCCCAATGATGAGGATATGCTGGAACTCTAAACCGAGAACCAGCACACCATGGCCTGGCTGACGGCAGAATTGTAGATACAAAACTAATGGCACGGAAAAGGCGGCCAATAGCCATAGTAAACATGTATCGTGCACCTAGTCCGAGGCCTGGAGCTTTCACAGAATCAAATAGCACAGAGAATGCCAGCATCATGAACAACATAAGGAAATGGTGCAATCCGATAATGCGAGCTCTTAATATTTCAACAATTGCATGAGGTAGTTTTTCATTTAAAGCAAGGAGTAACCACTGGCCAGTGTCTGGCAGAGGAGGAGTTTTGCTGTCAGAAATAAAGAGGCAAACGTAAATTTTTTAAAATAAAAATACAACAGGAGGTTGAAGTATTGTTCCTGAATTAATTGTAACACAAACAATAGGTATGGGAATATAAACCAAACACTAGCAACTAGCAAGTAGTAATTCTACACTACTTGATACTTGATACATGTGCATAAATTTTTTGTTGAAGAAAATTTTGGATTAATCAAGATCATTAGCATTGACGTTTTTCATTTGAAAATCAAAATATAACAGGCTTTTGGTTTTGTTAGACTCCATCAACATACAGATGATAATCCCTGTTTACACAAACCAAAAATTTAGGCAAGATCCTTTCCCAACCCCTCTCAACCATGCCATTATCTTAGTTACTGAGTGCTCCTATTACTCGGATCATGGTAATATTTGTTACATCTCTCATAAAAGAGCACATTACTATCAAAAGTTTAAAACAAGTAACTATTCCCATTATATTTCACAGCATAAATAGCATTCTTTGCAAACTGGAGGTAGCTAGGCTCCAAACTTAGTGAATATACCATGTAATTGGAGCATAGTCAAAGTTCTTCTTCTACATAGAATCTTCTAATTACCCATCCGTTCTTTAAAGTAGCCAGTCACAGTCTCTCAGACATCATAGAGACTCTGTTCAAAGTTCCCAGTTTGAATCACAAGTTTCAGATGCTGAGTAAATATGTTTCCTTCTTTATTTGAGTAGTATCCTCGTTGTTTTGGGTACGGTCATTTTGGGAACTGAAACACCATACAATGAGCTCTGAAAAGGTACGGCACTACCTGACAGTTCCATGATTTTAGAAATATCGACACAGCTCCCAAATAAAAGGAGTCCATTTGTGATGTGAATTTAAAACACCACTTGAACGACCAGAACATCGTACTATCATACACTTCCATTATAATTGCATGGATACAAGTGTCCTAAAGCTACAATCAAATCTATTGGGTAGAAATTAGCAACTCCAGAAGCTTTTTTTTTTTTTGGTTGTGAGGAACTTCAGAAGCTTTATATCCTGAACCTACAGATTTCAAATTAGAATAGAAATATAAGCTTAAAGACCATCCATAAGCCCACTAACTAAAGGAGTTGTGCGCCATTATTTCCACTTCTTAACGATGGTTGGATACTGGGCTCATATCCTGTCACCGCTCATTGCATGCTCTGGTAACTGAGTCTGATAGATCAGATCTCCTTACAGTAACTTATAAAAGAAAAAAAAAAAGAAAAATATGAGATAGATATTAAAAATATAATGTTAAATTCCTCATCTAAGCTTTGCTTTATATCTATATCTTTAACATGACCCACTTCCCAATTCAACTACCACGAAATCTCACACAAAACAAGTAGCTTACAAACTGAATCAGACGTTAATGCAGGAGGCGTGAACCTCAAAGGAATGCACCGAACGACACGGATCGAAGTTGACCTTAAAAAAGTTGGAACAAACAGACCTGATCCGCATATCAAACGAACAGAAAAAAAAAATGCGCTAGATAATAGCTTGAACTGAAATTGGTTTACAGTAAAAGGGGAAGAAAACTTATAGTAACAGAGAACATCAAAGACAGACACATTACCTGTGCCAATCGAGGCCGAGCACCGCGGTGACGAAGCGAACAGAGAGAGCTTCAAAGAGGAGAGCCGAAAGCATGAAGACCATGGAAGCAACGAACGGGATCGCAGCACGAAACTCCGCAGACCAGTGCTTGTAAAATGGGACACGAACTACGGCGATCAGAGCCAGGAGGGACCAGAGCGCCGGTTGCAGGCGCGAGTGCCACGCTGGCGATATGTGGCGGAGGTAATCAATCGCCACGTAGGACATGGCAGCGACGCCCAAGCCAGCAGATCTTGCCGTCGGCCATGGCAGCGCCGGCCAGGGCATAGTTCCTGTTGAGGTGGGAGTGAAGCGTGGCTGAAGAGGAGTGGGGGTTAAAAGGTTTAATGGCAGTTTCAGTTGGAGACTCGCTGACCCGGATCGGGAAGTTGGTCTTTTTTACTGCACCATGTCCGTCTCTTACATGGCAAGTTTTACTTTGCAGTAAATTATGTGATTTTATGGTAAATTCTTAAATTATTATAGAGATTGTAGATCCATTATTGAACTAAGTCATTCATGCAATCTTGGTCATAAATGTGTTAGTTAACCGTTAATATATTTACCTGTCAACTATGTCTCAATGAACATTACCACCAATTATAATTATTTAGCATGGAAAAAAAAAAAAATAGAAGCTGCCTTAGACCCATGCCATGCTCTAACTCATTTATGAGAACCACAAACTTAGCAACATTTTTTTGGGTGAGCAATGTAGTAACTTCTTTTTTTTAGAAAAATAATGGCAGGGTGGATAATCATTTAGAGTATTAATGGTTTTTGTTTTTTAACCAGGGTCTTCTTAACCTAATAAATCCAAGGAGTTTGATTGTCTATTTTGATGGTCTATATTGGAGCAAATGGATTTAGATATCTACCTTTATTATTTTTTTAATTTTGATAATTTTCTAATTTTTTATTTAAATTTAATTTCTAAATTTTTTTCACTAATTTCTTTTCTTAATTTTATATTTATTTTCTTTTATTACATTAAATTTTGATTCCAAAATTGAAAAATCCAGATACTAGAGCAAATATTACTATATGGCACTAAAAGCTCCATTAGCAAGAACAGAATTAAATCAACAGCAAACGTCTAGGGTTGGATGAAGTAAGGTTAGAAGCATGGCTGTGGTTGAAATATGTGCTGGGTGTTAGTGTTAGGTGATTATTCATTGCATTTAATAAGAAAGGGCGCCGGTTTGTACGGACCTACATATACAATTGTTTCTATCGTTTTACATTTGTTGTTTTGTTGGAGTTATTAAGACAAACATATGGTAGGTTTGTTGTGGGAGAAGCATTCTTAGAAGTAATTTCTAAAGGAGCCGCTTCGCATGTGGGATAAAGGGAGTAATAATATTTTTACGCCTTCTTTTAGCTACGTTCATTACCGTTGCACTCTTCGCTTCAATTCCTGCTCTTGCTTGTCCGTTTTTATTTTTAGCTCTCGCTTTGTCACCTCATTTATTAGGTCAAAGCGTAACAAATGTAACAAAAACATAAGCATAGAAATATCATTACTCGGACAAAGGTATCCATATGTCTGAATAAGATGCTGAGCACAATCATGACATATCCTAATTAAATTGCAAGCTGTGTTTCCATTAGTACTGAGTACATGTTAATTTTTTATTAATATCCTGTCTTAAGGAGTGTAAGACATACAATATTTTTTTTGATTAATCTAAGATATCTTTTTGAATGGTAATTAAGAAATTAATACTTTTAAAAAATAAAGATTACTAAAATAAATAATTTTTTTAAATAAATTTTATTTATACACATAATTTAAATTAATCATAAAATAATATATTTAAATAATCCAAATATTTATTATACATACTAACTCGTGTCGTTTTACAGCCACTAAAATCATAACTTATGATTTAGATTAGAATATAGGGTAAGAAAAATAGATTGGCTAGTTACGACAATCCAATCCTTCTCAACTTATTATTATTATTATTATTTTTTTTTTATTTTTATACATGTATATCTTGTAAAAGGTGTGCACAAACAAATAAAATTTATCTGTCTATGGAAATCTAGCCAGTGGCATATTTGAATATCAGCTATGAACCGTTGCATAGGTTTGACATTAACTTTTCACTCCCTCACCTTTAACAAGTTAATTTATGATCCATGCATATTACAAAAAAATAAAAATAAATAAAATTTATCTTAAATGAACCAGGCCAGATGGCTTGTTATTGTGGCAAGTTAAAAAATGTAGAGTCCATTTTGCTTTATGACGAATTACAAGCTAACTGGGTCAAATCATGAAAAATTTAAAAAAGGAAAAATAAATAATTCCTAAAGCTAAATCTTAGTTATGAATAAATAATAAATAAATGTACTAATAATCTATCCTACCAAAAAGAATATCCTTATAATCTAGGTCATTAACAACTTAAATGATAGAATATAAAGTTAAATATATATTTTTTCACTTTCTTTACTCTAAGATACTGTAGTTTGAAACTTTATTTAACAAGTCAACTCAACAATTCATATATTTTAAATTTGTTTGACTGGTGAATTAAAATTAGATGAATTAAAATATTTACTATTAATTGAATTATATAAATCATAACATGATTCACCTCTTAGATGAGACACAGTGAATTTAGCCTATTTTGATATGCCTAAGTTAGCATAACAATGGAGTAAACATAGAAAGAATAGCTCATCCCTATGCATCACGAGAAAGAATGTACCAAACTCATTTTCTGTTTCCATACCCTGTATCTTTGTTTAAGGGCAGATTCCAATCCGTGTCTGGCCATGGATGCTCCCCCAGGTATGTATTAACTCAATTTTCACCACATGATGGCACGAAAGTTCAAATATGCTGGTTTCGTCTGCGTTCGGTTACTTGTTGGTAAGAGTTTTTCTCTCCAAAATTGGAATAAAATGTGAGACAGATTATTAGAATTAAAATTGATGCTCTTATTTCAAACTCAATTTTATTCTTTTTCCATTTCTTTTTCCTCAAAAAATAGCTAAACAGAAGGTAGAAAAACTGCAACTTTTCCAAATAAAGGGTGTAATGTACAGCAAGACTAGAAGTATATTTTATTGACAGCCAAGTTTGAATCCCTTTTCGTCACTACTTTGATGAGAAAACTAATTGCCTATTAAATTGGGTCAAGTTCCACCACTGATTCAATTCAGGTGATTTCCTTGTCAATAGTTGCAGTGCCCAAGCATCAAAGCCAAAATTAATAAATAAAGAGCATACTTCATCCTCCACTTGGCAACGCCATAAATCAAGGAATTGAAACTTGAAGCTAATCAATCATTCATTCTGTCCAAAGCCACTGAATATTCCAAGGTATAATTCACCCAGGGACATGAGAACATTGAACAATGACATCACACTCAGCCTCAGACAACCCCGTCGGCCGTCTCCCTGACGATAGTTTTAATTAAAGTGGGCTGCAGTTTTCCCATATTCACGGGGAATAAGAGGACATCCATGTCACTCCAAGTGAGATACTAATACAGAACTATGCTTACTATATACTACACCTTGAAAACTAAATAAACTATAGACGACGTGGATGAAGTTTTATTGTAGTAGTTATCATAAAATATTTGATTTTTCAAAGGCGAAATAAAGGTTTAAATTCTAGTAGAGATACTATCTTAAAGAGGACTTCTCTTTGTGCGACCTGACCCAAAGAATTAAGCTTATTTGCCTAACCTTTGTATAAAAAAAAAAAAATTAGTCCCTTAGTTGCTAATATAATCTTTATATATGTAATAATAAAACTGTTATGACAATTTCATGAACTGCTACATAGCTCCTTTCAAAGTGCAAACCCTTGCTTACTAGTATAATATTTAGTCATTTTGCTATTAAATATGGCTTTTTATGAAAGTTTGTCAGGTTCTGACAGATTCCTTATGCCTATTTTCGATTCTATGAAAAGAAAAAATTAGTAATAGTAATTAAAATCTTGTGTCTCTTGAGCTCTTCCTATATATACCTTCTGTATGCTGCTATGAGCTCTCACCGTTTAAAAGAGGGAGGGAAGAGGTTGAGCAAAGAAAATGAATAGCATTTACAGCCACCTGCTCCTTTCTTTATTCCTTCTGGTCTGTTTACAAAACTCTGAGCTAGTGTGTGGTGCAGATCCTACTGATGGCTTCACCCCTGTCCCATTGACAGAAGCAAACTTTGAACTGCAGAGGCCATATGACGTTCCACTGGAGCAAAGGTACAGTTACAAAGATGGAGTTCATCAGTTGTGGGTTTATGCTGATGACAAGCCACATAATCCTGACAGCCATACTCAGCCACGTACAGAAATTCGTATAAAAGTAATACTCCCTCTTGTTAAATTTAACAAAAAATTTGGTATACATATTTAAAGTATGCATGTGCCACCTGCCAAATGCATATATAAAGCATCACTTCACATGCATGTGCGTATACGGAAGCAGTAATCGTATTTATCTATTATATTTATGTAGGGGCTTGACTACCACTCTGGGGTTTGGCAATTTGAAGGGTATGGCTTTGTGCCGAATGGAACATCTGGTGCAACAGTTGCACAGATCCATGGTGCTGCTGAGGGTGCTACCACCTTGATTCTTAGAATTTACAATGGAGAGATGAGGTACTACAGTGGAAATTTGGTGGCCGAGAATCTTTATGATAAATGGTTCAGACTTAATATAATACATGATGTGGATGGAGGAACGGTGACGGTGTTCATTGATGGAGAAACGAAGTTTAAAACAAAGGATAAGGGGCCAGGCGACTTGTACTTCAAATGTGGAGTATATGCTGCACCTAAAAATATAAGCTATTACATGGAATCAAGGTGGAGAGATATCAAAATATATAAGAAATGATACCCATTGCATGGGATCCTAAGACTAGCCAGCATGTATGATTCCAAAGCATTTACAGTATATATGTACTAATTATACAGTTTTTCTTTCTTTCGTTAATCATGTTTATATCTAGAATCAAAGTTTCTTGTACTACTGGAGTATCATACTGTGGGATGGGCAAGGTGAAGTCCGGTGTAGAAGGCTCAATTAAACTGAAAAAACTTCCACTCACGTTTCTTTCGTAGAAACCAAAGAGCTCTCTCTCTCTCTCTCTCTCTCTCACACACACACACACACACACACAGATTGGAAACAATGATAGATTACCAACCAATGGTATAATAGGTCACTCTGCCATAGTTGAACCATTTTTAGTCATAGCCATAGTTCAGACACCATAATCAGAAATGTGCGCATTATATATATGAGGATAAGACCACACTTTTAACCCAAGATACAATTTACTGTTAGTAATGAGACAAAGAAAAAGTAATTTGAGCCAGCAGCTACAAAAATTTCTCCCATTCCATGATCACACGAACTATCAAATACATACAATACAAAAGCAAATTATAAAGAAATGAAGCAGGTGCAACATGACTCATGCAACCCAGCTCCTTATAAGACGAGACTTCTCGCCCTGCTAATCTACAAGTATCACAAGTGACAGAGCCTCCTAAACACAAGGTGGAAAACAAATCTAATCTACATCTTGACTATGTGTTATTAGTCAAACCCTCACAAAAGAGAATTGACTGAAATGAATGGAATACAAAGGCAAGGTAGTATGCTAATATAATGCAAAAAATCAAAGGCTTCTATATGATTGAATCATATGACGAAATTAAAAAAGAAAATAAACTTAATGCAAAAAGCCTACACACCACCACAAAGTAGACAGCACCACCTTGCAAGTTGTTGGAAAAACCACTGAAAAGGATTTGGATTGCCCTTATCTACTGGAGATGGACTTGGCAGTGGTAGCTCAGGAGGTAGATGGCGGTGAAATGCATCAACTGCAGCAGCAACACCATCTTCATTCTCAATCAACTTTGCAATTTCCATAGCTTGAGATGTGACCTGAAGATTTAATATCCTACTCAGTCTCACAGTCATTGTGTACTACTCACTATACTACTACAACATTATCGGAGCACACATGTTTCATAGTATCAGAAGCCACAGGAAAAAACAAGAATTATGACTGGCTTAAATGAGGGAAGGCCTTTCTTAACTAAAAAATTTAATACTCTTTTCAGGTCCATGCTCCCCTAACTACCATTAATTTCATTAACGAATGCCCTTTTCTAGCTTGCTTTCAACATATATTACAGTTGATTTGGCCTCCAAAATCAATTCTAGCAGTGCATCCAAACGTTTGTCTTTAACACCATAAAATATGGATGTGCAAGAGTAGTACAACAGATACTACTATTATACACAATATGGCTCATTTGTAAACTTAAGGACCAATATGAATAATCATTTAGATGTACAACAGATGATGGTGGGAATGAGATGTCTAAGCTGTAGGAACACAATGGGAAATAAAATTACCTCTGGCTGGAGCATAAATTTTATGGCATTTGATAAGTGGTCAATGCTGAGCTGAGATATTGGAATCGGGGCTGGTCCCAGTCCTTTTTGGTATACTCTATCTCCCCAGAAGAACTGATCTCCAAAGAATGGAACTATTGTAGTTGGACACTGTATTTTATAATATTGACACGATAAGAATTCAACAAGTTAAAATGTTATTTATATATAATTATACTATGCACCTAAATCATGTATCAGTAGTCAACATGACCATAAATATCATATTTCATTCTTTTATAATCTTTTGAACATTTTGACATGTAAAACAGAGCCTTGAGCTATTAAAAAGAAATATCTTTTTTGATAACAGAATATTGAACATTACCCCAGCTTTTAATCCTGTAGCCGTGGTTCCAGCACCACCATGATGAACCTGCAATTTTGAGGCAATATATCTTCCAGTTAATTGTCTTTTTTTGTGCACACATTCTAATGCATATTAAACCATTCCTTTCACCTGTACCCCTCTCAGCTTTGGCAAAAAAAGAGTTTTCACAGCTCGTGTGGGTACTGGTGTCAGGAAAGAATTAAAGCAAAAGACTTTAATTGGCAACAAAAGATGACAACTCTGGCACAATCTAAGCATTTTATTCCTCAGAACCCTCAAGAAAACATATATTGGAACTCACCACGGCAGAACATTGAGGAAATAACCAATCATGGGGGCATTCCTCTAGAAGGAAAACATAGTTAGGAACTTCTGTCACTGCATGACAGTAAAGACAATACATGTGAAACTATGGTATTCATGTAAAAGTCAGGAAAACATTGTATACTTTAACTAAAGCAAATTATAAGACATCTACTGGACACAATTTTCAATTCTTGAAGTCTAAGACCATCCAAATGCAGCATGCAGAAAATTCAAGAAATAATTCTCAGTTAATAAATTCTAACAGCAAGGTAAGGTATGATGCCAGAAAAGAAGTATTTTATTTGCTAGTTGTGGGAAGGATAATTTGGCAGGCATTTCCTACATGTACAGGCTAACACAAGATATAGAAATACATTTAAGTGAGTGGAGCTCTTTTAAATAAGTTGAAATGTTCATTCCCTAGGTTTCTCTCTGATTGCTTGTAGGCTTTAAATGTAAATTATGTCCTTCTTGTGTAACTTCTGTTAATTAATTATTATTTTAGGCTTTAGGAAGTGCATTTATAGGTGCTTTGGAACAGCATATAGATAATTCAGTTCCTCTGAAGCAAAAACAGATACACTTGACATGAAACAACACCAACCAGGGCATGTGAAAATACAAAACTCAACTTTTCCACTAAATAAACCCTTTATTGATTTTGAAAACAAGTCCTATTATTTTTCTCTTTGTTTTAGGATATAGGAGCCCTTAGAAGATAAGAGAAAAGAGAACAGGAGGATTAAGAATCTTCATTAAACAACAAAAATAATTTAAAAACTTAAATAGAAAAAAATATGTATCTTCTACTTTTCTTGGATTTTTCTTCTGGAGAAACTTCTACAACTCCTCAGTATTAATCTTACATAAGAATATAGTGAACATTCTCATAGAAAAGAAACAAGAAAGAGAAATAATAGAATTAAAAAAGGATTATCAGTCTTAAGAAATCCATTATTCCTTATCATCACATGAAGCCAGAGATTGTAATTGAACATTTACTGAACATTCTCTGGCTACATAGACACAAATAGTTTTAGTAAGATATCACTGTGCTTGTCTCCCATTTGGAAACAAAATAGACTCCTTATTCCAATTCATAAGTCACTGATACACAGACAAAGTATTCCTAATATAATTTCCTCGACTTAAAATTTTCATATCATTGCATATCTAATACCATTAAGTAAAAAATTTTCACGTACTAGATTTACAAGTACTATCACTCCATGCTATCTTTGCTTAAATAGTTCAAAGGCTGTTATCACCAAAAATTAAACTTCCAAATTCCATAGGAGAAAAGAGTATGAAATAACTGTTATACATCTAAAATGATCAAAGCATATGACTATCAAATGTCAACGTTAAATACATAGGAAGCATATTAATGCAATGACCGTCTGTCATTTTCTCTGGTATATTCATGTACGCAAATTTGTTCAATAGCAATGAGAATTAAGAAGATTGGAAAACAAACAGTTGCAGTACAAAAATGAAAGTAAAATACATACAATTCCCTAGATTTCCCCAACCACGGTCAATAATTCCTCGTTGTTCTGTTTCCTTTAGTGCCTCCAATATAATATCTGTAGTCCTCTTGGGATCTTCGAGAGGCTAACAAAGTAAAACATAAAATTTCTTATTTGAAGTACTTCAAAAATTGGATTTAGACTATTTAAAAAAGGGTGTTTCCTGCTAACTGTTGACACATAGAATATTATGTTGAGTTGTGAGTATCATATCTTCAGGAGGAAACTCTTCTATTCATGATAAGATGTATCATTCCACTGATCCTATTATGAAAGCAAATCTTTTATACGGATTAAAATGAAATACTAGTCCAAAACTCACTAATTATAAAAAGAAAAATCACAAAATTAATTTTCTCAATAGTCATTGTATCACTTCAAGGGAAAAATAATCTTGATTGGTCTATGTAGGAGTAATTCCACAAAGGCTATAATTGCCAAAACTACTATCATAATTACTATATACCAACAAATTAACTAAGTTACATTGAAAATTCAGTACAACTTGAATTGTTTAAACAAATAGGCCTCCACTAGTCAATGTCAAACTTTTGGATAGCACTCAACTCATTCAAACAAATAAAATAAGAACTCCCTTTACCATAAAGTCCAACTTCTTTCTTCACATGTTAAACCTGTGTATACTACTCTTTCAACCCAGAGGGAGCTTTTAAGACCACTGTTACCCCGCATACAGAAAAAATTCACCAATGCGCGTGCTTGCATAAGGACAACAAGATAACCTTATTATCACAGATGACCGTGTATAACTTAAGAAAGTACATCATATACTTGTAACTTTCACTTACTGGGAAAGTTCAGTAACAAGAGATAAATTAATAATGAGAGAAAAAAAAATTTAGACCAGCAATAAATTAACAATGAAATGACTCATAACTAAGTTAAATTCCCATACCATGCTTCCAAACCCAAAATATATAGGCTTTGATCCTTTTGAAATCCATTGGATAAAATCTTCCTGTGGTTGATACTTTGATCCAAAGTTTAAGAAACAATAACCAACAACATCAACTAAGGGGCCCCAGTCTGCAATGTTAAACCACATTAGTCTAGGTAACATATTTAAGAGATTAAGCATAACATATCTACCAACCATTATAATACAACTATTATTTACAAATAGCGATCATTGAAGTAAAAATGCTCATGGCATTTTATAACACTATTGAGCTTCCATCAAATACTAAGGATCAACAGTTGAGTAAAGAAAACTTATCATTCCTCCTCAATAAAATCTTATATAATAATAGGACAAAGTTCATTCAACTATTTTATTACAGTTGTAATTGAATTTTAAACATAGAGAATTCAACTGATCTTCATCAAAGCAAAATTTCCAGCCAACAGTGTCAACAGTCACATCTAAGCCAACTCTGAAAAATATCAAACTAATAAATTCATCACAAACTTCAATGCTACACTTATAAATGATTAATTTTTTTAAAGGAGAAAAAAAAGTTATAGATGAGAGGACATCAGAATATGATGTAAAAATCGATTATCCCTATCCATACCACTTGGCTTTGGAACAACATGAGGACTCCACATATAGCCGGTTGGTAAATGAGATATTGATCCCCGGTACATACTGAAGTATGCAATAGGAGCCAGCTTCAATTTCCTCTTTCTGAAGTCATTGATTATTCCTCTTATCCCCCACCATATCAGTAAATCCACAATTATATAGGACAGCTGGATGCAGCAAAGAAATATTCAAATTGGTGATAGTAATCTAGCAGATTGTTCATGCAAGTATTGAATACAGAATACAGTAAACTCTTTCAACAATAACGTACCCAATAACCAGCACTTTGAGGAACACGTGCCAAAGGGTGAGGGAACTCATACGTTGGCCTGCCTATTAAAAATATGTAATAAATGACCTCAAAAAGAATTGGAAAAACGAAAAAGAATAGGGAATAATTGCTTTATGCAAGAAAACATGCGAAGAAAAGGAATACAGTGCTAAAATTTCCAGGCCATGCTCAGAACGCAGAATTTGATTCATATGAATATGATTGGCTCATACAAAGAATCAGCATTGCACCAAACAACTTGCAGTCAAGAGGAGGCAAAATCTATTTGTGAAAGTTCAAGGCAATATCAGAACACTAACAATTCTTGCTTCTTAATATGAGGTAGGAACACTAAACATCTGTTAACCAGCACATAAAGTTAGAAAGGATTTTATGAGAGAGAAGGATGAGACTTGAAAAGATTCGTCTATCTCCTTCCTTTCCCTCTCTTTGTAAAATATCAGTGGCACAGATTTCCTAAGGACACAGTTAAAGAGAAAAAAGGAAATGAGATGTCTAAGAGAAAGTTAAGTTTTTTTCTTAACGATTGGTATGCTAACCTTATGTGCAATACTATGGATAGAAAGGATCTTTCTTTCTCCTATTTATGTATCTAACATTTCCAAAACATAAAATCAGAATCATTCTATTATCCTAATCTCTACCTTAGTTCTCCAAAAGAAAGCAAATTTAAGTTAGATATTGATGGACTCTCTTATTGAATTATTCCGAAACACAATACAGTAAACACACAAAGAGTTGAATTATTGATCAACTCTTCCCCATGATACACTGAGAATCCCATATCTACCCTATAGAATAGGATAGCGCAATTCTGGATAACCTCCAGACCCTACACCAGTCCCAAACCTCCGTCTGAGACCTGTCTACAACTACACAGCCTAATAAAAATACCTAACACAGCATAACTATCCTTAACTGCTATGACAGTTAAGTTTTACAACATATTCAACTCCTCCTAGGCCCACTCTTCCTTTGATAAACTCTCAGGATTGGTGGGTTCCTATCATTACCGCCTCCTGTGAGTTTCACCTTGTCGTCAAGGTGAAACATCCAGAAATTGAGTTTGAGTAAGTACAGAATCTTCCCAAATGCTTTCATAATCTGGTAGATCAACCCATTTAACCAACACCTCCAGAGTTCCTACTGCTGTAAGACGCACTGCCTTGACTGATTCTGGCTTGCAACAACAATTCCCCATCCTCATTCAAGTGAGGAGGTAATGGTTGAGAATGAACATTGCTGCCAACAAATTTTGTAAGTTGTGATACCTGAAAGACGGGATGAAGTTTTTGTACCTGGAGGCAGATTCAAGTAATAAGCAACTGCACCAATTTTTCAAGAAAAATGTATGTTTGGGCAGCAACAGTTGGAGTATTTGGAGCACTTCATTGCTCAAGGTGTAGCTGTTGATCCTTCAAAAATTCAAGCCATGCTAGACTGGCCTGTTCCTAGAGATGTCAAGGAGTTAAGCCATTTTTTGGGGTTGAGTGGCTATTATCGCCGGTTTGTAAAGGACTATGGGAAGATTGCTGCACCTCTTACAGGGTTGTTGAAAAAAAAAATGACTTTGCTTGAAGTGCTGAATCTCAGCTAGCCTTTGAGTTTCTTGAGGCTGCAATGACTAATGTTCCAATGTTTGCCATGCCAGATTTCAGTAAAACTTTCATGTCGGAGACTGATGCTTCCGGCACTGGTTTGGGAGCAGTTTTGGTGCAGGAAGGAAGATCTATTGCTTTTATAAGTCAGGCTCTTGCACCCAGAAATAGAGCCCATTCTGTCTATGAAAGGGAGTTACTAGCCATTGTGTTTGCAGTGCAGAAATGGAGACACTACCTTTTAGGGAGACACTGTGATTCTCATAGACCAGAAAAGTTTAAAATTTTTGACGGAACAAAAGGTGTTGGCAGGAGAACAGCAAAAGTGGATTATGAAGTTGCTGGGTTTTGATTTTGAGATACAGTATAAGTGGGGCACTGAAAATAGAGTGGCGGACGCACTTTCTAGGAGATCTTCTTCCTTTGAATTTACATCATTATCGGCTATTTGATTGGCAGGTATGGATATTTTGCAAGATGAAAATTTAAAGGATTCTGCTTTAGTCACTCTCACGAAGAAACTGATTGAAGATCCTAATAGCAAACCGGTTTTGAATTACAAAATTGTACTTTGAATGTCACGGCATTCTGATCTCATTCCAAAACTCTTGCATGAATTCCATTCTACACCTTTTGGAGGACCTTCCAGATTTTTCAGAACTTATAAAAGGATTTCATCCATACTGTTTTGGGAGGATATGAAAAGTGCTGTTCAGAAATTTGTAGCCTCTTGTGAAGTTTGTCAACACAATAAGTATCAAGCTATGAGTCCGGCTGGGTGGCTTCAACCTCTTCCTATTCCTTCCCAAGTGTGGGAGGATGTCTCCATGGACTTCATTGAGAGTTTACCCAACGTACAAGGTTTTGACACTATTTTAGTAGTTATTAATCGTTTCACTAAATATTGTCATTCTGTACCTCTTAAACATCCTTTTCCAGCAAAGGATGTAGCTGATGTGTTTGCAAAAGAAATTGTAAGACTACATGGTTATCCTAAGTCTATCGTGTCAGATAGGGATAAGGTGTTTACATCTCATTTTTGGACAGAACTGACAAAAGCTACTGGTACTTTGTTAAAAATGAGTTCTGCCTATCATCCACAAACAGATGGACAGACCGAAGCTATCAATAGATGTTTGGAGACCTATTTGTGTTGTTTTTCTAGTAACCAACCTAGGCAGTGGGTTAAGTGGCTTCCTTGGGCAGAATTTTATTTTAATACAACTTATCAGGGTGCAGCTGGTATGACTCCATTCAAGGCTCTTTATGGTAGGGATCATCCTACTTTATTTCGGTTAGTGGAGGAGAAATCTGCAGTGGAGGAAGTTAATGTTCAGATTCAGAACCAGAAGGCCATTTTGGATGTTTTGAAAGAAAATCTGAACAAGGCCCAATGTAGAATGAAAAAATATACTGATGCTAAACGCAGAGAAGTGCAGTTTCAGGTCGGAGATTTAGTTTTTCTGAAGTTTCAGCCGTACCGTTTTAGGTCTTTGGCTAAAATAATGAATGAAAAGTTGAGTCCACGCTACTATGGCCCCTTTGCAGTCAATTGGTGGGTTCCTATCAGATATTTGCTTAGGAAATGTTGCATCTATTTGAATATATAGTTGTGCAATTTTTTTAACTTATTACAAGCAACCTGCTAGATTAATATTTCAATTTTAAGAATTAGAAAGTTATGTATATCCTGTTAGCAAAACTCCATCTTCCATATGAAAAGGTACAATGTTAAAATTTCCACCAAACGGATATAATATTTAAAACTCACGTCCAAGGCATTGTGAAGAAAATGTGAAGGGGCACCCCGAGGGCTTCAGCAACATGTACATGTCCTGCAAGCCAGAACACAAGATATAATTCTGCCAAAAGATAATTTGTTAGAAAAATCTAAACAATATGAAATTAACAAACTCTATCAAATAAGTCAATTCAACAAACATTGAGTATTGATAACAGTTTATAAAGAGAGAAACTAAGAGAGAGAAAATAAAAGGTTTTGAGGGGGAGTGTTAAAGAGTATGAAAGTGTCAATTGTTAGTAATAGTTTTAGTATGAATAGAGGTCGAGTCAGTGCACTGTTGGGTTTATAGCAGGTTATGGGCTGGGCATGCTAAATTCTTGCATTATCCTAAATTACTTGGACTATCATTATTCACTATATATAGTTGTGGATACCTAGCTGAATATTGACCCTTGTTTTCTGAATTGTCTCTTCCTCTCTCACAACCATTCTCTCTCTAAACAATTTACAGTTATGAAAGCCACTTGATTTAATATTTCAATGTTGGTAGTCACATTTGTCACCCAATGCATTTTCATTTCATTTGCCCAAGCACATGGCTGTCACTATCACTTTGATTCACACCGCGTGAATAATATCTTAAAATTAAGGGAAAATTTGATATAAGGACCAACTTATCAAGTTATTTTGATATAAAGATGAAACAGTGATGTTAATGCCTAAACTACATAACCACTCATGGTCCCTAAGCGAAAGTAACCAGTCACATTGGTCCCTATCTCAAAATTTCCCTAAATTTATGTAAAAAAGACCTTTCAAACAGAAGAAAATATAAACCATTTGATCTCCAACTTATAGTTGTTTAAATTTACTAAAATTTTCTAACATGAATCCACATCATAGTTACTTAAAATTCAACAGTCAGATTGATCTAAATCAATTTCTATAGAAATTTCTTACATGGTATAAGTGCTTTAAGTCTTACAGAGTGTCAATCAATGCTGATTTGACCTCGTTAAGAAGTATTAGGGTTTGTTTATGTTTCCTTTGTGTATTCGCTAGCAAGTAGTTTAGTTTAAATGTTATCAGAATACTTAGATGCTGAGTAGTTAGTGTTCTAGTTAATCTAGATGGCGGTTGTCTATTTCAAGTCAGTTTCTACTACTATTATCTTCATATTGTCTAGGAAGTCTAGTTTAACTAGGTCGTTATCATTCTGCACTATCCATAAATAGAGAGAGGCTTAAATCAAGCCATTAAGCTAGTAAGCCACGTTAATAAAGCATTCAGTCTCTGTCCCTGTTTTAGTGTAAATTTCAACAGACCCAATATATAAGTTGACCATCTAAATAATGTTTTCAAAAAGACCAGAAAAACCATTAGCAAAAAGAACGAAAGAGGTAAGAGCAGAGAATAAAATATCTTCCTAGGAGAAAACCAAAACTAAATCAGCTGCCTGTCCGTCTAAAAAAACGAAATCCATCTAAAGTAGCCATATAGAGGGTAAGATGACTACTTTACACAAATGAAAGAAGCTGAGCATCTACTTATTAACTTGCACATACCTGCCATTTGCTTTTCTATATCTTTATTGTCAACTAATCTTCCCTTTGTTTTTTCTACTCTACCAACATGTAGGCTGTATAAAGCATAAAGTATAAATACGATAACAGCAACAATTGCCCTGCTTTGGTTGATAAACCAGTGTATTGCCAAATGCCAAACTAGTCACTAAATTCTTAATTGGCTCTAATTTTCTGCGCATCCTCCCTAACTGTTGAAGCTCCTGATCACAAGAGACATAATCCCAAATTCATGTTTATGTAATTTAAATACATGTGTTTACAGAAAACAAAGCACTTCAATCTGTCTACATGAAGTAGCTAAGGATATTCTCACATCAACACCAATTATTCTTGAAAAGGTTTGAGTCTGACTAATAATATACCATAACAAATATAATACTAAATTAGAAAGTACATAAGTAAAATGGCCTATCTCTATGACCAAGATTGCAAAACTAAGTTCAAGGGTTCAACAGGTAAACATATCAAACATAGGACAAGTCTTGAGGCTAAAGGCGGAACCATCAAACTATATCCTCACATAGTAAATATAATTATTAGCGTGTCACACTGATAAAAATATCAGTAATAAAATATGGAAATTAATCAAAGGCATAGTTTGAAATAAAGGAAGACAAAATACACTGATTTTGTAACTACTCACCATATGCTGGAGGATTGGCAATTATAGCCTGAGCTCTAAAAGGAATATCAGTTTCCAAATCTGGTTCTATGCATGCTGGAAGGAGAGAATTAATAATGGCCTTCAGCTGCTTTCTTTGGATAGATATTTCTGCTGGACCAGATGGGATTAAACCTTTGTTCCTGGCCATGTCTGCAATTGAAATAAATCATTAGAATTTGGTAAGGGTATGCAATGAGTAGGAGGGAAAGAGGGTTAAGTTTTAAACAAAAATACAAATCAACCATAACACAAAATTTTTCAAAACAATATAAGAGCGAGTGAATTGAGGGAAGAAAAGAGTCAAAACTTGAATGGTCACAGTCATTGTGCCCATTAGCTTGATATAAATTGTGCGCATGTTTTGTAAATCCTCAACCATTGACAATTTGATGGAGAACGTAATAAGTATCTTTATATAATTTGTAACTATCATAGAAACCGATAATGATTTCACATGATTGCAAGGATTATTATTGTAATTAGATTTAAATAATTACATGTTTAGGTGACTATGGTTTTCCTTTGTATTGTCATTTCTTGGGATTGAGGCTAGTCTTTCTACACCCAAAAAATTGGGCTACTAGGAGTTAGTTTATTTAAGGTAGTTTTCATGTCCTTAGTACCCAAGGTATAATTTTTATTCAGTTTTATTATCTCTCTCCTCTGCTTCTTGTCCATATTTTTCCTTTTAACCTAACACCAAAATAGGTTAATTAAGTTGCTTTGCTTGCCTTTAAAGAACTTTCTTGAAGAACCAATATCACTTTCTTGGTGGTTGGTAGCTGTAAGGTCCATATGCAGTTTCAGGACAGAAAGAGGGTCTAAAGTATAAGTTTTACGTATATTACTGAGCCTAATGCTTAAAGTATTACCTATTGGACATTTTATTATATGGTATCGGCTTGAATGGCAAACATTAAGAGAAAGATCTTATATATTGCTTCTGAAAAATTCTTTTTTATAAAACCTACAAGTTGGCCTTTGTGTAAGTCACTATTTAAAAGAAATTACAAACAATTCCAGAAAGGTATTCCTGGCAAAAATATTCCAATTCAGGAACGATCAACCAGACAAGTTATTGATAATGTACAAAGAATGTTCATGAATTAATAATATTGAACTGATAAACCATGTGCACAAAAAAGTTATAGGTGCATTCTGACATGGTTTCTGAATACCAGCTTAAATAGGTAAATCAAAAAATGGAGCAAAAAGAGGGTGTATAGCCAAGTTGAGACCAAAGGCAAGTAGACAGCCTTATTAGGAATTAAAGAAAATTAATCAGGGATCCCTTACATTCTGCTAATACCCGAGGATCACCGCCCAATGGATAGAAATCTACACCAGCTGACTGTATAAAGGTTTTGAAATTAGCATGAGTTGCCAGCCTAACACGATGACCATACTCCTGAAAGTAAACATTCATCTGTGATAGTCAGAATCTGTTAAGTCAACAAAGCTAACTGTTGGATGTAGAATGCATCAGTAGTAGTTGGAAAATCAAGATCTGGTATCAATTCCAATAGATAGGTAACACAACTTCAATTGCAACAATCAACAGCATCACAAGTTGCATCTCAACAATATGAATATGAGCATAACTGAAGTGAACAGTTGCATACTATGCTGTGCTATCTGAGGCAGTAACAATTGGGCTCCGACTTCAATGCTAAGTGATGGAGAGATGACATGTCAAGGCACGTAGGTAATGATAAGCCCTAAATACGTGTCCAAAGAAGGGAATGAGCACAACAAAATAACAAAACTAAGCTTATAATGGCCACATTATGTGCAACAAATTCTCACAAAAGCACATGTCAAAAGACAGAAGTGCAGAGGAAGAGCTTAATATGAATCTGCACTGAATGGTGATAAAAAGTTGATCAGAAGTCATTAGGGAGGTAGGAATGATTCAATTGATTCTTGCTCCATTTGCACAGAAAAAAACCTGGGTTCATTGCACACGATCACTTAAGACCAGGTGTGGCTTATAAATTTCTCTAAGGGAGCAATCTGACGCAAAATTGCTAGCACCAAATTTAGCTCACGCACCGCTCCAAACTTTAGAATATATCAAACAATCCAAAAGCAAAATTGCTAAAACACAACTGTTTGAATTTTCCAAACAATCAAGTTCTCATATATGCTGCACATTAAAGTAGAACACATGTCAACATTTGTATTCATTTCAAGTTTACATCCTTAATTTTTTGCATCCAAAATCAGTTGAATATAAACAGAAACCAGACCAGGGATGATTTTAACAACAGCAGAGATGAATTTCAACATTAAAGATAAGATAGTTTATGACTTTAAAACATTTTCACACAGAAGAGTTCATCAGTTAGGAAGTGTTATACATCATCTACTCCATAAGATATGCAAGTAAGCAGAAAATAAAAAACACTGATTTGATGATGGAATTTCACATGCATTAATTGTAATCAAATGAAAATATTCAAACATGCCTGAAGTCTCTTTGCAATGGCCAGAAAAGGTTGTACATCTCCTCGAGTTCCAACCACAAGTATGACAATTTGTAAACGTGGAACTGATTTACTGGCTTCAGATATAAGAGTTCCACTCACTTTTGACTCTTCAAAAGATTGAAGCTCTAACAATTCTGGTGAGCTCTTTTCTAGATCAACTTCAACAGTCCCATCATTTTGTATCTTCACTAGGTTGACAATCAGTTTTTGCTGGAAACAAAACAAAAAAGTGTCATTGACCTACCAAAGTTTGTGTAAAATAAACAACAAATACAGTCCACAAGATTAAGGAAATAGACTTAAAGTCATATCACATATTTTGTAAATAACCTAACAACAAGTGGAAAACCGAAAGACATAAAGATTCTTTAAAAGATTACTTGATAAATTCTTAATACTTAACTGAAGGTGAAAAAGTTAAAGAAGATGAAGATATCTAGGCCCAAGAGTGGATTTTAACTGTAACAGCAATTACAGATGTGCAGCTATGAAGAATCAATGATGGTGCAATAATTATGAACCAAATTAGATACCAGTAAGTCCAGATACTATATCCTTGGAGAGGAAACGTTAACCTCAATAAAAAACGAAAATATAAACAAAATCAGGAGGCTTCCCCTTGACATGAATATGTTGAACATACAAATGCACAATTAGTACTATCGCAGTCATAAATCTTACAGACAGTATTAAACAGATTGTATAAAAAAAATATTGATATCTAAGTATAACTCACTTAAATTATTGGAATAAAAATGCATAAGCACAAGTCTAACAATTAACAGCATGTGCTTGCAATAACTTCTATGTGTACCTTCTCACGCTCTGACAGCTTGTCCAAACGCTCTGACAGCCTGTCCAAATGCTCTGACAGCCTGTCCAACATTAGGTTATGCCTTAGAGACCACCTCTTCTCCGTCATAGACCTAGAAACCATAATCTTATCATCACCAGTAATCAGGTTCCTCTCACTTCCAACTGGTGCTGTGATGCAATGGTCAAAAACTTTAAGAATATTCTTTAACTTAATTATAAATATCAAACAATCGTACAAAATAAGCAAGTTAAAAATTCTCCATGCGTTCCAAGAATGATAACATGGGACAAGACCAACAGCAATTGTCCTGGGTGGGAGGTGGGAATCACACTCAGTTTTTTCCGCTGAAATGAAAGAAAGCTAGTGAAGTCATGAAAAGGGACGGGGGGAGGTATATACTTTTATAAACAAAGTTTGGCTATCCAGAATGAATTTTGTGGACCTCAAAGAACATGGAAGCTGCATACCCCGTAGAAATGAGAGTGCCTAAATGGATAAGGCAACTTGGTTTGCCTGAGGTCTCAAAAGAAGAATAATAATAAATACATGAAGGATTTTAAAGAAGAGGTTTCCAGGAAGCATGATATTTTTAATTAAAAATTTTGGCCTTAATCTAGAGACCTAGGTCCTATTCATTAACCAAATAGATTCTTCATATTTCAATAGCAAGGTCAACTATCAATGAGATTATATGGACTTATACAAGGAGTTATGAAGAATCAAATCTAACCACCTTTAGGTGAATTTGCAAATTAAACAGTCCAATTGGTATGGGAAAATGCAAGCCTGTTTCCTTCTATTATTGACATCACTACTTTAATTTTCTGCATGGCTTATTTCCATTTGTTGGAAGCAGAGGATAGGAACTTAAGCAAACTTTTGTTCTAGTAGCAAACTAAGCACAAAGTAGATTACCGCAGTTGGAATTAACTAGGCAATAATGTACAACAAGGTTTGAGTGCTTGATTTACTTGAAGAATTTTACAGCAATAAAACCAGAGGTTCAGAGTAAAGTCAAATACAAAAGTAGTCTCATTTAAACAAATAGTGTTCTACTTCTTTGCTTCCCGCAATTAGCAATGGCCCTAGCTTTTAAACAAAGCATTTATCTAATAACTACAGAATTCTAAACAGTATCAGAGGGATAAATTTCACTGCAAACACCTTTTTTAACCTACAATACAACCATGGCAACGCCTGCTATGAAGTCATCAATAGCCTCATAGAGTGACAGAAGAACCTATCAGAGCTGCTGACCACTAACCTCTTCGAGGTGAAGACGTAACTTCAGGTGATAACTGTGCCAAATTGCTCTTCCAATCCTCTGCTTTCGTGCAAGAAGTTAAATCAACGTTCTGATTTTGAGACTTGCTCCCCACTGCTACAGACCCATTTTCATCCATTTGCCTGAAATCTTTATCTTGATGGCAGTCAAAGCCTTCTTCCTCTACTAATTCTTTGGACAAATGTTCATCTCCATTACTTCCCATCTACAGAATCTCTAATTTCTGAATTCTTTAAGTCGGCAAAACTTGCAAACAATAAACAAACCCTGCAGACCAAAACTGCAATACTCTCTGAACACACTTAAATTCACCATACAGCTGAAAATGAGAAGAAATCCCAATCATTAATGAAATCTACCAAACTCCCCAATCTCATAAGTACATGGGTAAAAATGGAAGAACAATATATCTTCCTTAAGGGTATCTAAATACTTACAATTCCACTTCACCTTTTCTCATATGCTCAAGTACCCATAAACACATGGAAAGTGGGACTCCTCAGACAAAATAATGTATAATTATTGAAAGTTTAGCAAAAGTGAAAAGCGGTCCAACTAGAAAGCCCACCAGTCATTCCAGCACGAAGAACGTTTGGTGAGCTTAAAGTTTCAAGCTTTGTAATCCCAATCCAGTTTAAGTATCAAGCGGTAGTTCACGTTGTGGAAGAGAATCTTTTAAACCCAAAACAACTACGGTGGAAGGAACCCAGAAAGAAACAATAACTGCAACTGCAAGCACGGTATGACCGTATGAGACTTCAAAACACAGAAATTGATGGTACTCCAGAAATTATGCAGATGAAATAGAACAAACCATGAAATCTCTTTATTCACCGTTCATACCAATCATGCTAGTGCTCCAACTCACATAGAAAATTAAGAGAGAAACTTTAAAAGTTGAAACTTTTTAACGGGAAAATTATAGGATTCGAAATCATGGTTGTTGTTTCTGAAAATAAACTTGCTCACTGTCCGAAACATACAACACGGTTGGAAACCAGATAAAATCGAGGAAGGTCTATTTAAGATGACAAATTTAACAATTTATGTTGCGATTATTTGTGTTAATTAAAACTGTTAATAATTATATATTATATTTAAATTTAACAATTTCTATCAAATAAAATAATTCACAAAAATAATCAAATTAATTAAGAGATAAGGGAAAGCACTACAGCAATAGCTTTGTTAGCAAGGGTTGTAACATCGTAGACAGTCAAAATCAAATTGCAGATGAATTTTAATTTATGAAATGTAATATCTATATATAATATAATAATAGTAATGACCATGATTGACCGACCAATATTCATGCTGCAAAATTATTTTATTTCAATTCATTCCATATTTGTAGACCCATGTGCTAGTCTAAAAGGTGCGTTACGTGTAATGTGGCCATATTCAAGCAAGGGACAGCATGGAGAAAATATATAAGAAAAGAAAAAATAAAATAAAAAGGGTGCAATATTTTGAACTTGTCTTTAATTACCTCAAATTACTTATGTTACAATATTTATTTTGGATGTGTAATTTTCTGTAAAATAGAACTAATTGATGGTTTAGGCAAACAAGATTTTAATTTGCATGATATTTTCTTTTTCAAATTACAATTTTCTTAGAAATTACAATTACAATAATACTTAGATTAATTTTTTTATGTGAATATTAGATAAATTTAGTAAGGAAATAAATACATTAATCCACCTATGTTAGGTGGGTTAGCTGCACCAACCAACAATAATCTCATAGGACTTGGGAAACATGTGGCTTCGTTCTAGGAATGCATCAAATATATTATATATATTGTCGTATCTTTGATAGATTATTACTAATATATGATAGTGTTGTGTTAAGGGATATTTTTTTTTAATTGCTATTTGGTCAAACTTAAGTACTTTTATTACTGTATTTATAAATACACAGAATAATTGTACTGTTAACGAAAAATTAAGATGTCATTTACTTTATTTATTTTTATTTTCAGTAAAAATAAAAAATATTAGTAAAAATATGTTTACTTATAAAAAAGTAAAAATATTTTTTTGAAAATTATTTCTAAAATGAGACAAATTTTAAAAATTATAAAAAAAATTTAATATTTTTTGTATAAAATTTTAAAAATAAAAAACTTAAATTAAAAATACAGTGATAAGTTTAAAATTATTACGTAAACTTCAAACATTATATTTTAAAACCCTAAGTTTTAAATCTTATATTTTTAGATCTCAAAATCCTAAATTTAAAATTTTTAAACCTCAAATCTTAAATTTTAAATTCTAAAACCTAAAAATCTAAAACTCTAAACTTTAAATCTCATACCCTAAAATCTTAAATCCTAAATCTTAAACCTCCAAAACTCCAAGCTATAACCTTAAAACTATAAACTCTAAAAGCTCAAACCCTAAACCTATAACCTCAAATCCTAAACCCCAAAATCCAAATATTCTAAACCCTAAATTCCAAACCCCAAAATCTCCAATTTCAAATCTCAAAAACTCAAACCTTAAATCTTAAATCTTAAATTCTAAACTCTAAAATCTAAATTTTAAATTAAATACATTTTTATTATTTTCATCTTTTAGAAGTAGGATTTGATTGATGCAAACTAAGCATATTTTTATTTTAAAAAAATTGTTTTTAATTAAAACAATTCCAAATAAAAAAAATATTTTCACAAACCAAATGCATCCTAAAATTCTTGTTATGTTAATTTTTTCCATAGTAATATTTTTATCAGCCTCTGGTTTCTTTTTTTCAAATTCTTTCAAGAGAATCATCATATCCTATCTCTTTGTTATGAGTCTTCTTTGCAGCGTTTTATGTAATTCTAAGAGTATATCTAATCATATAGAAAATTATAAATTTTAAATGAAACATTTTTTTCATAATAGTATTTTAATTAATTTCATTAAAGAATTATCTGTTTTACCAAGGTTAACGCCAAAAAAAGAAAGTAGAAGTGTGATCAGGTAGTAGTGCTAACTGCTTGATATAGAAACTACCTAATGAGACAAATGAACAAATGCCAAAAAAAAGAAAACAAAAATGAGAAAGATGACAAGTAATTAAGTGTATAGCTTTGTTATTTTTATAAATTGAATTTTATTAAATATTAATTTAATAAATTTAAATTATTAAATTTATAAAATCATATACTTATAAAATTACAAAATCTAATAATTTAAAGGCCACTTTTTTAGTTTTTTTTTTCAAAGTAGGGTCAGCCGTTTAAACAAATATCTCTTTTAAACAAATTTTTTTTATACACAAAATATAAATTGAATATAAGATGATTTGCTTAAGGTAGTTAAGTTTTATAAACTATTTTATAACAATTTAGTATATTCTACCTTAATGGAAACTACTTATTCCTTAAGAATATATGATATATTTGATTGATAATATAATTAGAATGGGAGGAAGAAGATCGCAATTAGTTTTAGGGTTCACATTGAATGCTTAATGGTTAAGTTACTAGTTACAAGGAGGAGGTTCAAAAATTAATTAATATTTAGCATGAAAATGACTTTAATTAGTCCAATCAATGACATGTAATAGTGCGTCCTCACAATCGACTGCAGTTTGCTGCTGAAGGTCAATTTGATCACAACCGTAGCATTTAAGCATCTTTTATGGCAGCGTTTTGTTATATAAAACGCATGATCAGTCATGTAGACAGAATAGAAGGTTAATGCGTGGAAGATGATAATTAATCTAATTTTTGGTATACCACAAGTCTTTTCTTGGGATGCCTAATTTTTATAACACAATGATATGTGTACGTAAGGTGAGAGAAAAAAAAATATAAAAATCATATAAATTGTGTGTAAAATTTATTTTTATGTGCACTATTTTTTTTTTATATTCTTGCTTCATAATATGTGCCACCTACTACTAACCATTCAATATTATATACGAAAATATTGAATTTAAAAAAGTGTACATTTATGCCCTATATCCTATCTCTGAAAAATAATGTAAATTAGACAAAAAAATTTTAGCCGGTGGCAATTTAACACATGATAAATACCTATTTTAATTGTTAATAGAATTGGTTTTCTATAATTTAGTTAAAATAATTAGTGTTGAATAATTGATTATTTTAGAATTGATTTGTGCTTGAATATATTAATTATTTAAAATTGATTATGTTTAGATAAAATAAGTAATATTATTTTTGAATATAAAATGACAAAAAGAATATATGAAAAATAATTTTTTTGATAAAGATATGAAAATAATTTTTAAATAAGGACTAAATAATGAATTCCTATCTTGTATAAGTAGAATTTATTTTTCACTAGAAAAGTAAAACTTTCCTCACTTCTATCAAAATCAATTTTAATGAGTCGAAATTAATTTTACTTTTTAATTAAAATGCACATAGACATTACACTTTCCTTCGGAGCCTCATTCTTGTTAGATTTGCAACTAAGTTTCTTTAATTACTACAATTTTTATGCTTTAGTTATAAAAAGCTAAACATAAATATTGCAAATTATAAATAAATATTTTGCTAGCATTTATTTTTAATATTAATGATATAGTATTATTCATTAAGCATCTCTATTAATTTTTTTAATAATTTGAAAATGAAATTCAATGCATTGTTTGGGTTCCAAGCAGTTTGCCAATGAAAGAAATTTCATGTTCTAGTTGTTAATAATTATATATTTGACAAATATTTAAGCTTGTTGACAAAACGAGAACTCGCTAAAGATCCTAAAATCAAAGCTCCATTTTGTTACTTTGCCAAACAACGAAGACGAGATTCAATTGAAGTGGTTTGAAGACACGTGTCCATAACATTATAAAACTAATTAATTAATATTATTATATTAAAAATAAATTCTAATTAACAATTTCTCGTAAAATTATGACTTATGAGCTACGAGTTAAATGTGGCATTGCGACTATGGTTCCACATTTGTGTTTGACTTGTCCAAAAACAATGTCATTTCGTGGAGTATGTATCATTCATTGGGTATTTTTATCAAAAATATATGGAAAAATATAGAAACTAGTTATGTGAATACGAAACAATCATCACGAGGGAAAAAAAAATCAAAAGGTGCAAAACTCACAAAGATGGCACATAGGGAACTAGCCAACCCACGTAGCCCTTCTTATACTTCAAAGAAACTAAAATTAGCTTCTCAATTTTTCTTTTCCATTGAATTGGTCATTGTTTTGAAAATTAGAGGGAAAAATCCATATGTCTAATGAAAATTCTTAAATGGGATACTGCTACAATTTATCAACTAATTGTAATCTTTTGTGTTTGAGGTCTATATAAATTTCCATAGATTCGAGTCCGTCTGAGCACCACTCATAATAAAACCTCTCTTCCTAAAAATATAATTATTAATCTAATCATAATTTACGCAACAAATCTTAAGTACACTGTACGAGCCTCATATAGACAGAAGAGATATCTACCTTCCTAGTTCCTATCGTCTTCAATACATATGCACAGGATTTGTCATTTCCTTAATGACCAAAGCTCTAGCCCGGTTAATGGTCACAAGGCACAAGTAGACATGCTCTTCAAGTTCTTCCACTTGTTTCCTAAACCCAACATCACCTTTCTTGAGCTCCTTCACTATTGGCATAGAGATCATCTTATCCTCTTTTCTGTCCAAACAGAACTGTATCATTGCCCTGTTATGCTCAACTTCATCGTGAAGCCGAGCCACAAGTCGACTCATTGTATCAAAGTCTCTATTCAAAATATAAGTTCCCTTGGCAGCTACATCAAGCTGGTCTCGAACTTTGCTAAGAGATCTACTCCTTCTAAACCTAAAGCCTCCAAGCTTTCCCTTAAGCCGCCTAAGCGGGAACCTCAGAAGTGCTGGCCCCATGGATAGTACTGTTAGAGTATGTGCTGCTATAACTGTGGCTGTGACTGCTATTATCCCGCAAGCTGCTGTAAAACAAATCCCAGAAGCCTTCTTCACATATTTGATAAACTTGATTTTCCTTCCCACTTTTTTCCTCATTGACTTCAATTGGTGCAATACTGTTGAGTACTTATCATTGATGAGCTTGAAGTCATGGCTGTTAAGATTCGAAAATGGGTTATTTGAGAAGATGAATGAGTTGAGCTCAAAGTTGATTAGTTCGAGATTTCGGGGTTCATCATCCATAATGTCTAGTGCTCTTTGGATGAACTGGTAACTAGACTGGACTTGGTTGATGCTTTTGAGAAGATGGCTACAAATGTGTGAAGCCTCCGCGCTAATGTCGAAGTAACTGACCATAAGATTTTTGATCTCTGGTTTCCTTGAAAGGATTGCTGAATCGACAATGGAAGGTATAGTTTCTTGGCCAGGTTCAAGAAGGAATTCAGAAAACTTGTTTTGGTTGTAATAAATGGAAGGCTGGTTTGCAAGTCGTTGGGCTTTATTAAAGAAATCAGCATATGATTTTGTCCTTAATGCCCTGTGGTACTCCTCCTGGACGTTGATGCTTTTCTGGGCATCTGTAAGTTCCTTCCCATCTGAAAATCAAAGACAAAGAGAACTAGTTTTAGTTGAATGGTATTGCACTGACATAGGTCTCAATTGCCTATGGGGAACCAATATTTGAAATTAAGCTCAATTGTTCCATCATAATAGAGAAGTTGAAAACCAGAAGTCATGAGAAAATACCTTTGCTGACCTTGGAAGCTCTTAGTTTTGCTAACATCTTGGTTGATCTTATGAACAAACTTTGATGTTGCAGAGCTAAGAAGGGAACTAATTAATATACATGAAGAAACTTGACTCTCAATCAGTTAGAAGGAGAGGCCTATTTTTCAATTTCAATACACAATCAATTAGCAATCTTTTATAATAAAGAATAGGGAGCCATAATGGGCTAATCAACTTCCTAGGTAGTTAGAAGTTGATCCTATAAGTTTGCTTTATAAAGCCTCTTATGGTTTGTTATAAGGATTCATTTTCAAGCTTTCTCTTTGGTATACACAATTCTAATCTCATCTAGAGAGAAATAGAGACAATATATAATTACTTCTCCAAGTTGTTAGCAAGCTTTAAGGCTGAAATTGCTGAACACCCATTTTCTCTCTGAGGACTTTATCCCATCAGGTAGTCTCCTTTTAGACCCTTTATGTTTTGTCCTCATTGAAATTATATAAGATTGCAAACTTAACTCAATTCCAACCTACAGCTACAGGTGTCTCATGTTGTATGCAGACATATTCTTCCTCATAAAAGAAGTGTAACATACAAAATTTTTATATGGGTTGAATTACCATTATACCCTTCCATTATTTGTGTATTTTCTTACGGGTAATATATATATATATATATATATATATATATATATATATATATATATATATGCAAACAACTGTCAAAACAAACTTTTAGAGCTGAATTTCTTTATAGGGACCTGTTTATCTTATTATTTCTCTAGTGTAAAGATAGGAGATATACCTTCCTAGGATTATATTAAACCATACGAAAATGTTGGTGGGAGCAGCATTTCTCTCACAACAATTTTCTATAATTCAATTTATAGTACTCAATAGTTTGAATTTTATGAAGTGTAATTATATAAGAATAATGGTTTGAAAATAATAAAACTGTAAAACATATATAATAACTTCAGGTACAAGAGTTTTCCCACAACCAAGAAATGAAGAAAAGAAATAAAAACTAGGGTTTACCTTTTGATAGTTGCATGGCCCATCTCCAGCTATGGACGATTTTTTGTCGAGAGATCAATCTCTGAACAAAAGAGTTATCCAGCGATTTCAAACAATCTGCTGGTTGTCTTATTATGTGCATGTGTTGGCCATGTATATTTATAGCTTCCAAGACCCAAAATTGATGCTTCAATGACCTATCATTGTCACCATTGTCAATTTGTCATTATTCGCATCATCATTTTCAATCAATGATTTATTTCTTTAGGGTTTGAACCTCCCTTTTGTGTTTACATTTATTAATAGTCTCATCATCATTGCCATTATTAAGAGAGCATGGACCTGCTAATTACTTATCACAATCTGTTGTTAGGCATTCTCCTATTAAAATAGACTATAAAGATTCTATGTATTATACTGGAATGAGACGTGGTTTATGCATATACCTAATTCTGAGATCGAGACTAACAAGGCTTACCGACATCCTTGGAGCACTAGGTGTCAATTATTAACATTCTCAAAATGGAAAAGAAACAAAAAGAATGTAGTCACGTGAAGGCCTTATCTTTCTGAAGTCCCATATAGTCTGTGGTGTATATTGTTTAAACATCAAACAGATATCTGAAAGCAATGACAGTCAACTTAATGCTAATATTGCCAACCTTATGAATTGAGATGATTGTCACTGTCACAAGATATCAATCTCAGATGATGAAGCTGTTTCAATCTCAGATGACTAGTTTTTAGCCAGTGATCATAACCTTTGAAAGTAATGAGAGGCTTATTTTCGGTGTTTATGAAACTCCGATGAAGGAAACTGAAGATTTGTTTTAATCAGATCTTAAAATATGACAACGGTTGTAAGGTGTCAAAACCGCAGGCTTGTCCAGATGTATAATTAAATGGGGTGTGATGGGTTTATAATTATGACAAGTTAAAAAAATACTAATTTATCTTAATTCTTAGGTGGGGTGGGAAAGCAAGCCCATGTAAATTAATGCATTAATTTACATATAAATATATTGATTCGTCCACCTCATTATAAATCATAAATTAAATAAGATAAGATAAGTTGATTTAAAATTTTGACAAATAAAAAAAATACAAACATACTTTACCTTTTAAGCAGAATAGTTGAGAGATTTAAACTCGTTTTAACGTCTCTAATTATAATATAAGAATATTACTTGCACATGAATATATTATACAATGACTATACAATATACAAAAAGAGATTGATCGTTAATGGGATTTGTTATAATACAATAATATGAATTGATCTTTGTTATTATATTGTACATCCATTATGCAACATACTAATGTATAAACAATACTACTTGTTGTTATCAGTTGATCAAATTTTGTAAGTTGTAATGGAATTCTTCCATATGAACAAAATTTCTCACATATTCATAAACATTATTATTATTATTTTTAAGCTTCTTATATCAAATTGATCTCGCTTAGCTTTTTTATTAAGAAGAATTACATATTTAATTTAAAAATCATTTTATTTTTGCTTTTAAAGATATTTATAAAAGTTTTGCTTGGAAGGAGGAGCTAGTTAGGAATTATTTATGTTGCCAAGTGTCAAACATAGGTCAACATTTGTACTCTTTCTGTTCTTCACTTCTGTATGTTTGCTTGTCTAAACAATAAATGAAGAAAGAAAGAGGAAAAGAAGAAGAAAATGGAAAGAGTTTGTGGGTTGCATACACACGGTCCAGATGGAGCATCCAGAAGGCGACACCTCACCAAATGAGTGAAAACATGAATTTGGGTAAGAGATATGGGTGCACACAAGCAACTCTGCTTTTTCTTTTCTTTTTTTTTTTTGAAAGGAAACAAGCAACTCTGCTTAGGTGCTATGGACAAGATACTGAACCCATAAATGAGAGAGAGATTCCTTAAGAGAGGAGATTCCTTGAGGAAGAAGTGAAGGTGAATATGCGTGGAGAATTCAATTAGTGATGAGGGGTTCTAGGCATATCTGAAATTTGATTCAACTCACGTCGAATCCAATCCCACATGCTTAATGTGGTTCGTCTCTATCCACATCTCTTGCCTCTCCCAGCTTTTCCATATTTCTAACGTCATTTTTTGTCGGTTAGAATGCCTATAACGGAATCAAACACGTATAATACAAGACATTAATTTGGCCCTCTTTGCCATGTTTTAAAAATGAACTAGATTAAATCTTAAGGAATTAGCACAGTTAGTGTAAGTATTTTAAAATTATTTGACAACTGCAAGTTTGATTCTTGTGGATTAAGTTGGGTAGTTAGGTTTGATCGAATCAAAACTCTCTAATCCAATTAGATTGGGTTGAGCCACAAATTCAAAATATTCAACTTGACCAAATTCAATCCAATCAGCTATTAAAAAAAATCCCTGTCAATCCATCGATTATTTTTATCATCCCTTTTGTTAAATGTATGCTTAGAAATGCCATTAATTGAAGAAGTCAAAATCACATGATTTATGGTAAAGGTATTTATTGGGTCCAGTTAATTTGCAAACTTGATCAACTTAACCTAAATGAAGCACATTTTGGTGGGTTGGCTTAGGTTAAAAAATCCCCAACCCACTTAAGTTGAGTCGTGTTGCAAGTTTGGAGCTTTTAACCTAATCAAATCCAAACTAACCTGATCAACTTGATGAAAAGAAAAAACTAATATCTATTAGTAGGTCATTTTTCTTTCCCTTATTATATATATATGCATAAAATGTTTAAACTCTTATATTGTAAATCAAGTCAACTTTTCTATTATCTATATTTTTTATGAACCCTAACCAAAAAATGTAAATCTTAATGTTAAAGAAGAGGATGAAATGGCATTAATTTAACAATACCCCTAGCTATTTCTTATTCTTTAAGTCATTAATTTTGTTATGTTAAAAGAAACTAGAGTAGAAGTGGTGAATGGAGCAACCTAGTACCTATAAAGCATATTAATTTCTATCTTGTTTATTAGTTGGAACAGAGTATTATCCTATCTCTTTCAAAATAATTGTTGTGAAGTGTTTAATTTTCATATTCATTTTTCCCAAGTTTGTCATGATTTATTTTTGGTCAGTATCCTGTTTTATATTCTTTTATATTCAACTTGCCTATATTAGCTTTTACAATTGTAGCAAACATTAAAATGCATAGTTTTATCATGATTTATTGTTCTTTCTCTCTTAATTTTTTCTAATTCTCTCTAATATTAATTTTAATTGAGATGGAGAGTCTAACTGACATATTATTTTTTTCTCAATGTTTAAACTTTGCTAATAATTAATGAGGTGTTAAATATGAAAAATTTTAACTTTGATTTTAACAATATGATTAGAGACAAAGTCATACGTGTTAGACTTATCACTTATGGTTGAATTAAATACTACACTTCTGGCATATTAGTGTTATTGTTATGGATCACTTCATTTATATTTGACATATAAATAATTATATGTGGTTAAAATTAACAAATTTGATCCTTTTAAAAATGGTTCAGATAGCTCACTGCCCAACCCAAACCCACCAATACCTAATTGGGGTTGGCTTTGGTTAAAAAAGATTCCTCCAAACCCAAAACTAACCCAACCCAATTAAGGATTGATCGAGTTAGGTGTTCAATACTCCAATCCCAACTCAACTTGCTAAGGGTAGGTGTTCAATACTCCAATCCCAACTCAACTTGCCAACACCCTTAGACTCAACGGGCCTCAACTTGAATTCAAAACAAATTACTACATACATTATGTTCATCATGAATATCGGTAACACAATTGTCTTGTCCAAAAGTCTATTACACAGCAATTGTTTAATTCAAAGGAAAGGGTTACGATTCAACACCATTATTGGTTTTTCCTTTATCAGTGTTAGGACAATTTGGGTTGATTGGACGGATGAGAAAATTTAATAAACAATATTGACGGGTGCTTCAACAAGCTCCCTCGAAGTAGAGTGCTCTAGATCCACTATTCGAAATTCATTCTATAAATCTTATTACTTGAAAATTTGCAGAATTTTACTCACCTCAAGATTAGTTGCTATATCCGCAGCCAAAACTAATGCTTTCTATAGATGAGCCTAAGATTTAGTTTGTCCAACTTTAAGAGCAATACGCTAGTGAATATTAACGAGTCGGTACAAGACTTCCTTGCTGATTTGTTGCACTGAAGTAGGCTCATTTTTATCAAATCAAACCGCGGAAACTCTCCACAGCCTTCAGAAAGCAGTTAGTTTGCAAAAAGATCCTCATGTGGAATCCCAATTAGTGATGCAACAGGCAACAGGCTTCATAAAGGTCTCGTAGTAATTAGAACAGATACAAAGTACCTAATTCATTATCATGCATACATAGTGACAGTACCAACACGCTTATCAAATTGTGAGAGCATAGAATTGACAAATTCTATTTGACCAAAAGCATTCGAATGAGAGGGCACAAGATCATGCAGACAATAGTTGCTAACTTCGATTATTGCAGAATGCTTTGAACATGCTTCAAGGCTCAAGAGAAAGACAGAGGTAACAGTTCAAATTTTAAGTGGAGATCGAGTACAAATTCTGTAACAGATAACGCATTCAAATAACAGTGCGATGGGGTCTTGGCATGCATGGTCTGTATGTAATAGTTTTCACACTTTTTTGCACGATGAAATTAAAGCACATTATCCTTGCTCAGCCAAAGTTATGGGGTACTGCTTTAAGTACAAAATGAACAAATATAAAACCAGAATAATTATGGCCATTATCCGTACATTAATCATGCGACGGAAGGCTGCCGAGATCAGATAAATATTACAGTGATTAGCCTTTAGCTTACCAACTAGCTCTTCAATGCCAGGGGGAAAGACTGCATATTGAGAATCATAAACATTGTTCCAAATATGATGCAACTAGACAATTGAGAGTACCTAATTGTTGATAGATAGAGACTGGCAGGTAAAATACAAAGAACAACAACTGAACAGTGAATAAATAAGTTATTACATTACTCTGAACAGCTGCTGATCACCATGATACAATTAACAGCCTTGATTACTCTGCAAGGCAAATGCATATATGTGGGTGAGATGTAATAGTATTTGATAGCTCTGAACAGCTGCTAGCTCACATAAGGTTATTACATGCTCAATTTACTGGCAAATCATCCCCTCTACTGCTATACACCATAACCATAAGTGTTCATTGCAGCTTGTGCTGACAGCCTGACACTCAAAATGCTCATGATTTGTTGGCTTTGGCTCTGTTCAGATACTAAATATATTCAATATTCGGATTTAATTCCTTTGTTTTCTAACTCTAATCATTCAACCAATATCATATTTTAAACCTTCACATTTAGACCACCACCTTTGAGTGAGAAATTGGGCTCCATTAGAAATTTTACATAAGTTGCCGGACCAACTAACTCTCTTTCCATACTGACAACATACTCTGAGAAGGCTGCGACTGCAACCCAACTCTTGTACCAATCTGTAACTACAATGGATCAGCTTTGGGTTCGTTTAAGAAGCATTTTCAAATAGATGTGTTATAACTAATTAGTATAACATGCTAATTAAAAATACGTCATCTAAGAATCAGTATGGACCTTAATTTTTGAAAAATGTAGATCTAACCAGAAGCTGAGACCCAGAAATTTTGAAGAAGGAAGTAGATAAAGTCATCAAGCTTCAAATATTGTACATAATAAACCACCGTTGATCTATCTATAATTTCAGAATTCCCTATCACCTTCTTGCTTCATGATCTATCTATACTCTATAGTATTACAGGATCAGAAGAAAGAGCAGATAGTAGGTTTTGTTGAATTGAACGCTGCTTCTCTTATTGCATTTTTTACAGGCAACTTCAACTTTTGCCGCTTTATAATGTACTCGCTTGAGCCTATATTGTAGCAGCTTGCTATTTCGTTGCTCAATCGCATGTGCTCTTTCCAACCTTTGAAATCGTTCATCCTTCTTCCGCAACATCATAGCCTCATCTTTGTTTTCAGCTTCTGCAACTCGTTCAACTTAATCTGATGAAGAAAGCCCTACTTGATCTTCCTTGTTATGATCTCTATCTTGGGCATCCCAGTTGGTGTAGCATACTCCCATGACGGAACAATAACTTGCTCTTGGCACTCAAAATAATGTGCTTCCATTGCCGAATTAACCTTGTGCATGCCAATCTTGCTAGCTGCTATTAACTACTCTCTACAGTGTATATTATCTGTCATTTAAGGTTAATATTCAATAATTAAAGAAGCTATTAAATAGTTTTAAATATTTACTTACCTTCCTAAATTATTCTCTTATGAAATGAGAGAGAGAAATAAATTTAATTAAGTATTTAATAGAGGTAGTGGTTCTGCTATAATATTGGAAAGAAGTTATTAATATTACTTTGATTTTGAAAAAGTGACCAATAAAATGGACACAAAAATTACTCTAAAACTACAGTTATTTAAGACCAGAAGAAGTACTCATCCTCGACACAATGGCAATACTTATATCCCGCTTCCAATGAAAATTTTGTCACGGATTCCTAGTGTGACCTCCGCTTTTCCGTTTATATATAGATGTTGATCCAATTCTAAGGACAAGCACCCCAACTTAGTGAGTGAATTGGATAAGTTACAATATGTAGTGAGAAAAGAATAGAAATATGTTTGAGAGAGAAAAAATTTAATGAGAAAAAAAAATTAGAATTTACAGATTTAAATATACAAAATAAAAAATTATCAAAATTATAAAATTGAAAGTTAGGTAATCCAAAATTTTCAACTTAAGACCAAGTTAATCAATTGTATTCCAATTACAGAACAAAATCCTACTTCAACTGAGGATAAGTTATCAATTATACTAACACCTAAACAATTAAAACGTAAATTCTCAAATATATCACTCATAATCTTACATTCCAAGTTAACACTAAATATTAACAACAATTACACATCTTTATTATATAATTATTCATACAGTAATGTTTTGCACACAATTTAATGCATTTGTGTGGGTTGTAGCAGAAAACCTTATATTCATAATTTTATATTTAAGTATTTTTTGTATTTTTATTTTTAAATGGAATACCTTTTCGAGTAATGATAGTTATGAATTAAAATCCTCTAAAGTGTAATGTGTAATTTAAAAAATAAAATATAAGTAAATAATTATTAATAACTAATTAATTATTATAATTATTATTAAATATAAATAAATAAATCATAATTTATACATTTAAAATAATTATAATCATTAATTTTTTTATTAAGAATCATACACTTATATCTTACTTTTTAAAATATATCCTATACTTTAAAAAATTTAAATCTAATAGGTATGCATATAAACTTTGCATATAGTTTATATATTTTTTTATAATTTTATTTTTTTCTCTCTCTCCCTAAAACACTAAAGGTTATAACATAATCTCTTTCACGTGTGACCATCAATTTTCTACTTTTTCTCTTCCATGAGTGTGTGGAATAAAAGAAAATGATTAAGGTAAACAGGACATAAGACAATACTTTAGAAAAAAAATATAAAAATATATAATTTATAGGTAAATTTATATGTTACTATGAAAAGGATTTTTTTTAAAAAATAATGTGTTAATTTTAAAAATAATACATATTTTTATATTATTTTATTTAATATATAATATTTATTTTTAAATTTAAATAAAATTATAAAATTATCAATAAAATTTATTTTTTTTATGTAAATATATTTCTTTACCAGATGTCCGTACATAGAGTACACAACATTATGAAAAGTTAAACCCGTTTCACCGGAAACCGGGAACTGGTCGTTCTCTCCACCGCAACGCTCCATGTCTTACCAAATTCTTGAGGTGCTCCCGGTTTCCCCCGGTTCCACGCTAGCAGCTCGCAGTCACCCTCCGAACCCAACGGACAACGAATTCCCTAAACCCCAAAGTCCCAAACCCTAGGAGAGAGAAACTGTTGAAGTGGCCGCTGAGATCGAGAGAGAGATTGAGCAACTTCGTGTCGCTGCGTATGTGTTTGAGCTGAAGAGAGAAACTGAAGGAATCTGGAGAGAGAAGATACGAGAAGCCGGCGTATTTGCGGGGAGGCAGTAGACTTTGATGGCGACGTCGAAGGTAATGGCGTCGTCGAATTCAAGGAAATCGGATCTATCGCGACGATCTTCTTCTTCTTCTGTGAAACCCCAATCCTTAGTTACAGATCAGGGTCAATCTGAGAAATTAAGCAGCAGCGCAAGTTTGGTCTCAATGACCGTTGATGGGATTCTTCGCGACATGTACGACTCCGCACCCACAACGGAATCCACCCTCCTGGACGCCCAGATAACCTTAATTGATACGCCAGTGCCTAACGCCACAGGCACCTCCGCCGATGGCAGCAACCCCGGTGGTGGGTCCTTGAATGTTCCAAAAACCGTGGATGATGTTTGGAGGGAGATAGTTTCGGGGGATAGGAGAGAGTGCAAGGAGGAGGCAACCGATGAAGTAATGACTCTAGAGGATTTTCTTATAGCCAAGGCTGGGGCTGAGGAGGAGGAGGAGGAGGATGATGTGAAGATGCGGGTGCCGCCCACTGAGAGATTAAGTGGTGGTGTGTTTACGTTTGATCCTATTCCGCCAAGTTCGTTCCAAGCGTTGGATAAAGTTGAAGGGTCGGTTATTGGATTCGGGAATGGAGGAGAGGTAATTGGAGCTGGGGGAGGAAGAGGGAAGAGAGGACGCCCTGTTTTGGAGACGTTGGATAAGGCTGCACAACAGAGGCAAAGGCGAATGATAAAGAACAGAGAGTCCGCTGCAAGGTCTAGAGAACGGAAGCAGGTAAAATTCTTTTCGATATCTGCATTGTGCTAAATTGTTTCCGACTTATGATGCGGTTTTAACTGCTTGGTCTTTTTCTCTTTCTGAATTCTGGATTTTAGGCTTACCAAGTTGAATTAGAGTCTTTGGCAGTGAGACTAGAGGATGAAAATGAGCAGCTGTTGAAGGAAAAGGTGATGCATATGCGTCCATTTTCATATGACTTGACAATAGTACTTTGCTTTTTTATTAAAAAGAAAAAGAAATTAAATATTCATTTCTGAGAAAACACACGCTTTTCTATTAAGCCTGTCATGTTCAACTTGATTTATAATTGAAGATTCTTAGTTCTGCTCTATAGGAATTTCATTAAAGTCATGTGCAATATTGTTTTGAATTGTTGATTGAGAATAGTAATAAACGTAGTTATTTCCAATAAGGGCTTATCTGACTGTTGAGACAATTATTCAAGTGATCATGCTCTGAATACCTTTGAATATTGAATTGGGGCTTTTGATTGTGCATCTGGTGCTAGTGTTACGGCCTAAATTTGGTGGTAATATTTTAGCTTAATTCGAAAGTTTGGCAGATTTTCATGAGTTGTGAAGCTGTCATGAGCTGAATTGAAGTGGTACTTAAACACAATGCTGCAAACATATTTTCTTTGCAGGGTCTTTGACTTCATCCATGTTTCTCTTCGTAGCTTTCTCTTTGGTTTTCTTTCACTAGTCTTTTTGAGGCAATAAGTTACAGCAGAATATCTGTTGTTTGAGTGTAGAACAAACTGTAACATGAACCGCTAACTGTTAGAAATTTAAAATTTTTAGGACTTTGATAGACTCTACTGATTTACATTTAGGATTTCTTCAAAGTTGGATTTTTTTTTTTATAAAAAAAAATTTGGCTTATTTTCATCTAGTTAACAAATGGTGAAAAGAAAAAAAGAAAAAACGAAAAAAGAGTCAATAGACTACTATCATGAAGTACTATACATATGCTGGATCAAGCTGTTGATTCATCACCTATCATGAAGTATTATTATACCGACAATAGAATTTGACAATACTCCCTTCCTGTTTTACTACCGGTTCTTGTAATTTGTGTACTTCTTCTTCTCTTTTGCATTTTGGATGAGTGAATCAACTGCCATGTGACAAGTATATGCAGAATGTATGTTGATTTAGTTTGTCTTTATGTGAGAACAGTGATTGTGGTATTGTTTAAAGGATTAACAGCAATATAGTTTTCAATGAAATATTAATTAGTTGTTGGAGATTTGTCAAGTGATATGATGACCATTTTGCCATGTATGTGATTAATATGTAAGGTAACGTTCTTTCTGTCCAAAGATGTGTTTAATAATGCTTCTATGACATGTTATTTCAATTCTGTTTAACCTTGATTGTTTGAATGAGATGCTGAAGTATGGTAGCACACACTAACAATAATTTGTTAACCACAAAATTTGGTATTTTTTTATTTCTATTTCGCCTAAATAGCACTGTTTTCTCAAAATTGTGCTATTTTTCTTTTTGTTTATGTAATGCTTTTTTAGGCCTTGCTACTCTTCCAGCTCAAGTGATGTACATCTCTTTTCATTCTCTTTAACAAATGATATTCTCATGCAGGCTGAAAGAAGCAAGGAAAGATATAAGCAGGTACTGATTTACCCTTTTTTGGTTCTCTAAAAACATATATGACAATTTGTATATGCTTTGGAAGAAATTGTCTTACAGTGGAAACCTTCACTGGATCCCTTGTTTGATTTTATTTTTCCCAGTTAATACCTATGAATACTTGCTATTGGCAGAATATGTTGTTAGTAACATATTTTTCTAAGGTTTATTACTGAATTACCTGGCCAGTAATCAATGATGAATGCAATCTTTAATGTTCTATTGATTTATGAAGATCTCTTTTTTCTATTTTACCACTGAAAAATAAAGTTGCACCTAATCAATTTGTGTTAAGAACTTATACTGATTCTCTTACTGACGCACCTCCCCATTCCGCTTGACCAATACCTTTTCAAGTACTGCCCCCACCCCCCCCAAAAAAAAAGCGTTCTCTTCTTCTCTTTACTCAGTTTGTTAACACACTCAAAAGAAATGCTGAAGAAATTACATCCGTCAAGGATGGTGTTCAACCAAGTTGTATTGTCTTTGATGCTTAAGTATTTTCTCGTTTTGACCGTAGTACTGGATTTCATTAGCTACCTTCTAATATAAATGTTAGCTGTAGTAAGTCTCCGTTAATAAGCTCATTACTAAGCTGGTTTGTTGTTCTGCAGCTCATGGAAAAGGTCATCCCCATTGTAGAGAAGAGAAAACCACCGCGTGTACTCCGAAGAGTTCGGTCTTTGCAGTGGTAGTGGTAGATGAAGTTAGTTTGAGGCGCGGGATGGAGACTGAAGATCTACCGTTGATGTGGTGCAGAAATGAGTAGCAAAATAAATATTTAAATTATTTGTTAAATTAAAGCTCTTAGTCTGATGGTTGTCTTGTCGAAAGGGCAACATCGATCCCGATTTGAAGAATATAGGAAGGAATTGCAACCTGAGTTATGAGGGAAAATTCCTTGTAGGGAAGGAACAGCTTTTGTTAGAAGATAATAGTTAGAGTTGTACCATTTAGTTTAGAGGCGATGCAGGCATCCTGGTCTCTTCTGTGTGCAGATGTTAGAGAGCAAAAGGGAATATGCCTTGGTTCAGACGGACAAATTTTTATCTTAAAGAAATATAAATAGAAATCGGTTATATGATCTGGCAATGCATGATAGTCTTTGAAATTGTGTGCGTAAGCTGTGGTAGATGTATTATGGGGACAAATGCAACCACTCATCCTATTGACACATTAAAGGTTATTGATTCTGCCACTTTTTTTGTATCTTCTAATTAATTATCATAATTTTAGGATATATATTTCAAGTGAATGTGAAGTAACTCCTGGATCTTGCACTAATTCTTGTCCAAGTACAATGGAAAATGTTTTTGTGTAAAACTCTATTCCCATCGTTAATTTGAGATGTTCATAAACCTATACCTCCTAAAAGTTTAATGTCAGAAGCATTGGCAGGGTTTCCTGGTGTGGAACAGAGTAGAATGAGGAAACTTTTCTTTCGTTTGTCATTAAGGATAAGAAAGAAAAAATAGATTGTACCAAGAAGGAAAAATTAGAAGGAAAAGTGAAAAACAAATGCATGGGGAGGTGCAAATGAGAGGAAAGCTGCTACCTTGTTGCGACATCTAAGCTATCAAAGTGATTGTCCTTTCCTTCTGACTGCACCTTTCTGCAGTGATACGCATGGGTAAGAGCATTTAGATTTTTTTAATTATTTTTTAATTTTAGTACTTTTTATTTATTTTTTAATTTACATTAAAATATATTTTAAAATTTTATTTTTTTAATTAATTTTTTCTTAATTTTATATATATTACTCTCTTATTTCTCTTCACTTTTAAATTTCACAAAGCCAGAAAATTTTTCTGACCTTATTCATTTTTCTTAGGTTTGTTGGACTTTCCAACACCAGCGTTAATTCTATATACAACTGGATAATTAAAAGGTAGAATAATTTAATTCTGTTTTTGGAGCTTCATTTTATAGATTATAAGCCTTTCATCAAGTAGGTAAACGAAGCCAACTAGGTGAAGTGATTTTTTTTTTTTTTATGGGGCAAGGTAATGTAATTTTTAGATCAGAAGAAGTTTGACTCCACTGTCAATATCAAGAAAATTACAACATCAGAGAAACCAAGTATTCATTTATTAATATAATTATGAATTACAAGAGTAACAACTAATCCTAAGAACAAAAGAAATGGATATATATTCAAAGATGTGGATAGGGAATGCTAAAGTGGATCTATCTTGGTCCCTTTCTACAAAAAGTTTATATTTTAGTTATATCACCAATTGTGTGCATCGGTTATATTCTCGACTCTCAAGTTGTCAATCATTATTTTGTCTAGACTTACTAACAACATCGTGGAGAGCAAAGAAAAACAAAATGGTAGTATCATGGCTAAAATTTAAAGGCATAAAAGGAAGAGTAAAAGTAGTCACTCAAAATAACTATGAGATGGTCATAGTTTATCTAGTTAATTTAATAATTTAAGTTTTTTAAATAAAAATTTTATAAAAATTTTATTTTTAAAAATAGTAAAATTGTAAAAGATTAAAAGAAAAAACTTCATATGCAAAACTTTAAACTAAAAACAAAAACTAGTGAAAGGTGTCCTTTCCATATCGATAAGAGGAATGATTATTTTATAAAGGCTTATTTATTTTTTAAAATTTTAAGTTTTATATTAATATTTTAATTTATAAAATTTAATAAATTTATTTAAATAATTTTTTAAATAAATATATAATAAAATTTAATTCATAAAAATTATAGAATTAAAATTATTTTGTCTGATCTTAGTAACAAAACATAATGATGAGATATATGATCACGAAGATAATAGTAAATATCTTTTGGTTTTGATGTATCAAACAAACCGAGTTAAAATCTTCATTCAAAATTTGCACTTATGCAACCAGTTGACCTCTTGCTTTACCATTATGCACCAGAACATGTAAACTTTAATTAAGTAAATGAGTCGATATATACACTCCAATTTTTCATTTTATTCTATTTTATAAGTATCTTTACAAGAGAGAAGTGTAACTTTTTTTATTACCTCATATTTTGGTTTAAAAGAGATTTGGAAGCCCAAAAATTTCATATTAATGATATTCTTAGGGAAGGAAAAGACTGGTTTGCAGACAATTGTACTAGTATCGTAAACGAGATCTCATGATTTTAGTGTATTTTAATTTTGATCATTTTTTAAATATTTTTCTATTGTATAACATTTTTTTTATTTATAATATGAGTTCAATTACAAAATAATGAGATATTAAAAAAAAAAAATAGAAGACATCAACGTCAGGGATATAAATCCCATGGGTGTAAACCTTTGCTTTATCTCTGTTCTTTGGTAGCTGATGTTTTCTGGGGTGTCAATGCCATCTAGTTAGCTAGTCAGTTTCCTTTCTAGCCTTGTCGTCCCCTTAGATATACATAAAATGTTTAATTAATAAAAAATTTAAACATAAACCTTATAAATCATAAATAAAATATTTAAAATTTTTTTAAATATTAAGAATGTTACAATATAATAAAAATTACATTTAAAAGAAAAAGAAAATAAAGTTAAGTACTCAAATCTTATGCATCAACGTATGAGCATCATTCCTTTGTACAAAGAAAGAGGCAAAAGCTTCGTTTAAAATAAATGGAGTCAAGGAGAAAGCCCTTTTGGGTTTCCCACCACTCAAGCTCAAAGGTAAGGATTGAATTGAAAAATGAAAATAATATCTTGACCACAGGCTGATAATCACAGCACTAATCATTTTAGAATAATAATGCCCATCATCATTGTATCAGAGTCCCCAAGTTATCCTGATCTCTCTCTTCTGCATTCTTCTTCGGCTTCTTTTCTTGTAAAATATGAGCATTGTGCCTCCACAAACAAAATCATGCCACCTTTTACCGTGTAAAAATAATCTTAATACACTGTCTCCAATACCCATGTCTGGCAACCATTCAAACTCATCCTCATCAAAAGCCAAACGCTTCTGACAATTTAACAGTTTGCTTCCCCACTCTCTCTCTCTCTCTCTTCCCCACACAAACACAGTTTTCAAAAGCCTTTTTCTTTTGCTATTCCATAATTACCCAGAGGGCTGGGCCAGAGAGATATTTTATAGGCTGCTGTATTAAAGCTACAAAGCCTCTTCTAGTTCAGCCCTCTTCTCTCTGTATTTTGCCCTTCAAAAACAAAGCAGATTCATGACTATGTTGTTCTTTCCGGTTTTCTTCTTCTTCATCTCTGTACTACCCTTACTGTTCCAGTCTTGTCATTCCACTACAATTCTAGTAGATGGAGCTTCAGAGTGGAAGAATCCCACAGTTCACGTTGGAGATTCCATCAGTATGTACCACAACCCAGAAGTATAAAATTAATTTGGAATCTCCATAAGCTTTGTTTAATAATAGCATTAGCGACTAACCTTGTTCTGCTTTATCCCCTGTCTCCTCAGTATTCAAGCACAAGCCGCACTACAGTCTCTACATTTTCCAGAACCAGAAAGCCTTTGACCTCTGCAACTTCCCTCAAGCCACTCTTCTTACCAAGTTCAACAGCACCTCCTACGCGGTAATTCCCTACAAAATTTCATCTGGATATTTTGACAATGGTGTAATTGTCTCTATTTTTCTCAGCAATGTTCATATGGGATATGCAGGAATAGTAAATTTTTAACTTTTCCTAACTAAATCTAGCCTAATGTTCTTCTCAGTGGCACCCTTCACGCCCTGGTTTCTTCTATTTTACCTTCAACGATGACTCGCTGAAAGCATGCCTGGCTTCTCAGAAGCTAGCCATAAAAGTGTCTTCTTCAGCATCGCCACCTGCACCACAAGCTTCAACAATGCCTCCGGAGCTTCCTCCAATGTCAGCTCCAGCTCCTTCCTCGGGTGGAGAAGTGTCCTCCTCCCCTGCATTTCCATGGCCTTTCCGTCCTCGCCAAGCAGCTTCGCCTGGCCCTGCACCTGCCGCAAGTTCGCCAGTGACAGTTCCATTGGTACCAGATAAAGGTGGTGGCATGCCATTCATTAACAGCAACCCTGCTGTTCCTCTGCCTACTGATGAAGTTGACTCTGCTACCATACGCCCTCTTCCCACCTCTGGCCATGAAAGAGAGGTACCCATACCTCTCTACTCTATGCAAAGACACATGTATTTGGTTTTGCACTGTTTGCCCATAAGGAAGATGTTAAGTACCATTCATGAAGTTATAGGCGATGTTTTGGTTTCAGATACTGCCCTTTCTATTGCACGTTAATGAAGTTTATTAATAAATAAAGCAAATAAATGTGTTTCTAAGCAGAAAATGTGCAATGGTCAATTTTTTTCTCCTTCCACTTCATTTTTTTTCTGCGTTTTGATGGCTTTCTGATTAGGAGTTTGTTCTATTACGGTGGCCTGCAGGTGATGATTGGATTAGCTAGAATTCAAGTTGCTCTGCAGTTCATGGCTTTACTGCTGCTGTGAGAAGAGTCAAAAAAAAAAAAAAAGAGTTGAAAGCAATTATATCTGCAAAGATTTCTGGTTGGTGGGAGGTTAAGCCAATGAGCTAGCACCAAGAGGCAAGAACGGTGGATTGGGGTCTAAAGTAGCTGTAAGGGTGATGATTATACCATGTATTAAGATGCTCTTATATTCTACTTTGGAATCGTTAGCACCTTTTGTTTTTTGGATTTGGAACTCAATATATTGCTGCTTTTGCTTTTTAACCTCTTTAACCACTTTTCCTCTATGATTTGTACATTTTGGATGATTTGTACATCTTGGGTCCCAAGTCCCGACAACATTGCCCAGCCAGCTGAGCCAACATGAACAGTGCGTACCATATAACAGCCTTGGGGTGAGCGCTGAAGGTCTGGCATTGACTACAAATTGCTCATCTAATGGCATGTGTAGGACTTTTCCAATAAAATGGCACGTGTAGCATATTTTGCCCAATCTCCTGATAAGGTCTTCGGTAAAATGATCTACTAAAGATGTGCAACTTCCTGTCTTCGCCAGAGTAAAACTGCTCCCTCGAAATTCTTTTTACTAAAATCTCATAAAATAACCAAATATAATACTCATAAAATTGTGCCCGTGTAAGTTAGAGTTTTGAGAAAAATTAATGCTAAAGACCTAGATCAAGAAATATTTTTGTTTAAAGATCTTAAAAAGTTTAATTATTATAAAAAATGAAGTTTGTTTTAAAAAATATATAAAATTTTAGTATGACAAAATCATCCCTCATCTAAAATTCTGTAGTTTTTTTTTTCACTGTTCTAATTCGTTTTTGAATCTGAAAACACAACCTCACCCCCAAAACTAAATTTGATATTCCTCCTAATAAAACCCCAATGCCAAACGTGCTCCATTTCAAATGAGTCTTTGCTGTCTAATTTAGTAGTAGTTCTTGCATCACAAAGTAAAAATTTCTTCAATTCTTTGAGATTTGATTTACTGACAAAGAGAAGTGTTATTCTATCATATCTTCTACCATAATTTTATTATCTATTGATTGTTGCGGACTATTTTGACTCTCATTCTCTCAATTTTGCTTTTAGATTGTAATTTTCTTTACAATCCCCTCATCTCTGCCACTCCATTTCATCCGCAATCTATCATTTTGTGCACAATAACAACAGATATATTGATGAGAATGTAAATTTGGAGCTGCTGTAGATAATGTTGGCAACCTCATTACCAGCTCTCTTTAGGCAAGAAGCTCTCAATAGGAGGAATATTGAAATTAGTTTTAGAGGTGTGGGTGTGTTCTCAAACTCAGAGATAAATTAGAACTGTAGATAAAAATATAACTGTAAAAAAAAAATTGCAGAATTTTAGTTGAGGGGCAATTCTATCACATAAAATTTTATATATTTTTTAAAACAAACTTCAGTATTTTGTAATAATTAAATCTCTTAAGGTCTTTAAACATAAATATTTTCTTATTCAAGTCTTTGGCACTAATTTTTTTCTAGGGCATTTCATTTTTTTTTAAATTGGGTCCGGCCCAGACAAAACGTTGAAATTAAAACTTTAGAGGCCCAAGCTCGGGATGGCCCTTGAAATCAAGGATTCCAACACTTTTTTCCTCGTGCAGAATTCATGGGCTTCGCTTGACCTGGTAGAATAGAACTTGTATTACCCAACAGACACGTGCGTTACATTATTTTTATAAATTAAAATAAATTCTTTATTTATTTAAAAATTTAAAATATTAAATTTATTAATATTTATAAATTAAATTATAAAATCAAATAAAGTATAGATATTTATGAATTTTTAATATAAAAATTATGTTAAAATTAAATTTTTTTAAACTTGAGTCTACTTGTTATATATTTTAAAAGAATCTTAATTTACCAGCTGGATGTATAAAAAATGTTTTATTAAAAGAGATTATATTTATTTTAATAATTTTTTATTTTAAAAAGAAGTAATATCTAATTATCAATTAAAAAAATATCCTGACTTTGAAAAAAGGAAAAAGCCTTATTCAGAATCATAAATACACCAATTTTTTAACATGAAGAAAGAATAGTGCAAATCAAAGGATGAAAAATGGAAGATTCTGAGTGGATGCAACGGCAAATAAGCATAATGATTGTAACATTGAAGAGACAAAAAATCACAAAAATTCGTTGGCTTGATAATTTATTATATTATGTCGGCAATATGCATCTAGGATAAGACATATCATTGGTCAATCCCTTAATAAAAAACTTCCCAAGCTTGACAAACCCCCAGTAATCCAAACCCCGAATAACACCTTCCTCGCTAGCAAACTGTTTGAATTATAACTTCTTCACGTATGAACATGAAGAAAGTTCTTTGGTAATGTATTTAATATTTATTCGGACTCTAATTTCAACGTATCGCATCAACTTAGTTTTCAAAGGATGAAAAGAAATCAATCAACAATATAATATCACCTTCAAGAGTTTTTATATATTATCCAAACATCTTGCAACTAATACCTGTGTAATAATTTCTTTTAAAAAACAATTTTATGTCAAAGAGTTTGCATGTGCCGGTCATAAGGGGATAATGAAGGGGTAGGAGATTAGAGAAAGGGAAACCAGGGTTTGATATTATTTTTTGGAGAAAAATAATGTTTAACTTGGAAAAATACACAAGTAAGTTTTGTCATATGGGATGGGAGATATCATAATTATTGGCAGTTATGAATGTGTATTTATATAACTCAAATTCAAGATATACATGCACTTAGGTGAACAGATATATTTGGTAGATATGAAAAATTATTTATGATTGTTATAAAAAGTTATGTTTCTTAAATAAAAAGATTATATCTCTTAAATATGAAAAGTCATGTCTCTAATTTAAAAGAAAATTTTTTTTCACCAATAATTAATTTATTTATCAGGTTCTTATTTATACTTAATCCTATTATTAAGAAGAAAAGTTTTTACCGAAAATTAAATTTTAATATATATTCGTCTCCAATGCGTTGATCTTTGCATAACTTATTTGGTAAAATCTGTGGTTACAATGGGTATGAGAGTAAGTATTTGTTAATTGAGAAATAAATATGCTTACTGACTGAAAAATATACAGTAAATTTATTAAGTTTTATAATTTAATATATAAAATATAATAAAATTAATAATTAAAATTTTATAAATATATTTTTTTAAAAAATTTTATAAATGCATATTTAATAAAATTTAATCTATAAAAATAGCATAACTCTTGTCAGTAATATTATTTGAAAATTTTCATGTAAGATCATATAACCAATTGAATTCTTTCCGGTGTTTCAGATAATCTTTACTTAATTTTACGAAACGTCACTTGATTGGTAAAATCTGTGGTTAATAGAAAAAAATAAATGCTTCCTACCTCAAAAATAGACAATAATTTATTATATTTTATAATTTAATTTATAAAAATTAATTAATTTAATAATTAAAATTCGTTTAAAAATACATCTAATAAAATTTAATTAATGAATAGCTCGTCATTATTATTATTTGAGAACTTCCATATAAGATCGGATAAGCAATTGAATTCTTATGAATATTTTGGATAATCATTACTTAATTTTTCGAGGAAATTTCAGAATATGACAACTCCAACCCATTGTTTCTCTCTCCCTCTCTCTCCTTTTCTATTTGTCCCTACAGATCTGGCTGATAATACGAATCGGGATCGCTCACACTATCAGTCATCATCGTATATAAATAGCCTAATTCCCCCACCCAAATCCCACAACACAAAACACACTAACAGTACTTTTTCTCCGCCAAAGATCACTCTAGATTTACAAGCTACAACCACCTCCTGCCACCATGTCTGAAGAGCACCACCACCACCACCACCTGTTCCACCGCCACAAGGATGATGAAAAGCCTGTGGAGGCCGTCTACTCCGACACCACTGAAGTAAGTACGTTTACTGTGGAGCCTGAGGTTGACTACAAAAAGGAAGAGAAGCATCACAAGCATCTACAGCAGCTAGGTGAGGTTGGAGCTGTTGCTGCTGGAGCCTACGCTTTGGTATGTACTAAGATCCCAAATCCAGGAAGAAATAACTCTGATTATTTGAATCAATTTATTTAATTAATATTTTGTGATCATCTTGTCTGTGTACCATGATCCTCTATCTGTATCATGACCAAAATTAGTGCTTTATATATGCCAATCAATTGTTACTCTGTTGGTTTTACATGACCTCTTCTTGTCCTATGTATTAAAGGATTTGATGTGGTCATATATTATAGAGAAAAGTGATTCTCAAGGAAAGTGAGAAATGAAAGTCTCATGGAATTTGTGTCTCAGATTTGAGACAGATGAGTTTTTTGTTGCAAACGACAATGGTTTTAGAGACGGATTTGTTCCGTCTTAAAATTTATCGCAAAACTAATTTTGCAATAAATAATATGTGCTTTAGATTTACAGATATAATAAATTTAATGGGTTAAATTATTTTAAATGAGAATTTTGTAAGTTTCAGTATTGCAAGAATGGAAGGAATGTATAACAATTTTGTTTGATCTTTTATATTTATATTTAGCATGAGAAGCACAAGGCAAAGAAAGACCCAGAGCATGCCCACAAGCACAAGATAGAAGAGGAGATTGCAGCAGTAGCAGCAGTTGGAGCCGGTGGATTTGCCTTCCATGAGCATCATGAGAAAAAGGAGGCAAAGCACGAGTATGAGGAGTCTCAAGGAAAGAAGCATCACCATCTCTTTGGTTGAAAAAAACCCATAGAAGAATATCACTATATATAAGGAGGAGATGGAAAGTGAGAGATCTATACTCACTGTATTTGAATTACTAGTTTGAGACTGATTTGCCAATAAGTTTAGCACCCGTTTGGGAACTACCTTAAATAAAGTGTTACTGGTTTTTTTTTTGGGTTGACTACAGTGTTACCGGTTTGATTAGATTAATGTTATGTATTGCCGGCGTGGACTTCGTGTCCTGCACTTTCTTTGCTTCTATACAAAGTGTTTGAATTACGTGTCTCTATGGGTACAATTGGCCTGAAACGTATCGTACTCGAAAGTCATTCTTTGGTTTTGTTATAGAGTGTGTTTGTTGTGATTGAAAATTCTAGCTCTGAAAATGGAACACAAATTTTCAATGAGGAGAAATGAACTATTAAATCAGTTTATTAATTTTGCTTTATTCTAAGCTATGGTTTAATTAACATTTAAAATATCAATCATAGAACACAAAAATCACCAAACCAGTCAACATAAAACCGCATACCAAAATTGGCCCAATTGTAAATAAGCATAAGTTAAGGATGGTCAGTTGTATTTTATAAGAATTTGTAACGGAATTGATTATAAAAGTTATTATTTAATAACTTAGAAATCAAATATCGGTTTATTAGTTTTACAGTTTTGGATTCCATCAAATAAACCATTCTAGCACGGCATACATTGCATTTGAAAATTAGTTTATTGCATCATGAAGAATTGATTATATGTTCGGAGGGTGTGAAAATCGTTGCAGAAAAGTATGAAATTAAAAGCAACTTCATAACTGGGAAGTCATAACAATTAATTTCTTTATTACGAAATTTACTAAAAAAGTTTTCTTAATTAGGGAAAATTAGGATTTAATTTCTTTCCTTGCTTGTAAATATAAATATATGCAATTCTTTAGTTTACCTTAAAAATAAAATTTGGATTTGGACTATCTTTTTGTTTGTGAATACTGGGCTGTAATGATGCATTTATTACTTGCTGATAGGGATAACCACAACCTGGCCCTCCTAGTCAACCCAATTCAAATTGAGTGAAAAAAATGCTTCGGATCGATTAGGTCACAAGTAAAATTCGGTGATTGATTAATTACAAATGGGTAAAGTTGTTTGGATTGAGTAAATCTCAACTTGTGATAACCCAAATCAACCCAATGTATGTAAAACTTGTTTTCCTTTTTCATACCCTAAGTCCTAAGAGAAATGACTTGCCCTACCATAGGGACTTCTTGTTCTTAGAGTCTGAAGTCTCACTTCAATCGAGCCTAAATCTTCTCTCACAACCCAAATCATCAGCAATCTTCATAATGGGAGTTTGATGGCAAAGGGCCACACCTTTCAACCATCACTCACTTCCTAGGTTGGAGGCAGAGTTGCTAGCAGTCTATTCTCGAATCTTTGCCCTAAAGGAATTAATGGTGTTGGAGATGGAGTGTAATTTTGTTTGCAATCTTGAGTTTGGGAAGGTCAATATTTCCATGTCCAAGAAGCTCTTTTTCCATATGGGCCAATTTTTTTCTAGGAAGAATTGATCTCCTTAAGTATCAAAGAGACCTACTTTGAGATGAGAGAAAAGTTCTTGTGGGTATGGTGAAGCAATTAGTTTTGATGGTGTTTTGGGGAATTTGTGAAAGCATAAAGGGCGAACAAATTGTGGTAGTAATGGGAAAGATTATGTGAATGTTCACTATTGAAGAACAAAGGGTGACTTATTTCAGTTTTTGAATTTGGCTATTCCATCCCCAATAAATTGATTTTGTTGTTTGAAGCTCATATACTCTAATTTCTTCTTCTGACAAAGTCCTTAAGTAGAGTTACAAAGAAGATGCCTGAGATGGAGACCCAAATATGTTGTAACATTGAATGAATTCTTTAATCCGATCAAAGCCACCAAAGACCTGATCAACCAATAATGCATTGATTAAAGATGTTTGTTTAGTTGCTTTTGGTTCTTGATACAATACTCTTGGTTTCATTTAGTTTTACATATATTAAACCTAACTCGACCCATGATCACCTCTATTAGCTATAAGGATTACCAAATAGGAGGAGTATTTAAAAGAATACAAGATATAAATAAGACTAAGACCTAATTTAAGTCTCTTATAGATGAAATTTCTCCTATTTTAGTTCGTCATTATCAAAAGTTTTTAAGTTGATCCTCCATAAATCAAAATTACTTTCAATTAAGTCCTTCCATTAGATTTGTGTTAACGGTGTTATGTTACTTGCTCACATGGTTTTGCCACATCATTAGATGTCTTGGCATCAATGTATTATCTCACATGTCCTTTTTATTTTTTAGCAATTGTAAGTTAAATGGTGTCATTTTGAAAAATTTCTTGGCATCCTATTTCTTTCTCCCACAAACATGATGTCACTTGCTACTTACTTTTGCCACCGAAAGAGCCGTTGGCTGTCAAATTTCTTTTTGTTATTCATTTGGCAAATTGGCCACTCATATTTGTAATTTGTAGTTTCTCCATTGTGTGGCTCCCTTTGATATGGAAAGGGATCCCATGTCTCCCTTTACTCTTCTTAGATTCCATGCATATCCACTGCTATATATTCCATGCATATTCGCTGTTCTATATGTATATTTATATATATCAAGCCTTCATATTTTTGCCATATTTTTTGACTCCCTCGATACATGCTTAATCTTCTTCTTGTAGAAGAAGAACAAAGATAACCATAAAGAAAAATTGAAGAAGAAGATTGATAAGAGTTATGGAGTCATTGTTGAACTGTTTAGTCCAATCAATTCGCATGAATGAAGCACTAAATTACTTAGGTATTTGATCAAATAATAGAATCAAAATCACAACTAGAATTGTTGGCAAACTTTCCGTATGTTAATGGCAGAGAAACAAATAAGGATTGCTTCAAGTATTGGATTTTCTAAATAGAGAAAGAAAAGGAGTTAGGGTTTAGCCACAAATTTTGGCAAAACAAACCCATTAACAAGTAAAACTTACTTGAATGGCACAAGGGAGGATGCAAATGGCTAACAATAGCCTAGAATTGCCTGAAAAGTTGTGAAGACTTTGGAGTTGAAACATGAAGGCTTGGGCACAAGCAAGAAGAAACAGGATGCCAAGAAAATTTCTAGGATGATGCCATTTTGGGTGCAAGGGGTCACCCAAAACAACATTGTTTAACTTATAATTGCTGGGAAAAAAAAAAGGCATGTGGGATAACGCGTGGATGCCAATTCATTTTGGTGATGTGGCAAATATACTAACACTTAAGCTAAATAGCGTGCCACATCAACAAGAAACATAACACCATTAACAAAAATTTGATGAAGGGACTTGATTGATAGTTATTTCAATTGGTGGAGGAGCAAATTAAGAACTTCTAAGAGTGAGGGATCAAAATAGGATAAATCTCATTTGTGAGGGACTAAATTGGGATTTTAGTCTATAAATATTACAATCCCTTTTGCCTTTACAAATATTATTAATAAAATGAAGCAGGACTAGTTGTTCACTTGTGAATAAAGGCTACTCTCCTACCCTAAACCTCACTAATAAATTGAACTAAAAAAGACCCACAACATTTTTGTCCACCCATATGACCACTTAGCACAACCACCATGTTTTAAGAGAAGCACCATCACCTCCTCCTCTTCCTCTTCCACAAGTATGAAGATGTGGATACAGAGGTTGACTACAAAAAGGAAGAAAAGTACTACAAGCATCTTGAACACCTTATCGAACTTAGAGCTAGTATCGTTGCTTGTGCTTTGGTATTCAATTCTATAATTATTTATTATCTATGTAACAGTGATGGTGGCTGGGTTTGTTATATATATAATGTTAATTTGTTTGTATTCTTACATGTAGCATGAGAAGCATGAGGCGAAGAATGTGAGATTAATTATGACTCACATGATATCTAATATATATTTTATTGAATATATTTATTTATATATTTGGTAAAATATTAAGGGATGTGATATACTATTTTCTTAAATGCTTAAATTCTATTGAGTAAATGAGGAGACATGACTCTTTAGTAAGGCTTGATGGAAGGCTATTAATCATATTTAAAAAGGGTGTGGTCCTCTCTACCTTTCATACTTACATTCAGACAAAGAAAGGCAATGGCTACAATTAGTGATTGAAATGGTGTAATAGCTTCAAAAATCAATAAGAGAGAATGAAGAGAAATCATACTTCCTATTTTTAAGAATTTTAAAGCTCCAAATGCAACAAAATATGTCTTCTTTCTTGGTATTATGAATGTGAAATATATATAGAGTTTAAGATTTATGAGTATGATGATTCATAGTTTAATGCTCATGTATAAATTAAAATTTTAATTGACAAAGAAAGACCCGATTGGAGCATGCCAACCAGTACAAAATCAAACAGGAGATAAGAGCAAGGATAGTAGTTCAAGCTAGAGGCCTTGCCATCCATGAATATCATGAGAAAATAGAAGCAAAGAAAAAAGATAAGAAAGGTCATGGCAAGAAGTATCACTATCTCTTTAGTTGAATGGTTGAAAATTAGATTAGGATTAGTGTGTTTGGTTGATATCTTATGACTGATCCATGTTTTAGCTACATTTGCCTATTATCCTTAATAAACTTTTGGTGAGTAAATAAATTGATACCAGACATTTTAGAATGTAGAATGGTTTTTGAGTCCTCAGATTTATGCTTTTCACCCTTTAAGTAACCTAGCTTAGTTATAATGTGCTTAAGCATTGTATATTAAGTAATGATAAAGCTTCATACTTATATCTATGTTTTGGTTGCAATGCACAATTTGAAACTAGTCTCAAATGGACTATGAAATTTTACATAATAAGAGACTGGTCTTAAATCACGCGTTGTAAAAATGTAAACATAATGAAATTTTGCACAATAAAAGACTGGTCTTAGCAGTGTGTATACTATGTTCCAGGGCATGAGGCAAGAAAAAAAAATGAGAAAAACTAAAAGAAAGATTTTGATCTCCCTTCAATACCAAATCTAGTGTTTCACATTTCATTCCTAACATTTAGTGCTAGAACCAAGTTCTTATACTTGATGGTGACAAACTAAGAAATGGAATGTGTAGAGCAAACTGACCAATGGCTGACTAAGGCTTTTACCCTTATCTGAAACCTTTAATGAACAACATAATGAATCGAACATTCTTAACAAGCCACTACAAATGAATTAAGCGATCCTAATGTACCACAAAGGATTGTTTTGAGCGAATGATGGCTTAGTTAATGAGCGTACAATGAACCCTAAAGTAGATAGGCAAACAACCAAATGATGCCAATGTTAAGGGCAAGGATTTAGTACATAATGAGGAGGAAAAGAAAGGAGAATCTAAGAATTCTTGTGAGCTTCCTAAGTTACCAAAATTTGATGGAGAAGAGTTTATGGTGTGGAGAAGTTAGGTAGTTCAATTGTTCATGTTAAAGGATAGTACAGATGATTAGAAAGGCAAATTCATTCTCTATTGAAAGGAAGGGCATTTATGTGGTAACAGCAATATGCCCACACTAAGGAAAATGAATTGACAGAATGGAGAGGATTGTTGGTTGATTTAGCTTAACATTTTGATGAATGGCTCTTTGATGACCCATTAGTGGAATTAATGAACCTCAAGTAGAATGGGACCTTGAAGGATTACTTGGCAGAGTTTGAAGAGATTTTAGTGGCACCAAGCTATCCAACTCACAGGCATTGAGTTGTTTTCTTAAGGAACTTTAGAGTTCACTGGAGAGAGTGGTATGAGTACAGTGTCCTAAGTCTTTAAAAGAAGTGATTTATATTGCAAGGATGCAGGAAGAAGCCACCAACAAAGAAGGAAAGGTACTAAGAGTGCAATCATATCGAAAAGCATTGACATATAAGAAGAATACTCCTAATTGCTCTAGTGCTTCAAACCAATTTTCTTCAAGGTATGTTAATCGAGTGTATAAGGCACCGGTTAGAGGTATTGCTGTGAACATAGGAGTCTTTAGGGCAACCAAACCATCAACAGCTAAATAGAGCATATATATCCTACCTTACAAACAAGTCTCGAGATCTAGTAAGAATGTCAAAAATGTTAGTTAAGAGGTCACAAGTGTCCGATGAGCAAAGGGATTATGTATGTTCTATAATGATTAGTATTACATGGGTTATCAATGTTGAGTACCAAAGTTGTATGTGGTGATGCTTAAGGAGTAAGGATTAGTGGATGAGGTGAAAGAATTATTAGAAAAAGTCACGGTGCATATTGAAGAAGAGCAAGTGAAGTTGACTAATGCTAGCAATGATTGAGTTTAACATGATTCTTGGTGTAAATTGGTTATCTCAACTAAGGACAATCACTTAGAATTTCATGTAGAATTAGATGGCTTTTATTTACAAGGGATCTGGGTATACCTACAAATGATGATTGATGCAACCCCCTTAATTGATGGGGTCATAGAATTCAAGAAGGTGCCTACTGCTTGAACTGCATTCATGTAGTCACCTTGGAGCAGGCACCAGATGGGATATATTCATGACACATGCAATCAGTGTAGTCTAAGAGGGCGACATGTGTATCGAGCAATCTTAACAAGATGAATTGAAGGCAATTTTGGAGGAATTTCAAGATGTTTTTCATGAACCCCATGGCTTACCTCCATGTATTCAAGATCATATGATTTCGTTGAAACCAAGTAGCAAGGCCATCAAGTTACAACCTTATTGTTATCCTTATGAGAAAAAGGGAATAATCGAAAAATTAGTGGAGGAACTTTTAAAGAAAGGGTGGGTTCATCCCAGTAACAACCCATGTGCATCTTCAATAGTTTTGATAAGGAAGAAGGACTCATCATGGCAATTCTGTATAGATTTTTATAAATTAAAGGCTAAAATGCATAAAACCTGCCTGAACTTTAGGTCAATTTTTAAAACCCTCATAAACTTTAAAAGTTTTCAAATGACCTTCTTAAATTATAAAAAATTTTTAAAACAACCTCTTCCGTCAAGCTTTCTGTCAAAATTTGGATGCTTTTTAGTCAAATTCTAATTTGACCCAGTAAAAAGACTAAAATACCCTTAAAATAGACATAAATTTTCAAAATCTGCCATAAATGCAAAAGAAGACCTAAACCATTAAAATTGGAATATACAAACAAATAGCAAAAGGGAAGAAACTAAGAGTGGAATATACATTAAATGAGTAATTTGGTAATGAATGGAAAGTAAATTAAGATTGCAAACTCACAAAAAATCAGATTAGTAATTATCCCACCTGCCATATCCCCCTTTCTTGTACATCTTGATATTGAAGGAGGAAGACTCTAGAACTTTACTATTCACGAGGGTCATTTTTGTCATTTTTTAAATTTTGACAAAAGACTTGACGGAAGGAGTTATTTAAAAATTTTTCATAGTTCAAGAGAGCTATTTGAAAATTTTTAAAGTTCAGGAGGGTTTTTTAAAATTGACCTAAAGTTTAGGGGGTTCTGTGCATTTTAGCCTAAAATAAATGCCATGATTATCAAGGATAAATTCCTCATTGCTTTGGTAGATCAGTTGATTGATGAACTCTATGGTACAAAATATCTTTCCAAACTTAATCTATCTTAAGCATCCAATCAAGTTTGCATGGATTCTAAGAATATCTCAAAGACAGCCTTCAAAACTCATACTAGTAATTTTGAGTGATTAGTCATGCCATATGGTTTAACCAATGTGCCAGCAATGTATTAATCCTTGATGCATGATGTTTTTGAAGGCCAACTATGAAAATTTGTTTTGGTCTTCTTTAATGATATACCAGTGTATAGCAAATCATAGGTTGTGCATGTGAAGCACCTCTATTGTGTCTTCAACTATTTGAGGGCACATAAATTATTTTTGAAAAGAAAGATATGTGCATTTGGGTATTCTAAAATTGAATATCTAAGGCATTTGATTTTAGTAGAAAGAAGGAACTTGATAGAACGAAGATCGAGGCAATGGTTAGTTGGCCTATTCCCAAAGATGTCAGAGCTTTGAAGGCTTTTCTGGGATGACGAGATATTATCAGGATTTGTAGCTAATTATGAGAAGATAGCTGCTCCTCTGATTGAGTTACTCAAGAAGGACAAGTTCAAGTGGACAAAACAAACTCAAAATGCTTTTGATTCTTTAAAAACAGCCATGACCATCATCCTTATTTTAGCATTTAAGGTATAGTATGTACCAATGTACGAGGCAAGACAAATAAAAAGAAAAACTAAAAGAAAGATTTCAAGCTCCCATCAATACCAAATCTAGCATTTTACATTTCATTCCTAACACTTTGCCAATTCCCAAATTTTTTGTCCGACTAAAGAGGACTAGGTCTCTTGATATGCCCTAGTTCCTCCTAGGTTGAAATGCACCTAATTGCTAGTCTACTAGTTTTGGCTTCGAAAAGGGAACTTGTGGAGCAACTTTTTGAGGTAGAACCTCTGCTAATTTCTATAGTGGTGGGTGCTTTAGAATTCTTGTGGTGGTTTATTAGTTGTTTTTGTTGGCTTTGTGACAAATAAATTTGGGAAAATTGACATGTAAGAGTCCTTCAAACTAAAACCTAGCTATAATTTGGTTGAACAGTCCATAAATCGAAGGCATAATGCTTTGCAATTGTAGCTTCTTTAAAGTGCCATAGCCAAAATTTGGTGCCATCGCTTTCAATAATGATGCAGAGATGGTGCACCAAGCTTAGTTTTCTAGTAGTTTAGTTGTGTCAAGCCTTAGCACCTCCCACTTCTTACCCCATCCTTCATTGGTTTTACATGCATTTTATTCTTCTCCACTTCCACCTTCTATAAGTTAACAATTTCATGTCCTTTTCTTTTGGTTTGTTTGGCTGCTAAGAAAATGTTTACAAATAGCAAATAATTACTTGGCTTTATATTTGATTACAATTGAAAATTGCATTCTCTTGTGCATATGCCTTTGTCATCAACCAAATAGATGGTAAATTAGTGTTCACATTTGATGTTATATTTTGATCCATTTTTGCTATGTCATGCAAATTGTTATATTGTTTGTTAAAACATTTTGTCTTCTCGGTTCTAGTAATGAAATTATATTGGGTTCAAGTGTAGCATGTTTCATCTAGAGAACGGAAGAAGAGAAGAAGGCCAATGACTTTGGTTCCTTCCAAAATTAAGAAAGTCAAAATGATATCTTACTTGGTGTTTCCCCGCTAATGCTATTTACGTTTTGTTTTTCTCATTAAATTAAATTATCATCTTTTTGAGTGGAGTCAACAAATTGTGCAATTGATGGTTCAGGTCTTACAAGTCCAGGTTCAGAATAATAAATTACGAGAATATCAAGCGCTAGAAGGAGGGCAAATGACACAATGCTCATTTGAAGGTGTGTCTTTGCTTTTTGTATTGAGATATTAGTTCTAGTCATTTTTCTTAGAATTTTCATTATTGAGAAAAATGTTGTCATCTATTGATGTCTAATAAATTATGTAAACACAATTTTGTAATCCTTCTTGCCATTTTATACTAAACCCTTATCTTTAGTGAATATAAAGCCTCCAACAGTTGCTGTAACTAGAATTTTTATGGCATAAATGCAAAATTTGTAAGGTAGTTTGATACAAATCTTACTATAATATCCTTTTAATGAATGAATGGTTTTAAACTTCTTCTCAACCTAGATTTATTAAGCCTATAAGATGTTGCTTCATGTTAAGTGCCTTTAATTCATTTAGGGACTGCTGTACATCGAATTCCCAATTCCATACAATAGATAGGTGGAATGCATTATAGCTAGTTTCTTTCAGAGGACTGAAAGCATGTAATGAGCAATAATGTGAAAGAATTTTCTACATATCTATAGCTATGAAACAACTTCCTATGAACTATATTTAAGCATACGCTCATCTAAAACAAGTAAAGTTGTTACCTAGTGGTGGAGCTTAAAAATTCATGGAGGTTTGCAAGAGACAGTTACTAAGAGGAGAGGAGGAAATTCAGTGTTTAGAGAGATGAGAGTCGGTGGCTGAGAGAGAGTGGAAAGAGAAGCTTCCCTGCTAATCCATTATGCAACTTTCAACTAGCATATATAAATATATATATTTATTTATTAAATTAATGGAACACTAATACTATGTAACAGATAGAGAGTAAGGATCTATTTCCTTGTGAAAATACAAAATTGTTCTCCTATTCATTATGGATAACACAGCAAGCATTACAATAAAAAAAGTCCACAAAATAATTATCAAGGCATGTCTAATACTATTGACTAATATTAATATGAGTTTCATTAAAACTTTGTGTAAATGCTTGATATATGTAAGTCTACATATAAAATATCCAACATAATGTTCTGCTGTGCATCACTTGATAAACTTTTCTTTTTCTGCTGGTTCCTTCTATCTTCATTAACTAAAGTTTTCTTGTAAAGTATCTAGAATGAATGCTCAAGATGTACACATAGAATACAGGAACAAGTGTAATGTTCTTGTGTATAGCTTTAATTTGATGTCAATTTAAAGTGTTTGGCATTGATTATAGATTCTTATTCAAGAAAACTTTTAGCTACAATACAATGCAATTTGGAAGGAAAATTTTCCTTCTCACGTTGTATTGCTAGCCTTGGGAGCTTCTCCTTGGGCTTTTAGTTAATTCAAGTTATTCCTTTTCCTGTCAAAAAAAAAAAAAAAAGTAAAGAAAAGAGTATTGGAGTATAGAATTTAATTTCTAACAAAAAATGACATAATAGATTTTAAAATAATTTAAATTATAATTAAAAGGTACTTGGATTAAGAAAAAAAAAAAAAAACCTTTAGCAAGGTATTATAGGCAGAGCCAATGACTTTCATGCGTTTATGCATTTTAGATACAGATATATAGGTATAGATATAGAAAAGAAATAGATTCCTGAGCAAAGAGAAACGTCAAAATTCAAAATAGTTGCTTTGGTAGCTCTGATGGCACATATTGGTAGCATGCGGCGACTGTTCATGTTTCCTGTTATTTCACAAAAGCTCCTACATCTGGTTTACGACTGATCAATTTCACTTATGTAGTAGCAACTACCTTAACAGGTTATTTTTAATGATATGTTTAGCTGATATCAAATGCCAACATGGTTTTGGATTACGAGTACTTTTGTCTTTAGTATTGTTTTGGTCCTCGGATAACAGTCTGTTTGTGTAAGTGTTGTTTTTTAAACTCAAAATTAAACATGGTAAATTGGTCAGTTATTTCTTGATAATGCAATAAATATGTCCAGTTTCTTTTGTTGATCCAAGTTAGAGGACCTGTCCCTTTTCTAAGAGAAAAATTCTCTCTCTGGGGTCAATAAGTCAATTGGTTGAATTTTGAAGAGCCTGAAATGCAATTGAATCATTTTAGATCTTTATTTCAATAACAATAACACATATTGCTTCTTTTTGTTTCTGTCGTTATGAGATTTATTTAGTTATTTTGGTTATGCGATTCATAGCTCAGGATGGTACCCTGTCCTTGAAATTAATGAAGTTTTGCTATTCATTGCAGTCAAGGAAAGCAAAATGTAGGTTGAGAGAGCCTGCCAATGTCCTTTAGCCTTAGCTTTTGCCAGAGTGATGAAGAAGCTCAAATTTTGTGTGATTAAAACATTGTAATTCCTAAAATGAGCTGGTTACAGAGTTGTGATCTACTTAGCTACTTGTTTCCGGAAGTTACAGTAATAATATTTTGGGGATATAGCTTATCAAAGTGGCACTCTGTTGAAAAAATTTGTGCAATATTGTTAAACTAGCAGTAGCTTTAGATTTTGTGTTGGGAAACACTTGATTCCATTGCAGTTGATACAATATATATTGGATTTTTGGGTTACCTATGTTTGAATTGATCAAACTTAAGTATGTGTGCATATAATCTGCTCTCTTTGTTCTTTTTTGCTCTCTTTTAAATTCTTTTAGATCGCTATATATCCACTTTCTAATCAATCACATAAAAAACATCAACAAAATACATATATTGTGAGACATCTCATTTATTCATAATGATAGCATATTCACAAAATAAATCTTAATAAACAATACATATATGTTACAGATACTCTTAATTATTAAAAACTCAGTAGAACTATTTTAACAAATAGCAAACCCACGAATTCATCGCAGCAAATATTGCCAACTATAAAATTGTGTACAATATATCTCTTTTAGACTTGCCGAATTGTGATGCTTTGCAAATTTTTAGCATATAAACAGAGGATATAGCGTGATGCTGTTGAATGCTCAATATCATCCGTACACTTGATTTCTTTCACTTTTTTCTTTCATATGCCTTGACTTGATGCATGCTCTTAACTATCATGAAAATTCTGACTTACCGCAATTCTATCATAAAGAATTTTAGTGGCACATTGATACTTTGTTTAGAATTTTTTTTTTTTTTATTCTGTTCAGGAAGTTACTGATATTGATGCTTGCTCGTCCAGGCGATTTTTGTCCGCCACAATATTCTTTATCAAATTTGCTGATTTTTCTCTGGGTTAATTCTGTTGAAAAGCTGAAAAAATTGCTTGATGCATGCAAGACAACTAGGTATTTGTGCATTTCTTTTGGAAATGTATTGGCCACTGCTTATGACGATAACATACCTTTCTTTGATGAAGTAAAAGATAGTGAGTTTCTATATGCTTTTACTTTCTTGAGTTCTTGTTGAGCTTGCCAAAGATCAAACTGATAAAAGTCAAATGTGTAACTTTATATTGTTGTCCAAAGTCAACGTCAAAATGGATGAATTTGGATTAATTGATTTTCATTTTTTTTATTTTTCTAATTTTATACTTTTTTTTACATTTAAATTTGTAGTCTTCTTTTTTAATTATTTTTATTTCTCTCTTAAGGCATATTATGACTTTCATAAAAGAAGTAACCTCATTCAAATGGCTCAAAATTTGACATTGTGGCTATGGTGGTTGAGGTTTTCACACTACGAATTGTGAGTTGACGTTGTTTAATAATATTATATTATATCATCTATTTTGCATATTATATTTTAGAACATTTAACGTACAATTTAATTCCGTATTTTCTTTACATAATCTTTCATATTTTTAGTTATCTTTTCCTCTTTTTTTATTTTTTCCAATTATCTTTTTCCATATTTCATGTCAAGTGGAGAAGATAGTGCATGAGTTTAATGTTGGAATCTGAGTGCATAGCACGTGAGACTCAACTAGGATTTTAAAAGTGAAGATATTAGCTATGGTTAGTTAAAAATCATTTAGTATATATAAAAAGAGATAATATGATTTGGCATTTAAGAGAAAAAAAAATTTCTTATTAGATTATGGCTCTTCAAAATTATCAAAAATGAGGTAAATACGTAAATTACTCAAAAATAAGAAGGTTGTAGCTACCCAAAGCCGTTAGTTTACACTCCCACCTCCACCAGCTTTTGCAGCGGCTGGATTGTGCCTATAATGAGGCGAAAATGAAGGGCTAGGAGAGTTTAGAGAAGGGACCCAAAGTTTGACCTTTGATTGCGGTGGGTCTTTGGGTAAAACTGTGATAGAACGAAGAAATTTGATGTGGTAGAGGATTGTTGTGGCCCGTGTGGGGGGTAGTTTCCGCAAGAGAGGAGAATAGGGATGAGAGATGAAAGATACGGAGGGAAGAGTAAGAAAAGAGAAAAAAAAAAAAGGGATGGAAGAAGAAAAAAAAATTAGTCTCATTCATTCATTTATTTATTTATTAAGGAAAAACAGGGGCTTAACCCCACTAGAGTTCAGCGCAAGTGGCCTTCGAATTGGGCCTTGGTTTGGTAGAAGGCCGTATGATCCCCCCTCCTAGTTCACTCTCACTTGGCAAAAATTATCAAGTTGACCTTCTATCTACAGGGAAAAAAAAAGGGGGGGCGGGGGGTAGGGGCGGACGACTTTACACCACGGAAATTGTATACTAGAAGTGGGTCTGCACGTGGTCATCGCTATTTTGGTTTTCAATTGAAACGTCCCAACTTACCACTCTGCGTTCTCCCTACAGAGAAGTGTTGCCTCCGCTCTCTTCAGCTTGCGTTGACTCATGGTTGACTCATCTTAGTTGCTTCTCTTGTAGCGAGGAAAAGAGATCTGCTGTTCATCCTCTGCTAATTGCTTGATTTTACTCTACTAGCGAGCTTGATCTGGAGAACTGATCAGGTATGCACTCCGCTTTAAAAAGCACATCTTTGTTTTGAAAACAATACATCTTATCTATAATCATACTGTTATGTATGTGAAACTGCTGAAAATGTTCTCCTTTAATGAATATTAGCAGAAAACTGTGCAGGTCTTCCGACTACCAACCTACATTGACCGGCGGATATCAGGTGGCTCATACTCTATCAGGCTGCTAGCATTCACTTTAATTGCCCATCTTGTATATTTTATTTTTACATCCGAAAGAAAATTAAAGCAACCATTTCTATTGTTATAATTTGTTTACATGAAACTTGCTATATATTGCAATTTTTTGTAACAATATTTGTGAACACATTTTTATTTATGAATTTTTATATGGGTGCAGAGCTCATTGATAATGAGTGGTGGTAGACCAAAGTCTGATTCTAGGAAATATATTACCAAAGAAAATGGTACATGGAAGTGCAATTATTGTGGCCATGAATGTCGAGCAGGTGCAACAAGACTTACATTACATTTAGCTAAAATCAAGGGCCAAGGAATTGTACCATGCCGCAATATTCCTCCCCCTGTTAGAGATGAAGCATTGCGCAAATGTAGGAAAGGCTCTGAAACAGGTCAAAACAACATTGAAGCTAGCTATATTTATTAAATTTTAGTTGTTTAATGAATTTAACGTTAGAAAATGTCATTTACACAATGCAGGTGATTACATACAAGCTGATACTAGAGTACCTCGATTACCTATTGAGACAAACACCCACTCGTCTGGCCCATTCAGTCAACTTGTTGCTGGTAAGTACCCAATTGCCATATTGCTCTGTACATCTCCATGCTTTGCACTTCATTATCAAAGAGTGATCTACTGATTAATGAGAAGGTTCACTCTCCTTCTAGAATATCTAGTTGTCTAGGACTTCTTTTAAGATTTATTTTTAATTGTCTTCTGTTAAATGTAATTAACTACATAAATAATTACAGCCACCACATAAAGATGTCATTTACAAAATGCAGGTTATTGCGCACAAGCTGATATTAGAGCACCTCCATCATCTGTTCAGACAAATGCCGACTCTTCTGGCCCATCCGGTCAACCTGTTGCTGATAAGTGTCTCCGATTGCCTAGTTGCTCTGTACATCTCCACGCTTTGCACTTCAGTATCAAAGAGTGATCTACTGACTAAGGAGAAGGTTCGCTCTCCTTCTAGAATATCTAGATCTCTAAGACTTCTTTTAAGATTTATTTATTAATTGTCTTTTATTAAATGTAATTAACGACATGCAAACAGTTCGTTCCCCCCTTTCCTGCACATCAATTGAATTCAATTCCTGATTCCTCTAATTTAATTCATCTTTCGCAAAGACATGCTCATTCCGATCTCAGGTTAGAGTCTCAAATTATGCAACATGAGTACACTTCCACGAGAGAACCTCAACTTATGCAGACAACCTCTCCGTCCTTTTCTCAAAGTAAGTTGAAGCTATTGAACATAAAAAATATAATTGTACTAACCATTATTTTATGGATCAAATAATTAATTAATAAAGTTTAAATTCTAACATCAAAATATTATTTTTCAGATTTGGACCATGGCTGCTTTGAGACAAACCCAAAACATCTTTTAGATTTCTGTTTTTGTAGGAAAAGGAGTGGGTGGCATCGGATTGAATAAGGTAAAGAGAATGCTGAAGTTTGGGAGAGGGATGGGCATCGGATTTGAAGGGGAAGTCTGAAGTTTGAAGCCTTTCACAGTGAACGTCGGGGGGAGGGGGAAACGCGGAGGTGATTCGGTGACCACGTGTGACAACACCCAAACGCGCACCCCACCAAATTAACACATTATTACTTATATATTGATTTATCAGAACCGTCCAACTGACCTGATACATCCATTTGTCATTTAACTCTTCGGATTGTACCAAGTGCCCACTTTATGTTCCCCTCTAACAATATTACCCAAAAGTAACACTGCTCATCTCCAAAAGCCAGGAAGAAATATTTCTTAAACATAGGAGCAGACAAAAAGCAGTAAATATATACATACATATATATATATATATATATGGAAAATAGAACTCCCCAAGAGTTTAGTGAACCGTCACTTAAAATAATTACAGTTGTTGATTTATTTATTTTATAATTTAATTTATAAAATTTAATTATTTAAAAATTTTAAAATAAATATTTAATAAAATTTATAAAAATAAAATAATTAAATATATATTTGTGAAGATTTTGCAGAGTGTCAATTTGAAGGTTCAGCAATATTCCTCTCATATTTCACCAAAAATAAAAAAGCAATATCTCTCTCATACGGATTAGAATCTCTTAATTTTTAATTTGAAGTTATGAATAATTTAAGTGAAAGATAGACATAAAAATAAAATAACAAAGTTAATAAAACTCATAATTTAAATATTTATATAATAGAAGAAAATAAAAAATGCTAAAATTTTTTTAAAAAGTAGGAGATCCAGTTCCCTTTCGTGTGTAGTGACAACACGGAACACAATATGAACCTATCCAGTTTGTCCATGTACTCGTCCGTCAACTTCAGCAAAACACGCTCTGGACCAGTTCCAGCATCGCCTAATGATTAGAATGATGATTCACACTGGGACATCTCTGCCGAGATCCGCTGTTTCCATTGATGCTGGTAATTGCATAAAAATAAGACCGACAAGATAAAGGCCCGCTCTGATTAGTGCATATATTCAGAAATCTTGTTCTTTGCTTTGTTGTGCTCACTGCTCATAGACCATGCCTTAGCTTTTGGAGGATTTGGCACAGAACTGTCTTCTCCAAGTCTCCAACTGAACTTGTCTTTACATGAGAAAATTATTCCCTTGAAAATAAAATTTGCAAATTCAATCCTTCTTGTGATTCTTCTTTTCTCACATTCTTTTGCAAAACTTGTGCTGCATCACGCAATTCCCTAGTGATTAGCTTTAAAGGAGAGCTGATTTATGAATTAAATTCCTATTGTATATATGTTTCTTTTACCAATCATTGCCCCAGAGTGTGGAAGCTCACTCTTCCGCATTCCTTCATAGGTACAGATTCTTCCAGCAAGTGAGAAATTTTTCAGATGCATGAAGAGATATAGTGATTCTGTATCTTAGCCGTAAGAAAATGAACAATGAGTTGCATGTGTCTAACTGGCTATTGGTGAGCTATGCCTGAAAAGGTAAGTTCTAAGGTTCATTTCTTAAATCATTTTTGTCTTCTCTTTCCTTAATCTTTTTTTCTTTTTGTTCCTTCTTCTTTGGATTGAAGGGGATAAAACAGACAAAACAGTAGCTAGCTAACTCCTAATGCATCTCGGGGAAGCTATGCCAACCAAGTCTCTTATGATCCTAAAGCTACATGCATTAGGACGGTGGGCATAAATCTGGGTTCCCTATGGGTGAGCATGGCCATAATTAGCTAATCAGTCAGCTACCTTCCCTGTGTTCAAGCAGTATGTTCCAATTTCTACTCTTCAGATTACACACATGCAACACTAGGTTGGAGTATGGATGAGTTACTGAGCACCCATCCAGAACCCTGTAGACAGCTAGAAGGGAGTCGCTTTCAACCAGCAAGTTTTGAAAGCCACAATGCCAAGCTAATTCTAGACCCACTATAAAGGCCCACAATTCAGTTGCTAAGGCTGTCTCATGCCAATGTTATGTGTGAACCCTACCAACCATTTGCCACTAAAGTCTCGGAGGACTCCCCTGCAAGCTGATAGATTTCCACCTCTGTAGCGAAGCCATCAACATTTAGTGTGGTTCACATACTCGGGAGGAATTGCCAAGCTATGAAGCATTCAATCTTGGTTTTCAGGGGAAAGTTCATCTAATGAAGAAGGTCTCGAGCATCCCATATATTTTGTACCAAGCAGCCTATTTGTTTTATGAGGTCATCCGCCCCTACTATGAGTTTCCTCCAAAGTGAAAAGGTTTGAGAGAATCATGAAATTGAAAGCAAAAAAGCAAGTTTAGAAAGTAGAATTGATGATTTTCATTAAGCTCTAATAGAACTAACTGATTACATTTATAGCCACTAACTCCGATAAGGGAATGACACGTGGCCTAGTTAGTTGAAACTAACTCACTCTTCAGCTGACTCAACTCTCATTAACGGACGAAACTTATTCTGTAACTCTCCCCAAGAAAACAAACTCCTCTTTTCTCGATTTTTCTCTTTTTCTTTCCCGCATTTCGAGTTCTCACTCTTTCCCCCTATAGAACGAGGGTAGTTGAAGAAACCACGAGTTTTGCTATGAATTTAGCAAACAACAGAGCTCACAGAGGCTTAGTTAGGATGTCTGCCACTTGGTAGACAGAAGGAACATGATTGACTTGGAGTCTCTTCTGAACAACTTGGCCACGCACATAATATGAATCTAGATTCATATGCTTTGTTCTATTATGTTGGATGGTATTTGCAGAAAGAGACACAGTAGACAGATTGTCACACCACAACTTCGATTTGGAGATACGAGATATACAGAGGGAACAGTAAGAAGAAAAAGGAAGGACAAAGAAAAGGAAAAATTTTAAGAAAAAACAGGGGCTTAACACCAGCTCAAGTGGCGTTTGAATACAGCCTCCTGTTTTGTTTTGGTAAACAAAACGGGGAAAAACTACACAATAATATTTCTAGTAGTCGAAACTCTATTATATCTGCCATGAGAAGAAGTTCAATTTCCTTAGGTGTCTGAACAAGAAATTGAGTTCGAGGAGGCGCTATATGCCTATTGCAGCCATCCAATCTGCCCAAATTCTGCTCCCGATAAACATAATGAATTTGGACAGCATCTACTCCTTGCATGGCTAGCTGGATTGCTTGCAATATGGTGTTGGTTCTCTGGTCTCTACGTTGCAGCGCTTTGATAAAAGATTGAGAATCAGTGTCAAAGATCAGTTTGGTTCATCCCAGGTGAGCAGCTAACTTGATTCCTAGCCAGACCCCCAACACTCCGCTTGAATACTGTTGCCAACTTGCCATCCCACATGCTCTATAAAAGCCTTCGATCCAGTTTCCTTGGTCATTCCTAATAATGCCTCCGCAAGCACTTGCACCAGATTAATTTTTTGCACCATCAGTATTGATTTTGTACCAACCAGAGGGGGGAGTTTGCCACGAAAGTAACTGCACCTCTCTATGTGGCTTCGGACGTTTAGGAACATGGAACAATGCTTCTTTATTTTGCTAGATATCGAAGAATTACCTGTCTTTCATTTGTCGGCCATCTGAAATCAGAATTATGATGAGGTGATTACAAGTTGGGAATCTATATATACTAGAGGAGAACAACCAAATAAAGACAAAATTTTGACGTGTCAATATGTGGTGCAATATCACTGATCTATTTTCGCATTAACCCATCAAATCTATCTATAATTACTAAAAGAAGACAACCATTAGAGGGGAAAAAGATGACGTGTCACTCTGGTAAAATTTTATTTCTGCATTCCCACTGAAAACCGGATAAAAAGTTTTTACAAATTGAAAGTTCTGCAAACCACTTTCACCCCAACTCTTTGCTGCATTGGTGGAAAGCAGTTCTCAAAAAAGTTCATATTTGTCTTGATGTTATGTCAGTCATCCAACTCTGTTAACGCTGTAGCCGAAGCACTATATGAAGAGTAGTCATCTGAAATGGTTTCTGTGGGTTACAAGGCTATCATTGATGATCAATTCAAATGAACATAATTTGTTGGTTGTAGCTTTTGGCAGCTTATATTTTACTGAAGCTGTAATCGTATTCGTATACGGAAAAAAGTCTGATTCGTCGTTCTTGGGCTTCTGTTTGGGTAGGCTGCTAGATTCTACATTTTGCCGAGCTTGCTGCCATTTTGCTGAGCTTCTCTCTATCTTTCTTCATTTCTCTCAAGCTTGCTGACAGATCGGCGTCATTCGTAGCCGGGTCTTCGTCTATTTGCCGCACGGATTCTGTTTTCTTTCTCTTGGTAATGAACATAATGTTCTTATGCTATTTGCCCTCCCCTAGCGGGGACGTCTCTAGCTTTCTATTGTGCGTTCTTTCAGCTGCTTAAATCATTGACACTTACAGGTGCTTAGTTTCTCTCAGATTGATGCTGGTCTAAGCTGAGGAATTAACAAAAACCGCAAATTGCAGGCTTTTCAAGCATTTCTAAAGTGAAGGCCCTCTTGATTCTAAGTCACGGGAAAAAGATTATGGCCAAGACATTATTCTTCTTAATTTTCCGCTTGTGGATTCCCACGGAAGTTGTGGCTAGGACTGGAAATACCACTGTAAATACTGCTGTTCCTGCCACAAGATCGAGTGTTGTGAAAACTGGAGCCTTATTTACTATTAATTCAGTCATTGGAAGATCGGCAAAACCTGCAAATTTGACCGCGCTTGATGATGTTAATTCTGATACGAGCATTCTCCTTGGCACCAAACTGGGAGTTACTTTACATAATACAAACTGCAGTGGTTTTCTTGGAACAATGGAAGGTATTTGCCCAAATTTTGAATTTTTTCAGCTACAAGCTATTCCTTCTTTGGTCAACTGAGCAAAGCTGTTCTATTATATTTTTCATTTAATTTGGCTATCATTACAATGATTTTCTTTGTTTTGTTCTTTTGAATTAAAACAATCATAATAATATTCATGGTTCTTATATAGATTAGAACCCCTTCCATGCACCTTGGATGACTTAAATAATAAGAAAAATTGATCATAGGTTAAATAAAGAAGAGCACTTTTATCTAATTTCTCAATTCGTGAAAAAAAAAAAAAAAGAGAATATTTCATTTGAAGCTGTTGCATACTTGGAAAACTTTAGAATGGAGTGCCTCTTGGCCTTTGTGCAACGCGCATTTTATTCTCTAGAACTTCAATAAGATTAATTTTTTTTAATTGTCTTTCATGTATTAAATGTAATCAACTGCATAAATAACTATAGTCATTAGATGGTTAGGAAAGAAAAGAAATAAAGAATGATTAAAAATTATGTATGCATTGGAATTTTAGACAGCGAAGTTATAACTGATTTTGACATAAGTCGTTGATGGCATTGCATGTGCGGGTCAAATAATGAGAAATTTTAAAGCGAGAGTAAAGGCATGCATATCTTGGATAAAGAAGCATCACTTAATCCAGATGTTTTAATAGAATTATTAAATTTTTGCTAAATGCTTGAGCAAAGTACATCATTAAGGACATTAGAAGTCTTTTTCGCAAATGCAAGCCATCAAATGGAATTTGAAAATAGAGCAGTACGGACAAATAAGGAAATTCCCTCTCAATTGGTTCCTCACATTCCTGTGGCGATAACACCTTGTATTTTTGTCGCAGGTAAGTGCCTAGGCGTCAAGGATTGAGTAGTACGTAAATTACTTTGAGCACATGCTGATAAAGTCCTTTTATGTTCCATATTAGCAACACTAAAAGATTAATAAGGAACATGCATGACTAGGATGAAGAAGCATCTTATGCTATAGATGCTTTTGATAGAATTATTGAATTGTTGTTCATTATATGCCTAAGCACAGTGAACAGTATCTGACGTTAGATGTCATAATGTAGCCGATGCAAGTGATCCATAAATGAGATGCGACGCATCATATGGCACTGCGTCGAAGAACATCACTCCTACAGACTTGGGTGCTTTTCCTACCAATTCCCCTGCTACCTATTCTGATATGATGTTTAATCTTAGACAACTGCTTGATCAATTGGGTTACAAGATACTGCCTAAAAGTGGGGTGACTGAGTGCGCTCTCATGCTAGAGGATCAACCTATGGCATGTAAGTCAAAACTACTGAATCATAAGTTTAATACTGACTCATTGAAATGATACTTTTGCTGGTTATATTTTCATAATGAATGTAGAGATTAATAAGCCCAAGTGTAAACAGCCAGACTATAGGAGAAAATTAAAAAGAAGACTAAAGTGTGAAGAATATAAAAAATTAGGAATAAGTGTGAATACCATGTCAACAATTAATACAAATTTTCACCGCATGCATAGCTAGCTTTTGTTAATTTTCTTGTTAAATTTATTTGATAGAGTAAGCCTTTTTTGTATGTTTACTTACATAAAAACAATTGCAACGTGTCTATTTTGTTTCATCACAATCTCAGTGGTGGTCTTGCAAACAGTTCCCTGGCTTACTACAGTTTTTCTTTTATACCATAACATCAAATTGAAGAAGATTATGGTCCGAACACTTTGCTTGCTGTCCAATGTGATATATATTTGTTCTTTCATGAACTAATTTCTATATATAATTCCATCAACAAACTAATGTGTTTATCACTGTTTGCATGATTTTTTTATTTGTAGCAACTCAGATGTTATAATTACCTGCATTAGTGCTTTGTGGTGCTCTAATGTAGCTGCACATGCTTCAAGTAGTACTCAAATAGATGGTAATCCAATCATTTTAATTGAAGGTATGATAATATCTTTATATTTTAGGTACTTTTTTTTTTAAAAAAAAATATGTAATGTGAGAATTGAATTAATGGTTCTTTATATAGAAACATATTTTTTGCAAATTTGTCTTCTCGCTGGTGTGAAGGATGCTATCCTATCTTGTCAATATTTTGTCTATTATTGCATATTTTGATTTTGGTCATGAACATTGTCTCTAGAAAATCAATTGGAGTTAATTAAATAATAAATATAGCTTTTAGTTTAATCTTCTTCATATGATGATAATGAAACAGAAGGGTGTGCAAACAATATTGCTGTTGAAGTTGGCAATGTCATTTTCCGTGTAAACAAACAAGGGATGGTGCGTGAAGTGGGCGTTAAGAATGAGATGGTCGATCCAAGGCCGGCAGATTGCGAGGAACTTATTGGTCAACAATTTACATTTAAGCAAGATTTTGATGACTTCTTATCAAAATACAGTTTATAATTAATTTTATAATAATTATCCAAATAAAAACTATTTTTGACGAAATAATTTTTTTAACATAAACTATTGTTTACTCAATAATCCAATTACAATTAGTAAAAGAAAGTTTAAAAAGAAAAACTTTTTATATAGCTAAAGTTTTATAAAATATTCTTTTTATAATTATCTAAAGTCAAGACAAGATTTAACTTATCCACTAAAACATAAAAACACTTACCAGACCTATTAGTTTCCACTTTTAAACTCATATACAACCAGTTACTGCAGTTACGAGTTTGTGCCTGTAATAAGGCGATAATGAGGGGCTAGGAGTTTACAAAAAGGGAAACCAAGTTTGTTTTTTTTTTTTTATAATCAGGGAAACCAAGGTTTGATACTACCAAAGTTTGATACTTTTCTTTTACAGATAACGCTTGATACTTTATGTACCACGTCATCGCTTCTTTTGGTTTTCACATAAAATATTGGTCCAACTACTCCCTCTTCCCCATCGAGATAAGTATAGCCTCTACTTTCTTCTTTGTTTCGTTGACCCATCTCAGTTGCGCCTCTTGCAGCGAGGAAACGCGATCTGTTCTTTCATCTCCTGCTAATTGCATAATTGTACACTCAACTAGCCAGCTAGGGCTGGAGCACCGATCAGGTATGGGGCTAACTTTAAAGAACAAATCTAACGTACACGTCTATATATAATCAGACTATTACATATGCGAAATTGCCAAAACTTGTTCTCATATCCTCTGATTTGGAAACAGCGTACCGATCTGTATATAATCAGATTGTTACATATGCGAAACTACCCAAAAATGTTGTCACATCCTCTGATGAATATTATCACATTATTAACACAACTGTGCAGGTCTTCCGACATTCAAGCTACTGTGATTAGGGCAAGTAAGGTGGCTTCTACTGTACGAGGCTGGTAGCAATCACTTCACTTCTCATCTTCTGCGTTTTACCTCTGAAAGAAAATTAAAGCAATATATATATAATTTGTTTAGATGAAACTTGCTATCGTAATTTGTTGGTGAGAATATGGGAACTCTTTTTACTATAAATTTTTTTTATACGTGTAGAGAGCTTATTTATGAAATCAATTATGTAATAACCTATTCAAATGCAAATCAATTTTTCAAAAAATTCATTCTTCTCACCGTTATATTGAATCTAATAAGCAACAGAGGAATTTTAGAGAAAAGGCTTTATAATAGTTAATTTGTCATAAAATATTCTTCAAAACTATCAAGAATTATGACAAGATTTAACTTATTGACTAAAAAATAAGAACACAAAAGTAAACCCATTACTTTCCACTTTTAAACTCAAACACCATAAGCTACTGTAGTGAGTAGTATGTGACCATAACACATAACTTGAGGCAGTCCAAAGTTTGATCATTTGGATAGTTGGGTCTTTGTGTAAAATTGTTGAAGGATTAAGAAATTTATTGGAGAACAGGGGAGAGAGGGGGGTTTCGGAAAGAGAAATTAATCGGCATGAGAGGAATGGAGGGAAGAGGAAGAAAGTAGAGAAAATGAAAAAGAAAAAAGGAAAAAAAAAACATAGAAGTTATCGCCTATAGTTTATTTACTAAAATATTATTAATTTATTTTTGGAAGAGAACAGCAGCAGCACAACTTTATAGACCACACTACAAGTCAGGAATTAAAATACTGGCAGTGGCCGGTAACTTTGTGCGATTTCGAGTGGCTTTTAGGTCTTCACATGAAATGGTCCAACTACTCCGTGTTGACCAGGTATGTATTTAACTTTTATAGAACACATGTTGGATTTAGGACACAACACATCTATGATCAGATTGTTAGATATATATACATGCGTGTGAAACTGCCAGATGTTCTCCTTTGATAAACATATATAAGGTGGCTTGTACTCCTCGACTACGAGGCTCGTAGCAATCACTTTAATTAGTTCCCCATCTTCTATATTTTCCATCCGAAACAAAAATAAAGCAACCATATATATTTGTGCAGGTCTTCCGGCCGGCATCCAAGCTAGAGTGATCAGGAGAAATCGGGTGGCTCCAACGGTACGAGGCTGGTAGCAATCACTTTACTTCCCATCTTTTGCGTTTTGCTTCCCAAAGAAAATTAAAGCAACCATATCTATCAATATATATGTGGGTGTGAACTCTTTATTATGAATATTTTTTTTACGTGTACAGAGCTTATCAATTATGACTAGGCGGCCTGGTAAACCAAGGGATCCTATTTGGGACCGTGTTACGAAATTAGATAATGGTAGATGGCAGTGCAGTTATTGTCAAAAAGAATATGGCGGAGGTGCTACAAGAATTAAGGCACATTTATTTGGAACCAAGAACCAAGGAATTGCTATATGTGGTAGTGTTCCTGAAGAATTGAGAAACATTGGAGATGGCCCTGAAAGAGGTCAAAACAGATTAAAGTTAGCTATACCTATTAAATTTTGGTTGTTTAATGTATTTATCTAGTTATTATATATCACTTACATAATGCAGACGATCACACACAAGCGGATATTAGAGTGCCTCAATTACCTACAGCTCAAACAAAGAGCTCCTCCTCTGGGCCAGTCGATCAATCTGTTGCAGGTAAGTGCCTAGTTGCTTGGTTGCTCCTTACATGTCTGTGCTTTGCACTTCATTATGAAAAAGAGTGATCTACTGACTATTGAAAAGATTCACCCTCCAAATTGGTAGAATATCGAGCTCACTAGGACTCCTATAAGAATAACCTTTTTAATTCTCTTTCATATATTAAATGCAATCAGCTGCATCAATAGATGCTTCAGCCAGAAAAAAAAAATTATTAAAAATAATGTCTACATTAGAAACTAAATACATTAGTCTTCATCTTGATTGCTATCAGAAATTAATGAGGAATGTGCATATCTATTGAAACTTGTTATGCCCATTAAATTTTAGTTTAATTAATTTAGCCTTAATAAACGTGATTTACACAATGAAAGTGATCACATTGAAGCAGATACTAGAGCCAATCAATTACTCAGGACTCAGCCAACTATGCAAGGTGAGAAACCTCAACCGATGCACATAAATTGTTTTTCTCCTCCTGTAAGTAATTTGAAACTATTGAAATAATTATCATCACTTTCATATATTGACTCATTGAAAAGATCAACTCCTTTGTTTGGGAGATGGACGTGCACATGTGCGGATCATTATAAATGCAGAGATTGTTTAAAATATCTGAGAAAAATCCAGAACCATCAGGGAATAGAAGTCCAAAAAGTGTTAAGAAAGATCTATACAAATCAGAAAGATGCATTAAATGACATAAAAAAATCAGGCGAGCCTATGAATAGTCATGTAATATTCTCGCAAAAGGCAATGCAGCAGAGAAACTAAGTGAACGAGGTAATACGCAGGCCACATTCTTACTCTCCCTCTTTCATCTTCCTTCTTTTCAATATATATATATATATATATATATATATATATATATATATATATATATTCTCTAACCACACATATTCTGCCTTATTTACTTCCTACCATATTCTCATTTCCTTACTTACATGGCCATTAAAGAGGTTATGATTAACAATATTGCATTAAGCTACCTACGAATTGAATATTAATTAGTTATGTACTACTTTAGTAACTCAGCCTTAAAGTAATGATTTGTCAATTAATAAATGTTAGCATTTGATGTCATTTAGCCAATGCAGGACACCAGACACAAGTTAATACTAGAGCATCTCAATTATCTGCCGACATCAACAATTCCTCTTTGGACCCTCTAAATCAACATCTTGCAAGTAATCATTTCAGTAGTCAAAACAATTTAGGAGACGTTAATAGCATTTTACATAATCTTTCTAGAATCTAGACACTTGGAATATATTCTCTAAGATGTATATGTAAAGGAAGAGACTTAGTATTTAAAACTATGATACAATATGGAAAATGAATCAGTTTAGCAAACGTACAAAACGAACCATTCTTTCTGAAGTTATTCTATTTTATTTTTAACTTGGTTGGGTATCATTACCATGATTTTCTTTGTTTTGTTCTTTTTGAATGAAAACAGTCGTAATGATATTCATATGCCTTGCAAGGTCCACATCAACTTGTGCTCATTTGGCTTATTGAATGGAGAGCCCCTTCTATGCACACTAGATAACTTCATTAACAAGAACAATTGATGATATAGTTTCACTATAGAAGATCACTTTTTATATATTCTCTCAATTTCTAAAAAGAAAAAAGAGAAAATATTTTATTTGAAACTGTTGCAAAATTATAAAGTTTTAGAATGGGATGCCTGCCAGCCTATAAGGAGCAAACATTTTATTAGATTTATTTTTTAATTGTCTCTCAAATATCAAATGAAACAACTACATGAGTAACTATAGGCATCAATTAGATGCTTAGTTACCAAAGAGAAGAATGATTAAAAAATCATGTGCTTTAGAATTTCAGGCAGCCAATTAAGTTACAACACAATTTTTCTTAAGTCATCGATTGCATTGTATTTGCATGTCAAGTAATAAGAAATTATAAAGCGAGAGAGTGAAAGCATGCATGTCTTGGATGTAAAGCATCCCTTAATGCACTTGTTTTGATAAAATTGTTATATCTTTGTTAAATGTCTGAGCAAAGTAAATCATTAAGGATATTAGAAGTCGTTTTCACAAATGCAGGCGATCAGATGGAAGCTGAAACTGAAGCAGTAGGGAAAAATCAGGATCTTGCTTCGCTATCTTTCACTAGCATTCGTCCAAGTCTTATTCTTGAAGGCTTCAATGCTCTTGATATCAATTTCCTCGATTCCTCTAATTCAATTCATTTTTCACAAATACCAGGTGAGTGCATTCTGCAATAGAACCTCAATCTATATTGATAACCTTCTTGCAAGTAATTTAAAAATATTAAAATGTTTATCATCATTTATATATTGGAATGAAGAGTGAAGAATATAGAAAATTAGGAATAAGTGTGAATATCATGTCAACAATTAATAAAATTGTTCACCACATGCATAACTTTTGTCAATTTTCTTGTTAACTTTGTTTCATTACAATCGCATCAAATGTCTTGCAAACAGGTTTTAGTTTCATAAAGGGGAAAAGGCCAAGTCATTAATTACATTGCTTTTCCTTAAGGGCATTCCTTTGAATCCAAACTAAAATAGAAAACAAACATGAATTTTGGTATTGGTGCGCTGCTAGTGATTCAAACCGTATATCTTTTACCCATGAAAAGGTGTTGACAACATTGGAATGAAGTCGAAACGAAAGCACCTTCTGGGAGCCAAAAAACCAAGAGAAACAGAATCTCTTTTCTCATCCACTACTGTTCTATGCCCTTGTCTTTAAAAATGACGAAAAGGCAAAATAAATAAAAAGCAAACTCGGATGTTGTAATTACTTACATTAGTGCTTTATGGTACTCTAATCATTTTTTCAATTCCATGCTTTGGAAATCAAGTGATACACTGACTACAAAGAATGTTCTCTCTCCTAATTGATAGACTATCGAGTTCAATAGGACTTCTATAAGAGTGATTTTTTTTTTTTTATTATTGTCTTTCATATATTAAATGGAATCAATTAATTGCATGGATATGTGTAGCCCCTATATGCTTTAGTCAAGAAAATAATGGTTCAAAAATAGAATTACACTGCCCTAATTTCAATTTCAGAGTATTGATATGTATAAAGCCAATACATGATATGTACTAATCTAATAATGTAAATTATCAATTTGACAGATATTTTGATGTTTCATTTATTAACTTTTCTTTTTTATTTTTTGACAAATTTCTATGCCTTTTTTTGTTTACGTTTCTCTTTCTAATTTGACATGAACATTCATGTCTTATTTTTTTCACTTTTTGTAATAATTTTCCCTTTCTAGTTTAACATACACACTACCCTTCAAATCAAATATCTCAAAAAAAAAAAAAAAAAAAACAACACTCAAGTTAGGTAACTTAGCCCCACATAAAAAAGAGCGTGCATTAGACTTCAATGCATTGAAGTTACAGTTGATTTTGACATAATTTGTTGATTGCATTACATTGCATGGTTGTGCCACCAAAAGAATTGTGCATTGAATTTAATTAGAGTAAAACTAGAACATGCATCTCTTGGATGAAGAAGCATAATAAACTTTAGAAAAAAATATTCTCATAATTACTTTGTTTTGTAATTCTTTCAATTAAGTGATAAAATATATTGATTTTGTGGAACTCAATAAATTTAGTGATTTAAATGTTGTTTTGTAAAAATTAAGTGAAAAAGTGTTAAGAAAGACCTATACAAATAAGAGGGAATAGCCATGTAATATTCTTGCAAAAGGCAATGAAGCAGAGAAACTAAGTCCACGAGATAATACGCAGCTCACATTCTTACTCTCCCTCTCCTTCATATTCCATCTTTTCAATATATGTATATATTCTGTCTTATTTATTTCCTACCATGTTCTCATTTCTTTACTTACATTATTGTATATATTTTCTTTTGTACTAGCTTTTGATTCATGCCAAAGTCAAACAACCAAAATTTCAATAACAAGCCATGATTGTCACTGTTGGATTTATATTGGCTTTCTTTAATTAGACCCTTCAAAATAAAGTCCAATAAAGTCAGTTTGTGATATCTTGAAACTCATGCCAATGTAGGAGTGCCCCCACAAGAATTGGACAACGTGGCTTCGAGTTGTGAAGAGCACCCGCACCCTCCTGCTGGTACAAAGGACGACGGAGTTGCGCAAGGTGTGTGGGGATTGAATACATATACAAGCTGCGGGATTACTCAGAACTGAACTAAATTATAATTTTATCATACTGCACAAGTAATCATTAATTGAATATAGCTCAGTTTTGTATTTAATTTCCTCTTTTAAATTCATGCCACTCAGCCAAGTCACAAAGAGGGGAACTAAGAACTAAATCTATCCATGGATCCTTCCATTCTTCTGATTTGAAGCCATATATGTCAGAACTAGATTTACAAAGAGGATGCACCCAACTATTGCAGATTACCAATTGTGCGTAGTTTGTAAACTCAAAAATCCTATATATTTTAATCTCTATTTTAAAGCACTTGTAAATTGCAAAACCATACAAATACAATCTAGAGAATCCTTCTTTTCAATTTCCTCAAATATCCACTGCTATTAGAAATAGAAAAAATTGTCACTTTTCTTCTGGACACAAAAATTTTCCTTTTTTTTTTTTTTTCAACTTCCCATTAACATTGTAAACACATTATTAAAATATTGTTGTTTAAAGGTTAAATTTTTTTTCTTTAAATGAAATCTAAATTGAATACATTTGGTATAGAAGCTAGTTCAAAAGTAATTATTAACTGTAATATCCCTCAATTTTGTATTTGATTCAGTTTTTCACATTCATGCCATTCACCTAATTCATAGAGTTGCCACAGTTTAGATTGATGACATAAGGAGTAGAACCAAGAACTGATTCTAAATCCATCAATTTATATTCACATATAAATTGTTATTGTTCTATATCATGCAAAGTTGTTCTGTTGGGCCTTCAACGCAATTCTGTTATTTTTGTTTTACTTTTCTTTTATTTTTTGGAATAAAAATATGACAAATTGACAATTAAAGTTTCTTCAACTTTAGTCTACCTCTATGCAGCTGGCCATGTTCACGAAAGGACTGGTAATAAAATTCATAGTCCATTAATCATTGAGTCAGAAGGTATGTTCCATTAATAGTGTAGTTAAAAAAATTCTTTCTACTTTTTGTTTAATTAACATCTTTTTAAATTTATTTTTGTTTTCTGTTTCTTTAACAGTGTAGTTGCCTTATGCTACCATTGCAAAACCATTGCTTCTGCAATGTTATAAATGTGTTCATAAAGGTTGGAAGCTAGCCAAGCTATAAATTACAGAGATAGCTATGCCATTTACATGGAACCAGTTCCAACTACAAGTAGATGCTAATGTGATAAACTTGTGTGCAATTAATATAAACAGTAGTAGTGAAATACGAAGACACCCAAAGTCAAGATTACAACATCATCCCAAGCGTGCCTTAAAAAAAGCAGTAGGAAGGGCCATTCGATCCATGATATCGTAGTGGGAGACTCTACCTTCAAATGCACTAAAGTAGGCAGAGGCAATAAGAACAAACAGTTGCAACCTTAGGCCTTTTCTTAGAAACCCTTGACGATGCTACCAACAATCATATATATATATATATATATATATATAAAGTTCTTCAAATATTTTGTCATCGCTCATCATATTATTTTTCTTTCTAATTCTCTTGTAATGAATATAACAATCCACATGCATTTGATATATCTTTAACTGAAAATGCCTTTTTCAAGTCCAATGACTGATGATACTGTAATTGCTTGGTTCTTACTTCCTATTTCCTAGGTGTGTCTTTCAGTGCCTTTTACAAGTCCGAAGTTAAAACACTTGGGATGATTGGTAAGTAGCTTGGCCATGAGGGAAACCCTGATGAATTTGTTAGCTGGGATGCATATCCTCTAATATTTTTTGAATTCTTAAATAGATTTAATAAAGTGAATTTTTGATATAATTTCTTGTAAATTTAATTTTGTACTAAGCTTTTAATTCATGCCATAGTCAAGTAAGTAAAATTTCAGATCTTCAACAATGAACCATGATTGTGAACGTAGGATTTATGAAAATCCTGCGATCCTTTTTAACCTTCAAATATATTTAAATTGGCTTTCTTGAATTAGAGTCTTCAAAGTCAAGTTCAATAAAGTTCGCTTGTGATATGTTGAATTTCATGCCATTGTAGGAGTGTCCATAAAAGAATTGGAGGATGAGGCTTCAAGTGGTAACATGCCAATGGATGGAGTTGTGCCTATGGACGTGGATGGAGTTGTGCCTACAGAATGTAACCAAATATTAGCCTTTTATTACATTCAATAATGGATATGCAAAAATTCTTTATGCACAATCAAAATAATTTCTTTCTTACATGAAATAAATTTTATCCTTTAAATTTTTTATGATAAAGTATTGGTACTCTTTAAATATTTACAAAGACCCATAATTGATGAAATATTGATCTATTTTGTTCAACAAAATCAAAGACTTTGCAACATTGGTAACTTCAAATGTTGATCTATATGCATGTATTGCAAGCTTTATTCTTTCACTTTGCTTTGAAATTTAAATATTGCAATTAGTTTCACCTCTATTTTATTAAACTATTTCCGATTTATCTCTCCCATAGGGCCAATATATGCCGAGCCTAGTGATTGCAACAACAAACTCAATGACAAAAACACCCTTCATGAAGCTAACATTAATATACAGACCAAGGCACTAGAGTTGGAAGATCTTCACCCAATTGTGCATGCATATCTACTTGAGAAAAGCGAGATAGAAGAGGCGCAAAAAATGTATGAACCACCTGTCGGCAGGTATCAATTTTTATTTGCAGTTATTTTATCTTATTTTAATAAATCTTCATTTGTAAATTTAATCATTCTTTATTTTAGTGAGAAAATTGTCCGATCCAAATCCGAGTTTTCCATTTTGGATCGATCTGAATTTAGTACGCTTAAACCCAAGCAACAACTTAGTTCATGGGTAAGTTCTCCTACATATATGGACATGTGCATCCCAAGTTTCCTAGTTAACTTGGAAATAAAAACTTTACATGTGGGGATATCCACACTTTTTCTTTTTAATTAGGTAATAGATTATGCTGCTGAGCATTTAACTTATAAAGTACGAAACAAGAAGGAAAGCAAGCATTCCATTGTCATCTTCGGTAACCTCTAATTTCTTATTTAATTAATTCAAGTTGACTTTTCTTTTGAAAGCTGAGCTTGTTGATATTCGCACAACTATTTGTTTTCCTCATCCACACAGAATTATGCATTTGGTGAGGCTAAAGACTTCAAAGAGTTTGTTGATAAGCATAAGTTACGAGAAAATTTTATGTCAAATTTCGTAGATTGTAAAAAGGTACCATTTTATTTAATTATTTGACCATTTTATTTCTCACGTTCAATGAGATATATATGTGTCTTACATTTGCATGATACAGATGCTTATTCCTGCTCACATAGGTCCCACAGAAAAGGGACACTACTACTTGTATGTAGTTGATTTGGAACAACAAGAGGTTGCAATATGGGATTCTTTGGATTCCTCAACAAACCCATATGTTAGGGAACAAGAAAATAGAGCACGACATATGGTAAGGGTGATATATTAGTATTATATTAAAATGCCATTCCTTTATTCTCAAAATGCTAAAATACTTTTGTCATGGTGGTGACCATATTGATTGAGTTAACCGTTGATATTTAGTTGCATTCATTGGATAAATTGTTTGAAGAAGACATAAGAAAGGTATGTGGTGGAGGTTGGACCTTTGAAAGTTTTAATGTACAAAGGGCAAAACATGAATCAACACAAACTAATGGGTAAATTAAACTTATACTTTGCAGTCTTTATCTAAAATATGTAATTTTTTTAGTAAATTTTAATTACCACACTATTTTTTTTGTTTGTAGATATGACTGTGGGATATTCATCATAAAATTTATGAGCAACTTTATGGAAAATAAAGCTTATGCAAATAAAAAGCTTTCCTTTGAAGTAAGTTTCTCATGCTAAATGTATATCTATTAGGTTTCTTTGCTCATATAATTATTCACTATATGTAAATTATTGTACTATAATGCCTCAGAGTGATGTAGAAAGGTTGGATTTGGCTTTGGAATTGTTTTTGAGCGACATCAATGAGAATAAAGAAACATTAACCATCAAAGCTACTGAGTAGTATCAAAGTCAGCAAAGATTAAATATAATTGCCAATCAAAGAGAAGGTATGCACCAAACCAGCTATTGATTAAATTTTGGTGGATGTGTAATTGATTCAAAATATATCTTTTATATTTGTATGATAAGTTGATTTAATTCATGTCATTAATTATTTGTTTGTTCCTTTTCTTTTTATCAAACTTAGATTAAATATACCAAGAATGAAAATTAATAGAAAGTCTTTAACTTGCTTCCTACGACAAGTTTTTTTAAAACAACTTTAGATAATGAACATTCAAAGAGTTGGAAGATAACTCAAAGTATACACCAACTAGAACCAACAATGCCCACAATTTGTTCCTTTTGGTCTATGCCACTCACCTCTTGCATCACCAGTTGCTCTTTAAGTTGGCTTCATCGCTAGTTTAACTTATGACTATGCTCTCACTCTGATATATATGCAATTATTTTTCATCCATGGCACATTCCAAATTAGTGAAAATAAATAAAAAAAAAAACGAACTTGAACATTTTGGTTATGGAATTCCAAACTCTATTATATTAAAGTAAAAGCTAAATTCCATAAAAAAAAAGTAAAAGGGAAAGCTTAATACAATTTAATTATTGCTATTAAATTTCACCATTTTATGACATTTAATTGATGCTTTTCATAAAATTTCAGTGTAGAGAATGAGTCTTGTCTCAAGATGTTCACCTAAAAGTATATTAATTTTGCTAATTATTAGAAGACATTCTTATGTTGACTTATTTGATTCAATTGAGCGGTTAATTTATTCAATTTATTTTAAGATTTTCAGCTTATAAAAATTAAGAAACTTAATAGAATGGATAATTTTTGACAAAATTAGAATAACTATTCAAATGAAATATGTAATTATAATGAAACAAATAAGCAGTCATTTAAATGATAATTATTGAGCAATTATTCAATTCTTATATCACACAAGTTATGGACAGAAAATCCACATGAAAATATCTCAATTATCAAACCAAATATACTTTAGCTTAATCATGTCCAACATCATATCTTTTGATTGAACAGATTAAAACTTATCTCAAGATTGTTCCATGTTTTAATCTTCTTTTACAAGCAAAAACATCGACATGAAATTTTATCTATGTCATGTTGTTATGACTACCATGTTGAAAACTAATAATCTGTAAAAATAATTGAAACAGGTTTGTCATGCTTAAACACTAGGAACCAAATTCACAGTACTAGTGAGTGGTTGGGTGCACTGCAAGCGGTGCGTAGATGAGTTTTCTGTGCACAATTCCCATTAGGGCTATAATTCTTCTTTTCCTGTAATACTGTTCTTATTACCTTTCATGTTATCATTCAAACACTCGGACAAGGCCTATACCTTCCGAAAGAGGTTATGATAAACAATATTACATTAAGCTACCTATGAATTGAATTTTAATCAGTTATGTACTACTTTACTGTAACTCAACCTTAAAGTAATGATTTATCAATCAATAAATGTTAACATTAGATGTCATTTAGCCAATGCAGGACATCAGACACAAGTTAATACTAGAGCATCTCAATTATCTGCTGACATCAACAATTCCTCTTCGGACCCTCTAAATCAACATTTTGCAGGTAATTGTTTCAGTGGTCGAAACAATTAAAGAGACATTGATAGCATTTCATGTAATCTTTCTAGAATCTGGACACTTGGAATATGCTCTCTAAGATGTTATGAAAATGAAGAAATTTCAGCATTTAAAACTATGACACAATATGGAAAATGAATCATTTTAGCATAAGGTACCCAACAAAGTATTCTTTCATTTCTTTCTGAATGAAAACAATCATAATAATATTCATATACCTTGCAAGGTTCATATCAACTTTGCCTATTGGACTTATTTAAAGAAATCGAATTGAGAGCCCCTTCGATGCTCATTGGATAACTTCATTAACAAGAACAATTGATTGTATAGTTTAAATACAGAAGATCACTTTTTATATAATCTCTCAGTTTCTAAAGAGAAAAAAGAGAAAATATTTTATTTGAAGCTGTTCGCAAAATTATAAAGTTTTTAGAATGGGATGCTTGCCAGCCTATAAGGAGGAAATATTTTATTAGATTAATTTTTTATTTGCCTCTCGAATATTAAATGAAACAACTGCATGAGTAACTATAGGCATTAATTAGATGCTTAGTTAGCAAAGAGAAGAAAGATTAAAAAATTATGTGTGCTTTATAATTTCATTCAGCCAATTAAGTTACAACAGAATTTTTCATTAGTCATCGATTGCATTGTATTTGCATGTCAAGTAATGAGAAATTATAAAGCGAGAGAGTAAAAGCATGCATGTCTTGGATTAAAAAGCATCCCTTAATGTATATGTTTTGATAAATTATTATATCTTTTTTAAATGTCTGAGCAAAGTAAATCATTGAGGACATTAAAAGTCATTTTCACAAATGCAGGCGATCAGATGGAAGCTGAAACTGAAGTAGTGGGGACATATCAGGATCTTGCTACTCTATCTTTTCCTGGCAATCTTGAAGGCTTCAACGCTCTTGATAACAATTTCCCCGATTCCTCTAATTCAATTCCTTTTTCACAAATACAAGGTGAGTGCACTTGTGCAATAGAACCCCAATCTATATACATAACCTATTCTTCTCTTCTTGCAAGTAATTTAAAACTACTAAAATGTTTATCATCGTTTATATATATTGACTTGTTGAAAATAGAAAAAAGACTGAAGTGTGAAGAAAATAGAAAATTAGGAATACGTGTGAATATCATGTCAACAATTAATAAAATTGTTCACCACATGCATAACTTTTGTTAATTTTCTTGTTAACTTTGTTTCGTCACAATCGCAACAAATGTCTTGCAAACAAGTTTTAATTTCATAAAGGGGAAAAGGCCAAGTCATTAATTACATTGCTTTTCCTTAAGGGCATTCCTTTGAATCCAAATTAAAGTAGAAAACAAACATGAATTTTGGTATTGGTATGCTGCTAGTGACTCCAACAGTATATCTTTTACCCATAAAAAGGTGTTGACCACATTGGAATGAAGTAGAAACCAGGGCACCTTCTGGGAGCCAAAAAGCAAAGAGAAATAGAATCTCTTTTCTCATCCACTACTGTTCTATCCCCTTGTCTTGTAAAATAACGAAAGGGGAAAAAAAATGAAAAGCAAAGGAAAAAGGGATACAAGATCCACGCCTACAACAATATCATATCAAGTTTTTTATCGGACAACAATGTCACATCAAACAGAAGGAGATTATGGTCCCAATACGTAACTCTGTTTGCTGTCTAAGGCAATACATATGAAATTTTTTTATTAACTAATTTCTATATATTAATTCCATCTAAAAATTAATGTGTCTATTTGCATGATTTTTTCATTCGTCCGAACTCGATGTTGTAATTACTTACTTTAGTGCTTTATGGTGCTCTAATGCAGCTGCAGGTGCTTCAAGTAATACTCAAATGGATGCTAATCCAATCATTTTAACAGAAGGTATGATATAATCTTTATATTTTAGGTACATTTTTTTATAAAAAAATATGTATGCCGAGAATTGAATTAACAGTTCATAATATAGAAACATTCTTTTTGTAAATTTATCTTATTCTTGGTGTGAAGGGTGCTATCCTATCTCGCCAAGATGATGATGATGACAATTAATAAGTATAGCTTTTTGGTTTAATCTTCTTCATATGATGATGATCAAACAGAAAGGTGTGCCAACATTGTTACTGTTGAAGGCAATAGTCAATGCGCGGATGAAGTTGGCAATGCCATCTACCAGGTAAACCAGCAAGGGAAGAAGCGTAAAGTGGATGTTATGAATCAGTCGGTAGATACAAGGTTGGCAGATCGCGAGGGATTCGTTGGTCAACAATTTATGCACAATATTGACAGGATGAGGGAACTTCTAATGGATGAAACTGTGTCAATCATCGGCATATATGGAATGGGTGGAGTAGGAAAAACGGCTCTAGCAACCCGTATGATGAAAGAAGTCGAAAGGGAAGGTATTTTTAATCATGTCTGTTGGATAACTGTTTCACAAGAATGTAGAGTTTATAAATTGCAAACAGACATTGCCGAAAGATTTGGTTTGCGTCTTCATCAAGATGACGACCAAATGAGAAAAATGCAGTTGTCAGAGGCATTGGAAAGAAAAAAGAAAGAGTTGCTTATATTGGATGATATTTGGAAGAAGATTGATCTAGAGGAGGTTGGAATTCCTCTTAAAACAAGTGGTATTAAATTGATCTTAACAACCCGTTTAAAAAGTGTGTGTTTGCGTATGAATTGCCCACCAAATAACATAATATATGTGAAGCCTCTTTCAAATGATGAAGCTTGGGACTTGTTCTTGCAAAAACTTAGATTTGATGAAACACCAATAAAACTTGCTGATGCAGTATTAGAGATTGCAAGATGTGTGGCAAATGAATGCAAAGGTCTACCACATGGAATTAAGGTGTTAGGAACGGCCATGAAGGGGGTAGAAGACATCCATCAATGGCGAAATACTCTAAACGAACTGCAAAATTGGATATTAGAAGAAGATGTGGAAGATGAGGTCTTCAAGGTACTGGAATTTAGCTATCGTAAATTACATGACAAGCGAATGCAAAAGTGTTTCTTACATTGTGCATTATATCCAGAAGACAGTATAATTGAGAGGGAGGAGTTGATAATGAGGTTTGTTGACCAGGGACTAATAAATGGAATGAAGAGATTGGAAGAAATATTTGATGAAGGGCATACCGTGTTGAATAAACTTGTGGATAGCTCCTTGTTGGAAGAGGTGATATATACTATAAGGAAAGAGAAATATGTGAAAATGCATGATTTATTGAGGGACATGGCTTGCCGTATTGTAAAAGTAAGTCCCAGGTACATGATCAAGTCTGGTAAAGGATTGCGAATAATCCCTCAAACAGACGAGTGGCCGGCTAATTTGGAGGTGGTTAGCTTAATGCATAACTACATAGAAGGAAACCGCTCAAGAGCATCACCGAGTTGTCATAAACTGTCAACCTTGATATTTAGCAACAACCCTCTCCAATGTATCCCTCCTTTTTTCTTTGACCACATGCCTGCTCTAACCACACTTGATTTATCCTTTACTGATATCGAACGTTTGCCAGATTCCGTCTCTAACTTGAAGTCCCTAGTTTCCTTGCAACTCAATAATTGCAGTCGATTGGAATACGTTCCTCCATTGGGAAATCTACAAGCATTATCAAGGTTGGTCCTCTCAGGTACTTCAATTCAAGTGCTTCCTGAAGGTTTTGAAACGCTAACCAATTTGAAATGGATTGATCTGTGTCGGAATTCAATGATGAGCTCACAGTCAGGATTATTCATGCCTAGATTAATTAATCTCCAATGCCTCATACTTGAGCAGAGAAGATCTACAGGCGGATGTCAAATTAGGACAAAAACGGAAGATCTAGAAGCAATGAGTTGCCTTGAAATATTTAGAGGCATCGTTCATGATGATGGGCACTGGAATGCATATGTAAGAAATGTCTTGGACAGAGGTGATGGACCCATAAATTATCAAATCGGACTAGTAAGTTCTCGTTTTTATATGCTTCAAGGGGATTACGAAAGAAACGTAACATTTGTAGACATCAAAGACTTTGAAGTCACATACATGGTACCGAAAGATGCTCAATGTCTAACTTTATGGAATAATCATCAATGGAGTTGTTTTTGTGATGCTCTGTCATTTACTGGTCCTTCTTCGATGATGTCATGCGTCATAGAGAAGTGCAGTCAATTGGAGACCGTATTCTGTTTATCTTGTTCTTGTTCCTTCTGCACCAATCTCCAAAACCTAGAAACACTTCAACTTTCCTCCCTTGAAAGAGTAGCTACATTGTGGAAAGAAAATGAAGACATAGTCAAGTCTTTGAACTTTGGTGGCTTATTCCCTCGTCTCACCTCTCTTCGTATCGATAGATGTCATAACATAAAGAAGTTGCTGAAAGTTGGGATGCTTGCACACCTCCCAAACTTAGTGACTCTTATTGTTAAATATTGTAAAGAAATGAAGGAGATATTTCCAGAGGTAGACGAAGACAATGGAGCAGATGGTGATGAAGTAATCGTGGGGCCCAGTAATGCTTCCAACGGTGACACTGCCGATGCTCTCGCACTTGTTCACCCCAAGTTAGAAGAATTGGAATTGGATGACTTACCAGAGTTGAAGACCGTGTGCCAACGGATTATGGCTTGTGAATCTTTCAAACGATTACGAGTCAGCTATTGTCCCAAGCTAAGGATTCCTCAAATAAGATCTACCTTCGAGTATGAAGAAGATTTACGCTTTATGCATTTGTTTTAAATTCAAAAGCTTGTGATTATTTTTGAATTATCCGATGATGGAACTGGAAAAGGAGGTGGATTTACAATGTTATTTGTAAATCAGACTTTGGGTGTTGTTTCTCTTATTAATGAAAGCTATGTATTAATATAGAGCAATAATATATTCAAGATGTCAAAGTCCTACTTGTTTAAACTAATTGTTGAAATTTTACAACAAAATCACCTCCAAAAATGTATTCTTTTACATCTCCAAAGTTTGGGGTATGTACCGTATTATTAAATTTTTTTACATGCATGCCTTTTTTTAATCTATTTATTAGTGCATACCGTGTGCATATATGTTTCTCCATTTGTGTTGAACACTTGAGCTTACACACCAATATATGCGCTGGTGGAAAAGAATTATCTCATGCACTGTGCAAAAAGACACCACAGTATCAAAAAGTAAAAACAAATTTATATAATTAATTAAAAATAAATTTACATAAACACATTGTAATTTGTCCTTTGACCTATATAATCATTTTTTTTAATAAAATGATACACAAACAATATTGCAATAAAACACCCTCAATGTCCAAATAATAATATCAAGATAAATTACATACATGCAATTGGATCTCTCATCTTTTCTAAAGGTAACATCTTCAAAACGCAACTCTTAACAAAATAAAAAATATATATACATACCACGTGCATCCTTAATTTTTTTAGCTTGTCACTAGCTACACAGATATTAAACTCTTCATTGCAATAAATGTTATCAATCATAAAAATTTACATTATAGACACCTTTTCATACTTACTCAACAGTGATATTTTTATGGAGGCACAAGGGCTTTTACCTTATCCATTATTTGGTACATCTTTTTAAATCATAAACTTCACTATCTATGCTAACAGTTAGAATTGTGTCACATTTATTTCTTATTTTACAATTCTCTTTTCTTTTTTTTTTTCTTTAATTCAAGCAAATTGGGTTTGACATAATGAAGCCCTTATTCCGCAAAGTAATCCTTATGCCAAAACTTTTTTCTTTTTTTTTCCCCCTCCATCACCTTAACTACATACAACCACCCTTCAACTTTTGCAACTTTTGCATTTTATGATTCATCCTTGTTTAATATTCTTTCTTATTCATTCATTGGGGTTCTTTTTTTTTTTTTTTAATTAATCCTTGAAATCCCATCTGACATTTAGATATGATACCGATCTACTCCACATACTAATACAGTGTGGCAACACAATTTTGTGAAAAAAACTAAATCAAAAAAAGAAAGTGACTATGGAATTAAGAAGTGAAATTTGATCATAAAAATCATCCTTGTAAATTTCTTAGTTTCAACAATAAACACTGTGCTTTGGATCAAATAAAAAAGATACAGTAATTTATTAGTTTATTATGCACGAGTTGGTAAAAATGATTATATATCCGATAATATATTTTGCTTAAAAAGCAGTTGCAGTCAGGCACGTAAATTAATGATGATTTTTGGACATTCATCACTTGTTACATAAGTTACGTTTAGTTTAGAACTTGTCTTTTCAAAGAAAAAAAAATCATTATTGTAAATGTGGAGAAAATGCTATTGCTGACTCATTTATGGTACTATTAAAAAATTATTTTTTCCATTAAAAAAAACCGTTTTTATGATATTTAGATTGACTTTCAAAGTTTCAAGATTTGTTTGGTGTTTAATATAAATATCTTTTCCTTAAAAAAATTAATTTTTAAAGTTTTTAAACTTAGACATAATTATAACATAAATTTAGAGTATATAAATTATTTTAATAAGTTTATTTTTATTTAATTAGATAATTATTTGAAATTATATTAATAAAAAATTATATAAAATTTTATCAATTATTTTTATTTAAACACATGACTCCATATATATATATATATATATATACACACACACACACTATAAGTTTTAGTTTTAGTAGCACAAAAGTAGCCTTAAAAAAATTTGAGTTGGACAGTAATTAGTTTTTTAATAGTAACCAGTTTGATTGAAAATGAATGATGCAGTAAAACCGTGTAAGATAGCGCCATCTTTTGACATGATAGAAAGCAAGATTAAGCCCATACAAAATGAGCCAAAATAATTAGAAATGTAGATTAATTAAAAGAGAATTAATTGTATTATCACTATTTTTATATACACAAATAATATTTCTAACGAGCTTTTTAAAGGCGTTAAATTAACATTTAAATATTATTTGAAAATAGTTACAATAAAAATTATGAATAAAGAGATATCTCTACTATGTGAAAATTTAAATTTTTTGACTTAATAATTTTATTTTTTATTTTTTTATAATTTAATACATGAATTTTAATTTTTTAACATATTTTAATTTTATACTTTTGTTTCTCTAACCCTTTTAACATATTTTAATTTTTTTATTTGTAGCAACTCAGATGTTATAATTACCTGCATTAGTGCTTTGTGGTGCTCTAATGTAGCTGCACATGCTTCAAGTAGTACTCAAATAGATGGTAATCCAATCATTTTAATTGAAGGTATGATAATATCTTTATATTTTAGGTACTTTTTTTTTTTAAAAAAAATATGTAATGTGAGAATTGAATTAATGGTTCTTTATATAGAAACATATTTTTTGCAAATTTGTCTTCTCGCTGGTGTGAAGGATGCTATCCTATCTTGTCAATATTTTGTCTATTATTGCATATTTTGATTTTGGTCATGAACATTGTCTCTAGAAAATCAATTGGAGTTAATTAAATAATAAATATAGCTTTTAGTTTAATCTTCTTCATATGATGATAATGAAACAGAAGGGTGTGCAAACAATATTGCTGTTGAAGTTGGCAATGTCATTTTCCGTGTAAACAAACAAGGGATGGTGCGTGAAGTGGGCGTTAAGAATGAGATGGTCGATCCAAGGCCGGCAGATTGCGAGGAACTTATTGGTCAACAATTTACATTTAAGCAAGATTTTGATGACTTCTTATCAAAATACAGTTTATAATTAATTTTATAATAATTATCCAAATAAAAACTATTTTTGACGAAATAATTTTTTTAACATAAACTATTGTTTACTCAATAATCCAATTACAATTAGTAAAAGAAAGTTTAAAAAGAAAAACTTTTTATATAGCTAAAGTTTTATAAAATATTCTTTTTATAATTATCTAAAGTCAAGACAAGATTTAACTTATCCACTAAAACATAAAAACACTTACCAGACCTATTAGTTTCCACTTTTAAACTCATATACAACCAGTTACTGCAGTTACGAGTTTGTGCCTGTAATAAGGCGATAATGAGGGGCTAGGAGTTTACAAAAAGGGAAACCAAGTTTGTTTTTTTTTTTTTATAATCAGGGAAACCAAGGTTTGATACTACCAAAGTTTGATACTTTTCTTTTACAGATAACGCTTGATACTTTATGTACCACGTCATCGCTTCTTTTGGTTTTCACATAAAATATTGGTCCAACTACTCCCTCTTCCCCATCGAGATAAGTATAGCCTCTACTTTCTTCTTTGTTTCGTTGACCCATCTCAGTTGCGCCTCTTGCAGCGAGGAAACGCGATCTGTTCTTTCATCTCCTGCTAATTGCATAATTGTACACTCAACTAGCCAGCTAGGGCTGGAGCACCGATCAGGTATGGGGCTAACTTTAAAGAACAAATCTAACGTACACGTCTATATATAATCAGACTATTACATATGCGAAATTGCCAAAACTTGTTCTCATATCCTCTGATTTGGAAACAGCGTACCGATCTGTATATAATCAGATTGTTACATATGCGAAACTACCCAAAAATGTTGTCACATCCTCTGATGAATATTATCACATTATTAACACAACTGTGCAGGTCTTCCGACATTCAAGCTACTGTGATTAGGGCAAGTAAGGTGGCTTCTACTGTACGAGGCTGGTAGCAATCACTTCACTTCTCATCTTCTGCGTTTTACCTCTGAAAGAAAATTAAAGCAATATATATATAATTTGTTTAGATGAAACTTGCTATCGTAATTTGTTGGTGAGAATATGGGAACTCTTTTTACTATAAATTTTTTTTATACGTGTAGAGAGCTTATTTATGAAATCAATTATGTAATAACCTATTCAAATGCAAATCAATTTTTCAAAAAATTCATTCTTCTCACCGTTATATTGAATCTAATAAGCAACAGAGGAATTTTAGAGAAAAGGCTTTATAATAGTTAATTTGTCATAAAATATTCTTCAAAACTATCAAGAATTATGACAAGATTTAACTTATTGACTAAAAAATAAGAACACAAAAGTAAACCCATTACTTTCCACTTTTAAACTCAAACACCATAAGCTACTGTAGTGAGTAGTATGTGACCATAACACATAACTTGAGGCAGTCCAAAGTTTGATCATTTGGATAGTTGGGTCTTTGTGTAAAATTGTTGAAGGATTAAGAAATTTATTGGAGAACAGGGGAGAGAGGGGGGTTTCGGAAAGAGAAATTAATCGGCATGAGAGGAATGGAGGGAAGAGGAAGAAAGTAGAGAAAATGAAAAAGAAAAAAGGAAAAAAAAAACATAGAAGTTATCGCCTATAGTTTATTTACTAAAATATTATTAATTTATTTTTGGAAGAGAACAGCAGCAGCACAACTTTATAGACCACACTACAAGTCAGGAATTAAAATACTGGCAGTGGCCGGTAACTTTGTGCGATTTCGAGTGGCTTTTAGGTCTTCACATGAAATGGTCCAACTACTCCGTGTTGACCAGGTATGTATTTAACTTTTATAGAACACATGTTGGATTTAGGACACAACACATCTATGATCAGATTGTTAGATATATATACATGCGTGTGAAACTGCCAGATGTTCTCCTTTGATAAACATATATAAGGTGGCTTGTACTCCTCGACTACGAGGCTCGTAGCAATCACTTTAATTAGTTCCCCATCTTCTATATTTTCCATCCGAAACAAAAATAAAGCAACCATATATATTTGTGCAGGTCTTCCGGCCGGCATCCAAGCTAGAGTGATCAGGAGAAATCGGGTGGCTCCAACGGTACGAGGCTGGTAGCAATCACTTTACTTCCCATCTTTTGCGTTTTGCTTCCCAAAGAAAATTAAAGCAACCATATCTATCAATATATATGTGGGTGTGAACTCTTTATTATGAATATTTTTTTTACGTGTACAGAGCTTATCAATTATGACTAGGCGGCCTGGTAAACCAAGGGATCCTATTTGGGACCGTGTTACGAAATTAGATAATGGTAGATGGCAGTGCAGTTATTGTCAAAAAGAATATGGCGGAGGTGCTACAAGAATTAAGGCACATTTATTTGGAACCAAGAACCAAGGAATTGCTATATGTGGTAGTGTTCCTGAAGAATTGAGAAACATTGGAGATGGCCCTGAAAGAGGTCAAAACAGATTAAAGTTAGCTATACCTATTAAATTTTGGTTGTTTAATGTATTTATCTAGTTATTATATATCACTTACATAATGCAGACGATCACACACAAGCGGATATTAGAGTGCCTCAATTACCTACAGCTCAAACAAAGAGCTCCTCCTCTGGGCCAGTCGATCAATCTGTTGCAGGTAAGTGCCTAGTTGCTTGGTTGCTCCTTACATGTCTGTGCTTTGCACTTCATTATGAAAAAGAGTGATCTACTGACTATTGAAAAGATTCACCCTCCAAATTGGTAGAATATCGAGCTCACTAGGACTCCTATAAGAATAACCTTTTTAATTCTCTTTCATATATTAAATGCAATCAGCTGCATCAATAGATGCTTCAGCCAGAAAAAAAAAATTATTAAAAATAATGTCTACATTAGAAACTAAATACATTAGTCTTCATCTTGATTGCTATCAGAAATTAATGAGGAATGTGCATATCTATTGAAACTTGTTATGCCCATTAAATTTTAGTTTAATTAATTTAGCCTTAATAAACGTGATTTACACAATGAAAGTGATCACATTGAAGCAGATACTAGAGCCAATCAATTACTCAGGACTCAGCCAACTATGCAAGGTGAGAAACCTCAACCGATGCACATAAATTGTTTTTCTCCTCCTGTAAGTAATTTGAAACTATTGAAATAATTATCATCACTTTCATATATTGACTCATTGAAAAGATCAACTCCTTTGTTTGGGAGATGGACGTGCACATGTGCGGATCATTATAAATGCAGAGATTGTTTAAAATATCTGAGAAAAATCCAGAACCATCAGGGAATAGAAGTCCAAAAAGTGTTAAGAAAGATCTATACAAATCAGAAAGATGCATTAAATGACATAAAAAAATCAGGCGAGCCTATGAATAGTCATGTAATATTCTCGCAAAAGGCAATGCAGCAGAGAAACTAAGTGAACGAGGTAATACGCAGGCCACATTCTTACTCTCCCTCTTTCATCTTCCTTCTTTTCAATATATATATATATATATATATATATATATATTCTCTAACCACACATATTCTGCCTTATTTACTTCCTACCATATTCTCATTTCCTTACTTACATGGCCATTAAAGAGGTTATGATTAACAATATTGCATTAAGCTACCTACGAATTGAATATTAATTAGTTATGTACTACTTTAGTAACTCAGCCTTAAAGTAATGATTTGTCAATTAATAAATGTTAGCATTTGATGTCATTTAGCCAATGCAGGACACCAGACACAAGTTAATACTAGAGCATCTCAATTATCTGCCGACATCAACAATTCCTCTTTGGACCCTCTAAATCAACATCTTGCAAGTAATCATTTCAGTAGTCAAAACAATTTAGGAGACGTTAATAGCATTTTACATAATCTTTCTAGAATCTAGACACTTGGAATATATTCTCTAAGATGTATATGTAAAGGAAGAGACTTAGTATTTAAAACTATGATACAATATGGAAAATGAATCAGTTTAGCAAACGTACAAAACGAACCATTCTTTCTGAAGTTATTCTATTTTATTTTTAACTTGGTTGGGTATCATTACCATGATTTTCTTTGTTTTGTTCTTTTTGAATGAAAACAGTCGTAATGATATTCATATGCCTTGCAAGGTCCACATCAACTTGTGCTCATTTGGCTTATTGAATGGAGAGCCCCTTCTATGCACACTAGATAACTTCATTAACAAGAGCAATTGATGATATAGTTTCACTATAGAAGATCACTTTTTATATATTCTCTCAATTTCTAAAAAGAAAAAAGAGAAAATATTTTATTTGAAACTGTTGCAAAATTATAAAGTTTTAGAATGGGATGCCTGCCAGCCTATAAGGAGCAAACATTTTATTAGATTTATTTTTTAATTGTCTCTCAAATATCAAATGAAACAACTACATGAGTAACTATAGGCATCAATTAGATGCTTAGTTACCAAAGAGAAGAATGATTAAAAAATCATGTGCTTTAGAATTTCAGGCAGCCAATTAAGTTACAACACAATTTTTCTTAAGTCATCGATTGCATTGTATTTGCATGTCAAGTAATAAGAAATTATAAAGCGAGAGAGTGAAAGCATGCATGTCTTGGATGTAAAGCATCCCTTAATGCACTTGTTTTGATAAAATTGTTATATCTTTGTTAAATGTCTGAGCAAAGTAAATCATTAAGGATATTAGAAGTCGTTTTCACAAATGCAGGCGATCAGATGGAAGCTGAAACTGAAGCAGTAGGGAAAAATCAGGATCTTGCTTCGCTATCTTTCACTAGCATTCGTCCAAGTCTTATTCTTGAAGGCTTCAATGCTCTTGATATCAATTTCCTCGATTCCTCTAATTCAATTCATTTTTCACAAATACCAGGTGAGTGCATTCTGCAATAGAACCTCAATCTATATTGATAACCTTCTTGCAAGTAATTTAAAAATATTAAAATGTTTATCATCATTTATATATTGGAATGAAGAGTGAAGAATATAGAAAATTAGGAATAAGTGTGAATATCATGTCAACAATTAATAAAATTGTTCACCACATGCATAACTTTTGTCAATTTTCTTGTTAACTTTGTTTCATTACAATCGCATCAAATGTCTTGCAAACAGGTTTTAGTTTCATAAAGGGGAAAAGGCCAAGTCATTAATTACATTGCTTTTCCTTAAGGGCATTCCTTTGAATCCAAACTAAAATAGAAAACAAACATGAATTTTGGTATTGGTGCGCTGCTAGTGATTCAAACCGTATATCTTTTACCCATGAAAAGGTGTTGACAACATTGGAATGAAGTCGAAACGAAAGCACCTTCTGGGAGCCAAAAAACCAAGAGAAACAGAATCTCTTTTCTCATCCACTACTGTTCTATGCCCTTGTCTTTAAAAATGACGAAAAGGCAAAATAAATAAAAAGCAAACTCGGATGTTGTAATTACTTACATTAGTGCTTTATGGTACTCTAATCATTTTTTCAATTCCATGCTTTGGAAATCAAGTGATACACTGACTACAAAGAATGTTCTCTCTCCTAATTGATAGACTATCGAGTTCAATAGGACTTCTATAAGAGTGATTTTTTTTTTTTTTATTATTGTCTTTCATATATTAAATGGAATCAATTAATTGCATGGATATGTGTAGCCCCTATATGCTTTAGTCAAGAAAATAATGGTTCAAAAATAGAATTACACTGCCCTAATTTCAATTTCAGAGTATTGATATGTATAAAGCCAATACATGATATGTACTAATCTAATAATGTAAATTATCAATTTGACAGATATTTTGATGTTTCATTTATTAACTTTTCTTTTTTATTTTTTGACAAATTTCTATGCCTTTTTTTGTTTACGTTTCTCTTTCTAATTTGACATGAACATTCATGTCTTATTTTTTTCACTTTTTGTAATAATTTTCCCTTTCTAGTTTAACATACACACTACCCTTCAAATCAAATATCTCAAAAAAAAAAAAAAAAAAACAACACTCAAGTTAGGTAACTTAGCCCCACATAAAAAAGAGCGTGCATTAGACTTCAATGCATTGAAGTTACAGTTGATTTTGACATAATTTGTTGATTGCATTACATTGCATGGTTGTGCCACCAAAAGAATTGTGCATTGAATTTAATTAGAGTAAAACTAGAACATGCATCTCTTGGATGAAGAAGCATAATAAACTTTAGAAAAAAATATTCTCATAATTACTTTGTTTTGTAATTCTTTCAATTAAGTGATAAAATATATTGATTTTGTGGAACTCAATAAATTTAGTGATTTAAATGTTGTTTTGTAAAAATTAAGTGAAAAAGTGTTAAGAAAGACCTATACAAATAAGAGGGAATAGCCATGTAATATTCTTGCAAAAGGCAATGAAGCAGAGAAACTAAGTCCACGAGATAATACGCAGCTCACATTCTTACTCTCCCTCTCCTTCATATTCCATCTTTTCAATATATGTATATATTCTGTCTTATTTATTTCCTACCATGTTCTCATTTCTTTACTTACATTATTGTATATATTTTCTTTTGTACTAGCTTTTGATTCATGCCAAAGTCAAACAACCAAAATTTCAATAACAAGCCATGATTGTCACTGTTGGATTTATATTGGCTTTCTTTAATTAGACCCTTCAAAATAAAGTCCAATAAAGTCAGTTTGTGATATCTTGAAACTCATGCCAATGTAGGAGTGCCCCCACAAGAATTGGACAACGTGGCTTCGAGTTGTGAAGAGCACCCGCACCCTCCTGCTGGTACAAAGGACGACGGAGTTGCGCAAGGTGTGTGGGGATTGAATACATATACAAGCTGCGGGATTACTCAGAACTGAACTAAATTATAATTTTATCATACTGCACAAGTAATCATTAATTGAATATAGCTCAGTTTTGTATTTAATTTCCTCTTTTAAATTCATGCCACTCAGCCAAGTCACAAAGAGGGGAACTAAGAACTAAATCTATCCATGGATCCTTCCATTCTTCTGATTTGAAGCCATATATGTCAGAACTAGATTTACAAAGAGGATGCACCCAACTATTGCAGATTACCAATTGTGCGTAGTTTGTAAACTCAAAAATCCTATATATTTTAATCTCTATTTTAAAGCACTTGTAAATTGCAAAACCATACAAATACAATCTAGAGAATCCTTCTTTTCAATTTCCTCAAATATCCACTGCTATTAGAAATAGAAAAAATTGTCACTTTTCTTCTGGACACAAAAATTTTCCTTTTTTTTTTTTTTTCAACTTCCCATTAACATTGTAAACACATTATTAAAATATTGTTGTTTAAAGGTTAAATTTTTTTTCTTTAAATGAAATCTAAATTGAATACATTTGGTATAGAAGCTAGTTCAAAAGTAATTATTAACTGTAATATCCCTCAATTTTGTATTTGATTCAGTTTTTCACATTCATGCCATTCACCTAATTCATAGAGTTGCCACAGTTTAGATTGATGACATAAGGAGTAGAACCAAGAACTGATTCTAAATCCATCAATTTATATTCACATATAAATTGTTATTGTTCTATATCATGCAAAGTTGTTCTGTTGGGCCTTCAACGCAATTCTGTTATTTTTGTTTTACTTTTCTTTTATTTTTTGGAATAAAAATATGACAAATTGACAATTAAAGTTTCTTCAACTTTAGTCTACCTCTATGCAGCTGGCCATGTTCACGAAAGGACTGGTAATAAAATTCATAGTCCATTAATCATTGAGTCAGAAGGTATGTTCCATTAATAGTGTAGTTAAAAAAATTCTTTCTACTTTTTGTTTAATTAACATCTTTTTAAATTTATTTTTGTTTTCTGTTTCTTTAACAGTGTAGTTGCCTTATGCTACCATTGCAAAACCATTGCTTCTGCAATGTTATAAATGTGTTCATAAAGGTTGGAAGCTAGCCAAGCTATAAATTACAGAGATAGCTATGCCATTTACATGGAACCAGTTCCAACTACAAGTAGATGCTAATGTGATAAACTTGTGTGCAATTAATATAAACAGTAGTAGTGAAATACGAAGACACCCAAAGTCAAGATTACAACATCATCCCAAGCGTGCCTTAAAAAAAGCAGTAGGAAGGGCCATTCGATCCATGATATCGTAGTGGGAGACTCTACCTTCAAATGCACTAAAGTAGGCAGAGGCAATAAGAACAAACAGTTGCAACCTTAGGCCTTTTCTTAGAAACCCTTGACGATGCTACCAACAATCATATATATATATATATATATATATATAAAGTTCTTCAAATATTTTGTCATCGCTCATCATATTATTTTTCTTTCTAATTCTCTTGTAATGAATATAACAATCCACATGCATTTGATATATCTTTAACTGAAAATGCCTTTTTCAAGTCCAATGACTGATGATACTGTAATTGCTTGGTTCTTACTTCCTATTTCCTAGGTGTGTCTTTCAGTGCCTTTTACAAGTCCGAAGTTAAAACACTTGGGATGATTGGTAAGTAGCTTGGCCATGAGGGAAACCCTGATGAATTTGTTAGCTGGGATGCATATCCTCTAATATTTTTTGAATTCTTAAATAGATTTAATAAAGTGAATTTTTGATATAATTTCTTGTAAATTTAATTTTGTACTAAGCTTTTAATTCATGCCATAGTCAAGTAAGTAAAATTTCAGATCTTCAACAATGAACCATGATTGTGAACGTAGGATTTATGAAAATCCTGCGATCCTTTTTAACCTTCAAATATATTTAAATTGGCTTTCTTGAATTAGAGTCTTCAAAGTCAAGTTCAATAAAGTTCGCTTGTGATATGTTGAATTTCATGCCATTGTAGGAGTGTCCATAAAAGAATTGGAGGATGAGGCTTCAAGTGGTAACATGCCAATGGATGGAGTTGTGCCTATGGACGTGGATGGAGTTGTGCCTACAGAATGTAACCAAATATTAGCCTTTTATTACATTCAATAATGGATATGCAAAAATTCTTTATGCACAATCAAAATAATTTCTTTCTTACATGAAATAAATTTTATCCTTTAAATTTTTTATGATAAAGTATTGGTACTCTTTAAATATTTACAAAGACCCATAATTGATGAAATATTGATCTATTTTGTTCAACAAAATCAAAGACTTTGCAACATTGGTAACTTCAAATGTTGATCTATATGCATGTATTGCAAGCTTTATTCTTTCACTTTGCTTTGAAATTTAAATATTGCAATTAGTTTCACCTCTATTTTATTAAACTATTTCCGATTTATCTCTCCCATAGGGCCAATATATGCCGAGCCTAGTGATTGCAACAACAAACTCAATGACAAAAACACCCTTCATGAAGCTAACATTAATATACAGACCAAGGCACTAGAGTTGGAAGATCTTCACCCAATTGTGCATGCATATCTACTTGAGAAAAGCGAGATAGAAGAGGCGCAAAAAATGTATGAACCACCTGTCGGCAGGTATCAATTTTTATTTGCAGTTATTTTATCTTATTTTAATAAATCTTCATTTGTAAATTTAATCATTCTTTATTTTAGTGAGAAAATTGTCCGATCCAAATCCGAGTTTTCCATTTTGGATCGATCTGAATTTAGTACGCTTAAACCCAAGCAACAACTTAGTTCATGGGTAAGTTCTCCTACATATATGGACATGTGCATCCCAAGTTTCCTAGTTAACTTGGAAATAAAAACTTTACATGTGGGGATATCCACACTTTTTCTTTTTAATTAGGTAATAGATTATGCTGCTGAGCATTTAACTTATAAAGTACGAAACAAGAAGGAAAGCAAGCATTCCATTGTCATCTTCGGTAACCTCTAATTTCTTATTTAATTAATTCAAGTTGACTTTTCTTTTGAAAGCTGAGCTTGTTGATATTCGCACAACTATTTGTTTTCCTCATCCACACAGAATTATGCATTTGGTGAGGCTAAAGACTTCAAAGAGTTTGTTGATAAGCATAAGTTACGAGAAAATTTTATGTCAAATTTCGTAGATTGTAAAAAGGTACCATTTTATTTAATTATTTGACCATTTTATTTCTCACGTTCAATGAGATATATATGTGTCTTACATTTGCATGATACAGATGCTTATTCCTGCTCACATAGGTCCCACAGAAAAGGGACACTACTACTTGTATGTAGTTGATTTGGAACAACAAGAGGTTGCAATATGGGATTCTTTGGATTCCTCAACAAACCCATATGTTAGGGAACAAGAAAATAGAGCACGACATATGGTAAGGGTGTTATATTAGTATTATATTAAAATGCCATTCCTTTATTCTCAAAATGCTAAAATACTTTTGTCATGGTGGTGACCATATTGATTGAGTTAACCGTTGATATTTAGTTGCATTCATTGGATAAATTGTTTGAAGAAGACATAAGAAAGGTATGTGGTGGAGGTTGGACCTTTGAAAGTTTTAATGTACAAAGGGCAAAACATGAATCAACACAAACTAATGGGTAAATTAAACTTATACTTTGCAGTCTTTATCTAAAATATGTAATTTTTTTAGTAAATTTTAATTACCACACTATTTTTTTTGTTTGTAGATATGACTGTGGGATATTCATCATAAAATTTATGAGCAACTTTATGGAAAATAAAGCTTATGCAAATAAAAAGCTTTCCTTTGAAGTAAGTTTCTCATGCTAAATGTATATCTATTAGGTTTCTTTGCTCATATAATTATTCACTATATGTAAATTATTGTACTATAATGCCTCAGAGTGATGTAGAAAGGTTGGATTTGGCTTTGGAATTGTTTTTGAGCGACATCAATGAGAATAAAGAAACATTAACCATCAAAGCTACTGAGTAGTATCAAAGTCAGCAAAGATTAAATATAATTGCCAATCAAAGAGAAGGTATGCACCAAACCAGCTATTGATTAAATTTTGGTGGATGTGTAATTGATTCAAAATATATCTTTTATATTTGTATGATAAGTTGATTTAATTCATGTCATTAATTATTTGTTTGTTCCTTTTCTTTTTATCAAACTTAGATTAAATATACCAAGAATGAAAATTAATAGAAAGTCTTTAACTTGCTTCCTACGACAAGTTTTTTTAAAACAACTTTAGATAATGAACATTCAAAGAGTTGGAAGATAACTCAAAGTATACACCAACTAGAACCAACAATGCCCACAATTTGTTCCTTTTGGTCTATGCCACTCACCTCTTGCATCACCAGTTGCTCTTTAAGTTGGCTTCATCGCTAGTTTAACTTATGACTATGCTCTCACTCTGATATATATGCAATTATTTTTCATCCATGGCACATTCCAAATTAGTGAAAATAAATAAAAAAAAAAACGAACTTGAACATTTTGGTTATGGAATTCCAAACTCTATTATATTAAAGTAAAAGCTAAATTCCATAAAAAAAAAGTAAAAGGGAAAGCTTAATACAATTTAATTATTGCTATTAAATTTCACCATTTTATGACATTTAATTGATGCTTTTCATAAAATTTCAGTGTAGAGAATGAGTCTTGTCTCAAGATGTTCACCTAAAAGTATATTAATTTTGCTAATTATTAGAAGACATTCTTATGTTGACTTATTTGATTCAATTGAGCGGTTAATTTATTCAATTTATTTTAAGATTTTCAGCTTATAAAAATTAAGAAACTTAATAGAATGGATAATTTTTGACAAAATTAGAATAACTATTCAAATGAAATATGTAATTATAATGAAACAAATAAGCAGTCATTTAAATGATAATTATTGAGCAATTATTCAATTCTTATATCACACAAGTTATGGACAGAAAATCCACATGAAAATATCTCAATTATCAAACCAAATATACTTTAGCTTAATCATGTCCAACATCATATCTTTTGATTGAACAGATTAAAACTTATCTCAAGATTGTTCCATGTTTTAATCTTCTTTTACAAGCAAAAACATCGACATGAAATTTTATCTATGTCATGTTGTTATGACTACCATGTTGAAAACTAATAATCTGTAAAAATAATTGAAACAGGTTTGTCATGCTTAAACACTAGGAACCAAATTCACAGTACTAGTGAGTGGTTGGGTGCACTGCAAGCGGTGCGTAGATGAGTTTTCTGTGCACAATTCCCATTAGGGCTATAATTCTTCTTTTCCTGTAATACTGTTCTTATTACCTTTCATGTTATCATTCAAACACTCGGACAAGGCCTATACCTTCCGAAAGAGGTTATGATAAACAATATTACATTAAGCTACCTATGAATTGAATTTTAATCAGTTATGTACTACTTTACTGTAACTCAACCTTAAAGTAATGATTTATCAATCAATAAATGTTAACATTAGATGTCATTTAGCCAATGCAGGACATCAGACACAAGTTAATACTAGAGCATCTCAATTATCTGCTGACATCAACAATTCCTCTTCGGACCCTCTAAATCAACATTTTGCAGGTAATTGTTTCAGTGGTCGAAACAATTAAAGAGACATTGATAGCATTTCATGTAATCTTTCTAGAATCTGGACACTTGGAATATGCTCTCTAAGATGTTATGAAAATGAAGAAATTTCAGCATTTAAAACTATGACACAATATGGAAAATGAATCATTTTAGCATAAGGTACCCAACAAAGTATTCTTTCATTTCTTTCTGAATGAAAACAATCATAATAATATTCATATACCTTGCAAGGTTCATATCAACTTTGCCTATTGGACTTATTTAAAGAAATCGAATTGAGAGCCCCTTCGATGCTCATTGGATAACTTCATTAACAAGAACAATTGATTGTATAGTTTAAATACAGAAGATCACTTTTTATATAATCTCTCAGTTTCTAAAGAGAAAAAAGAGAAAATATTTTATTTGAAGCTGTTCGCAAAATTATAAAGTTTTTAGAATGGGATGCTTGCCAGCCTATAAGGAGGAAATATTTTATTAGATTAATTTTTTATTTGCCTCTCGAATATTAAATGAAACAACTGCATGAGTAACTATAGGCATTAATTAGATGCTTAGTTAGCAAAGAGAAGAAAGATTAAAAAATTATGTGTGCTTTATAATTTCATTCAGCCAATTAAGTTACAACAGAATTTTTCATTAGTCATCGATTGCATTGTATTTGCATGTCAAGTAATGAGAAATTATAAAGCGAGAGAGTAAAAGCATGCATGTCTTGGATTAAAAAGCATCCCTTAATGTATATGTTTTGATAAATTATTATATCTTTTTTAAATGTCTGAGCAAAGTAAATCATTGAGGACATTAAAAGTCATTTTCACAAATGCAGGCGATCAGATGGAAGCTGAAACTGAAGTAGTGGGGACATATCAGGATCTTGCTACTCTATCTTTTCCTGGCAATCTTGAAGGCTTCAACGCTCTTGATAACAATTTCCCCGATTCCTCTAATTCAATTCCTTTTTCACAAATACAAGGTGAGTGCACTTGTGCAATAGAACCCCAATCTATATACATAACCTATTCTTCTCTTCTTGCAAGTAATTTAAAACTACTAAAATGTTTATCATCGTTTATATATATTGACTTGTTGAAAATAGAAAAAAGACTGAAGTGTGAAGAAAATAGAAAATTAGGAATACGTGTGAATATCATGTCAACAATTAATAAAATTGTTCACCACATGCATAACTTTTGTTAATTTTCTTGTTAACTTTGTTTCGTCACAATCGCAACAAATGTCTTGCAAACAAGTTTTAATTTCATAAAGGGGAAAAGGCCAAGTCATTAATTACATTGCTTTTCCTTAAGGGCATTCCTTTGAATCCAAATTAAAGTAGAAAACAAACATGAATTTTGGTATTGGTATGCTGCTAGTGACTCCAACAGTATATCTTTTACCCATAAAAAGGTGTTGACCACATTGGAATGAAGTAGAAACCAGGGCACCTTCTGGGAGCCAAAAAGCAAAGAGAAATAGAATCTCTTTTCTCATCCACTACTGTTCTATCCCCTTGTCTTGTAAAATAACGAAAGGGGAAAAAAAATGAAAAGCAAAGGAAAAAGGGATACAAGATCCACGCCTACAACAATATCATATCAAGTTTTTTATCGGACAACAATGTCACATCAAACAGAAGGAGATTATGGTCCCAATACGTAACTCTGTTTGCTGTCTAAGGCAATACATATGAAATTTTTTTATTAACTAATTTCTATATATTAATTCCATCTAAAAATTAATGTGTCTATTTGCATGATTTTTTCATTCGTCCGAACTCGATGTTGTAATTACTTACTTTAGTGCTTTATGGTGCTCTAATGCAGCTGCAGGTGCTTCAAGTAATACTCAAATGGATGCTAATCCAATCATTTTAACAGAAGGTATGATATAATCTTTATATTTTAGGTACATTTTTTTATAAAAAAATATGTATGCCGAGAATTGAATTAACAGTTCATAATATAGAAACATTCTTTTTGTAAATTTATCTTATTCTTGGTGTGAAGGGTGCTATCCTATCTCGCCAAGATGATGATGATGACAATTAATAAGTATAGCTTTTTGGTTTAATCTTCTTCATATGATGATGATCAAACAGAAAGGTGTGCCAACATTGTTACTGTTGAAGGCAATAGTCAATGCGCGGATGAAGTTGGCAATGCCATCTACCAGGTAAACCAGCAAGGGAAGAAGCGTAAAGTGGATGTTATGAATCAGTCGGTAGATACAAGGTTGGCAGATCGCGAGGGATTCGTTGGTCAACAATTTATGCACAATATTGACAGGATGAGGGAACTTCTAATGGATGAAACTGTGTCAATCATCGGCATATATGGAATGGGTGGAGTAGGAAAAACGGCTCTAGCAACCCGTATGATGAAAGAAGTCGAAAGGGAAGGTATTTTTAATCATGTCTGTTGGATAACTGTTTCACAAGAATGTAGAGTTTATAAATTGCAAACAGACATTGCCGAAAGATTTGGTTTGCGTCTTCATCAAGATGACGACCAAATGAGAAAAATGCAGTTGTCAGAGGCATTGGAAAGAAAAAAGAAAGAGTTGCTTATATTGGATGATATTTGGAAGAAGATTGATCTAGAGGAGGTTGGAATTCCTCTTAAAACAAGTGGTATTAAATTGATCTTAACAACCCGTTTAAAAAGTGTGTGTTTGCGTATGAATTGCCCACCAAATAACATAATATATGTGAAGCCTCTTTCAAATGATGAAGCTTGGGACTTGTTCTTGCAAAAACTTAGATTTGATGAAACACCAATAAAACTTGCTGATGCAGTATTAGAGATTGCAAGATGTGTGGCAAATGAATGCAAAGGTCTACCACATGGAATTAAGGTGTTAGGAACGGCCATGAAGGGGGTAGAAGACATCCATCAATGGCGAAATACTCTAAACGAACTGCAAAATTGGATATTAGAAGAAGATGTGGAAGATGAGGTCTTCAAGGTACTGGAATTTAGCTATCGTAAATTACATGACAAGCGAATGCAAAAGTGTTTCTTACATTGTGCATTATATCCAGAAGACAGTATAATTGAGAGGGAGGAGTTGATAATGAGGTTTGTTGACCAGGGACTAATAAATGGAATGAAGAGATTGGAAGAAATATTTGATGAAGGGCATACCGTGTTGAATAAACTTGTGGATAGCTCCTTGTTGGAAGAGGTGATATATACTATAAGGAAAGAGAAATATGTGAAAATGCATGATTTATTGAGGGACATGGCTTGCCGTATTGTAAAAGTAAGTCCCAGGTACATGATCAAGTCTGGTAAAGGATTGCGAATAATCCCTCAAACAGACGAGTGGCCGGCTAATTTGGAGGTGGTTAGCTTAATGCATAACTACATAGAAGGAAACCGCTCAAGAGCATCACCGAGTTGTCATAAACTGTCAACCTTGATATTTAGCAACAACCCTCTCCAATGTATCCCTCCTTTTTTCTTTGACCACATGCCTGCTCTAACCACACTTGATTTATCCTTTACTGATATCGAACGTTTGCCAGATTCCGTCTCTAACTTGAAGTCCCTAGTTTCCTTGCAACTCAATAATTGCAGTCGATTGGAATACGTTCCTCCATTGGGAAATCTACAAGCATTATCAAGGTTGGTCCTCTCAGGTACTTCAATTCAAGTGCTTCCTGAAGGTTTTGAAACGCTAACCAATTTGAAATGGATTGATCTGTGTCGGAATTCAATGATGAGCTCACAGTCAGGATTATTCATGCCTAGATTAATTAATCTCCAATGCCTCATACTTGAGCAGAGAAGATCTACAGGCGGATGTCAAATTAGGACAAAAACGGAAGATCTAGAAGCAATGAGTTGCCTTGAAATATTTAGAGGCATCGTTCATGATGATGGGCACTGGAATGCATATGTAAGAAATGTCTTGGACAGAGGTGATGGACCCATAAATTATCAAATCGGACTAGTAAGTTCTCGTTTTTATATGCTTCAAGGGGATTACGAAAGAAACGTAACATTTGTAGACATCAAAGACTTTGAAGTCACATACATGGTACCGAAAGATGCTCAATGTCTAACTTTATGGAATAATCATCAATGGAGTTGTTTTTGTGATGCTCTGTCATTTACTGGTCCTTCTTCGATGATGTCATGCGTCATAGAGAAGTGCAGTCAATTGGAGACCGTATTCTGTTTATCTTGTTCTTGTTCCTTCTGCACCAATCTCCAAAACCTAGAAACACTTCAACTTTCCTCCCTTGAAAGAGTAGCTACATTGTGGAAAGAAAATGAAGACATAGTCAAGTCTTTGAACTTTGGTGGCTTATTCCCTCGTCTCACCTCTCTTCGTATCGATAGATGTCATAACATAAAGAAGTTGCTGAAAGTTGGGATGCTTGCACACCTCCCAAACTTAGTGACTCTTATTGTTAAATATTGTAAAGAAATGAAGGAGATATTTCCAGAGGTAGACGAAGACAATGGAGCAGATGGTGATGAAGTAATCGTGGGGCCCAGTAATGCTTCCAACGGTGACACTGCCGATGCTCTCGCACTTGTTCACCCCAAGTTAGAAGAATTGGAATTGGATGACTTACCAGAGTTGAAGACCGTGTGCCAACGGATTATGGCTTGTGAATCTTTCAAACGATTACGAGTCAGCTATTGTCCCAAGCTAAGGATTCCTCAAATAAGATCTACCTTCGAGTATGAAGAAGATTTACGCTTTATGCATTTGTTTTAAATTCAAAAGCTTGTGATTATTTTTGAATTATCCGATGATGGAACTGGAAAAGGAGGTGGATTTACAATGTTATTTGTAAATCAGACTTTGGGTGTTGTTTCTCTTATTAATGAAAGCTATGTATTAATATAGAGCAATAATATATTCAAGATGTCAAAGTCCTACTTGTTTAAACTAATTGTTGAAATTTTACAACAAAATCACCTCCAAAAATGTATTCTTTTACATCTCCAAAGTTTGGGGTATGTACCGTATTATTAAATTTTTTTACATGCATGCCTTTTTTTAATCTATTTATTAGTGCATACCGTGTGCATATATGTTTCTCCATTTGTGTTGAACACTTGAGCTTACACACCAATATATGCGCTGGTGGAAAAGAATTATCTCATGCACTGTGCAAAAAGACACCACAGTATCAAAAAGTAAAAACAAATTTATATAATTAATTAAAAATAAATTTACATAAACACATTGTAATTTGTCCTTTGACCTATATAATCATTTTTTTTAATAAAATGATACACAAACAATATTGCAATAAAACACCCTCAATGTCCAAATAATAATATCAAGATAAATTACATACATGCAATTGGATCTCTCATCTTTTCTAAAGGTAACATCTTCAAAACGCAACTCTTAACAAAATAAAAAATATATATACATACCACGTGCATCCTTAATTTTTTTAGCTTGTCACTAGCTACACAGATATTAAACTCTTCATTGCAATAAATGTTATCAATCATAAAAATTTACATTATAGACACCTTTTCATACTTACTCAACAGTGATATTTTTATGGAGGCACAAGGGCTTTTACCTTATCCATTATTTGGTACATCTTTTTAAATCATAAACTTCACTATCTATGCTAACAGTTAGAATTGTGTCACATTTATTTCTTATTTTACAATTCTCTTTTCTTTTTTTTTTTCTTTAATTCAAGCAAATTGGGTTTGACATAATGAAGCCCTTATTCCGCAAAGTAATCCTTATGCCAAAACTTTTTTCTTTTTTTTTCCCCCTCCATCACCTTAACTACATACAACCACCCTTCAACTTTTGCAACTTTTGCATTTTATGATTCATCCTTGTTTAATATTCTTTCTTATTCATTCATTGGGGTTCTTTTTTTTTTTTTTAATTAATCCTTGAAATCCCATCTGACATTTAGATATGATACCGATCTACTCCACATACTAATACAGTGTGGCAACACAATTTTGTGAAAAAAACTAAATCAAAAAAAGAAAGTGACTATGGAATTAAGAAGTGAAATTTGATCATAAAAATCATCCTTGTAAATGCAGATAACTACCCTTATCAGGGCTGCTAGAACATATAAAACACACATCGCAAGATAAAGATGTAGGGAGCTTTGGAACCTCTAGTCAATCGTTAGGGTTAATCCAATGATTATTAATCCTGGGTAGGCATTTCATCTATTCTACTAAAGAACATAATAATTACTGTCGGCATCCAAGAGTGATGCAACCACCAACAAAGAAGAATGTCTTCTAAAAGGACACCAAGTCACCAACCATACATTACCCCTCAATGGAACACAGTCAAATGAGTGCAAAGAAAATTCAAGATCTCAATGCAAAACTAGCTAATAAGCAAGCAGCAAGCAGCAAAGATTCCAACTGAGGAACAGAGTATACATTCCATAATTAAGTAAAACATACGCACGCATATATGTACTGTTGGTGCAGCAACCTAAAAATAAGAATAAATACAAAAAACAAGAAGAGTAAATGTTATCAATGAAATAAAAATATGCGCGGTACTAGGCTGAGGCACGGAAATCTCGCTTTCTTTAAGGTAATTCACGCCTCCCACAGGTTGATTCTTTGCTATATCACCTGGTGCAGCGGGTACACAGACATGTTACCTCCAGGATACAACAGCCTAGTACTCGCATGTTGGTCTATTGCCTCTGCACAAAGGAAAATAGACAGGACTCCTTTCACCCGCACCTTTTCTCTGCCCAAATAAGACACAATATCTATTTCTAATATGAAATATTTGAATATGGCTTCATCTATATTGGTAATATGCATTCAGCCACCTATATATAGCTTTAAGAGGTTGATTATTCCATTCTTTATTATTATTCATTCATCATAAAATGCAATAATGGTGCCTAACGGATAGAAACTCCCATTTCAACATTTCAAAAACTATTCCCACTTAAATAGGCAATTAATTGAATGTTTCAACCATAAATATAGGCAATTAATTGGGTGTTTTAACAAAATTTAATTTGTTAACATATAACGGCTATTTTGTAATAATATTCCAACAATCCCCCACTTATTATTATAAAATAGTATATTAAAAAATTATTTTTGGGTAGAGATAGATTGTTATGCATAATAAAAGTGGCTAATTGCCTTGAACTTTTATTTAGCAAAATATATATCTTGATCCAGAGTCAATAGTAGTATTCGCCTTGAACTATGACTGTTTAGGGGAGATAAGACATATATCTTGCACATATCAATCCAGGTGCAATATATGAGCCCTAGCCCGCACATTATACGGCCTTTGTGCGCATCCTGTTTCTTGAATGTGTTTTGAGAATATGCCCTGTATATTCTCATAGGAGCGGCCCCACTCCCACATTCAAATAGGTGAATTCTGTCAAGAGTGTTCCTGCAATTAAGACACCCCACTCTTATAGAGCTACAGATTTCATTAAGAGTTTAAAAAAAAACTCAACCTTACATATTCATTGCAGGAAAATGCACTTACACCATAGGGATGAGTTTTCAAGAATAATGTGCATTTATCAACAGCCACTCTATGATTCGTTTTTCCCTTTGAATCAAGTTCTTAGGATCTCTAATCACAAGGTAGGGTATCCTCATAGGTTGCTTTTAATTCTATGGGCTTAAGACCCATCCCCCTCGATGTATTCCAGACCCTTTCTCTAGGTAAAGCTTTCGTAAGTGAATCCGCAAAGTTATCTCTAGACTTTACATATTCTATATGAATGGTACCATTACTAATATAAGATCTCATAACACTATGTTTTCTTCTTATGGGTCTGGACTTACCATTATAGTAACGATTTTGTACTCTACCAATAGCAGCAGTACTATCACAACGTATTAATATGGGTGGAATAGGTTTTTCCCACATAGGGACCTCATTCAACATATCTCTCAACCAACTAGCCTCTTCACTAGCTGATGCTAAAGCAATAAGCTCAGCTTCCATTGTTGACTTAGCAATTATTTGTTGTTTTTTAGATTTCTAACAAATTGCACAACCACCCAAGAAAAATACATAACCAGAAGTAGAAAGAGAGTCACCTGACAATGTATTCCAATCAGCATCTGAATATCCTTCAAGTACAGCTGGAAATTTTCTATAAATAATCCATAATTTTTAGTGCCACATAAGTATCTCATAAGATATTTTATAGCACCCCAATGTTCCATATTAGGTTTACTTGTAAACCTTCCAAGCAAACCAACTACATAAGCAATGTCAGGTCTAGTACAATCAGTTAAATAACGAAGACTCCTAATCATGCTAGCATATTCTTTTTGATTAAAAATTAATTTATCATCAGTAGTGAGAAATAAATGAATATTTGACTATAAAGGAGTAGATGCATATTTATCATCTAAAAACCCATATTTACTCAAGATTTTTTCTGCATAATGAGATTGATCAAGGAAAATTCCATCATTTGTTTTTGTAATTTTCATCCCAAGAATAACATTTGCTTCACCAAGATCTTTCATACTAAAATTTTCACAAAGAAAATTCTTAGTATCTCCTATCACATTTAAACTTGTACCAAAAATTAATAAATCATCCACATATAAGCTAATGATAACATGATTATTCTCAACAGTTGTATAGTATATACATTTACCACATTCACAAGATTTAAAACCATTTTCTAACATACACATATCAAATTTTTCATGCCACTGCTTAGGAGCTTGTTTCAATCCATATAAAGACTTTGTTAATTTACACACTTTATTTTCTTGTCCTTCTATAACAAAGCCTTCTGGTTGCTCCATATATATTTCTTCATCTAAGTCACCATTTAGAAAAGCTGTTTTTACATCCATTTGATGTATAAACAGATCATGAATAGCAACAATAGCAATCAAAAATCTAATAGATGTAATTCTAGCAACTGGAGAAAAAGAGTCAAAGAAATCTAAATCTTTTCTTTGTGTATAACCTTTTGCTACAAGTCTAGCTTTATATTTATCTATTGAACCATCAGGTTTTAGTTTCTTGTGGAGAACCCATTTACAACCAATTACTTTATATCCTTCAGGTAAATCACACAATTTCCATGTTTTGTTAGATATAAGGGACTCCATTTCATCATGATTAGCTTCTTTCCAAAACATTGAATCAGGTGATGCTAAAGATAAAGGATCATCTTCAACATGATAAACTAGAAAATCTGGGCCAAAATCCTTTTCTATTCTAGCTCTTTTACCCCTTCTTGGTTTTTTTTCAATTTGTGTATTGTTTTCATGGTAAGAAGAGCTTGAGATAGAAATATTTGTTTTCAAATTTTCTGGACCCCCACTATTCTTTAGTTTATAAGGAAATTTGTTTTCATGAAAAATAGCATTACTAGATTCAATGATTATTTTGTTATCAAGATCAAAAAATCTGTAAGTTGTACTATTTAAAGAATAACCAACAAAAGCACAAGTTGAAGCTTGAGGGCCTAATTTAGACCTTTTTGGGTCCATATGTTTCACATATGCTAAACATCCCCATACTCTTAAAAAATTTAAATTGGGTTTATAATTTCTCCATAACTCAAAAGGTGTTTTATTTGATTTTTTATGAGGAATTCGATTTAGCACAAAACAAGCAGTCAAGATAGCTTCACCCCAAAAACTGAAAGAAATACTAGAATGTAATAACATGGAATTTGTGAGATTAATAAGCGTTCTATTTTTACGTTCAGCTACACCATTGGAAGAGGTGAATAAGGAGGTGTTACTTCTTGTATAATTCCCAAATTCTCAATTAACGCATTTAGCTCATTTGAATCATATTCTCTACCTCTATCACTACGAAAATGTTTAATTTTCTTTCCAAATTGATTTTCTACTTCATTCAAAAATGTTTTTAATTTATCAAAGGCCTCACTTTTATGCTTCATCAAATACACATAAGTATATTTCGAAAAATCATCTATAAAAGTAATAAAATATCTATTTCCACCACGAGTTAAATGACTGTCAAATTCACAGATATCAGTGTGAATTAAATCTAATAATTTAGAATTTCTCACAATACTATTATGTGACCCTTTTGTGATTTTTGACATACTACAAAATTCACATTTTTCAAAATTATTACTAATATTAGGTATTAATCCTAAATTACTCATTCTTCGCACATATTTACTGTTTATATGACATAGACGTTCATGCAAAAAATTAATAGAAGAAATCATATAAGCAGAACTAGAAGACATTTCATTCATATCAAGATTCAACTTAAACATACCATCACAAGCATACCCTTTGCCTACAAAGACCCACCCTTAGTAAAAATATATTGATCAGACTCAATAATCTGTTTAAACCCAGCTTTATTAAGTAAAAAGGCAGACATAAGATTCTTTCTCATCTTAGGAGTGTATAACACATTCTTAAGAGTGAGAGTACGACCAGAAGTGAAGTTTAACTCCACATCTCCTTCACCCAAAATCTGAGTGGTGTGAGAGTCACCAAGCATGATGTCTTTAGGTTTTTCATAAGGTGAGAACACTTTGAACCAACTTTTATCATGACATACATGCCTGGTGGCACCTGAATCCACCCACCAACCTCTTGTCTCATCAATCACGTTAATCTCAGAAATCATAGCCACAAAAGGCTCTTCAACATTGTTGGCATGAGGAGTATCCCCACATTTCCGATAGCTACAATTCTTTGCCATATGTCCCTTTTTGCCACAGACAAAGCAAGAGAATAGAGGTTTTTGGTTAGTACTATTGTTATTCTTTTAGGTGGAATTCCCTTTATTGTTGCCATTTCTAAATGACCTTTTCATGTTCTTCTTTAAGGGTTTTAATTGAGCATTTTGCTTCAAATTTTGTCCTTGAGGCAAAGAGTTGTTGGTTCCAAGAGCATGTACCTTGGTTGTTGGATTTTCCATCCCATTTTGAACCATGAGAAGATCTTGACTTCTGGCTTCCTCCTCCACTCGGATCCTTGTGATGAGACTTTCTAGGCTTGTCTCCTTTTGCTTGTGACGTAGCGCCTTTTGAAACTCCTCCATTTGATAGCGGAAAAAACGGCTTGTAGCATACTTCTTTGCACCAGCTTCCTCAGTGTCATATTTTTTCTGCAAGGCTTTCCAAATCTTTTTGGCAGTAGAATATGTATACTCATAATAATCATAGAATTATCAGCCAAACAATTAAGTAGATAGTAGTGACAATTGTATTCATCTCTTTCTCATTTTTCTATTTTTTCAGCATGTTCTTTCTTTTCAACATCATTCATAGAATCAGTAGGAGTCTTGTTTGGATTTTTTTCCATGAGCACATAAGACACCTTCAAAAGATTGAGATAAAACAAAACCTTCCCTTTCCATCTCTTGAAATTGATGCCTTTGAAACGGAAAGGCTTGTTGAGGTCTCCAACACCATTCTTATTTTCAGTTGCAACGTCCATTATGATCGAGAATTACCTTAAAATTATTGGTGCAGCAACCTAAAAATAAGAATAAATACAAAAAACAAGAAGAGTAAATGTTATCAATGAAATAAAAATATGCGTGGTACTAGGCTGAGGCACGGAAATCTCGTTTTCTTTAAGGTAATTCATGCCTCCCACAGGTTGATTCTTTGCTATATCACCTGGTGCAGCGGGTACACAGACGTGTTACCTCCAGGATACAACAGCCCAGCACTCGCCTGTTGGTCTATTGCCTCTGCACAAAGGAAAATAGACAGGACTCCTTTCACCCGCACTTTTTCTCTACCCAAATAAGACACAATATCTATTTCTAATATGAAATATTTGAATATGGCTTCATCTATATTGGTAATATGCATTCAGCCACCTATATATAGCTTTAAGAGGCTGATTATTCCATTCTTTATTATTATTCATTCATCATAAAATGCAATAATGGTGCCTAACGGATAGAAACTCCCATTTCAACATTTCAAAAACTATTCCCACTTAAATAGGCAATTAATTGGATGTTTCAACCATAAATATAGGCAATTAATTGGGTGTTTTAACAAAATTTAATTTGTTAACATATAACGGCTATTTTGTAATAATATTCCAACATGTACCATAATAATAGATACCAAGTGTTTAAAAAAAGGAAAAATGCAACCTCTACCACGCTGGTGTGAGATTCTGCAGCCAATTTCAACTGTTCCAGTCAAATGCAAAAAGTAAAGGGGAAACCTAATTGAACAGTTATGCCTGCTGGGAACAAAAAGAGAGAGACCTATTACTGACCTCGTTGAAGTCCCCAATTGGTTACAAAACAGAAAAAAGAACCCCAGAAACAGATTCTACTCGTCTATGAGCAAACAAACTATGCAGAAAAATCATATAAACAAAGAAAAGAACAATGCAGTAAAGGTCCCCAAAAATAGAGCGCAGAAACGGAGTGGAGAGCCAGCTTGTGAGTGTTGCTTCTAGTTCAATCTTGATGGAGAGAAAGCAGAGTGAAGAAAGCAGCCGAAGAGCGATGGAGAGAAAGCAGAGTGAAGAGATAGCAGCAGGAGAGGAAGTTAGGGCTGGCGAAAGAGGGAGAGAAATGGCGTGAAGAGGGAGCCGGCGTTGAATGGCAAGCTGGCTGTTTCGATGTGTGAAGTGGCAAGCTCGGTCAATATTTTTCAAATAAATACCTTTTAAAATTTGCATTATTTAAGTACAATGCCCTAAATCCGGTGGACTCAGTCCCAAAAGCAAAATAAAACATTCATCTCCCACGGCTGTTGGTGAAGCCTCTACAACTCTCTTTCTCAGAGCCCTCGGTGGGGCTGTGCGGTGGGTTACGCTTTCATTCAATTTCTGCTTCTCTACTCTTCGCCGTCTCAACATGGCTGGTTCTCTTTGCTGCTGCAGTAGCCGGATCCAGTGGTTTCGTAGCTAAGCACTTTCTCAGTCCGGCTAACACCGATTATCAGCTATGATGTGAAGGTTATTGACGGCGAATTAAAGCAGGCAAGGTCTCTTCCCCGCTGCTCCTCCCTCTCTTCCCTCTTTTATATGTGGCTTTCTTCTGTCCGTCAGGTTCGCACAAACCGGACGAGTTGACCGGTTCAAATTAAACCGCCCGATTTTTTATATCCTCGCCGGTTTAATATATGTCCGATCTAAATACTTACTCGGATCGGCCTAGGTCCGGATCCCGGTCGAAGCGGTTGAACTAGCCGGTTTATGTCTCAAAACATTGGGTTGAATATTGTAACATGAAAATAAAAATAATTGACTATAATAAAATAAAAAGACCAAGAAACCTCTTAGTTGCGGATATCTATTTACTCTAATACTTTCATCTTACACGTTATGTTCATCTCCTTCTACCGACAGTATCGAAAAACATACTGATATAAATAATATTCAACGAGTTTTTGTCTAGTTGTGCACGTGTTGACGGATGGCATGACGAAAGAACAAGGGTATATATAAGAATACCATGTCCTTATCTATGAATGAGTAGGAGTCTTTTAAGATTTAGTTCTTTTATGCTATGTGTCCATACTTCTTGACCAATTAACTTTCAATAATATATCCTAAATTTATAAGAAATTTATTTTAGAAAAAATTTGCTTTTTCATTATCATTTTTCAAGTAAATAAAAAATATGACTTTACAACTATTTGGCACTACATGGCATGGAAAGGATAAAAGGATAGTATCAAACTTGTGACTAAAGATATTTAGTTGTGGCATTAATTTGATAATCATATGAACGGATTAATTTGTAGATATTAAACTGCAATTCTAGCATAGAAAATATTTGTGAATTAATTATTGAAATTAATCCTCAAAGATGAAATTATTAATATCTGCCAAAAAAGAAATAAAATGATTTGAAAAAAGTGATACTAATAAGCTAATAGATATAGTGATATTAAAATTATTGACAAGTTCAGCTAAGTACTCAATTACATGTAATGTAAGGGAGTTTCTGTGTGACTTTGGTACTGGCCAGTCTCTAAACAAGACCGTCATTGCTGATTGCTACTATGCGCTTGACTATTAACAAATGCCATGATTTTATATGTAAACCAGACACACCCACGGCATTATAGTAATGAAGGAAGATGCATGTGATCATGAGAAGGAGATAAGAGCAATCCGCAATGGCAGATGATGGTAACTGGTAAGTGAGTTCAAATAGGTCTAGTTGCATATATGAATGGCTGCCTAAAGTGTTTATTTTTTCTTCTCTCCTGCTACCAACAACTCTGTAATATCTATTTCTCTCTCATTTATCTTATTACTCATCATCTCCTATTAACCTAATTTTCTAGTTAGATTATAATTGCAAAAATACATACAAATTAGCTTTGTTCCTACATATTCTTTTGCCATTAATTTTCAAGAATCAAAGGTCATCTCTCAACCTTATCCATTCTCTCAACTATCTTATTCATTTTCGTTCTAATTCTCAATAAATTAAGAGGAACTTTTTTTCTCCTGTAAAATCGAACTATATATTTCAACATCTAATTGACATTTAAACATTTATTTTTTCGTCTCTTTTTTCTTGTAAGACTCTTAAAATTCTATTTTACACTACTTATGCTCTTAAAATTTGAGCCACGAGGGCAAGGCATAAGGTGTTAGATTATTATATTGTTTAAGTTTTGAAAGAACTATAAATTCAGTAACGCACTGCAATCAGTATTCAACAATTAGGTTGAATTGTCCTAACCTTTACTTAATTTGAAGTTTTATCAATTGAATGAAAGTGTTGCAAGAAATTTATTTGAAATTTAATTAGCAATTTTCCTCCTTAAAAAGCTGAAATTTTTTTTTATGAAGTTTATATTATTTCTGATTAATAAAATCGCTCATTCTAAAGGTATTAAGTGTGGTCTAATGCTTAGGAGTTTAGATAGTACTCTAGGAAAAATAAGATTGTGTTTAGTTTGTGAAAATATTTTTGATTTTTATTTGAATTTATTTTTATTGAAAATAATTTTTTTAAAAAAATAAAAATACATTTAATTTACATAAGTTAAATTTTATTTTTAAAAAATAAAAATAATGAAAATACATTTGGTTTAAAATTTAGAATTTAAGTTTTGAGATTTAAAGTTTAGGCTAAGGGTTTAGGATATGAGCTTTAGGGTTTAGAATATAAGATTTAAGGTTTGAAATTTTGGGGTTTAAAATTGATGATTTTGGGGTTTGAGATTTAGGGTTTTGGATTTTGAGGTTTAGAATTTAGATTTTAAAGATTTTGAATTTAGAGTTTAAGAGTTTAGGGTTTTAAGGATTTGAGATTTTTGAGTTTTAGAGTTTATAGTTTTAGAATTTAAAGCTTAAGATTAAAGGTTTAAGATTTAAACTTTTAAAATTCTAAGGCTCTAGAGTTTATAGTTTTAAGATTATGATTTCACATTTAGGAGATTTAGGATATAAGATTTTGAAATTTAGAATTTAGTATTTAAAGTTTTAGGGTTTAGGGGTATAGAATTTAAGATTTAGAATTCAGGATTTTAGGGTTTAAAAATTTAAATTTTAAGATTTTAAAATTTTAAAATTTAAAATTTAAAATTCAAGATTTATGTAATAATTTTAAAATTGTCATTATATTTTTAATTTATATTTTTTGTTTTCAAAATTTTATATAAAAAATAGTAAAAATATCTTTTAATTATTTTTAAAATTTGCTTTATTTTTAAAAAAGTTTTCAGTAAAAACATTGTTACTTTTTACAAATAAATGTATTTTTGCTATTATTTTCTATTTTTACTGAAAATAAAAATAAAAAACAGTTAAAACAAATATAACCTAAGATTCAGATTCTCTTTATTTGTTTTCGTGGAAATTTAGCTTTAGGCCCTCGTATGTGTTTAGCGACTCCTATATATATGTTATATATATATATATATATATATATATATATATATATATATATATTGACAGTTTTAGTCTTAAATGCATAGAATTAGCCTTAAAAAAGTTTCAGTTGGATAGCAGTTATTTTTTAATAGTAACCGATTTAATTGAAAAGGAACGATTGAAGAGAATTGTATAAGAAAGCACAATCTTTTGAGATGATAGAAATGAAGATTAAGGCCATGCACAATTAGCAAAACTAATTGAAAATGTAGTTTAATAGCAGAAAAATTAATTCTATCATCATTAACATTATTTGTGCAAATAATATTTCTAAAGAACTCTATAAAGAAATTACATGTTCAAATGCTATTTGGCAAAAAGGTTAAAAAAATTAAAATAAATTAAAAAAAAAGTGAAGACAACTCCCACATGCGACCGGTGATATTGGATCTAACGTTAGTCGTGAAAAAATCAAGATGCAAGGCACGTAGAAATCATGATTTATTTTTTTAAAAAAAAATGCAGAAATGGATTCTAAAGAAGCTCCTATTATGCAGATGCGACACTGTCCACACTGTTGCAAATTGCAATGCGATTCTACAATCCTACTGTTATCATTATAACTAAGAAAATTTTATTTAAAAAACTAGTCAATTAAATTTATTAAATTTTATAAATTAAATTATAGAATTTAATAAATTAATAACTTTAAATACTCTTTATAAATATTCAATGATAAATAATTAGTAAAATTTATCTTTTCCCTTATTTTATGGTCGCGGAGTACTGCAATCATTCTTCTCAATCTGACATCTCTCGTCGTTGTGTTCCACGATAATTTTTAATTTCTCATATTTTTGTAGTGATAATTAACTAGAATTTTTTAATTACTATTGTGAGGAAAATATCATTTTAAACCTTCTACACTATGAACTCATGAAAACTCGGTGGAAGAAACAAGAAGAAAAAAGAAAAACGGAACCTCATCTTGCTAGGGCGGTAAAATTTGGCTAGAGTTGCTAGTTGGCGGTTTTGTATACACGGAATCAACGTACAGAAGAAGGAGAGAAAATAAATATTTTATTTTATTTTCTCTCTTTCTCTCTTTATGCATAAGTTCTATATAAATAATATAAAATAACATCTTAAAAAGTAATAACACTTTAAATTTTTAAGGTTTGGTAGGACAACAAAACGGTGAAAATTTTCTTTTGGGTAATCACATAGTGATAAAATTTAGACTTTAGGAATAAACAAAAATAATGTCCGCTCTCATTTTGTGCGCTTAATTATCTTTTACCACAAATAAGAAGGATTGAATTTTTTAATTTTTAAAATTAAAAGTTAAGATGATTTAAATATAAATAGAGATGAAATTAAAATAGTAAAAAATAAAATTTACAATTAATTATTTATATAAAATAAAAAGATAAAACATTATTAAAATTAAAAAATTAAGAAAAAAAATTAAGGATGCAAACTGTGGTGCGTTTAAATCTCCCCGACAAGGTATATGAAAGGTAGGGATGTCAAAATGGGCTTGGCCCGCCGGGCCAGCCCGCCCCGCCCCTTATGCGGGGCGAGTTGGGTTACTATATAGGTGGCCCATTTATTCGCGGGTAAATTAGCCCGCACCCGCATAACCCGCGGGTCAATGCCGGTTGAACCCGCGGGTTTGGACCCATATAATTTTAATTTTTTTCTAAAATGACATATCATTTAAAATGATTTCAACTTTCAAGAAATTACTGTAAGTTATACTATTATGACAATAAGATCAATGGATATGCATTGGAAGAGGAGGGCAATTCAAATGATTGTCATTTGGTTCCAATTTAGATTATGCAATTTAAGCAGGATCCTCATGCAGTTTAGATGTAATTTTCTTATGTTTTGAATATCTTATGTATAATGTGTGATTTTATAGGTGACCGTAGAGACAAAAGAATTTTTAAAAGGTTTCGAGTTAAAAGGCAAGTAAAAATTGATGAGTTTAAAGAGAAGACAAATTATTATACTATGCAATAACTCATTCTGAATCATTTAGAAAATAGTATAAAACTTGTGTTGTTACATAGCTATCATCAATATCACATTTATATATTATTTTTTGAAACAGAAAATATTATCTTTATATTTGTATTCAGTTGTTCAGCTTTTATGTTATCATAATTTAAGGTGTAAAACTCAAGCGTTGCATATATAGAAATAATGTTATAAATGTATAATAGCATAACTTTATTTTCAATTAGCATGTAGTTTATTTTAAATAACATCAATGTTAGACTTTGTCACATATAGAAACATGACCTTTATATCTTTGTAGGCACATGTTTTGTTGTGCATGCATGTTAGTAATATTATTGAAGCCTTGCCTAGAAAATGATGTTGTATATTAGCAATTTTATGAGTAGAATCAAGGTTTTTATAATTCATTACAAGCTAAATCTAGGTTATGCTTTTAGGTATATTATTAAAAGGCAAATTTGATTGTATTCATTTGTAATCGTTTTAAAATTAGTGTATTAAATTTAACTACTCATTTACTATCATTCATAAATTTGAATTTTTAATAAATTTTTTATTTTTTTTAATTATTGGCAGGCTAGCCCGCCTAACCCGTAACCCGCCGCGGGGCGGGTTGGATTAGGTAAACTCCAGCCCGCCAATTATGCGGGCTGGCCCGCCCCACCCCGCATAATTGCGGGCCTTCGCGGGTCGGGGCGGGCCGGCCCGTTTTGACAACCCTAGTGAAAGGCCCGCAGTTCTCAATCTCCAAAGAACTTGTTCAATTCTGCAGCAATACCTAGAACGCTATTGGCTCTTTTATGTGGAAAACAATTTGTTAACTTTCTTCTTAACCTTTTTCTGGTAGAGCAAGCCCGTTTTGTGTTTACTTACACAAAAACAATTGCAAAACCATGACATTAAATTATATAAGATTATAGTCCTATATGGAACTTTGTTCGCTGCCCAATGTATATTTTCTGTGATGGACTTATGTGTCTCTGTATAAAGTTGGCTTCGAAATAAAGTATCATACACAAAAGTCATTCCTTGGTTTTGCTATTAGTGAGTGTGTTGATGAAATTGAAAATTTTAGCAATGAAAAATGGAACACAAATTTAAAGGAGAAATGCTCAAACGGACTTGGGCTTTGGCTTCGTGGCAACAGTGCACAAGGGCATTTATACTCTCTAGCTAATAAATTGCAGTCAAGTCGCATCTACCAAGTTACTGACGTTTGTTGTCTCGTTTGAGCAGGCGGGTAACTCCACAGAGCATGAAGCCATCTTGGCACATTTTGAATTTTTAATTACCTATTAAATATTTGGAGTAAGGCCGGTGCTCAATCCTCACTTACATTTTCACTAATCTTACAGTGGGGAAATATTTTTAGTTAATAAAATACTCTTCTAAAAAATTTATTTATTTTAAAATTATATTATATTCAAATTTAAAAAATAATTCAAAATTATTATCTTTATTCTTATTATAAATACTATGTTCTATTAAAAATATCTTTAAATTAAATGATAAAATAAAATTACGTTTAAAGTACACACTAAAAGTTTTATTTATTTAAATATCATGTACAATTTAGAAACATTTTATTACCTAAAATGGCCATTCGAAAAGCTTTATTTATTAAAATATTTTTATTAAAAGTTAAACTCATTTCTAAATAGCTATTTGCATTCTTATCATAAATAAATGTTATATTGTATAAAAAAAAAACTCAATTTTTATTTTTTAATATTTACAATTTTTGATGAGATTTTTTCTTTTTACAAACAATATTGACAATACTTCATAATGTCATCACACACGTATACATTACAAGCTAATATACATTATAAGCTAATCACCCAAAAAAAATAAACTTTTATAAGCTTTTATTTTTTAAGTATTAGAGATATTACAACATTTGAATTAAACTTGAGAAAGAGAAAAAATAAGATCGAATTTAATTATTTAAATCAAACTCAAGTCAGCCATATACATTATAAGCTAATCACCCAAAACAACACACATTATAAACTTGGCTAAAATAAAGCAATAAGCCAACTTTGATTTAAAGTCAGTAATATTTGAGATACCATTTGATTGCAATTTATTAACAAAAGAGTACGGATGATTTTGTGTATTGTTGCCAATTTACAAGGACCTGAGTCGGTCAGAGCATATGATAATCATAGCTATAGTAACATGTTATTTAGATATAACATATCCACTAAAACATAGAAACATATAGCCAAACCTTTGGATTAAGATACTTGCATGTGAACTCAGTTCACATGCCGTGTTGAATAATGTGTTTTTGAAATTAAATTACATTAAGGGGTAAAACTTTGTTGCATTTATGTGTGTAAGTGTATGTTGTGTGTTCCCATAAACAAAAAAAGAAAAAGAAAAGGCGTATGTTGTGTGTACTTTTTATATGTGTGTAAATGTCATTGTTCCAAACCTATGAGTTTCCACTTTTAAACTCATATACAACAGCTACTGCAGTTACTAGTTGTTGCCTATAATAAGGCGATCATGAATGATGAGTTTAGAGAAAGGGAAACCAAAGTTTGATACTTTTTTTTTTTTGGTATTTAAAGTTTGATACTTTGGTCTATGGTAAACAGCTGTACCAGGTCGTCGCTTCTTTTGGTTTTCACATAAAATATTTGTCCAACTACTCCCTGTTCCCCATCCAGAAAAGTATAGCCTCTACTCTCTTCTTTGTTTCGTTGACCCATCTCAGTTGCTCCTCTTGCAGCGGGGAAACGCGATCTGTTCTTTCATCCTCTGTTAATTGCATAATTGTACACTCAACTAGCTAGCTAGGGCTGGAGCGCCGATCAGGTATGTGGCTAACTTTAAGGAAACCATCTTCATTTGGAAACAACGTACACATCTAGATATAATCAGACTACTACATCTGCGAAATTGCCAAAAATTGTTCCCATATCCTCTGATTTGGAAACAGCGCACCGATCTATATATAATCAGATTGTTGTATATGCGAAACTGCCAAAAAATGTTGTCATACCCTTTGATGAATATTGTCACAATATTAACACAACTGTGCTAGATCTTCCGGCATTCGAGCTACAGTGATTAGGGCAAATAAAGTGGATTCTACCGTAAGAGGCTAGTAACAGTCACTTTACTTCTCATCTACGTTTTACTTCCGAAAGAAAATTAAAGTAATATATATATATATATATATATATATATATAGATATATATAATTTGTTTAGATGAAACTTTCTACTGTAATTTGTTGGTAAGAATATGTGAACTATTTTTATTATAAATATTTTTTTATATGTGTGGAGAGCTTATTTATGAAATTAATCATGTAATAAACTATTCAAATGCAAATCAATTTTTTAAAAAACTAATTCTTTTAGCATTAATTATCTTTAATTCAATTCTTCTCACCGTTATACTAAAGGAATATCATAAGCAACAGAGGAAGTTTAGAGAAAAAGCTTTATAAAAGTTAAATTTTAATAAAATATTCTTCAAAATTATCAAGAATTATGACAAGATTTAACTTATCGAATAAAAAATAAGAACACGTAAGTAAACCCATTACTTTCTACTTTTAAACTCTACACCATAAGCTACTGCAGTGACTAGTATGTGATCATAACATGTAACTTAAGGGAGTCCAAAGTTTGATCATTTGGATAGTTGGGTCTTTGGTGTAAAATTGTTAAAGGATTAAAAATTTAATGGAGCAGAGGGAAGAGAGGTGGGTTTCGGGCAAAGAAATTAATCGGCATAAGAGGAACGGAGGAGAGAGGAAGAAAGAAGAGAAAAGGAATAAGGAGAAAAAAAAAAAAAAACATAGAAGTTCTCGCCTATGGTTTATTTACAAAAATATAATTAATTTATTTTTAGAAAAGAAAACTGCAGCAGCACAACTTCGTAGACCAGACCACTAGTTAGGAATTAAATACTGGCAGTGGCCGGCAACTTCGCGCGATTTCGCATGGCTTTTGGGTCTTCACATGAAATGGTCCAACTACTCCGTGTTGTCCATCCAGAAAAGTATAGCCGCCACTAATTGCTTCTTTGTTTCGTTGTAATATCTCAGCTGCTTCTCTCGCACTGAGGAAAAGCAATCAGTTCTTTCATCCTCTGCTGGAATACTGACCAGGTTTGTAGTTAACTTTTATAGAACACATATTGGGTTTAGGACACAACACATCTATAATCAGATTGTTAGATATATATGCATGCGAAACTGCCAGACGTTCTCCTTTGATAAATATATATAAAGTGGCTTGTACAGTTGTACTTCTGGACTACGGGGCTCGTAGCAATAACTTTAATTAGTTCCCCATCTTTTACATTTTACATCCGGAACAAAAATAAAGCACCCGTGTATATTTGTGCAGGTCTTCCGGCCGGCATCCAAGCTAGAGTGATCAGGAGAAATCAGGTGGCTCCTACTGTACGAGGCTGGTAGCAATCACTTTACTTCCCATCTTCTACGTTTTACTTCCCAAAGAAAATTAAAGCAACCATATCTATCAATATATATGTGGGTGTGAACTCTTTATTATGAATATTTTTTATGTGTACAGAGCTTATTAATTATGACTAGGCGGCCTGGTAAACCAAGGGATCCTATTTGGGACCATGTTACGAAATTAGATAATGGTAGATGGCAGTGCAGTTATTGTCAAGAAGAATATGGCGGAGGTGCTACAAGAATTAAAGCACATTTGTTTAGAACCAAGAACCAAGGAATTGCTATATGCCGTAGTGTTCCTGAAGAATTGAGAAACGTTGGAGATGGCCCCGAAAGAGGTCAAAACAGCATTAAAGTTAGCTATACCTTTTAAAATTTTGGTTGTTTAATGTATTTATCTAGTTATTATATATCACTTACATAATGTAGGCGATCACGAACAAGCTGATACTAGAGTGTCTCAATTACCTATGGCTCAGACAAATAGCTCCTCCTTTAGGCCAGTCGATCAATCTGCTGCAGGTAAGTGTAGAGTTGCCTTGTTGCTCCGAACATGTCTACGCTTTGAACTTCATTATCAAAAAGAGTGATCTACTGACTATTGAAAAGATTCACTTTCCAAATTGGTAGAATATCGAGCTTGATAGGACTTCTATAAGAATAATTTTTTTTAATTATCTTTCATATATTAAATGTAATCAACTATATCACTAGCTAAAGCTGTTAGATGCTTCAGCAAAATATATATATATATATATATATATATATATATATATTAAAAGTGATGTCTGCATTAGAAACTAAATACATTAGTCTTCATCTTGATTGCTATCAGAGATTAATGAGGAATGTGCATATCTAATGAAACTTGCTATGCCCATTAAATTTTAGTTTAATTAATTTAGCCTTAATAGATGTGATTTACACGATGAAAGTGATCACACTAAAGCAGATACTAGAGCGAATCAATTACTCAGGACTCAGCCAAACTACTCCTCTTTTGGTCCACTTGATCATCCTATTGTAGTTAAGTGTCCACTAACGGTCTTGTTTTGTCTATCTCCATGCCTTAGAAGTCGAGTGATGCACCGACTATTAAGAATGTTCACTCTTTTGATTGATAGACTATCGAGTTCTCTAGGACTTCTATAAGAGTGATTTTTATTTTTATTATCTTTCACGTATTAAATGGAATCAATTAATTGCATGGATAAGTGTAGCACTTAGATGCTTTAGCAAAGAGAGTAATGGTTCAAAAATAGAATTTCACTACCCTTATTTCAATTTCAGAGTATTGATATATATATATATATATATATATATATATATATAAAGCCAATAATATTATAATATGTAACATGTATTAATCTAATAACGTGAATTATCGATTTAACAGATATTCTGACATTTCATTTATTTACTTTTCTTTTTCTATTTTAACACAAATTCTTATACCTTTTTTGTTTACTTTTCTCTCTCTAATTTGACATGAATCCTCATGTTTTATTTGCTTCACTTTTTTTAATACTTTTCTCTTTCTAGTTTAACACATAATACCTTTCAAATCAAGCATTCCCCCCCCCCCCCCCAAAAAAAAAAAAAGAAAAAAACAACAACACTTAAGAAAGGCAACTTAGTCCCACAATAAAAAAGAGCCTGCATTAAACTTCAATGCATTGAAGTTACAATTGATTTAACATAATTCGTTGATTGCATTACATTGCATGTTTGTGTCACCTGATGAACTGTGCATTGAATTTAATTAGAGTAAAACTAGAACATGCATCTCTTGGATGAAGAAACATAATAAACTTTAGAAAAAAAAATTCTTATAATTAATTTGTTATGTAATTCTTTCAATTAAGTGATGAGATGTTTTGATTCTATGAAATTTAATAAATTTAGTGATTTAAATATTGCTTTGTAAAAATTAAATGAAAATAAATTTGTGAAAATTTTTGCACAGAAATTATTGAATTTTTATACATTATAATATCTCAAGATATAAATAATTGCTGGCATTAGATGCAATAATTTTAGACAATATATAGACAATAATTATTTGGGGGATGGACGTGCACATGTGTGGATCATTATAAATGTAGAGATTGTTTAAAATATTTGAGAAAAATCCAAAACCATCGGGGAATAGAAGTTCAAAAAGAGTTAAGAAAGATCTATACAAATGAGAAAGATGCACTAAATGACATAAAAAAATCAGACGAGGCAATGAATAGCCATGTAATATTCTCGCAAAAGGCAATGCAGTAGAGGAACTAAGTCAACGAGATAATACGCCGCCCACATTCTTACTCTCCCTCCCTTTCATATACCTTCTTTTTGATATATATATATATATATATATATATATATATATATATAGATATTCTCTAACCACACATATTCTGTCTTATTTACTTCCCACCATGTTCTCATTTCTTTACTTACATGGCCATGAAAGAGGTTACCATTAACAATATTGCATTAAGCTACCTATAAATTGAATTTTAATTAGTTATGTACTACTTTAGTGTAACTCAGCCTTAAAGTAATGATTTATCAATTAATAAATGTTAACATTAGATGTCAATTTAACCAATGCAGGAGATCAGACACAAGTTGATACTAGACCATCTCAATTATCTGCCGACATCAACAATTCCTCTTCGGACCCTCTGAATCAACATCTTGCAGGTAATTATTTTAGTAGTCGAAACAATTAAGAGACATTGATAGCATTTCATCTAATCTTTCTAGAATCTAGACACTTGGAATATGCTCTCTAAGATTTATATGAAAATGAAAAATTTGTAATTAAAACTATGACACAATATGGAAAATGAATCATTTTATCATAAGGTACCAACCGAAGCATTCTTTCGTTTCCTTCTGAATGAAAACAATTATAATATTCATATACCTTGCAAGGTCCACATCAACTTCGCATACTGGACTTATTTTAAAATAATCGAATTGAAAGCCCCTTCCATGCTCACCGGATAACTTCATTAACAAGAACAGTTGATTGTATAGTTTAAATATAGAAGATCACTTTTTATAGGATCTCTCAATTTCTAAAAAAAAAGAAAAAGAAAAAATATTTTATTTGAAGCTGTTGCAAAATTATAAAGTTTTAGAATGGGACGCCTGCCAGCCTATAAGGAGCAAAAATGTTATTAGATTAATTTTTTTTAATTGTCTCTCAAATATTAAATGAAACAACTGCATGAGTAACTATAGGCATTAACTAGATGCTAAGTTAGCAAAGAGAAGAATGATTAAAAAATTATGTGCGCTCTAGAATTTCATGTAGGCAATTAAGTTACAACAGAAATTTTCATAAGTCATCGATTGCATTGTATTTGCATGTCAAGTAATGAGAAATTATAAAGCGAGAGAGTAAAAGCATGCATGTCTTGGATGTAAAAGCATCCCTTAATGTATATGTTTTGATAAAATTATTATATCTTTGTTAAATGTCTGAGCAAAGTAAATCATTGAGGACATTAGAAGTCATTTTCACAAATGCAGGCGATCAGATGGAAGCTGAAACTAAAGCAGTGGGGACATATCAGCATCTTGCTAATCTATCTTTTTCTAGCAATCTTGAAGGCTTCAATGCTCTTGATAACAATTCCCCCGATTTCTCTAGTTCAATTCCTTTTTCACAAATACCAGGTGAGTGCACTTCTGCAATAGAACCTCAATCTATGTAGATAACCTATTCTTCTCTTCTTGCAAGTAATTTAAAACTATTAAAATGTTTATCGTCGTTTATATATAATGACTTGTTGAAAATAAAAAAGAAGACTGAAGTGTGAAGATTATAGAAAATTAGGAATAAGTGTGAATATCATGCCAACAATTAATAAAATTGTTCACCACATGCATAACTTTTGTTAATTTTCTTGTTAACTTTGTTTCATCACCATCGCATCAAATGTCTTGCAAACAGGTTTTAGTTTCATAAAGGGGAAAAGGCCAAGTCATTAATTACATTGCTTTTCCTCTAGGGCATTCCTTTGAATCCAAATTAAAATAGAAAACAAACATGAATTTTGGTATTGGTGTGCTGCTAGAGATTCCAACAGTATATCTTTTACCCATAAAAAGGTTTTGACAACATTGGAATGAAGTAGAAACCAGAGCACCTTCTGGGAGCCAAAAAACCAAGAGAAACAGAATCTCTTTTCTCGTCCACTACTGTTCTATCCCCTTGTCTTTAAAAATGGAGGAGATTATGGTCCCAATACGTAACTCTGTTTGCTGTCCAAGGCAATATATATGAAATTTCTTTATTAACTAATTTCTATATATTAATTCCATCTAAAAATTAATGTGCTTATCATTATTTGCATATTTTTTTATTCGTCCGAGCTCAGATGTTGTAATTACTTACTTTAGTGCTTTATGGTGCTCTAATGCAACTGCAGGTGCTCCAAGTAATACTCAAATGGATGCTAATCCAATCATTTTAGCAGAAGATATGATATAATCTTTATATTTTGGCTACATTTTTTTTTATAAAAAAATATGTATGCTAAGAATTGAATTAACAGTTCATAATGTAGAAACATTTCTTTTGTAAATTTATCTTCTCGTTGGTGTGAAGGGTACTATCCTATCTGGTCAAGATTTCATAAATTCTGGTTGTTTAATGTATTTATCTAGTTATTATATATCACTTACATAATGCAGGCGATCACACACAAGCTGATACTAGAGTGCCTCAATTACCTACGACTCAGACAAGTAACTCCTCCTCTAGGCCAGTCGATCAATCCGTTTTAGGTAAGTGTCTAGTTGCCTGGTTGTCCTTGCATGTCTGCGCTTTGCACTTCATTATGAAAAAGTGTGATCTATTGACTATGGAAAAGATTCACTCTCCAAATTGGTAGAATATCGAGCTTGCTAGGACTTCTATAAGAATAACTTTTTAATTATCTTTCATATATTAAATGTAATCAACTACATCAATAGTTAAAGCTGTTAAATGCTTCAGCAAAAAAAAAAAAAATTGTTAAAAATGATGTCTGCATTAGAAACTAAATACATTAGTCTTCATCTTGATTGCTATTAGAGATTAATGAGGAATGTGCATATCTATTGAAACTTGCTATACCCGTTAAATTTTAGTTTAATTAATGTAGCCTTAATAGATGTTATTTACATGATGAAGGTGATCACACTGAAGCAGATATTAGAGCGAATCAATCACTCAGGACTCAGCCAAACTACTCCTCTTTTGTCCCACTCGATCATCCTATTGTAGGTAAGTGTCTAGTTACCTACTTTGTTTGTCTGTCTCCATGCTTTGAAAATCAAGTGATACACTAACTACTAAGAATATTCGCTCTCCTAATTGATAGACTACCGAGTTCTCTAGGACTTCTATAAGAGTGATTTTTATTTTTTTATTGTCTTTCATATATTAAATGAAATCAATTAATTGCATGGATAAGTGTAGCCCTTATATGCTTTAACAAAGAAAATAATGGTTCAAAAATAGAATTACACTGCCCTAATTTCAATTTCAGAGTATTTATATATATAAAGCCAATACATGACATGTACTAATCTAATAACATAAATTATCAATTTGACAGATACTGTAATTGCTTGGTTCTTACTTCCTATTTCCTAGGCATGTCTTTCAATGCCTTTTACAAGTCCGAAGTTCAAACACTTGGGATGATTGATAGGTAGCTTGGCCACGAGGGAAACACCTGACGAATTTGTTAGCTAGGATGCATATCCTCTAATATTTCTTGAATTCTTAAATAGATTTAATAAAGTGAATTTTCGATATGATTTCTTGTAGATTTAATTTTGTACTAAGCTTTTAATTTGTGCCATAGTCAAGTAAGTAAAATTTCAGATATTCAACAGTGAACCATGATTGTGAATGTAGGATTTATAAAAATCCTGTGATCCTTTTTAACTTTCAAATATATTTAAATTGGCTTTCTTTAATTAGACTCTTCAAAGTCAAGTTCAACAAAGTCTGTTTGTGATATGATGAATTTCATGCCAATATAGGAGTGTCCATAAATGAATTGGAGGACGAAGCTACAAGTGGTAATATGCCAATGGACGGAGTTGCACATATGGATGTGGACGGAGTTGTGCCTAAAGAATGTAACCAAATATTAACTTTTTATTGCAATCAATTATGGATATGCACAAATTCTTTATGCCCAATCAAAATAATTTCTTTTTTTACTTGAAATAAATTTTATCTTTTTGTAATTTTTTATGATGAAGTATTAGTACTTTTTAAATATTTAGAAAGACCAAAAATTGATGAAATATTGATCTATTTTGTTCAACAAAATCAAAGACTTTGCAACATTGGCAACTTCAAATATTGATCTATATGCATGTATTACTTTGAAATTTAAATATTATAATTAGTTTCACCTCTATTTTATTAAATTCTTTCCGATTTATCTCTCCCACAGGGCTAATATATGCCAGGCCTAGTGATTGCAACAACAAGCTCAATGATGGAAACACCCTTCATGAAGCTGACATTAATAGACCAACCAAAGCACCAGAGTGTTCAACGAGGGAGAAGTGGCGTCGAATTTTGAGCCCAATGTTGAGCGCATACGTGTTTGAAAAAAGCGAGATAGAAGAGGCCCACAAAATATATGAACCAGCTGTTGGCAGGTTTCAATTTTTATTTGCAGTTATTTTATCTTATTTTAATACATCTATATTTGCATATTTAATCATTCTTTATTTTAGTGAGGAAATTATTCGATCCAAATCTGAGTTTTCCATTTTGGATCGATCTGAATTTATTACTCTTAAACCCAAGCAACAACTTCTTTCATCGGTAAGTTCTCCTACATACGTGGACATGTGCATCCCAAGTTTGCTAGTTAACTTGGAAATAAAAACTTTACATGTGGAGATATCCACACTTGTTCTTTTTAATTAGGTAATAGATTATGCTATTGAGCATTTAGCTTATAAAGCACGAAACAAGAAGGAAAGCCAGCATTCCATTTGGAGCTTTCCATTGTCATCTTCGGTAACCTCTAATTTCTTATTTAATTAATTCATGTTGGCTTTTCTTTTGAAAGATGAGTTTGTTGATATTGGCACAATGTTTATTTTCCTCATCCAAACAGAATTATGCATTTGGTGACACTAAAGACTTCAAAGAGTTTGTTGACAAGCATAAGTTACGAGAAAAATTTATGTCAAATTTTGTAGATTGTAAAAAGGTACAATTTTATTTAATTATTTAACTGATTTATTTCTCATGTTAAGTGAGATATATAAATGTCTTACATCTGCATTATACAGATGCTTATTCCTGTTCACATAGGTCCCACAGAAAAGGGACACTACTACTTGTATGTAGTTGATTTGGAACAACAAGAGGTTGCAATATGGGATTCTTTGGATTCCTCCACAAACCCATATGTAGGGGAACAAGAAAATAGAGCACGAGATATGGTAAGGGTGATATATCAGTACTATTATAAAATGCCATTCTCTTATTCTCAGAATGCTAAAATACTTTTGTCATGGCGGTGACCATATTGATTGAGTTAACCCTTGATATTTAGTTACGTTCATTGGATACATTGTTTGAAGAAGACATAAGAAAGGTATGTGGTGGAGGTTGGACCTTTGAAAGTTTTAATGTACAAAGGGCAAAACATGAATCCACACAAACCAATGGGTAAATTAAACCTATACTTTGTAGTCTTTATCATAAATATGTTATTTGTTTAGAAAATTTTAATCACCAAGCTATTTTTTTGTTTGTAGATATGATTGTGGGATTTTCGTCATCAAATTTATGAGCAACTTTATAGAAAATAAAGCTGATGCAAATAAAAATCTTTCCTTTGAAGTAAGTTTCTTATGCTGAATGTATATTTATTAGGTTTCTTTTTCATATAATTATTCACTATATGTAAATTATTGTCCTATAATACTTCAGAATGAAGCAGAAAGGTTGGATTTGGCTTTGGAATTGCTTTTGAGTGACATCAATGAGAATAGAGAAACATTAATTATCAAAGCTACTGAGTGGTGTCAAAGTCAGCAAAGATTAACTGCAATTGCCAATTCAAGAGAAGGTATGCCTCAAACCAACTATTGATTAAATTTTGGTGGATGTGCAATTGATTCAAAATATATCTTTTATATTTGTATGATAAGTTGATTTTATTCATGTCATTAATGCTTTGTTTATTCCTTTACTTTTTATCAAACTTAGATTAATATACCAAGAATGAAAATTAATAGAAAGCCTTTGACTTGCTTCCTACAACAAGTTTTTTTTAAAACAACTTTAGATAATGAACATTCAAACATTTGGAGGATAAGTATACACCAACTAGAAACCAACACTGCCCACAATTTGTTCCTCTTGCTCTATGACACTCACCTCTTGCATCATCGATTAATCTTTAAGTTGGCTTCATCACTAGTTTAACTTATGACTATGTTTTTCACTTTGATATATGTGCAATTATTTTTCATCCATGGCGCATTCCAAATTAGTGAAATTAAAAAAAAAAAAAGGAACTTGAGCATTTTGGTTATGGAATTCCAAACTCTATTATATTAAAGTAAAAGCTAAATTCCATAAAAAAAAGTAAAAGGGAAAGCTTAATACAATTTAATTATAGCTATTAAATTTCACCATTTTATGACATTTAATTGATGCTTTTCATAAAATTTCAATGTAGAGAATAAAACTTGTCTCAAGATGTTTACCTGAAAGTATATTAATTTTGCTAATTATCAAGAGACATTCTTATGTTGACTTATTTGATTCAATTTAATGGTTAATTTATACAATTTATTTTAAGATTTTCAGCTTATAAAAAATTAACAAACTTAATGAAATGCATAATTTTTGACAAAATTAGAATAACTATTCAAATGAAATATATAATTATTTTAATGAAACAAATAAGTAGTTATTTAAATGATAATTATTGAGCAGTTATTCAATTCTCATATCATACAACTCATGTACAGAAAGTCCAAACGAAAATATCTCAATTATCAAACCAAATATGCTTTTGCTTAATTATGTCCAACATCATCTCTTTTGATTAAATAGATTAAAACTTATCTCAAGATTGTTTCATGTTTTAATACTTCTTTTAGAAGCAAAGACATCGACATGAGATTTTATCTATGTCATGTTGCTACGACCACCATGTTGAAAACCAATAATCTACAAAAATAATTGAAACAGTTTTGTCATGCTTAAATACTAGGAATCAAATTCACAATACTAGCAGGTGGTTTGGTGCAATGCAAGCAGTGCGCGGATGAGTTTTCTGCATACAATTCATATTAGGGCTATAATTTTTCTTTTCCTATAATACTATTCCTATTACCTTTCATGTTAGGCCTATACCTTCTGAAAGAGGTTATGATTAACAATATTGCATTAAGCTACCTATGAATTGAATTTTAATTAGTTATGTACTACTTTAGTGTAACTCAGCCTTAAAGTAATGATTTATCAATTAATAAATGTTAACATTAGATGTCATTCAGCCAATGCAGGAGATCAGACACAAGTTAATACTAGAGCATCTCAATTATCTGCCGACATCAACAATTCCTCTTTGGACCCTCTGAATCAACATCTTGCAGGTAATTATTTCAATAGTCGAAGCATTATTTCTTAAGTTATTCTATTATATTTTTAACTTAGTTGGGTATCATTACCAGGATTTTCTTTGTTTTGTTCTTTCTGAATGAAAACAGTCATAATAATATTCATATGCCTTGCAAGGTCCACATCAGCTTGTGCTCATTTGGCTTATTTTAAAGTAATCGAATTGAAATCCTCTTCCATGCACACTAGATAACTTCATTAACAAGAACAATTGATCATATAGTTTGACTATAGAAGATCACTTTTTATATAATCTCTCGATTTCTGAGAAAAAAGAGAAATTATTTTATTTGAAGCGGTTGCAAAATTATAAAGTTAGAATGGGATGTCTACTAGCCTATGTGGAGCAAAACATTTTATTGGATTAACTTTTTTAATTGTCTTTCATTTATTAAATGAAACAACTACTTGAGTAACTATAGTCATTAATTAGAAAGAGAATACTGATTATAAAATGATGTGTGCATTAGAATTTCATGCAGCCAATTAAGTTACAACATATTTTTACACAAGTTATCGATCATATTGCATTTGCATGTCAAGCAATGAGAGATTATAAAGCAAGAGAGTAAAAGCATCCCTTAATGTATATGTTTTGATAGAATTATTATATCTTTGTTAAATGCTTGAGCAAAGTAAATCATTCACGACATTAGAAGTCATTTTCATAAATGCAAGCGATCAGATGGAAGCAGTAGGGATAAATGAGGAAATTGATCCTCTATTTGTTCCGCACATTCCTGCACCTCATATTCTTGGAGACTTCAGTGCTCTTAATAACAATTCCCCTGATTCCTCTAATTCAATTCATTTTTCACAAATACATGGTGAGTACAGTTCTACAATAGAACCTCAATCTATGCAGATAATCTATTCTTCTCTTCCTGCAAGTAATTTAAAACAATTTAAATATTTATCATCATTTATATAAATGACTCGTTGAAAATAAAAAAGAAGATTGAAATGTGAAGAATATAAAACAGTTTTTAATTTAATGAAGAGGGAAAAAGCCAAGCCATTAATTACATTGCTTTTCCCTAAGGGCATATCTTTGAATCCAAATTAAAATAGAAAATAAACATGAATTTTGGTATTGGTGTGCTGCTACTGATTCCAACAGTATATCTTTTACCTATAAAAGGTGTTGACCACATTGGAATGAAGTAGAAACCAGAGCACCTTCTGGGAGCCAAAAAACCAGCAGAAACAGAATCTCCTTTCTCATCCACTACTGTTGTATCCGCTTGTCTTGTAAAATGACGAAAGGGGAAAAAAATGAAAATCAAAGGAAAAAGGGATACAAGATCCACGCCTACAACAATATCTGATCAACTTTTTTATCGAACAACGTCATCAAATTGAATGAGATTATGGTCTTAATACGTAACTCTGTTTACTGTCCACTGCAATATATATGAAATTTTTTTATTAACTAATTTCTATATATTAATTCCATCTAAAATTTAATGTGTTTATCATTATTTGCATGATTTTTTTATTTGTCCCAACTCAGATGTTGTAATTACTTGCTTTAGTGCTTTATGGTCCTCTAATTCAGCTACAGGTGCTTCAAGTAATAGTCAAATGTATGCTAATCCAATCATTTTAACGGAAGGTATGATATAATCTTTACATTTTAGGTACATTTTTTTATAAAACAATATGTATGCTGAGACTTGAATTAACAGTTCATAATATAGAAACATTTTTTTTCCATAAATTTATCTTCTCGTTCGTGTGAAGGGTGCTATCCTATCTTGTCAAGATTTTGTCTATTATTGCATATTTTGGTTGTGATTATGAACTTTGTCTCTATGAAAATTAATTGAGGCTAATTAAATAATGAGCATAGCCTTTTAGTTTAATCTTCTTCATATGATGATGATGAAACAGAAAGGTGTGCCAACAATGTTTCTGTTGAAGGCAGTAGTCGACGCGGGGATGAAGTTGGCAATGCCATCTACCAGGTAAACCAGCAAGGGAAGAAGCGTAAAGTGGATGTTATGAATCAGTCGGTAGATACAAGGTTGGTAGATCGCGAGGGATTCGTTGGCCAACAATTTATGCACAATATAGCCAGGATGAGGGAACTTCTAATGGATGAAATAGTTTTAATCATTGGCATATATGGAATGGGTGGAGTAGGAAAAACAGCTCTGGCAACCTGTATGAAGAAAAAAATTGAAAGGGAAGGTATTTTTAATCATGTCTATTGGATAACTATTTCACAAGAATGTAGTGTTCATAAATTGCAGACAGACATTGCCGAAAGATTTGGTTTACGTCTTAAAGGAGATGATGACCAAATGAGAAGCATGCAATTGTCAGGGCAATTAGAAAGAAAAAGGAAAGAGTTGCTTATATTGGATGATGTTTGGAAGAAGATTGATCTAGAGAAGGTCGGAATTCCTCTCAAAATAGGTGGTATTAAATTGATCTTAACAACCCGTTTAAAAAGTGCGTGTCTGCAGATGAATTGCCCACCAAATAACATAATACATGTGAAGCCTCTTTCAGATGATGAAGCTTGGGACTTATTCTTGCAAAAACTTAGATTTGGTGAAACACCGATAAAACTTGCTGATGAAGTATTAGAGATTGCAAGGTGTGTTGCAAATGAATGCAATGGTCTACCACTTGGAATTAAGGTGTTAGGAACGGCCATGAAGGGGGTAGAAGACATCCGCCAATGGAGAAATACTCTAAATGAACTGCAGGATTGGACACTAGAAGAAGATGTGGAAGATGAGGTCTTCAAGGTACTGGAATTTAGCTACAGTAAATTATATGACAAGAGGATGCAGATGTGTTTCTTACAATGTGCATTATATCCAGAAGACAGTAAAATTGAGAGGGAGGAGTTGATAATGAGGTTTGTTGACCAGGGACTAATAAATAGAATGAAGAGATTGGGAGAAATATTTGATGAAGGGCATACCGTGTTGAATAAACTTGTGGATAGCTCCTTGTTGGAAGATTATAAAGGAAAATGTGTGAAAATGCATGATCTATTGAGGGACATGGCTTGCCGTATTGTAAAAGTAAGTCCTAGGTACATGATCAAGTCTGGTAAAGGATTGCAAACGATCCCTCAAACAGATGAGTGGACGGCTAATTTGGAGGTGGTAAGCTTAATGCATAACCAGATAAAAGGAAACCACTCAAAAGCATCACCAAGTTGTCCTAAACTCTCAACCTTGATATTTAAGAACAACCCTCTCAAATGTATCCCTCCTTTTTTCTTTCACCACATGCCTGCTCTAACTACACTTGAATTGTCCTGTACTCATATCGAACGTTTGCCAGATTCTGTTTCTAACTTGACGTCCCTGGTTTCTTTGCAACTCAAGAATTGTTATCACTTGGAATACATTCCGCCATTGGGAAATCTACAAGTATTATCAAGGTTGGTCCTTTCAGATACTTCAATTCAGTTGCTTCCTGAAGGTCTTGAAACACTAACCAATTTGAAATGGATTGATCTGTCTCAGAATTTAATGATGAGCTCACAGTCAAGATTATTCATGCCTAGATTAATCAATCTCCAATACCTCATACTTGAGTGGGAAAAATCTGGAGGAGAATGTCAAATTATGATAAAAGCAGAAGATCTAGAAGAAATGAGTTGCCTTGAGATATTTAGAGGCATCGTTCATGATGATGGGCAGTGGAATGCATATGTAAGAAATGTCTTGGACAGAGGTGATGGACCCATAAATTATCATATCAGACTGGGAAGTTCTGATTTTTGTTTGCTTCATGGAGATTACCAAAGAAGCATAATATTTGTAGACATCAAAGTCATATATATGGTACCAAAAGATGTTCAATGTCTAACTATACTATATAATCATCAATGGAGTTGTTTATGTGATGCTCTGTCATTTAGTGGTGCTTCTTCGATGATGTCATGCGTCATAAATGAGTGCAGTCAATTGGAGACCGTATTCTGTTTATCTTGTTCTTGTTCCTTCTGCACCAATCTCCGAAACCTAGAAACACTAAATCTTCTCTTCCTTGGAAGATTAGCTGCATTGTGGAAAGAAAATGAAGACATCGTCGAGTCTTTGAACTCTAGTGGCTTATTCCCTCGTCTCACCATTCTGAGTATCAGTTTGTGTGATAAAATAAAGAAGTTGCTAAATGTTGGGATGCTTGCACACCTCCCAAACTTAGTGACTCTTATTGTTAAATATTGTAAAGAAATGAAGGAGATATTTTCACGGGCAGACGAAGACAATGGAGTAGATGGTGATGAACTAATCATGGGGCCCAGTAATAATTCCAACCGTGACATTGCAAATGCTCTCACAATTGTTCTCCCCAAGTTAGAAGAATTGGAATTGGATTACTTACCAGAGTTGAAGACCGTGTGCCAAGGGATTATGGCTTGTGATTCTTTCAAACGATTACGAGTCATCGGATGTCGCAAGCTAAGGAATCCTCAAATAAGATCCACCTTTGAGTATGAAGTAATTATAATTTGATCTTGCTGCATTTTTGTGCAAATTCAAAAGCTTGTGATTATTTTTGAATTATTCGATGATGGAACTAGCAAAGGAGGTGGATTTACAATGTTATTTGTAAATCAAACTCTAGGTGTTGTTTCTCTTATTAATGAAAGCTATGTATTATTATAAAGCAATAATATATTCAAGATGTCAGAGTCCTAATTGTTTAAACTAATTGTTGAAATTTTACAACAAAATCGCATCTAAAAATGTATTCTTTTACATCTCCAAAGTTTGGGGTATGTACTATATTATTAAATTTTTTTACATGCATGCCTTTTTCTACTTTATTTATTAGTGCATACCATATGCACTAACGTGTCGAACACTTGAGCTTACATACCAATATATGCTCTGGCGGAAAAGAATTATCTCATGCACTGTGCAAATTGATTTTAGGCTTTCTAATTGATCCTGACCTGGAATCCAAACACACCACAGTATCAAAAAGTGGAAACAAATTTATATAAACATATTGTGATTTGTCCTTTGTCCTATATAATCATTTTTTTTTAATAAAATGATACTCAAACAATATTGCAATAAAACACCCTCAATGTCCAGATGATAATATCAAGATATATTACATACATGCCATTGGACCTCTAATCTTTTCTAAAGGTAACATCTTCAAAACGCAACTCTTAACAAAATAAAAAATATATATACATTCTATGTGTATCCATAGAAAGTATAAAGAGAAAAACTTTTTATATAGTTAAAGTTTTATAAAATACTCCTTAAAATTATTAAAAAGTCAAGACAAGATTTAACATATCCACTAAAACATAGAAACATATGGCCAAACCTATGGATTAAGATACTTGCACGTGAACTCAGTTCACATCTGTGTTGAATAATGTGTTTCTAAAATTATAATTACATTAAGAGGTAAAACTTTGTTACATTTATGTATGTCAGTGTATGTTGTGTGTTCCCATAAAAAAAAAAAAAAAGGTGTGTTTTGTGTGCATTCTTTGTATGTGTGTAAGTATCATTGTTCCAAACCAACGAGTTTCCACTTTTAAACTCATATACAACCAGCTACTGCAGTTACTAGCTTTTGCCTATAATAAGGCGATCATGACTGATGAGTTTAGAGAAAGGGAAACCAAAGTTTGATACTTTTTTTTTTTTTGGTATTTAAAGTTTGCTACTTTGGCCTATGGTAAACAGCTGTATCAGGTCGTCGTTTCTTTTGGTTTTCACATAAAGTATTTGTCCAACTACTCCCTGTTCCCCATCCAGAAAAGTATGGCCTCTACTCTCTTCTTCGTTTCGTTGACCCATCTCAGTTGCTCCTCTTGCAGCGAGGAAACGCGATCTGTTCTCTCATCATCTGCTAGTTGTAAAATTGTATACTCAACTAGCTATCTAGTGCTGGAGCACCGATCAGGTATGTAGCTAACTTTAAAGAACACATCTTTCATTTGGAAACAACGTACACATCTATATATAATCAGACTATTACATATGCGGAATTGCCAAAATTTGTTCTCATATCCTCTGATTTAGAAACAGCGTACCGATCTATATATAATCAGATTGTTATATATGCGAAACTGCCAAAAAATGTTGTCATATCCTTTGATGAATATTATCACAATATTAACACAACTGTGCAGATTTTCAGGCACTCGAGCTACAGTGATTAGCGCAAATCAGGGGGCTTCTACGATACGAGGCTGGTAGCGATTACTTTACTTATTATCTTCTACGTTTTACTTCCGAAAGAAAATTAAAGCAATATAATATATATATATATATATATAATTTGTTTAGATGAAACTTGCTATTGTAATTTGTTGGTAAGAATATGTGAACTCTTTTTATTATAAATATTTTTTTTAGATGTGTAGAGAGCTTATTTATGAAATTAATCATGTAATAACCTATTCAAATGCAAATCAATTTTTTAAAAAATTAATTCTTTTAGCATTGACTATCTTTAAGTCAATTCTTCTCATCGTTATACTAAAGGAATCTAATGAGCAACAGAGGAAATTTAGGCAAAAAGCTTTATAATAGTTAAATTTTCATAAAATATTCTTCAAAATTATCAAGAATTATGACAAGATTTAACTTATCGAATAAAAAATAAGAACACGTAAGTGAACCCATTACTTTCCACTTTTAAACTCTACACCAGAAGCTACTGCAGTGACTAGTATGTGACCATAACACGTAACTTAATGGAGTCCAAAGTTTGATCATTTGGATAGTTGGGTCTTTGGTATAAAATTGTTAAAGGATTAAGAAGTTTAATGGAGTAGAAGGGAGAGAGGTGGGTTTCGTAAAGAGAAATTAATCGGCATAAGAGGAACGGAGGGGAGAGGAAGAAAGAAGAGAAAAGGAATGAGGAAGAAAAAAAAAAAAAACATAGAAGTTCTGGCCTATGGTTTGTTTACAAAAATATAATTAATTTATTTTTAGAAAAGAAAACAGCAGCAGCACAACTCCCTGTTCCCCATCCAGAAAAGTATAGCCGCCTCTAATTGCTTCTTTCTTTCGTTGTAATATCTCAGCTGCTTCCCTCGCACTGAGGAAAAGCAATCAGTTCTTTCGTTCTCTGCTGGAATACTGACCAGGTATGTAGTTAACTTTTATAGAACACATCTTGGGTTTAGGACACCAACACATCTATAATCAGATTGTTAGATAAATATATGCATGCGAAACTGCCAGATGTTCTCCTTTGATAAATATATATGTATAAGGTGGCTTGTACTCCTCGACTACGGGGCTCGTAACAGTCACTTTACTTAGTTCCTCATCTTCTGTATTTTACATCTGAAACAAAAATAAAGCAACCATATATATTTGTGCAGGTCTTCCGGCCGGCATCCAAGCTGGAGTGATCTGGAGAAATCAGGTGGCTCCTACTGTACGAGGCTGGTAGCAATCACTTTACTTCCCATCTTCTACGTTTTACTTCCCAAAGAAAATTAAAGCAACCATTTCTATCAATATATATGTGGGTGTGAAATGTTTATTATGAATATTTTTTGTGTGTACAGAGCTTATTAATTATGACTAGGCGGCCTGGTAAACCAAGGGATCCTATTTGGGACCATGTTACCAAATTAGATAATGGTAGATGGCAGTGCAGTTATTGTCAAAAAGAATATGGCGGAGGTGCTACAAGAATTAAAGCACATTTGTTTAGAACCAAGAACCAAGGAATTGCTACATGCGGCAGTGTTCCTGAAGAATTGAGAAACGTTGGAGATGGCCCCGAAAGAGGTCAAAACAGCATTAAAGTTACCTATGCATATTAAATTTTGGTTTTTTAATGTATTTATCTAGTTATTATATATCAGTTACATGATGCAGGCGATCACACACAAGCTGATACTAGAGTGCCTCAATTACCTACGGCTCAGACAAATAGCTCCTCCTCTAGGCCAGTCGATCAATCTGTTGCAGGTAAGTGTCTAGTTGCCTAGTTGCTCCTTACATGTCCGTGCTTTGCACTTCATTACGAAAAAGAGTGATCTACTGACTATTGAAGAGATTCACTCTCCAAATTGGAAGAATATCGAGCTTGCTAGGACTTCTATAACAATGACTTTTTTAGTTATCTTTCATATATTAAATGTAATCAGCTTCATCAATACCTAAAGCAGTTAGATGCTTCAGCAAAATATATATATATATATATAAAATGACATCTGCTTAGAAACTAAATACATTAGTCTTCATCTTGACTGCTATTAGAGATTAATGAGAAATGTACATATCTATTGAAACTTGCTATGCCCGTTAAATTTTAGTTTAATTAATTTAGCCTTAATAGATGTGATTTACACGATAAAGGTGATCACACTGAAGTAGATAATAGAGCCAATCAATTACTCAGGACTCAGTCAAACTACTCCTCTTTTGGCCCACTCGATCATCCTATGGTAGTGAAGTGTCTAGTTACCTACTTGTTTTGTCTGTCTCCATGCTTTGGAAATCGACTGATACACTGACTATTAAGAATGTTCACTCTCCTAATTGATAGACTATCAAGTTCTCTAGGACTTCAGAGTGAATTTTTTTTATTGTCTTTCATATATTAAATGAAATCAATTAATTGCGTGGATAAGTGTAGCCCTTATATGCTTTAGCAAAGAAAATAATGGTTCGAAAATATAAATACACTGCCCTAATTTCAATTTCAGAGTGTTGATATATATATAAAGCCAATACATGACATGTACTAATCTAATAACATAAATTATTAATTTGACAGATATTTTGATGTTCCATTTATTAACTTTTCACTTTTATTTTGACACAAATTCCTATGCCTTTTTTGTTTACTTTTCTCTTTCTAATTTGACATGAACCCTCACGTCTTATTTTCTTCACTTTTTTTAATACTTTTTTCTTTCTAATTTAACATGCATAATACCTTTCAAATCAAACATTTCAAAAAAAAAAAAAAAAAAAACCACAACACTCAAGCTGGGTAACTTAGTCCCACACTAAAAAAGAGCGTGCATTAGACTTCAATGCATTGAAGTTACAGTTGATTTTGACATAATTAGTTGATTGCATTACATTGCATGGTTGTGTCACCAATGAATTGTGCATTGAATTTAATTAGAGTAAAACTAGAACATGCATCTCTTGGATGAAGAAGTGTAATGAACTTTGGAAAAAAATATTCTCATAATTGCTTTGTTATGTAATTCTTTCGATTAAGTGATGGGATGTGTTGATTTTGTGAAATTTAATAAATTTAGTGATTTAAATATTATTTTACAAAAATTAAGTAAAAAAGTGTTAGGAAAAATCTATACAAATCAGAAAGATGCATTAAATGACATAAAAAAAATCAGATGAGTCTATGAATAGCCATGTAATATTCTCGCAAAAGGCAATGCAGCGGAGAAACTAAGCCGACGAGATAATACGCAGTCCACATTCTTACTCTCCCTCTCTTTCATATTCCTTCTTTTCAATATATGTATATATTCTGTCTTATTTACTTCCTGCCATGTTCTCATTTCTTTACTTACATTATTGTATATATTTTCTTTTGCACTAGCTTTTGATTCATGCCAAAGTCAAACAACCAAAATTTCAACAATTAAGCCATGATTGTCACTGTTGGATTTATATTGGCTTTCTTTAATTAGACCCTTCAAAGTAAAGTCCAATGAAGTCAGTCTGTGATATGTTGAAATTCATGCCAATGTAGGAGTGCACCCACAAGAATTGGACAACGTGGCTTCGAGTTGTGAAGAGCCCCCGCACCCTACTGTTGCTACAAAGGACGACGGAGTTGCGCAAGGTGTATTGGGATTGAATACATATACAAGCTGCGGGATTCCTCAGAACTGAACTAAATTATAATTTTATCATAGTGCACAAGTATTCATTAATTGAATATAGCTCAGTTTTGTATTTAATTTCCTCTTTTAAATTCATGCCATTCAGCCAAGTCACGAAGAGGGGAACCAAGAACTGAATCTATCCATGGATCCTTCCATTCTTCTGATTTGAAGCCATATATGCCAGAACTCGATGGACAAAGAGGATGTTCCCAACTGTTGCAGTTTACCAATTGTACGTAGTTTGTAAACTCAAAAGTCTTATATATTTTAATCTCTATTTTAAATCACTTATAAATTACACAACCATACTAACACAATCCAGAGCATTCTTCTTTTCAATTTCCTCAAATATCCATTGCTATTAGAAAGAGAAAAAATTGTCACTTTTCTTCTTAACACAAAAATTTCCCTTTTTTCCAACTTCCCATTAACATTGTTAACTTATTATTAAAATATTGTTGTTTAAAGGTTTAAATCTTTTTTTCTTTAAATGAAATTTTTGAATACATTTGGTATAGAAGCTGCATTCTTAAGAGCTGAACTGACTTAATATTTAATTATAGTTCAAAAGTAGTCATTAACTGTAATATTCCTCAATTTTGTATTTAATTCTGTTTTTCAAATTCATGCCATTCAGCCAATTCATAGAGTTGTCCCCAGTTTAGATTGATAACACAAGGAGTCGAAGCAAGGACGGACTCTAAATCCATCAATTTATATTCACATATAAATTGTTATTGTCCCATATCGTGCAAAATTGTTCTATTGTACCTTAAACGCAACTCTGTTATTTTTGTTTCTCTTTTCTTTTATTTGTTGGAATAAAAATATGGCAAATTGATAATTAAAGTTTTTTCAACTTTGTTTTATTTTTATGCAGCTGGGCATGGTCATGAAAGGACTGGTAATAAAATTCATAGTCCATCAATCATTGCGTCAGAAGATATGTTGCGTTAATAGTGCAGTTAAAAAAATTTGTTCTACTTTTTGTTTAATTTACATCTTTTTTAAATTTATTTTTATTTTCTATTTCTTTAACAGTATAGTTGCTTTATGCTACCATTGCAAAACCATTGCTTAAGCAATGTTATAAATGTGTTCGTAAAGGTTGGAAGTTCGCCAAGCTATAAATTATAGAGATAGATATGCCATTTACCTAGAACCAATTCCAACTACAAATAGATGCTAATGTGATAGACTTGTGTACAATTAATATAAACAGTCGTAGAGAAATACGAAGACAGCCAAAGTCCAGATTACAGCATCATCCCAAGCATGCCTTAAACAAAGGAGTAGTAAGGGCCATTCGACCCATGACATCTTAGTGGGAGACTCTACCTTCAAATGCATCAAAGTAGGCAGAGGCAGTAAGAACAAACAGTTGCAACCTTAGGCCTTTTCTTAGAAATCCCTGATGATGCAACAAACAATCATATATATATATATATATATATGTGTGTGTGTGTGTGTGTGTGTGTGTGTATAAAGTTCTTCAAATATTTTGTCGTCGCTCATCATATTATTTTTCTTTCCAATTTTCTTGTAATGAATATAACAATCCACATGCATTTGATATATCTTTAACTAAAAACGCCTTTTTCAAGTCCAATGACTGATGATACTGTAATTGCTTGGTTCTTACTTCCTATTTCCTAGGCATGTCTTTCAGTGCCTTTTACAAGTCCGAAGTTCAAACACTTGGGATGATTGGTAAGTAGCTTGGCCATGAGGCAAACCCTGATGATTTTGTTAGCTAGGATGCATATCCTCTAATATTTATTGAATTCTTAAATAGATTTAATAAAGTGAATTTTTGATATAATTTCTTGTAAATTTAATTTTGTACTAAGCCTTTAATTCGTGCCATAGTCAAGTAAGTAAAATTTCAGATATTCAACAATGAACCATGATTGTGAATGCAGGATTATGAAAATCCTGTGATCCTTTTTAACCTTCAAATATATTTAAATTGGCTTTCTTTAATTAGACTCTTCAAAGTCAAGTTCAATAAAGTCTGTTTGTGATATGTTTAATTTCATGCCAATGTAGGAGTGTCCAGAAAAGAATTGGAGGACGAGGTTGCAAGAGGTAATATGCCAATGGATGGAGTTGCGCCTATGGACATGGATGGAGTTGTGCCTACGGAATGTAACCAAATATTAGCCTTTTATTACATTTAATTATAGATATGCAAGAATTCTTTATGCCCAATCAAAATAATTTCTTTTTTTTACATGAAATAAATTTTATTTTTTTTAATTTTTTATGATGAAGTATTAGTACTTTTTAAATATTTACGAAGACCTAAAATTGATGAAATATTGATCTATTTTGTTCAACAAAATCAAAGACCTTGCAACATTGGCAACTTCAAATATTGATCTATATGCATGCATTGCTAGCTTTATTCTTTTACTTTGCTTTGAAATTTAAAGATTTTAATTAATTCCACCTCTATTTTATTAAACTCTTTCCAATTTATCTCTCCCATAGGGCCAATATATGCCAAGCCTATTGATTGCAACAACAAACTCAATGACAGAAACACCCTTCATGAAGCTGACATTAATAGACAGACCAAGGCACCAGAGTGTTCATTGAGGGATAATTCAATGAGGGAGAAGTGGTGTCAAATTCTGAGCCCGATGTTGAGTGCATATGTGTTTGAAAAAAGTGAGATAGAAGAGGCCCACAAAATATATGAACCACCTCTCAGCAGGTTTCAATTTTTATTTGCAATTATTTTATCTTATTTTAATAAATTTGTATTTACATATTTAATCATTCTTTATTTTAGTGAGGAAATTGTTCGATCCAAATCCCAATTTTCCATTTTGGATCGATATGAATTTATTACATTTAAACCCAAGCAACATCTTCATTCATCGGTAAGTTCTCCTACATACATGGACATGTGCATCCCAGTTCCCTAGTTAGCTTGGAAATAAAAGCTTTACATGTGGGGATATCTACACTTGTTCTTTTCAATTAGGTAATAGATTATGCTGCTGAGCATTTAACTTATAAAGCACGAAACAAGAAAGGAAGCAAGCATTCCATTTGGAGCTTTCCATTGTCATCTTCGGTAACCTCTAATTTCTTATTTAATTAATTCATGTTGACTTTTCTATTGAAAGATGAGTTTGTTAATATTGGTACAACATTTGTTTTCCTCATCAAAACAGAATTATGCATTTGGTGAGGCTAAAGACTTCAAAAAGTTTGTTGACAAGCATAAGTTACGAGAAAATTTTATGTCAAATTTCATAGATTGTAAAAAGGTACAATTTTATTTAATTATTTAACCGATTTATTTCTCATGTTAAGTAAGATATATAAATGTTTTACATTTGCATATACAGATGTTCATTCCTACTCACATAAGTCCCACAAAAAAGGGACACTACTACTTGTATGTAGTTGATTTGGAACAACAAGAGGTTGCAATATGGGATTCTTTGGATTCCTTGACAAACCCATATGTAGGGGAACAAGAAAATAAAGCACGAGATGTGGTAAGAGTGATATATTAGTGCTATATTAAAATGCCATTCCTTTATTCTCAAAATGCTAAAATACTTTTGTCATGGTGGTGACTATATTGATTGAGTTAGCCCTTGATATTTAGTTGCGTTCATTGGATAAATTGTTTGAAGAAGAGATAAGAAAGGTATGCGGTGGAGGTTGGACCTTTGTAAGTTTTAATGTACAAAGGGCAAACCATGAATCAACACAAACCAATGGGTAAATTAAACTTATACTTTGCAGTCTTTATCTAAAATATGTGATTTTTAAGAAAATTTTAATTACCACACTACTTTTTTTTTTTGTAGATATGATTGTGGGATTTTCGTAATCAAATTTATGAATAACTTTATGGAAAATAAAGCTGATGCAAATAAAAAGCTTTCCTTTGAAGTAAGTTTCTTATGCTGAATTTGTATTTATTAGGTTTCTTTGTTCATATAATTATTCAGCATACATAAATTATTGTACTTTAATGCTTCAGAGTGAAGCAGCAAGGTTGGATTTGGCTTTGGAATTGCTTTTGAGCGACATCAATGAGAATAGAGAAACATTAATTATCAAAGCTACTAAGTGGTATCAAAGTCAGCAAAGATTAAGTATAATTGCCATTCTAAGAGAAGGTATGCATCAAACTAGCTATTGATTAAATTTTGGTGGATGTGCAATTGATTCAAAATATATCTTTTATATTTGTATGATAAGTTGATTTTATTCATGTCATTAACTCTTTGTTTGTTCCTTTTCTCTTTGTCAAACTTAGATTAAATATACCAAAATATTAATAGAAATCCTTTGACTTGCTTCCTACAACAAGTTTTTTTTAAAACAACTTTAGATAATGAACATTCAAAGATTTGGGGGATAACTCTAAATATACACAAACTAGAAACCAACACTGCCCAGAATTTGTTCCTCTTAGTCTATGCAACTCAACTCTTGCATCACCAGTTGCTCTTTTAAGTTGACTTCATCACTAGTTTAACTTATGACTATGCTCCCACTTTGATATATGTGCAATTATGGCAATTCCAAATTAGTGAAATTAAAAAAAAAAAAGAAGAAGAAATTGAACATTTTGGTTATGGAATGCCAAACTCCATTATATTAAAGTAAAAGCTAAATTTCATAAAAAAAAAAAAAAGTAAAAGGGAAAGCGTAATACAATTTAACTATAGCTATTAAATTTCACCATTTTATGAGGTTTAGTTGATGCTTTTCATAAAATTTCAGTGTAGAGACTGAAACTTGTCTCAAGATGTTCACCTAAAAGTATATTAATTTTGTTAATTATTAGGAGATCTTCTTATGTTGACTTATTTGATTCAATTGAGTGGTTAATTTATTTAATTTATTTTAAGATTTTCAGCGTATAAAAAATTAACAAACGTAATAGAATGCATAATTTTTGACAAAATTAGAATAACTATTAAAATGAAATATATAATTATTTTAATAAAACAAATAAGTAGTAATTTAAATGATAATTATTGAGCAGTTATTCAATTCTTGTATCACACAACTTATGTACAGAAAGTCCACTTGAAAATATCTCAATTATCTAACCAAATATACTTTTGCTTAATTATGTCCAACATCATCTCTTCTGATTGAACAGATTAAAACTTATCTCAAGATTGTTCCATGTTTTAATACCTCTTTGAGAAGCAAAAACATCAACATGAAATTTTATCTATGGCATGTTGCTATGACTACCATGTTGAAAACTAATAATCTGCAAAAATAATTGAAATAGTTTTGTCATGCTTAAACGCTAGGAACCAAATTCACAATACTAGCGGGTGGATGGGTCCAATGCAAGCAGGGCGCGGATGAGTTTTCTACGCACAATTCTCATTAGGGCTATAATTGTTCTTTTCCTGTAATACTATTCTTATTATCTTTCATGTTATCATTCAAACACTCGGATAAGGCCTATATCTTCTGAAAGAGGTTATGATTAACAATATTGCATTAAGCTACCCATGAATTGAATTTTAATTAGTTATGTACTTCTTTAGTGTAACTCAGCCATAAAGCAATGATTTAACAATTAATAACTATTAACATTAGATGTCATGTAGCCAATGCAGGAGATCAGACACAAGTTAATACTAGAGCATCTCAATTATCTGCCGACATCAACAATTCCTCTTCGGACCCTCTGAATCAACATCCTGCAGGTAATTATTTCAGTAGTCAAAACAATTAAGTGGCATTGAAAAGGAAGAAATTTCAGTATTTAAAACTGTTACACAATATGGAAAATGAATCATTTTAGCAAACGTACCAAACGAAGCATTCTTTCTAAAGTTATTCTATTATATTTTTAACTTAGTTGGGCATCGTTACCATGCTTTTCTTTGTTTCGTTCTTTCTGAATGAAAGCAGTCATAATAATATTCATATGCCTTCCAAAGTCCACATCAACTTGTGCTCATTTGGCTTATTTTAAAGTAATCTAATTGAGAGTCCCTTCCATGCACACTGGATAACTTCATTAACAAGATGACTACAGAAGATTACTTTTTATATAATCTCTCAATTTCTTAAAAAAAAAAAAGGGAAAATATTTTATTTGAAGTGGTTGTAAAATTATAAAGTTAGAATGGGATGCCTACCAGCCTATATGGAGTAAACATTTTATTGGATTAATTTTTTTAATTGTCTTTCATTTATTAAATGAACAACTGCTTGAGTAACTATAGTCATTTATTAGATGCTTAGAAAAGAGAAGAATAATTATAAAATGATGTGTGCATTAGAATTTCATACAGCCAATTAAGGTACAACATATTTTTACACTAGTCATTGATTGCATGGCATTTGCATGTCAAGCAATGAGAAATTATAAAGCGAGAGAGTAAGAGTATCCCTTAATGTATATGTTTTGATAGAATTATTATATCTTTGTTAAATGCCTGAGCAAAGTAAATCATTGAGGACATTAGAAGTCATTTTCACAAATGCAGGTGATCAGATGGAAGCAGTAGGGACAAATGACGAAATTGTTCCTCTATTTGTTCCGCACATTCCTGCACCTCATATTCTCGGAGACTTCAGTGCTCTTAATAACAATTCCCCTGATTCTTCTTATTCAATTCATTTTTCACAAATACATGGTGAGTGCAGTTCTACAATAGAACCTCAATCTATGCAGATAACCTATTCTTCTCTTCCTACAAGTAATTTAAAACAATTTGAATATTTATCATCATTTATATAAGTGACTCGTTGAAAACAAAAAAGGAAACTGAAATGTGAAGGATATAACAAATTAGGAATATATAACAGTTTTAGTTTAATAAAGAGGGAAAAAGCCAAGCCATTAATTACATTGCTTTTCCTTAGGGGCATACCTTTGAATCCAAATTAAAATAGAAAATAAACATGAATTTTGGTATTGGTGTGCTGCTGCTGATACCATCAGTATATCTTTTACTTATAAAAAGATGTTGAGCACATTGGAATGAAGTGGAAACCAGAGCACCTTCTGGGAGCCAAAAACCCAAGAGAAATAGAATCTCTGTTCTCATCCACTACTGTTCTATCCCCTTGTCTTGTAAAATGACGAAAGGGAAAAAAAATGAAAAGGAAAGGAAAAAGGGATACAAGATCCATGCCTGCAACAATATCAGATCAACTTTTTTATCACTCAACAATGTCACATCAAATTGAAGGAGATTATGGTCTCAATACGTAACTCTATTAGCTGTCCAATGCAATATATATATATATATGAAAGTTTTTTATTAACTAATTTTTATATATTAATTCCATCTAAAAATTAATGTGTTGATCATTATTTGAATGATTTTTTTATTCGTCCGAACTCAGATGTTGTAATTACTTTAGTGCTTTATGGTGCTCTAATGCAGCTGCAGGTGCTTCAAGTAATACTCAAATGAATGTTAATCCAATCATTTTAACAGAAGGTATGATATAATCTTTATATTTAAGATACATTTTTTTTTATAAAAAAAAATGTATGTTGAGAATTGAAGTAACAGTTCATAATATAGAAACATTTTTTTCGTAAATCTATCTTCTCGTTGGTGTGAAGGGTGCTATCCTATCTCGTCAAGATTTTGTCTATTATTGCATATTTTGATTGTGATTATGAACTTTGTCTCTATGAAAATTAATTGAGGCTGATTAAATAATAAGTATAGCTTCTTAGTTTAATCTTCTTCGTATGATGATGATGAAACAGAAAGGTGTGCCAACAATGTTGCTGTTGAAGGCAGTAGTCAACACGTGGATGAAGTTGGCAATGCCGTCTACCAGGTAAACCAGCAAGGGAAGAAGCGTAAGGTGGATGTAATGAATCAGTCGGTAGATACAAGGTTGGCAGATCGCGAGGGATTCGTTGGTCAACAATTTATGCACAATATTGCCAGGATGAGGGAACTTCTAATGGATGAAACAGTTTCAATCATTGGCATATATGGAATGGGTGGAGTAGGAAAAACAGCTCTAGCAACCCATATGAAGAAAGAAATTGAAAGGGAAGGTATATTTAATCATGTCTATTGGATAACTGTTTCACATGAATATAATGTTCATAAATTGCAAAGAGTCATTGCCAAAAGATTTGGTTTACGTCTTAAAAAGGATGATGACCAAATGAGAAAAATGCAATTGTCAAAGGCATTGGAAAGAAAAAAGAAAGAGTTGCTTATATTGGATGATGTTTGGACGAAGATTGATCTAGAGAAGGTCGGAATTCCTCTCAAAATAGGTGGTATTAAATTGATCTTAACAACCCGTTTAAAAAGTGTGTGTTTGCAGATGAATTGCCCACCAAATAACCAAATACATGCGAAGCCTCTTTCAGATGATGAAGCATGGGACTTATTCTTGCAAAAACTTAGATTTGATGAAACACCAATAAAACTTGTTGATGAAGTATTAGAGATTGCAAGATGTGTTGCAAACGAATGCAAAGGTCTACCACTTGGAATTAAGGTGTTAGGAACGGCCATGAAGGGGGTAGAAGACATCCGTCAATGGAGAAATACTCTAAACAAACTGCAGAATTGGACACTAGAAGAAGATGTGGAAGATGAAGTCTTCAAGGTACTGGAATATAGCTATAGTAAATTATATGACAAGCGGATGCAGAAGTGTTTCTTACATTGTGCATTATATCCAAAAGACAGTATAATTGAGAGAGAGGAGTTGATAATGAGGTTTGTTGACCAGGGACTAATAAATAGAATGAATAGATTGGGAGAAATATTTGATGAAGGGCATACCGTGTTGAATAAACTTGTGGATAGCTCCTTGTTGGAAGAGATTACAGACGTTTCTAAAAGTAAAAGTGTGAAAATGCATGATTTATTGAGGGACCTAGCTTGTCGTATTACAAAAGTAAGTCCCAAGTACATTATCAAGTCTGGTAAAGGATTGCGAACGATCCCTCAACCAGATGAGTGGACGGCTAATTTGGAGGTGGTTAGCTTAATGCATAACGACATCGAAGGAAACCTCTCAAGTACATCACCAAGTTGTCCTAAACTCTCAACCTTGATATTTAGCGGCAACCCTCTCAGATGGATCCATCCTTCTTTCTTTGACCACATGCCTGCTCTAACTACACTTGATTTGTCCATGACTGATATCAAACATTTGCCAGATTCCATCTCTAACTTGAAGTCTCTCGTTTCTTTGCAACTCGAGAATTGTTTGCACTTGGAATACGTTCCAACATTGGGAAATCTGCAAGCATTATCAAGGTTGGTCCTCTCAAATACTTTAATTCAAGTGCTCCCTGAAGGTCTTGAAACGCTAACCGATTTGAAATGGATTGATCTGTCTCGGAATTCAAGGATGAACTCACAGTCAGGATTATTCGTGCCCAGATTAATCAATCTCCAATACCTATATACAGGTGGATGTCAAATTAGGACAAAAGCGGAAGATCTAGAAGAAATGAGTTGCCTTGAAATATTTAGAGGCATCGTTCATGATGATGGGCACTGGAATGCATATGTAAGAAATGTCTTGGACAGAGGTGATGGACCCACATATTATCATATCGGACTAGTAAGTTCTAATTTTGGTTTGCCTCGAGGGGATTACCAAAGAAACATAATATTTGGAGACATCGAAGACATCAAAGCCATATATATGGTACCGAAAGATGCTGAAAATCTAACAATAGCGTCTAATAATCAATGGAGTTGTTTATGTGATGCTGTGTCATTTAGTGGTGCTTCTTCGGTGATGTCATGCTCAATACACGAGTGCAATCAATTGGAGACCGTATTCTGTTTATCTTGTTCTTGTTCCTATTGCACCAATCTCCACAACCTTGCAACACTAGAACTTTTCTCCCTTCAAAGATTAGCTGCATTGTGGAGAGAAAATGAAGACATAGTCGAGTCTTTGAACTCTGGCTTATTCCCTCGTCTCGCCTCTCTTCATATCTATGAATGTCATAACATAAAGAAGTTGCTGAAGGTTGGGATGCTTGCACACCTCCCAAACTTAGTGACTCTTACTGTTGAATATTGTAAAGAAATGAAGGAGATATTTTCAGGGGTAGATGAAGACAATGGATTAGATGGTGATGAAGTAATCGTGGCGCCCAGTAATAATTCCAACCGTGACATTGCTGATGCTCTCACAATTGTTCTCCCCAAGTTAGAAGAATTGGTATTATCTTCCTTACCAGGGTTGAAGACCGTATGCCAAGGGATTATGGCTTGTGATTCTTTCAAACGATTACGAGTCAACTTCTGTCCCAAGCTGAGGATTCCTCAAATAAGGTCCACCTTCGAGTATAACAAGTATATAATAGTATAAAGTAACGAAAACCTCGTAATTTTTTTTTTGGGAATTATCCGAAAATTGAATTGTAAAGGGGATGGGATTAAAATGTTATTTGTAAATCAGACTTTTTGGGTTTTGTTTCTCTTATTGATGAAAGCTATATATTCAAGATGTCAGAGTCCTGCTTGTTCAAACTGATCGTTGGGATTCTACAACAAAATCATATCTAAAAATGCATTTTTTTACATCTCCAAAGTTTGGGACATGTACTGTATTTTTGAATTTTTTTTTTACATGCATGTATTTTTTTAATTTATTTATTAGTGCATACCATATGCATGTACGTTTCTCCATGCTGTGTTGAACACTTGAGCTTACATACCAATATATGTGTTATTGGAAAAGAATTATCTCATTCACTGTGCAAATTAATGTTAGGCTCCGTAATTGATCCTCACTTAAAAATGCAAACACACCACAGTATCAAAAAGTGGAAACAAATTTATATAATTAATTAAACAATAAATTAACATATACATATATTGTGATTTATCCTTTGACCATATCATTTTTTTTAATAAACCATACACAAACAATATTGAATAAAAATATAAAAATATTATATATATATATATATATATATGCCATTGAACCTCTCATCTTTTTCAAAAGATAACATCTTCAAATCGCAACACTTAATAAATAATATATACATACTAAATTCATAGATATCAAACTCTTCATTGCAATAAAAACTCAACGGTGATCTTAATTTTTTTATGGATGTACAAGGGCTTCTACCTTGTCCAATATTTGACACATCATTTTAAATCATAAACCTCATTATCTATTATAATTCTTTTTTTCGTTCTTATTTTTTTAATTCAAACAAATTTGGTTTGACATTTATTCCTCAAAGTAATCCTTACGTCAAAACTTTTACTTTCTTTTTTCCCTACATGAACATGACTACATACAACCACCCATAAGCTTTTGCCTTCTGCAATTCTTCCTTGCTTAGTATTTTTTTCTTATTCATTCATTGCGGTTGTTTTTTATTTTTCCTTGAAATCCCATAGTCTTCCTTGTGTTTTTTATTTTTATTTTATATAGATCTACTCTACAAACTAATACAGTGTGGCAACATATTTTCATGAAAAGCTACCAAAAAAAAAAAAGTGACTATGAAATTAAGAAGTAAAATTCGATCATAATAATTATCCTTGTAAATTTCTTAGTTTTGACAATAAACACTTTGCTATGGATCAAAGTAAAGACATGAAGTAATTTATTGGTTTATTATGCACGAGTTGAGCGGGACATCACTTGACCATAATACCAACGGAAATAATTATCTTTTGTATCACTTTTGCTGTTTGTTCATTTTTGTGGACTTTAATTAATCACTTGCATTATGTTTGATATAAAATCTTTGCTCTAAGTATATTATATATTAATTGAAAAGTAAACTTGAATTTGGTATGTTACATTTACTAGCATTTAGCTAGTTTGCACATAAGCTATTAGATGTGATCTAGAAATATATAGTTGTAATAGGATTATAAGAGAACTTAAGTTTAAATTTTCTCTACTACATTTATATTAAAAAAAAAAGAATGACGCACATGGAATTGGAGAAGGATATAGCATTAAGTCAATGGAAAGTAATTAAGGAAGAGCAACATTAAACAAGAAACATAGGATAGATAAGATATGTCATTAACAAAAAGATGAACTCCCAAACAATTGACTATATATAGTAAATCATGTTATTGCCTAAGGGAAAAGCGGTGAAAATGACTATTTAACACTGATAATATATTTTGTTTAAAAAGCGATATGAACAAACAAGCAGAACGCAATATCTGGATTGCTTTAGTGGATGATTTTTTGGACATTCATCACTTGTTACGTAATAAATTATTTTAATAAATTATATGTTTATTTTTATTTAATTAGACAGTTATTCATAAAAATTATATTAATGAATTAAATTATTTAAAAAATTCATCAATTTTCGTTATTTAAACACACACTACAAATTTTAGCTTTAATAGCATAAAATTAGCGTTAAAAAAAGTTTCAGTTGGATCGTAGTTATTTTCTTAGTAGTCCCCAATTTGATTGAAAATGAACGATGCAGTAGAACAGTATAAGAAAACACCATCTTTTGATATAATAGAAAGCAAGATTAAGCCCATACAAAATCAGCAAATCAACTCGAAAATGTAGATTAATATCAAAAGAATTAATTGTATCATCATCACTATTATTGTTTGTAAAAATAATATTTTTAATGAACTGTTTAAAAAAATTAAGTTATTCTAAAAAAATAAACTAACAAAACGAATTGAAAAAATAATAAAGAGATATCTCAAACATGCGACAATGATGTGGGTCTATCGTTAGGGAAAAATATACTTTTACGTAGCTTTCCGTATAAAGAGACAGAAAAAAATTAAAAATAAAAAAAATAAGAGAAAAATTATATGTAAAATTTATTTATATTTATACCATTACTCAATATTATTAATGAAAAAAAATTAAAGATCAGGCATGCAAAAATAAATACGGTTATGTCTACATTTTCTAAAATATAAATTTTATGTATTTATATATTTTTATTTTTTATATATATTTATATATATTATATAAAACTTTATATACATAATATTTTTTTTTCAAAAATCATGATTTACTTTATAAAAAATACAAAATCCTAAACTACGGCTGAGCAGTAAAATTTTGACTTCCGGAGCAAATAAAAGTTACATCCCGCTCTCATTTTACCCCCTTAATTATCTTCTATTTTTTAATAATATTTTATAATATCTCTTTTTTAAGGTTTTAATATAAAAAATAAAAAATTATTAAATAATCTCAAAAATAATAAAATTTTTATTTTTTAAATTCTTTTAAAAAAATTTAATGAGTTAAGTATTTAATAAAAATAAAAATAATAAATTATAATTAATATTATTTTAATTTTAGAAAATAATAATTAAAAATAAAAATAAAAATTTTAAAATAACAATCATTATAAATAAGAGAGAGGTGATTATAAGGAAGTCCTAAACTAGGGTGCATTTAAATGTCACCAACAAAATACATGAAAAACACGCAGTTCCTAGGCTCCCGACAACTTAGTCAATTCTCGTCCGTGACATAAAATATTCGTTTAATGGCTGTTTCACTTTTTCTGTTTTCTATACCAAAAAAAAAAACGTTTTCTGTTTCACTTTTTATGTGTAACGACTACTACAAAACGTTGGCCATTTTTTGGTTTACTGGCTATGGTTTCACCGACGAAAACGGTGGGCCTCCTCTAGCCCTCTTCCGCTCCTCGCCAAGGTCTCTTGTGTGCCATACTTTGATGCACCTCTTCGCTACGCGTCTAGACTTTTCGGACACTTGGCCAGATTAATCCGTACAAAAAAGTTACAAAACTGCTTATAATAATTAATCATTGTTATCATTAGCTACTATAATTGCAAGTGTATTAATCCAAGCATTAATCTGCCAACAGTATAAATTGCACACTGTGGTACCACGTGTGCAAAACTTACGGAACCATGTGGGCCATACACCATGTGTCTTTCATTGTGGGTCTTGAATTATATGTTGCTCTCTTCCTCTAAGGATATGTATAAATTATAAATAATATCTCGAGATTTACTTTTAAAAAAAAATAACTTATATTATTTATATTTAAAATTTATTTATGAGATAATTCTTAAATTTAAATAAATATGATACTATTAATTTTTAAAATTTATTTATATAGCAATTAACCTTAAATTTAAATATATGTCACATTGTTTATTTTTAATATTTACTTATATGACACTTTATTTTAAATTTAAATAAATATTATATTTTATTTAATATTAATTAGTTATCTGATATAAATATAAATATATTTTAATAAAATATTCTATCTCATTATGATTAAATCATCATATTTATTTATTTATAATTAAATAACAATTAAATCAAATTATCCTTAATGATTTTAAATGTTCTTATAAGTTGTTTGATAAATATTTTAGTGAGAGAATTTGTACTAATAATTATACTCTCCTAAATGTATAAATTCTAGAAGTTTATAACAAAATTATTTATTTATATAAGTGGTATAAATGCTTTAACTCTTAATATATTTTAAAATAATTTAAACTTTTTGTAGAATATATATTAAAAAAATGATAATAAAAAATTGCTCTATTATATATATTATAGATCATTATTATTTATATATATATATATTTAAATTTAGTGTAAACTGTCATATAAGTAAATTTTAAGAATAAATAGTATAATATTTATTTAAATGTAGAGTAGATAGTCGTATAAGTAAATCTCAAAAATAAATAGTACAATATTTATTTAAATTTAGAATAAATTATCATATAGATAAACATTAGCGATAGATAGTGTAATTTACATAAAAAAATATTTCTTGAGGCTGAATTCAAGGTTCACATGTCTGTCAACAATACTTAGAAGTATTAGATGTGGGGATATATGTTGTTCGTGATACTCAAGGCTTTATAATTAAGGCAAGGGTTATGGTAGATATGGAAAAGCCTTTAAGGCATGGCATATACATTACAAGCAATTTGGATGCTAAAATCTGGATAGTCTTCAAATATGAACGACTGTCTATATTGTGCTATTATTGTGGAAAGATTGGTCATGAGGAGCAGAATTGTTTAATCTTAATTCAAGATGAGATGAATGCAATAGAGAAAATAAGAAAGTATGGCCCATGGCTGCGTGCAGAACTAATACGGAGGAAATTGATTGAAAAGCTTAATTCGAATTATTTAACTTTTGTTCAGTGAATATTTTGAGAAATAAATAATTACTGATATTTTTTTAAGCATTAAAAATGTTTTAATTTGAAAATTAAACTCGAAAGAAAGAAAATAATAAAGCTAAATTCAATTACTTAAACTAAGTTAAAGTCCCTCGAATTACAGACATTATCTGCAATAATTTTAGCCAATGCGAGCAATCAAGTGGAAGCTAAGAACATTGTGGCTGAGAACACCATTGCTACAGACTACAGTGCCCCTACTAACAATTCCTCTAGTGCGTTTCCTCCATTGCATTTTTCAGAAATACTTGCTGATTTCCACCGCTCGATGATGGAGCCTCAAACTAGGCAGGCTGAGCTCACTTCCACGATAAATTGTTTTTCTCTTCCTACAAGTAAGTTGAAACTATTGAAATATTTATCATCACTTTTACATATTGACTCATTGAAAATATTACTTTTGGCCCTTGATTTGGGGATGGACATATTTGATGGTCATGATGAACGTAGAGATTGATAAAAATATTTATCATCACTTTTTTTATTTTTTATTTAATAATTGTGAGTTTCTCTTGGAACTTTTTAGCTCTAAATATGGAGAGCTCAATGTTGAATATTTGGCAAAATCTTGAGGATTACCAGTGAAACTTAGTCGCCCTAGAACCTTCTGGTGTGCAGAGTAGTCCGTCATTCTTGAGTGCAGTTCGCTGCTGAGTCCCCAATTCTCTCTGTCATCGATGATTATTCAAAATAGCCTTGCTGTTTCTGCAATCTGTTACCAAAAGTAAATTGATCTCTGTGGAAGGAGGCGGAAGGCATAACTAAGAGGCCCTCTTTTTTTTTTCCCAAATTAAAACTAAAGACTAAAGCAATTTCGGAGCTAAATCTTCAATCAGCTCGATAAGTTCTACTTGAGATTATGGCTGGAACGGAAAAGTCGCGAGAAACTGTGAATCTTATAAACTCTGATGAAGAAGAGGAAGTGTTGTGTTCGAAGACGAGGAGTTACAAGCCGAGATTAGCGCGTCCACAAGGAGCCTGATAGGTAAGTTATTTACTGACAAAATTGTGAACATAAGGATTCTTCAAAATATTCTGCATGTAGTTTGGGGAAATCCCCTTTGGTTTACGGTGTGAGGACACAATGAATTATGCACCAAATTTCAAAGTTATAGTAATTAAAAGAATGAAGAAGCATCCCTGAATCCAGAAGTTTTGATAGAATTATCACATTTTTATTCATTGAATGCCTGACCAAAGTATTGCAGACATTAATTAGAAGCCATTTTAATTAGCAAATGTAAGCCATCAGATGTTTGCCAAAACTATAGCAAGAGGGACAAATCAGGGAACCGCCTCTCGATCGTTTCTTCGAAGTCCTCCAGTGATAGCACCAAATCATATTCCAATTGCAGGTAAGTGACTAGGTAGTCAATATGAACTCATTATGTTTGGCCAGCTTCAAGGATTAAATGAGTATGTAGATTAAATTCTACACACAAAGTCCATTCATGTTCCATGCTCATAATATTAAGGGGTTAATATGAAACATGCATATCTAGGATGAAGAAATATTGCTAGATGGCTTGACAAAATTATTGCATTGGTTTTTCATTATATGCCCAAGCAAAGTGAACAGTCTCTGACATTAGATCTCATAATTCAGCCAATGCAAGAAATCAAAGGGAAGCTGAAGCCGAAATTGAGGAGATGAGACGTAAGACGTGAGACGTGAGCCATCACATGGCACTGCATCGAGGAACGGTACTCGCAGAGACTCTAGTGCTTTTCCTACCATATCCCATGTAAGTTGTATTACAAGATAGTGCCACAAACTTGGGAGATTGAGTTACAGGATTGACTTATGGAAATAATCCGTTGCACTCTTTCTGCAAGTAAGTTGAAACTATTGAAATATTTATCATAAGCTTAATGCTCACTCATTGAAAAGATACTTTTGTGTTAGAAATAACAATAATATAAAATAATTGGAAAGTGGCAAGTTTTGTGGCTTTGACCTTTTGACTGAAGTATATTTGTTGTAAACTTTCTTTTGTCTGAATGGTAGATGAAACACTATTTCAAAAACACTACTTCCCCTCTCCTCTGTTCAAGGTTCTGTCTTCCTCTTCTCTGTTCATGCTTATATCATCTTCTTTCTTGATCTTATTAAATCTGTTCTTTATTTAGTTTCATCATTTTGTTGGTGGGCTAATTTTTTCTTTATATATTTCAATAGTTTAATACTCACTCATTGATAAATATTTCCATAGTTTCAATTTATTTGCAGTAGGAGTGGAATGGATTATTTTCATAAGTTAATCCTCTAACTCAGTCTTTCCATATTGTGGCACTATCTTGTCACCAACTTAGCAAGTTCTACTTTGAGATTAAGTTTCATTTCATATTAGGTAACATGATAATTAGTAGGAAAAGCACCAGAGAGTCTGGGAGTACTTTTCCTGGTGTGGCAACATTTTGGAGCGTTTTGGGAGAGGGAAGAAGATGGACCGGCGATGCTTCAATGATGGGGACGGCATTGGACAAGATTTCGAAGGCTTTTCTCTGATATGTGAGGTTGAAATTTTGTGTAGAAGTTTTATTCTGTGTTGTTAAGTCCACAACGGTGGGCCATTCCTGGAGAGAAACATTAGAAAATAAAGATCTGTTGGATATGTTGAGCACAGGATCCCAAATCTTCTTAGCTTCAACACAATCTCTTAGAATGTGCATAATTGATTCTTCTTCTAAGTTGCAAACAGGACATCTGGAATTCCCATTACTCCATTGACTTGTAACCAATCTAATAGGCAGCCTCTCATGAAGAATTTTCCACATCAGCATCTTGATATGGGGTGGTCCCTGCCACTTCCATAAAACCCGCCAAACTTTATTTTGCTCCAAATTCGTAAATCCCATGAGATTCCAATATGCATCTTTGACAGTACATTTCCCTTGAGTATTATTATTCATCCATTTTAATTGATCAATTCCTCCCTCAATATTAGGAGGTATTGTTGCACGAAGCATTTGAAGATCCTTATTGTTTAGATAGTGAGAAATGGTGAAATCTTCTATTGCCCATCAGTATCTACATAATCTGCCACAATATGGACCAAATCAATATCTTCCACAGGACTAACAACCATCTGGATTAAAGCAGCATTGTTATGCATCCATCTATCTCTCCAAAAATATGTATTATGACCATCTCCAATTTGTTTCCCTTGATTTTTATGAAGATCAGGCCATAATCTACTTAAATGCTTCCACAATCTAGTATCAGACCTTTTAGCAAGAAGAGCATCGCCTTCATTACTGCGATGCCCATATTTAGCTCTCAAGACTTGGGCCAAATATCATTTGGGTTAGTTAGATATCTCCAACAGAGTTTTAATAAAAATGCTTCATTCATTTCTGTCATATTGCATAATCCTAGTTCACCAAATTGTTTTGGCCTGCAAATTTGTCTCCACTTCACTAAGTGTATTTGTTTCTTTTCATTGGAATCTCCCCAAATAAATTTCCTCTGCAATTTTTCAATCTCCATGCAAATTCCTATTGGAAGCATATTATTTTGCATATGATACATAGGAATGGAAGATAAAACTGATTAAGCCAGCACAACCCTGCTTGCCTGAGATAAGCAATTAGCTTTCCAACCACTCAATTTAGCATGAACTCTATCCAACACCTCTGCATCCAAAGACTTTGTGGCTCTCCCATGTTGCATCATGGATCCCAAGTATTTTCCACAATTCTTAACTCTCCTAAATCCACATTTATTAGTGATTCTCTCTGCTTTCTCCTTAGCAACATTTTTAGAGAAGAATATAACAGTTTTTTGAGCACTTACCTTATGACCAGAGATCTCACATAATGTCTCCAAGCATTCCATAATATAGTCCATTTAATCTGATTCCGCTTCTACAAAAAGCAACAAATCATCAGCAAACATCAAATGTGAAATCATAGGTCCCCTTCTACAAGTTTTTATCAGCCTCCATCTACCCTTCTGCACTCTGTCCATAATCAAGTGAGTTAATTTTTCAATACAAAGAACAAACAAACAAGGAGATAAAGGATCTCCCTGTCGAATGCCACGTGAAGGAAGGAAGGCCTCTGATTTTGATCCATTCCAAGCACCTGAACTGACGTTGTGGTAGCTATATTATAAATAATATCAATCATCCATTCAGGCAATCTAATTTCATTGAGTACTAACTTAATAAGATGCCAATTGAGCCTATCATATGCTTTTTCCAAATCTACTTTATCACCATGATGGCCCTTTTGCTCCTCATCCTCTGCATAGTATTAATTCCTGTGCAATGATAATGTTGTCTTGGAAATGTCCACGTAGAACAAAACTGGCCTAAAAAGGAGACACCCAATCTGTAATATTAGGTTTCAATCTATTAACAATCGATTTACTAACACATTTCAAGATAACATTGCATAATGAAATAGGCCTGAATCGATTAATTAAGCAAGGATGATCTACTTTTGGAATTAAGACCAAGAGGGTGCCATTAATCTTCCTTAATGTAGAAGGATTATACCAGTAGCGCTGCACTACTTCACAAACTTTGCTTCTCACAATTGCCCAACTTTCCTGATAGAAGAAGGCAGGAAATCCATCTGGCCCTGGAGCTTTAAAGGCTCCCATATTAAAAATGACATCTCTTATCTCCTCTTCTATCACACTCTGGCTCATATCTTCTATTCTCTGATGATTAGTCACTGGCCAACTAGTTGAAGTATTTATCCAGGGTCTAATGGGTTTATCATCAAAGAAAACATGCTGGAAGAACTGGGTAGCCATGCGCTGGGGATCATCTTTATTCCTGACCCATATGCCATCATCATTTCGAAGAGCAAGAATAGTATTCTTTTTTCTTCTCATAATTGTTTTAACATGATAGTATCTGGTATTTCTATCACCTTTAGCAATCCACTTGGCTTGGGATTTCCGATGCCAGAGCAATTCCTCTTGTTCAAAAGTGATTCAAGGTCTTGTCTAAGTTTCTTTTCTAATTTAATTAGAAATGGATTCCACCCTTGATCAAGATGCTGCTGAATACCTCTTAGTCTCGCCAACAATCTGCTTTTTCTATTTAGGATATTCCCAAAAATATCCTTATTCCACTTTTGAAGAGGGGTCACAAGATCCTCTGAAAGCTTATGAAGCATAACATCAGCCCTCCAATGAGCTTTTAGGAACTGTTGAAATGATTCATGCCCTTTCCAAGCTGCTAGAAATGAAAAGGTCTATTTTGAGCCTACCTTTGTATAAACAGTTGGATCAACACGGGATTATGATCAAAAAGAATTTTAGGGAAAACCATCACACCAACCTCTTCTAACATGAGTCTCCAGTTGGTATTTGCACAAGCTCAGTCAAGTCTCTTGAATAATCTATGGAGATGAGTCCATTTAGACCCTTCCATGTGAACAGAGACCCATTGGTATTCAAGTCCATAAGCTGGCAATCATCTAGCATGGATGCAACTTTGTGACATTGTAAAAGATCCGCAGGAGCTCCTCCTTTTTTCTCATTAGCTGATGTAATATCATTAAAATCTCTAGCAACTAGATATGGACCTTGATAAACATGACTTAATCTTCTCAGATTATCCCATAATTCAAATCTCAATTGCCTTCTCGGGCTTGCATAAACCACTGCAAAGTATAATGATGGTTGATTTGGCTAGCATACCTACAAATGGATAAATTTGTGAGAATTTTCAAGAGTTGAAATAGCTAAATTTTGATAACTCCACAACACCCAAATTCCACCAGAAAATCCTTCAGATTCTTGACTTACATGTGAACTAAAGGGAAGCTTCTTAATAATTTTTTGTGCCACTGATCCACTACAACGTGGTTCTAGCAGAACTAGTAGTTTTACATCATAGTTGCTGATAAAACTTCTAATGATTGCATTGAGGACTTATTTTAATGCCCCACGGCAATTCCAAATCACATCGTCATTGGTTAACAGAATTAGTAACTACGCCTCCTGTGCGAGGGTCATGTTCACGTCCATCAGGAAATAAGGCCTAGATCTTGTCAATTTCGATCTCTGATTGCCTTCCATTCCCTTTTGAAACCAAGTTATCAAAGCCCAATTAGTCAAGTGGTTTGGGTGGTAAAGAAGCCCACACCTGTTTGTTAGGCTGCTCCGGGCCCAAGTTCATCTCCACTTCATTCCTGACAGTTAAGTTAGAGGATGTTCCCCCATGATTCTCTTTTCTATCTCCCAACAAGTCGCTGGGTATTTTCCCTGCGAGTCTCCTTTGTCACTCTTCTCTTTTCTTTCATCACATTTCTTCTAATCAAATGGTGTAACCGTGTCCCTACTTCCCATCCCCCACCCCCTATCCAAGGGTTTGAACCCTCCTCATGTAACCAAAAAATAAAAAAATAAAAAAAATCATTATTGATTGGCTCAATTTTTTCATAAATGAATAAAGTCCCACGCCATCTCATAATCAGTTTTGTCATGGGCCATAACAGCCAAACTTTTCTTTAGTTGCCTAATTCCAGCCTGAGTATTTATTATGTCGGCCTTATAGGAGCCTAAACTACCGCTATTTTCCTGTACTTCATCATTACTTGCATTAAATGCTTGGATTTCCTAGCCATCTTAACTGTCCAAATCTGCCAGAGCATTAAATTTTGACATATTTCCTTTAGGTCACTTCCACGTGGCACCTCCAGCCTCTGTTTGGAATTTCTGTTCTTCCCCTCTCCCAGAAGGGAACTAAGCTCCACCACACCTCTGGCCAGACGTAGCACTCCGGCGGCCTTTCCATGGACGAGAGATCATCATCCGCAGTCCATATTGACTTTCTTTTTACTCTGCCATTTCAACTCTATTCTCACTTACTAACTCTGGATTTTGATTTTCATTGCTTCCATAATGTTGGTTTTGTGGACAATTCTCCTTGTTATGCCCATATGTACCACAAGAAAAACAAACCAGATGAAGACTTTCATACTCAATCTTTTTAAGCTTTCCATCCACTCTATAATGAGTTTTCAGTGGCAAGGACAAATCAAGATCTACACAAATTCGTGCAAATCTACCTCTCGATTGTGTTGTAGTGTTGTAATCAATCTTTAGTACCTTACCAAGCCAACTCCCCACTTTCTTCAGAAATGCATTATCATAATTCTCCATAGCAAGCTCTGGAAGACGAATTCATGCAGCTATATGAGAAACGCTTGCTTGATAAGGATCAAGCTCCGCCTTCCACTTCTGGATAGATAGGTAATGATCCATAAAAATCCATAGAACCCTCTTCAATACCGAGTGCAAATCTTATACACTAGCGAACCTCACTGAAGAAATCGTTGCCTATATCAGCAACGGTTACTAGTCCTTTCTTACTCCAGAGAGACATAAGTTTTTGTTCATATACGCATCAAGCTACACAATAAGTGTGTGCCTCCATCATTTGCACAATCTCGCCTTTTCCCTTTTAGATAGCACAAAGTTAGCACAATCTGATTCTTCTTCTCCCACTATAATCCCACTACCAGGCTCAGTTACTGCATCATCCCACTCTTCATCTTCTTCCTCTTGATCCAAGAATTCTCCATTATGCTTCATCAGCATCTCCGTAAAGGTTAACCTTCTAGCACCCTCTTCCTCCTGGATTTGCTCCATCCATGGTTAAACCCTTGGGACTAATGAAGATCCTTAATGGAAAGAACTCTCACCAATCTTTGATTTCTTCTTGCTCGTTGAATCAAGTCGATTTCTTCTTGTGTTTTGCCTTGATCAATAGAGGTACTAGCACTCATTACTCATGCCCACTCTTATCTTTGAGTTTTAGCTAAACTGTTGCACCAAAAGTCTGAAAATGCATTACTTAGTTTGTGAGGTGGCCCAATCGATAGCAAACAAGATGGTCAAATGATCATGGAGGTCAAAAGCAATCAAATGCAATGGGCAAGAAGTAGAGAGAAATATTTTGCAATGACATAGAAGACTTCTCTTAACAATTTGATGGTACCAAACTTCAGATTGTTTTATTTAAACGTGAATTCAAAGGAATGTTCCATGAGAGTTTCTGATGCATTCTTGACACAGTTGAAAGTTTTACTTTTAGGGTATTACAACTGTCAGTCTCAGCTATCATTACCACATTCAATTCAATCAATAATAAATATTCGAACTTTAGCACTAAGAAAATGGCGATTAGGTAACATTTTTGTTCTGGGAAATGTACGAAGTGTTGAAACTCTAGAGTTAACTACTGGTTCAATCCACAATTTGCTATATAATTTTGCTGAATTATAGAAATTGAGATTGTTGCATACGTGGTGTTGTGAAATTAAAAAAAATAATCCGTTTGAGAAGATTGAAAAATGTCAACAGCTAAAAGAATTGTGCATCTATATCAATAAAAGTTGTTGGCCACATAATAGTGAAAATGATTCAAAATCATATCGTCAAAATAAGACTCCTCCTTTACAACGATATCATTTAGTAGGCATATCTACAAAATTTGATCAATGGCAAGGTGCAGTATGTAATAGCTGGTTCCACAGCCTTGGAGATACATATTATGAAGCATATGATTCAACATTAGGACTCCATTTGATTGATGGTGTTAATGCTTTCATCTCAGAGCAAACATTTAAGTGCATGATGCGAAGAGCGGGGATTGTGCAATTCAGAATTCAGAAAAAAATGAACAAATCTTATCCCTGATATTGTCCCCATAGAAGATGAATGCATGAGTGATCTAGTTAAGCTCAGAATGGATTCTTGTCTAGAGATTCACTGCATTATCCATAACAAGCATCTTTATTCTAATGTGGGGACAATCTTCTCCAATTAAAAAGAACTAGAACTTACCAATATGGAGAAATTGGAAAAATTATACCGTGATCCTCTTCATTCTCATTATTTTCTCAAGAAATTAAAGATGCTAAAAATTAAGCAGTGTAAACTGCATTCTTAATGGATGTGCTAAAGCTAAAAAATCTTAAGATCTTAAAGTTAGAAAAGTGTTTTTATGACAACTCTTTTCATGCCATCTACTGCTCAAATTCTAGAGTTGTTAAAAGAATTGAAAACCACACAATGCAATGACCTGGAATACATAATAATAGATGAACCATTAGAGGAGAAAATAATAGAAGATGATGATGATAATAAAAGGAGTTATGATTCCAATTTTTGCAATTTAAAAGTTCTTCGTATCCAAAATTCTAATGGATTAAAAATCATATTCCCTCCACCTAAATCCTTGGCAAACATGAATGAGTTCTAGCAATTTTTCAAGGATCAGGTATCTGAGCTACAAAAGAGGTGCCCATCTTTAGCCCCATCACTTTGTTCACATACTAATACTTTTTTGAGTGTTGAGCATTCTTTTATTTTCTAAACTTTGTAGCATTGGTAGGTCATGAGGTAAAAGGATAGGGAAAAGATGCGTCAACTAGTTGCATGATCACTCCTCTTGAGCATAATAAGTGACTAGGCTTCAGAGAGAGTTTAAGTTAATAAAAATTGTATTGCTCTAAAAGGAAGCTTATAAGTGTTTGAATGCTTACAATTGCTTGGTTGTTTACAAATGAGACTTGCCCTCTATTTATAGGCTTCCACCTCCTCAATGGATGGTGAAGATCAATTTGATCCTACGGTGAAGAGAGGCTTTTTAGAACATTCTCCCAAGATATCTAGATATTTACATAATATGAGCTTTCTAGAATTCTCTATACTAGCCTAGTGAATTCTACACATATCTACACAATTCTTCAAGCATATGCATAATTCAAGAGACTTCTAGACTATTCATGTAATGCTCTGTCCTTGCTTGCGTGTTGCCCAATAAGCACCTCCCTGGAAAGTCGTCTAAGCCTCTCTTGTGTGTGTGTGTGTGTGTTATATATAAAGTAATGATGATCCCTCATTTCATATATATTTAATAAAGCTTCTTAAGGTTAGAATGTTGCAAACAAGATAGATAAAGGGAGATTATTTAAGCTTACCAAAAAAAAGGAGAGAGATTATTTAAAACCATCAAATTAAGTAATTAAAAGTATTTGTAATACAAAATAGAAGAGAAAAAAACTTTAAAAAATCAATTGTAATTAGGAAAACAAACTCCATTGAAATATAAATGAATTATAATTAGTAAAACTAATTGTTTTAAAAGAAAAAATATTGTAATGAAGGAAAGTAGATTTATTAGAATTCAAATACTAATTATAATAACAAAACTAATTCCATTACAATTCAGAAGCTAAAAAAATTAATTGTAATATTATAATTAAAAATAGAATTTTTATTTTTTTAATTAGGAACATTAATTCTATTTGAATTAGAAAACTAATAATGACAACAGAAATTAATTTCATTAGAATATGAGACAAAAAATAAAATAAATATTATAATATTAAAATAAAAATATATTTTAGGATTTTTCTTATATAATAATTAATAAAATAACATAGTAACGATGGACTAAATTAAAAGGTAAAATAGGCATAAAAATGTTTGATTTCTAAATATTTATCTATTTTATGATATGACATGACTAAGATGTAAATATTTTACATGTAGACATCCCAAATAAATTATCTTTCATTCTGTATATTTATAGTTTAAATTATGACCATATTAAAGTGGTAATTAATTTAACACCTTTGTAGTAAATGAATTATAATTAGTAAAACTAATTGTATTAAAAGAAAAAATATTGTAATGAAGAAAAGTAGATTTATTAGAATTCAAATACTAATTATAATAACAAAACTAATTCCATTACAATTCAGAAGCTAAAAAAATTAATTGTAATATTATAATTAAAAATAGAATTTGTATTTTTTTAATTAGGAACATTAATTCTATTTGAGTTAGAAAACTAATAATGACAACAGAAATTAATTTCATTAGAATATGAGACAAAAAATAAAATAAATATTATAATATTAAAATAAAATATATTTTAGTATTTTTCTTATATAATAATTAATAAAATAACATAGTAACGATAGACTAAATTAAAAGGTAAAATGGGCATGAAAATGTTTGATTTCTAAATATTTATCTATTTTATGATATGACATGACTAAGATGTAAATATTTTACATGTAGACATCCCAAATAAATTATCTTTCATTCTGTATATTTATAGTTTAAATTATGACCATATTAAAGTGGTAATTAATTTAACACCTTTGTAGTAGTTGAATAAGGGAATTTAGCCTAACCAACATTTCCTTAATCTTAAATGTTGGAAAATATTATATGGATTTAGATTCTACATACTTCTTATAATTGTGTAAAATCAAATTTACTCTACTTTACAACTGTGATATGCATATATTTGGAATAATACATTGTAAATTGTTCATTCCTTTCCCAAACTATCTGAAGAGATGGACATATTGGAAAAATGCTTATGGGGCATTCATCAAAGTAAATATTGGAATTTAGATTCTGGTATTATAAATTATCACCATAACGGTATTTTCTAACACATTAACGTTAAGTCATTAGCAGTGCCCATGAAGAAGATTTGACATGCATGCTTTGGTTGATGAAATTAAAAATCAAAGGGAAAATTATTATAATATAACACTAATTTAGTATTGAACAAAATATTATAGAAAGAAAAGGAGTTAGGGAACACCAAAATCTGAAATGCACCCTCATTTGAAACATAAATTTTAATATTATGACAAGTAAATATTTTATAAAACTTTTAATATTTGCTTAAAACTCTTTTTAAAATTATTTTATGCATATTATTTTCTTTTGAAAACCAAAAATTAATTCACATAACTTTTCATGTCATTTAAAGGAACAGTACTCACTTTTTGCTCTCTATTTGCTTCTGACATCAATCGTTTGGGTTCATTACTTAATTGTGTGCTTAATGGATGACAAACACGTACAAAAAAAAATGGATGGGAAAGAAACTTCATTATTAAACTAATAGATAGAAAGGTACCGCTAGAACAGCACTATACAACTGACTAGCTTGGTCTGTCAGACTTGTATTTGAAACAACTTGAATCTCCGTACATGCTGCGTTGGATTTGGTCTTGCAATTAAATAGATACCTGCAGCATAAATGATTCCGAGGAAAAGTATAGCGTTTGACTGGATTTGATTGTTTTGCCTTTGAACCATCTCGTTGTGAGGTTGGAGAAAATCCTTGTATAGATGAATACTTGATAGGATGACAATGATCTGGAAAATGTCAATGAACTTTGGTATGGGAGAGAGCTCTATTTCTTTAAGTGATATGATTTCTTTCTCATGTTGGTATTGACCAAATATGTATGTCAGCTCTACACTTTCTTCCTCATATTGGTATTGGCCAAATATGTATATAAGCTCTTCACAGTAACATATCCTAATACTTTCTAGTAGAACAACTTCGGTAGAGACTATTGTCACTGATATTGGCACATCAATTGAGCACACTATCTGCGTCATTATTGTTATAAGTATTTTTGTACTATTACTACCATTGTCGTGTTATCGCAATTATATCACCACTTGACGATATCATCATCTTTGTCTTCACTTTCTTTGCATGTTTAAATAATAATATTAGGTGTGAAACCAATATTTATACTCTTAATTTCTAGTTCATTGTCATGAAATTTGAATTGAAATTGTAAATCCGATTAAAATTTCATTTCTAATTTTGTTGTCCAAAGGTAAAATTAAGTTTTTCCATAGTCCTCTTTCGTTGATTTTTCCATTTCTTACATACTTTGAGGGTCAGAAATTTTAACAATATGATTATTTTATAATATGTAAAACTTTTTGAAGTCTCTCCATCGTGTTATACCTTCCGGAAATATGGCTTGCTTGAGAGTCCTAGACATTACTTTGATGAACCAGCTCAATTCATTACCATCATGGATTCATGGTTAGATGAGTATTAAGTGCCCATGGATTGTCTGACTTTCACTTTGACATCATAAATTCCACTTTCAAACACTTCAAATGTTTCAAAACATGTTTTATCTGCTAAATATGGGGGCCCTTCTACAAATGCTGGTTTAGGGTCATCCTACCATTCTTCTTCACTTTAGATAAACTTTTATGTATGAAATGTACTAAATCAAGGAATTTAAAATACCAAATGCCATGAATAGAGTAAATAAACATTTCACACTATAGCATTCTTTTCAAATGCATTGTAGAAAGATAAATAATGATGTTGAACTGTAAGGTTTTAACCATAGGACAACTCAACTATGTATGCCACTTGAAATATATCTACTAAGCTTAATATATTATGAGCTGGCATCACTAAATCCCAGAAGCAAAATTTTTAAGAGACTAACTTCTCTGAACACTCATGAGAAATAACTAATAAGCTACTCATACATTAGCATAAAGCAATTATGAAATAACTAGTTATATACTAATGCAGAGCATTTAATTTGCTCATACACTAGTGCAAAACTACCTCAAAAGGCTAAGCACATAAGATATACGCCTCAAAGATTTTATGTATACCCCATGCAATCCCAAAGATCTTACAAGTTGTTTGTCAATTTATTTATTTACTATCTACGTATTCAAAAGTGAATCTAAGTTATACATAATATTAACAACAAACATTTTCAATAAATCAATCTACAAATTAATACTTATATAAATAGCATAAATTTCCAACTAGTAGTGTCAAACTAAAATTCAAAGAAACTCACATTCTTACTTGAAACTAATTTGTATAAACATCAAGACATAATGTCATACTAATTCTAGGAAACCTTTGAACGACTTCACATATATCTTAGCATATGAATCAAAACTTTTTATCATAAAAAGAACTTTAACTCTTCCATACTTTTATAAGAAAATAGAAAATAGTGTAAATATATATATACACTACTTATTATCTTTCATATCTTCCAAAACCAGTAGCAAAGATACTTGACAGAAAATTAATCAATTTCTTAAGAATAATCATTGTTGGAAATTTATCTACTCACTTGGGTTCCAAATTACAGATTTAACAATTTTATAAATCTTAAGAATTGAACCTCGGTTCGGCTTGAGAATTCAACTTTTTCCTATACATATATTTGAAGTTAGAGGGCAAGCAACTACTGTCCAACTATTAAACTAACCAAGGGCTGATATGAAACTTAGATACCAAACATTTCTACTCAAATTGACTACCTAAAAGGTTCAATCTAAAAGAAGGCACAAGATTGAATCAAAATATAAAACAAAATTCAAAGTTTTACAAGACAACAGAAAATGGTCTTGCTTTGCCATAAAAACTGTATTAATTGACTTGGAAATAAAATCTAAAAATTTATAGCAACAAAGATATTTGTCTCTAGTTTTATACGCATATGACGGTATGAAATTATAATATCTATGCACCAAATTATAACCTCTAGAGCAACTGCTATCTAGAATTCAGCAGGAACAGAATTTTCTACGAAAAAAGTATGGAATTCGATCTATAGTTAGGATTGAATCAGAAAGAATTTGAAAATCATGATAATGAAAATTGAAGTATTGTATGTCTACTTTCTAATGTCTTTGACGGTTCATAGAGATTAACTTCCTAGAGAAAGTTGACAAAAGAAATGAAGTTGCCAAGATGGGAGGGATTCAAAGTCCGTAGAAAACTTGCATTACTTTATGTAAAGAATGCTATCAATTGAGAAGGGACTGAAATATGAAGATAGGTGTCTTGGGTTCTACCCCCATGGCAGTATTAATTTTCAAGTTTTGTACCTTCAAATATGATAGAATAAGAAATTGCTGCCAGTGGAAAACTTTTCATAAAACTTATGATTGTGCAGACAAATTATTTTACTTCATATCAAAATTGATATTAAATCATTAAGCTTTAAATCATAAAATTTGGTATCAGGAAAGATCTCCATCTCAAGGTTCAGCTGCATTTTAGAATCAGTTCATTTTGATTTTTCTGATTCAAGTTACATACACATAAACATCAATTGCCAAAAGATTTTGCAACAAAGAAAATGGATCTCTTTGAAAATAAAAGCTTACATAAAATGAGACCTGCAACTAAGAGTTGTTACAACTAATAGCCAAGGATCTAAGGACAACACGAAATGCTCCTTCAAGTTTAAAAATAGCTTTTTTTTTTTTTTTTGGATGGAAAAAATATCCTGGTTGAGACTTGAATATAAAACACTTAATTGTAACAAAGTATTCCAATACATCTTGACTGATAGAGAGTTTTTTTTTTTGGAATGGGTTGCACGTGTAACTTGAGCTAATTTAATTGGGCTGAAGGCTTTTTTATCTAATCAAATCTTATTACTCACCTCAACCCGCAACAACGTACTTGATTTGAGTGAGATTGATTAGATTCACCAGTCAACTCAACCAATAAACACCCCTACCTACTGGCACAAAAGCCTAAAACCTAAATTCGACAGAAGAAAATGCAAAAACAATTATCAACGCATAAGTTGTGGTATTTATTGTTTTATTTCAGACTTTTACACAGATTTGTATCTTTTCAGTAATCATGCAATATTATATTTAGAATAGATTACAAAAGTTGTTTTTTTTATAAAATAGTTCAAATTTTTATTATTATATAACAAGAAATAAAATTATATAAAAATTAAGTTTTGATAGAAAATTAATTAAAATAAAAAATAATACTATATGATAGCATTCACGCAAGTACGAATAATAATAGATATTATCAATAAATAAAATGAAATATAATTACTGCATAATATTTATTTGTTGCTACAATCATATTTGGGAAAGTTGTTTACAAAACTATGGTTCTCAACTTCTCAGGAAATGCAATAAAATTGTAGGATATATTGAGTTTTGTAATTTATTATATCATGTTTAATACATAAATTTTTTAATTAAATATTTAATATAATTTAATTTATAAAAATAACATAATTAATCATATTTTACTATTTTATCTTTAAAAAATAATAAAAAATGAGATCACATAAGGATCAATAGAAGAATACTATTATATAATAGAAAATTAGAAAAAAGCTATTTAATAATATTTTGAATTTTTAGAGGAATTGGAGGTGAGAATCTAGACTATTAATCGAGCTTAATAAAAATAAAGATTGAAAATTCACTAAGCTTGAGAAAATCCTTATCCTTGAAAATTGAAGCGTAAATTAGAATTTCAAGCGACAAAATTACAACTGCTTTTGACATAAGTCATTAATTGCATTGCATTTTTTGGATATTAATGAGAAATTTTAGAGTGAGAGTCAAAGCATGCATATTCTGGATGAAGAAGCATCCCTTAACCTAGACGTTTTGATGGAGTTATTAAATTTTTGTTACATGCCTGAGCAAAGTAAATCACTGAGGATAATAGAAGTCATCTTCGCAAATGTCAGCCATTGCATGGAAGTTAAAATTAGAGCAGTGGAGACGAAATAAAAAATTGTCTCTCAATTTGTTCCTCGCATTTTTCTGGATCTAGATTTCTATAGTTTATGAAGAACTATATGGAATGACTGAAGAGAAAAAAAAATTGGTGATTAAAATAATTGATAAAATGCAAATTTTACTATAAATAGCATTCGATGATATTATTCTCTATAAATTCATGAATTTAGACCGTAGACAATTCATATTCCTATGGTTATAGTACCTCAAATTTTTGTTGCAGGTAAGTAACTGGGTGTTTAATACATACACATTATTTTGGAGGATTAAGAAGTGTAAAGATTGCTCTTTTCTTAAACTAAATACGGATGCAGCCGTTGATGATGATGGCAATTTTGGATTAGTGCTGTTGTCCGTGACAGTGACGTCTCCATTAAGGTAGGAGTAACAAGAAAAATTCAGAGCGCTGCTATATTTACATAAAATTTTTTTATGTTTAAGGTTACATCATAAATTTTACTATTTAATTAAATTTTAATTAAAATTAAAAAAAATAAATTCAGCTACGTCAATAAATATGGCTGAATGTGTAAAGGAATACATCATTTCCCAAAAATTCAAGGTAATGGGGATGCCAGCTATGCCGAAGCTTTGGCCTTATGTTTTGGACTTGAGGTAGCATCACATCTATTCCGAGGATCTTACATCTCTGTTGAAGTGGATTCTCTTAATCTTGTGCTAGCTTTTTATGGAGTACCGAGATCAAGATCCTATTTTGACAGAACAGTAAATCACAGTTGACAAGTGTCCCCTAAAGTTTAAAATTTTTAAGTCATTTTACCTTTCAATAAATCTCAGCTTTTTAAATTTACTTGACGCCGAATTCTAACCAAATATGCATACTTTTCATTTTTTCTTCACTCAAGCATTTTCGCCATATTCCTCTCCTCCTATCTTCCCCTCCGACTCTGCTCTTAAATTATTTAATCCAATCTTGCTGCTACAACTAGGCCCCCACCTCCTTGGTGACCAGCCAGTATGGATCCATAGTGAACACGGAAAGCTTTGGAGAAAATCAGACAAAACAATCACAAAATTATGTTATCACTTCCTTATCAGCAACTGAAATCTGCTCTAATTCTTCAGCAATTTCAACTAAAAACTCCAGATTCAAATTCGTTTTGCAAACTCTTTTTACTATCCAATCCGCAGTTCGATTTGTTTCCCTGTATGTGTAAGACACTATAATTTCCCAATCATTGTTGAGCCACCATCTGGTGTTTTCAACCAGATGCTTCACCTGTAGATTTTGATGAAGTTCCCGTGTGACCAACCCCACTGCTGTAATAGAGTCCAATTCCAGCCATACTCTCTGGGTCCCCATCTGCCAAGTGACCTCCTGCCCACCAGAATTGCCCAGAGTTACGATTTTAGGATGGCGCATGATCCTAATCCCTTCTCAATTCCTTTTATAGTTAGCTGCATTGTCACGCAGAATTCTAGGATAGAGCATGATTCTTAAAAAATGTGAAAACAATCCACCAGCCAATGCCCTGTGAAGATCTCAAAATTTAGTTCATATTTATTAAATATTTTTTTATAATTCCTCAAATTCTTCAATTCAACAATCTTTATGCTTTTAAAAAATAAGACTCTTGTTTTTTTAATTTCAACTTTATTACTAACACTTTATAAGAGTTACTCATTAAAAAAAGTAATTCATACTTGACTCAAAAGTTTAGAAATGACAGAAATGATCGCTATTATTATTTGTTGGACACATAAAACTCATGAAAAATTAGTCTACCTAATAGAAGTGAAGAAAGTACCAGAGAAATACGGAGATAACGATAATTGAAGAAAAAAGAAAATTTTGCATACGTGGCTGCAGGTAAATTACTAAATATATATTGATATATTTTTTTTTCTATTTTTTTAAATGATAAACGAGTCTAGGAGGAGTGAAGAAGGGGGACAAGGGCATCGAAATCGCACACGGTAGCTATTTGCTTAGTCAAACAAGTAACTCTGACTGCCTACTTTCAAAGCAGGCACGCTTAAAACTGTCTATTTGCTGAAGAGAATCATTGTGCAAATGACAGTAGAAGATTATGGGAATCTTTTACTTTCTCCATTTCCCATGTCTCCCGTTTTGGCAGCTCTGGCAAGTGCTGTAGCATCTTTTGCTTTCGAGTTTTGGATTTTGTGTGGGTGTTGGATTTTCCCCCCTAATTCTGTATGTAGCTGACAAGGGCGTCAAACATTTCAACTGTTCTAGTAAAAAAACAAAAAGAAGGGTAAACATTGCTCGTGTACACTAACTAAATTACTTGGAGCCATCTGTACAAAAAAAAAAAAAAAAACTTTTGAAACATGTCCTAATAAAATCCTTTAATAATAATATTGAGAGATGGATGAGGAACATGCACACCTAGGATGAAGAAGCATCTTATTATGTAGATGGCTTCGCAGAATTATGGAATTGTCGTTCATATTATAAGCATAATCAAAGTGAATAGTTGCTGACATTAGATGTCATATATATTTTATCCAATGCAAGCGATCAAAGTGAAACTGAAGCTAGAAATGAGAAGACAAGATGCCAGGTATCACATGGCTCTGCATCTATGAACATCACTGCTAGAGACTTGGGTGCTTTTACACCCTTTTTTGATATGATATCTAATCCTAAAAGATTGCTTGATCCGGTGGACTTTGAGATGGAATAGGATGTTATATCGTAAAGATAAAAAATTTTAAAAATAAAAAAAGAAAAAATAATTAAAAAATCATATTTTTTAAAATTTATAAAAAATAAAAAATTATCGAAGTAAAAATAATGAAAAGATCCAAATTCGTTTTAAAATAAAGTCTTTATATTTAATTTTTTTAGTCTTATATATTATTTTAAAATTTTAAATTAAAATTTAATATGAATTATATTATTGTAAATTTAATATTTCAAGAAAATATAAAATTTTGATTTAATAATTTTGTAAATTAATTAACTAATCTTATATTAATTGTAAAAAAATAAAAATAAAATTAAAATGAAATTGTACCTTCTAAATATATTAATCTTATATTAATTGTAAAATAAAATAAAATTTTTACCTTAGTAAATATTTTAAAAAAATCTCTCAAGAGTGTTTTTTTTTTAGGTGTATGCCCCCGTTCCTTCTAAGCATCCACCATTAAACGGGGGAATTAGACAGAATAGGTGCGGTGAAAAATGGGGGGTCAATGAGGGAGTATTGGGTCCGTGAATTTGGGGAATCCAAAGTTTGATTGTTGGAGAATGAGAAGACAACAGGGATGAGAGGGTCAAAGAGGAAAGCAGGAAAGAACACCATGTGGGGAATGAAATATCAAAAAATTTTACAGTTGAAGGTGTGGCGTCAGTGGCTCTTATCATGCGTGTGGGTGGAACAGAGGTCATCCATTGACCTACGCTTAGCAAGAATGTAAAGCATTATCAGCTTTGTCCCCTTTATCTTTTGAGTTTTGGGCATTCTATTTTTCACTATACTTCTTTCTCATAGTATTAGTACTTGTTTTTTGAGATTTAGACTTCGATCTAGTTTTGTCTCTATTCTTACTACAATCTTTTTTGGGAAAATTAGACAAGACCCCCTTGCAGTATACCTCATGTGCAAAAAAGTTTCTATAATTTCAATTACACCAAATAACCTCACACACTTTTAAATTGTGCAAATCAACTCAAATCTGTTAATGACCGTCTAATAGATAACGGTCAACTCGGAAGAAGATTTCAGCTTATGAACAACTAGAAAAACAACTCCCATTCTGCAAAACTTAGCCTTGAGCCGACATTGCTATGCATCCAAACCACTTCAAACACACCTTAGTCTACCAATTGTTCCCAAAATCAAAATAAAAACAAACAACCACCCTTTACTACCAAAAAAAAAAAGAATAATACAGCTCTCTCGTCCGCCAATGTCCAGACCAGACTACAGATTGCAGAACCACCCTTGCTCATCCTCACCACCGATCGAAGGACCTTCTCTCTATTGGAGCCATTACGTCGTTGGTGCAAGGCTTCAAGAAGTCTCCGTGCTGCTCGTTGTTACTCTGCATCTAGCGTCCCCAGTTGGTCAGCACCATTGTTGTGAAACTCGTTGCTGTTGTTTTGTTCCATCTCACCTTAGCAGGGCTACACTAAGTCCCGTCGGGTCTCGAACATTCTCCAAAGCCGTCACAAAGTTTAGGATGTCATGCCCATCATCGCCGCTACTCAACCTTAGTCTCGATTCACCACGACAACGTGCCACCAAGACCTATTTGTTGTTATGAAGCCCAAGTCTTGTTTGTCGCCATTGTTCTGTTCCAGCTCACATTAGCAGGGCTGTACTAAGTCCCGTTAGGTCTCGGACATTCTCCTAAGCTGTTGCAAAGCTTAGGACATCACGCTGCCCAGGAACTTCGTGCCCATCATCGCTGCTACTCAACCTTAGTCTCGATTCGCCACCAAGACTTATTTGCTATTGTGAAGGCCAAGTCTTGTTCATCGCCATTGTTCTGTTCCAGCTCACCTCAGCAAGGTTGCACTAAGTCCCATCGGGTCTCGGACATTCTCCCAAGCCATCACAAAGCTTAGGATGTCACGCTGCTCAGGAGCTTCGTGCCCATCATTGCTGTTACTCAACCTTAGCCTTGATTCGCCATGACAATGTGCCACTAGGACCTGTTTGCTATTGTGAAGCCCAATACTGGTCTTGCTACATGATCAAGCACAGTGAAAATTTTTCTTATAGTGATCCCCTTCCTATCAATCCCTCCAAGAGCTCATATGACAATTTACAAAGGAGTAACGATGACAAAGATTCAGAGGGAACATCGACGCCAATGTTTGGGTTCTAGATTAGACTCCACAACAAACTCGAACAATCCAACTTACATTGTACTCAAAAGCTCTCCTATTTCTCTTTCAATCTCTGAAACAGAACATTTATAACATTTGGTTTTTAGTTAGCTTTGCCAACATGACATTAGTTGGCTTTGCCCAAAACCAGCTTCATCAGCTTTTCATGCACTTGAGGGAGTCAATTTCAAGAGTTGACTGTTATCTATTAGACGGCTATTAACAGATTTTGGTTGATTTGCACAATTTAAAAGTGTGTAAAGTTATTTAGTACAATTGAAATGACAGGGAGTTTTTTGCACATGAGGTATACTGCAAGGAGGTTTGGTGTAATTTCCCCATCTTTTTTTGATTTGCCTCAAGCAACCCAACTCTCGGCCTAATTTTTGTTCCAAATTTTTGACACCTTTTTCTTTAACTCACGAGAGTTCAACAATACTTTGGCATCTATCATTGTTAGATCGTCTCTTCCATAAAACATAGTATCATTAAAATGCTTAAATGAATAAGGCAATGAACACAAAAGAATTAAATCTTGATCTTTATCATTAATTTTAATACTGATATTCTTGAGATTCAAAAAAATTCTATTGAACTCGTCAAGAATGTCCTTCATAGGTATGCCTTCTTATATCCAAAGAGTGTTGCTGTTTTAGTGAGGAACTTCGTTGTGTATAGGCCTTTTAACTTAAATCACAATGACACTGTCAATGTTTCATCTACAACCTCATGCAAACCTTCATTTGCAAAGGAGATGGGTGCAAAACTTCAAGCCATATTCATAACAGAATGAATATTACTAAAGCTTTGAGAATTTACATGTTTTCCATTTGACATGTCAAGTTAACAAGTTATCTTCATCACGGACGATGATGTATTTGATATTGAAATTTTCCATGCACTCTTGAAGTGAATAAACAAAGTGTGTACATAATTACAAATTTGTAGCTCAAGGCAACATTTCATAACGTGTTTCTTCTTATTTGAATTTTTAAGCATTGGCATATTAGATATATATAGCATTTTGTAAGAAACTGAAACGACATTTCATTTATTATTTAGGCACGAGAAATGTAGTAAGTAGTGCACCAGCTTAGTTTATTTAGTAGAGTACACAAAGTGCAACTAGCATATATAAATGCTTGTCACACATTATTTATATAACAGACATAGAAATCGCTAAAGCCTTTTGGAACCTAATGGGAGTTGGATTTCTATGTGTAATAGCCAAACGCCTATTTCCCTCATCATCGACATTTATCCCAACATCATTCCAAACAATTGATGCACAGTAGACAAAGCTTACAAGTTTGAGCTCCCGTTTGTGTTTTGATATTGAAGTAGCCATTTTCATCAATGCCTCCGTTGTGCTGATCTGCACTACCAATCATCAAATACAAATATTAAGATGTAGGATACTGGATGGCTATCCACTTGGGACTTTGGGCACACGAAGGTGGATTATTGAAGGCCACGGTAATGCGAGTTTCTATTGTGATATAAGTCACTGAGTCTGGGGTTCCAATTTTGAAGATGTAGGAAGAGGGTGTGTTACTCGCCACCGCTGCAAGCTCTCAACCTTTTGTGCTATCAATAGCAGTAAGTGAAATTGAAGAACTATCTGTGGGTAGAATTTTATATAACCCATTTTTCACCACTGTGTCTCCATCAATGTCTATCACAAATTGGGCAGCTTCAATGGGAGAGGCACGAGTAGTAAAGGCAAATAGAAGGAAGACCAAGAGTGCAAGCATTGTATCTTCATATTTTGATGTGGCTAAGGAAGGCAGTCTATTAGTAACGGCTATGCAAGGCTGCCCTACGTATTAGGTGTGCACAGAATGAGAATTAGGAGCTTGTATTTGAGGGACATTGTGATGGTATTGTTGTAATTTGCTCTACGTGATGCAATAGGGATGGAAAATCTATTATTATTATGTATCAAGGAGCAGCCCAAGCAAGCGCAACGTGGGCAATAGCTCAAGCGCTAGTTAACTTATTTTGTTAAAAATGATGGTTACGTGTTCGTGTTTCTATTTTTCAAAATTTCCAATTAATACTATGCCAACGTGATACATTTGCAAGTAAACAAAAATATATAAACGAAACAAACAATTTTATTATTCTTAAGCATGCTAATTCGTTTTAATCATTGTAGTATTATGTTGTCATTTGTCCATTCTTTTGCAAAATTCATCTATGACGAATTGTTATGAGAATGAGACCAAATTAATCGATATCTTCATCTATCTTTTCACGGTTAAATTTATTTTCACTTTATAAATAAGACTTTTCTTTATCTTTTTTTCTTATCTTTAGTGTAATGGTGACATTGGTTCAAATGATCACAAGCTTTAAAAATTTCTGTGGCTATATGTTCTAAATGCAATCATATTAAATTGGATTTATCATGGAAACTTTAATTATGCATCACTTGATGTATAATGTCAACAAATTAGGGTATGTTTCCTCATGATATCATTTTTTTTTTTTGGTAAGGAAATATTGTTATGTTTTGAAGTCAAGCTATTTTGAAATTAATTGTGCTATGGTCAAGGTAGGAAAAAAGTTCAAAAATAGGCTTAATTTAACCTTGCAACTCAACCATGGCTGAAGAACTTAAAAATGTGGTCTTAAACGGCACCATTTCCTATTATTCTTTTTTCGTTTTCAAGCCAAAAGATAAGTAAAATATTCATTCCACTAATTAAACTTGGAAAATCAAATAGATGAAGGCTAATAAATTAAGTATACTTATTAAATGATGGTGAGACAAATACAAGCTAATATACTAAAATCATAAAATATCGAAATCAAATATTAATAAACCATGCTTTTCTCCAAGTTTTTAGTTTCTGATATATAAAATATTGGATTGGCCACCAGCAGCATTCATCAAATCGTCCATCAAAAGAACAAATTTAAGTACAAAATGTTGATCCACATTTTATAATAGTTGAATCATGTATATAATAAAATAGCTCTAATAGTTACTCTACAAGTACAATTGTGATTGTGATTATGATTATTGTGTTCATGATCTTTGTGATCATGATGTGGGGATCATGAGTCATGACTGATCTAGCACTTAAGAGAATTTGTTATTTAAGAACCAATTCCATTTGTGACTCAAATTTAAAAGAGCAAACTTTCACGCCCTCCCAACAAAAATTCATTGTACTCCAATTGCAGAATGCAAAAGTAATTTCAATGGAGGAGACTTCTAAGAAGCACGATGAGATATTTGAAATTTTCATAACTTAAGACGTTTGAAAATGTCTAATATTTTGTTATTTATGTTTAAAGATGACCTTAATCCTTGCTCTAAACAATTTTGTCGGGTTGTATACTTTGACTGCACAAACTTTCACATGATCTTTCTATCATTTCCCTTTCCTAAAAACTTTTCACTCTAAACATGAGGGAGCATCTTTAGCCCTTCTTTTTTTATAATTTGCAAGAAGTGTTCCAGCGTAGCACTTGCAAAGATGACAGAACTCAGAAGATAAAGGCAAAGATGATATTGATTGGTTACCAGTAACGAGGATAAGGAGCAAGTGGCTGAGAAGCAAAGGGGCTCAAAGCAAAGGGCTAAGGACACCTTTAAACATAAATATCAAATTATTTTTGAAATATCTTTCTTGAGTTGTGAACAAGGTTGCCTCACTGCGTCAAATTGTTTCCCCCACATGGTTTAAAGTGCATCCGCCATGCATATCCATGACCCGTAGGGTGTCATGCGATTAGATCTTCTGCATATGAGTAATTTAATTCTGTATTCTTTCTCTATAATCTTTCATATTCTCATTTCTCACTTTTTCTCTCTTAAAAATTGTTAAAATTGTTGTCTGTGGTTGTACAGACAACGTAAGCTCGCCCATTATACCATAAACATTTCCCAATCAATGCCATCATACCATATTTTTATATGAAAACTTTCCATTTTGCATTTTGCATGGTGCATGAAACACGTTGGCTAAAATGTATAACAGCCAAATTTGGTTGATCCTTCCACTACATTGTCCCAGGTTTGTTGTCAAATTGTACACATTATTAATTCGATAGGAAAAGGATATCAATAATTTAGGTTTTAAAAAAAGAAAAGATTAATAATTTGACAATTAAATTGAAGAAAAAAGTTGTTCCAACTTGTGGAAAAATGGTAATTTGATGAAAACCTAGCAAGTCTTTTCATTAATTCAGCATTCAAGACTAACACTGCATTTGATATTGGTAACAAGACATGAAAAAATCTTAGGTTTAAACTCATTGTGAAAGGGAAAATCTTTAAGACAATAATAGATATTATTATACCACTAAAAGTGCAGCACATTATGTTTGATACTAAAAAACAAATTAAACGAAAAAATTCAATTGACATTAATTAATTCCATCAGATCATATTTTTATACAAAAACTTTCCATTTCACAATTTGCTCTGTGCATGAAATACGCCGAACATAACATCAAACCGAAATTTGGTTAACTCTTCCACTGCATTGGTCCCATGTTTGTTGTCAAATAGATCATATTATGTAATAGGAAAAAGGCATTAGTTATTTGGGCTTAAAAAGAACAAGAACATTAATTATTTGATAATTAAAATTTTAATTAGTATCATCTCAAAAATTTTAAATCATCTATATGATTGGCGTATATATCACTCGAATTTACGATGTAAAATTTTCCAAATACTGTCCACTTGAATGTCATGTGACCACACTGGCCATCATTTTCAAGCTTCAACTATGTAGGCCTGTGCCAAAGTCCTTATGTGTTCCTCATGAACTGCATTTTCTGCTGTGTGCCAGACTTTTATGGTAAGGACGAAGATAAAGAAAGAAGGATAGTCTCCACATGATAAAGTTTCAGTTGGCCACCAGCAATAATTCGAGAGAACAAGAAAAAAAATAAGGAGGCATCGGATAAATAAAAGAGATGTTGAGAGAATATTAGCTTATTTTCTTCACAAAAATTTTCTTTCCAAGGTTTAAGAGAAACTCTATCATTTTATATGAAATCGCCATCGTTTTCTTTTAATTAGCACCGAAAATAGCATTATTGCTCTCTTAATTTGTTCCTATTCATCAAGAATTATGGTGCTCCAATGGAACATTTTGGGCCATGGAGGGGGTGGTCCTTGTTTCGATGGCAAAATTTGGCCAAAGGGGGACAAGTGGTAAAGGAATTATTAATTTTATTTGAAAAATATGCCATGATCAGTCCTTATCCAACATAGGGTTCCATATCTGGTACATATCAATTAAGCGCAATTCCACCAAAAACAAAAAAAAAAAAGAAGAATCAATTGAGCGCAAGGCAAGTGGTCGATCCACCATTTTCAAAAGTGTGGGCCTGTGGCAAGGTCCTTATCTGCTCCTCAACAACGGCATTTTTTCCTCTGCGTGTGCAGCTGTTATGGTGAGGACAAAGATAAGCAGAGAAGGATAATCTCCATCTGCTAACCAAATCTGAAAGTTTCAGCCACGCACTTCCATATACTAATACTAAATGGTAACACTTTTTTTTAAGTGAGTTTATGGGATAGCTAACAAATGTGGATGAATCATTTTTTTCAATTTCTCCCTTGTGGTCCCGGCCTACCCAGCCCACGCTACACTCCCCCGACTTTCTCAGCCAAGCATCGATATTTAGAGCAAGCCACCCAGCTGGAGGTGGTTGCCACCGTCTTAGAGACTCCTGGTGATTGGGGCATCTCCGAAATGCCCTTGTCTGAGACCAGAAATGGTTATTTTATATTTTTTTTCAACATAATATGTATATTATTATTCACATATTACAAAAAAATTAAAATAAAAGAGCTTGTACTGAACAAATACATATTTAGAATAAATATTATCACGGTTTGAGAAATTGTGCCAGCAGGGATGATAAAAATGGGAAATGATCGGAGTTAGTGGAGGTGAAATTTAACAAAAATTTTTTAAAAAGAGAGATTACGTGAAGATCTACAGTAAAAATGCATAAAAGTTTTGGAGCACGCTATTTGTACGTAAGCATCTTTACGTTTTCCCACGTTTAATATTTTTTTTTTCAAAAACTGCCTGCTGTACAAATTACTGTTCATGTACTGTTTATCAAAGAGATTTTAAAAAATAATAATATTAAACGTAAAAAATAAAATAAAAAAAATCAACGTAGATTTATCCAAGTTTTATATCGTTATTAGCTCTGCATAAAATTAGATTACATGACATTACATTGCATTGGGCGGAAAAGAGTGGAGAATCGAGCTAGGTTGCGGGTTGAAAAGACAGCTGTCACTTCAGTTAGTCTTATATTTCGTCTTTTTATGGTAAGGATCCAGAGATCCCAGCATAATTCGTACTCCTGGGCTGCCAGGATCTCATTTCATCTTAATGACAAGTATTTTTTAATTTTTGAAAAATTTTTAAATAAATTTTATAAAATATATTTTAATAATTTAAAAATAAATAAATAAATATTAAAATTAAAAAAATTGAAAGACTTAAATCCCACCTTCTGAAAAAAAAAAAAAAAAAGATTGTAAGCTAAGTACGCAAATTTTGCGACCTAAGGGGTCTTCGCTTCTAACAATGAAGTCAAGGGGCGAACCTGCAGGGAAAGACCCAGAAAGCAATGACTATAGGCCAGTGGCCGACAAGCGTGTGTACGACTCCGTGTTCTCCATCTACAAAGGTATAGCCTCTAATCGCTTCTTTCTTTCATTGACTCATTGCAGTTGCTTCTCTTGCAATGAGCAAAAGCGATTTGTTCTGTTCTGTTCTTCATCCTCTGCTAATTGTTTCATTTTATTCTGAACTAGCTTGCTTGCACTGGTCTTCCAGAAAAGTAGAGCCTCTACTCTCTGCTTTGTTTGGTTGACCCATCTCAGTTGCTCCTCGCTCGCGATCTGTTCTTTCATCCTCGCTAATTGCTTAATTATACACTCAAGTAGCTAGCTAGCGCTGCAGCACGGATCAGGTATGTAGCTTACCTTAAAGAACACTTTTTTCATTTGTAAACAGCGTACGCATCTGTGAGCAGATTGTTATATGTGCATGCCAAACTGCCAAAAAATGTTCTCATATCCTTTGATGAATATAGTACAATAGTGCTGTTCTTCCGGTATCCAAGCTACAGTGATCAGGGCAAATAAGGTGGCTCTTTCGTACGAGGCTGGTAACAATCACTTTACTTCCCGTCTTCTACGTTTTACTTCCCAAAGAAAATTCAAGCAACTATATATGTATATATATTGTTGTAATTTTGATAAAACTTGCTATTGTAATTTGTTGGTAACTGTATGTGAACTCTTTTTATTTTGAATATTTTTTATATGCGTACAGAGCTTATTTGTGAAATCACTCATGTAATAACCTATTCAAACGCAAATCAATTTTTAAAAATTTAATTTTTAACATTAATTAATTTTAATTCAAGTCTTCTCACCTTTATACCAAAGGAATCTAATAAGCAACGGAGAAAGTTTGGGGAAAATTTTATAATAGCTAAATTTTCAGAAAATATTCTTTAAAATTATCAATAATTAAGACAAAATTTAACTTATCTAATAAAGAATTAGATCACATAACCAAAAAAATAGGAACACGTAACTAGACCCATTATTTTCCACTTTAAAACTCATATACGTGACTAGTATGTGACCATAATGAGGCGAAAATGAAGGGCTAGGAGAGTTCAGAGAGGGGGAGTCTAAAGTTGGGTCTTTGACGTAAAATTGTTAAAGGATCAAGAAATTTAATGGAGTAGAGGGAAGACAGGTGGGTTTCGGAAAGAGAAGATAATAGGGATAAGAGGAAAGGAGGGGAGAGGCAGAAAGAAGAAGAAAAGGAATAAGGAAAAAAAATAGAACTTCTCGCCTATGGTTTATTTACAAAATATAATTATCTATTTTTGAAGACGAAAACAGAAGTGGCAGTGGCTGACAACTTTGCGCGATTTCGCCTGGCTTTTGGGTTTTCACATGAAATGTTCCAACTAGTCCGTCTTGTCCATACAGAAAAGTATAGCCGCCTCTAATTGCTTCTTTCTTTCGTTGTAATATCTCAGCTGCTTCTCTTGCAGTGAGGAAAAGAAATCAGTTCTTTCATTCTCTGCTGGAACACTGACCAGGTATGTAGTTAACTTTTATAGAACACATCTTGGGTTTAGGACACAACACATCTATGATCAGATTGTTAGATAAATATATGCATGCGAAACTGCCAGATGTTCTCCTTTGATGAATATATATAAGGTGGATTGTACTCCTCGACTACGAGGCTCATAGCAATCACTTTAATTAGTTCCCCGTCTTCTATATTTTACATCCGAAACAAAAATAAAGCAACCATATGTATTTTTGCAGGTCTTCTGGCCGGCATCCAAGCTAGAGTGATCAGGAGAAATCAGGTGGCTCCTACTGTACGAGGCTGGTAGCAATCACTTTACTTCCCATCTTCTACGTTTTACTTCCCAAAGAAAATTAAAGCAACCATATCTATCTATATTTGTGTGCGGGTGTGAACTCTTTATTCTGAACATTTTTTGTATGTGTACAGAGCTTATTAATTATGATTAGGCAGACTGGTAGACCAAGGGATGCTATTTGGGACCGTGCTACGCAATTAGCTAATGGTAGATGGAAGTGCAATTATTGTCAAAAAGAATATAGCGGAGGTGCTACAAGAATTAAAGCACATTTGTTTGGAACCAAGAACCGAGGAATTGCTATATGCGGCAGTGTTCCTGAAGAATTGAGAAACGTTGGAGATGGCACCGAAAGAGGTCAAGACAGCATTAAAATTAGCTATACCTATTAAATTTTGGTTGTTTAATGTATTCATCTAGTTATTATATATCACTTACATAACGCAGGCGATCACACACAAGATGATACTAGAGTGCCGGCTCAGACAAATAACTCCTCCCCTAGGCCAGTCGATCAATCTGTTGCAGGTAAGTGTCTAGTTTCCTGGTTGCTCCTTACATGTCTGCGTTTTGCACTTCATAATGAAAAAGAGAGATCTACTGACTATTGAGAAGATTCACTTTCCAAATTGGTAGCATATCGAGGACTTCTATTTCAAATATTAAATGTAATCAACTGCATCAATAGCTAAGGCCGTTAGATACTCTTGGCAAAAATATGTATATATATATATATATATATATATATATATATATATTAAAAATGATGTTTGCATTATAAACTAAATACATTAGTCTTCATCTTGATTGTTATCAGAGATTTTTATATTTATTGTCTACGACTTCTATGAGAGTGATTTTTATTTTTATTGTCTTTCACATATTAAATGGAATCAATTAATTGCATGGATAAGCATTGCCCTTAGATGCTTTAGCAAAGAAAATAATGGTTCCAAAATAGAATTACACTACCCTTATTTCAATTTCATAGTCGTGATATATATATATATATATATATATATATATATATATAAAGCCAATAATATTATGATATGTGAGGTGTATTAATCTAATAATGTGAATTATCAATTTGACAGGTATTTAGGCGTTCCATTTATATACTTTTCTTTTTCTATTTTAACACAAATTCCTATGCTTTTTTGGTTTACTTTTCTCTCTCTAATTTGACATGAATCCTTGTGTCTTGTTTTCTTCATTTTTTTAATACTTTTCTCTTTCTAGTTTAACACACATAATACCTTTCAAATCAAGCATCCAAAAAAAAAAAAAACCCACAACACTGAAGAAAGGTAACTTAGTCCCACAATAAAAAAGAGCGTGCTTTAGACTTCAATGCATTGAAGTTACAATTGATTTTGACAGAATTGGTTGATTGCATTACATTGCATGGTTGTGTCACCTAATGAACTGTGCATTGGATTTAATTAGAGTAAAACTAGAACATGCATCTCTTGGATGAAGAAGAATGATAAACTTCAGAAAAAATATATTATAATTACTTTGTTATGTAATTCTTTCAATTAAGTGATGAGATGTGTTGATTCTATGAAACTTAATAAATTTAGTAACGTAGATGTTGTTTTGTAAAAATTAAGTGAAAATAAATTTGCGAACATTTTCACACCCTAAACTTTAGATGACTTAATAGGAATTATGGAATTTTTATACATTATAATATCCAAGGATATAAATACTTGCTGACATTACATGCAATAATTTAGACAATATAGACAATAATTATTCGGGGGATGGACGTGCACATGTGCGGATCATTATAAATGTAGAGATTGTTTAAAATATTTGAGAAAAGTCCAGAACCATCGGGGAAAAGAAGTCGAAAAAGCATTAAGAAAGATCTATACAAATCATAAAGATGCATTAAATGACATAAAAAAAATATCAGATGAGTCTATGAATGCCATGTAATATTCTCGCACAAGGCAATGCAGCAGAGAAACTAAGTCAACAAGACAATACACAGCCCACATTCTTACTCTCCCTCTCTTTCATATTCCTTCTTTTCAATATATGTATATGTGTGTGTGTATATATATATATATATATATTCTGTAACCACCCATATTCTGTCCTATTTACTTCCTACCATGTTCTCATTTCTTTACTTGGCCATGAAAGAGGTTATCATTAATAATATTGCATTAAGCTACCTAAGAATTTAATTTTAATTAGTTATGTACTACTTTAGGGTACTCAGCCTTAAAGTAATGATTTATCAATTAATTAATGTTAACATTAGATGTCATTTAGCCAATGCAGGAGATCACACACAAGTTGATACTAGACTATCTCAATTATCTGCCCACATCAACAATTCCTCTTCGGGCCCTCTGAATCAACATCTTGCAGGTAATTGTTTCAGTATTCGAAACAATTAAGAGACACAGATAGCATTTCATGTAATCTTTCTAGAATCTAGACACTTGGAATATGCTCTCTAAGATGTATATGAAAAGGAAGAAATTTCAGTATCTAAAACTATGATACAATATGGAAAATGAATCATTTTAGCATAAGGTACCAAACGCAGCATTCTTTCGTTTCTTTCCGAATGAAAACAATCATAATATTCATATACCTTGCAAGGTCCACATCAACTTCGCTTATTGGACTTACTTTAATTTAAAGTAATCGAATTGAGAACCCCTTCCATGCTTATTGGATAACTTCATTAAAATGAACAATTGATGGTATAGTTTAAATATAGAAGACAGCTTTTTATATAATATCTCAATTTCTAAAAAGAAAAAAGAGAAAATATTTCATTTGAAGCTGTTGCAAAATTATAAAGTTTTAGAATGGGATGTCTGCCAGCCTATAAGGAGCAAACATTTTATTAGATTAATTTTTTTAATTGTCTCTCAAATATTAAATGAAACTATTGCATGAGTAACTATAGGCATTAATTAGATGTTTAGTTAGCAAAGAGAAGAATGATTAAAAAATTATGAATGCTTTAGAATTTCATGCACCCAATTAAGTTACAACAGAATTTTTCATAAGTCATCGATTGCATTGTATTTGCATGTCAAGTAATGAGAAATTATAAAGCGAGAGAGTAAAAGCTTGCATGTCTTGGCTGAAAACGCATCCCTTAATGTATATTTTTGATAAAATTATTATATCTATGTTGATAACATATTCTTCTCTTCTTGCAAGTAATTTAAAACTATTAAAATGTTTATCATGGTTTATATATATTGACTTGTTGAAAATAAAAAAGAAGACTGAAGTGTGAAGAATATAGAATATTCGGAATAAGTGTGAATATCATGTCAACAATTAATAAAATTGTTCACCACATGCATAACTTTTGTTAATTTTCATATTAACTTTGTTTCATCACATCGCATTAAATGTCTTGCAAATAGGTTTATTTAAGTTTCATAAAGGGGAAAAGGCCAAGTCATTAATTACATTGCTTTCCCTTGAGGGCATTCCTTTGAATCCAAATTAAAATAGAAAACAAACATGAATTTTGGTATTGGTGGTTTGCTAGTGATTCCAGCAGTATGTCTTTAACCTATAAAAAGGTGTTGACCACATTAGAATGAAGTAGAAACCAAAGCACCTTCTAGGAGCCAAACAACCAAGAGAAACACAATCTCTTTTCTCATCCACTATTGTTCTATACCCATGTGTTGTAAAATGACAAAAGGAAAAAAAAAATGAAAAGCAAAGGAAAAAGGGATACAATATCCACGCCTACAACAATATCAGATCAATTCTTTTATCGAACAACAATGTCACGTCAAATTGAAGGAGATTATGGTCCCACTGATCACCGTCCAATGCAATATATGTGAAATTGTTTCATTAACTAAGTTCTATATATTAATTCCATCTAAAAATTAATGTGTTTATCATTATTTGCGTGATTTTTTTATTCATCCGAATTCAGATGTTGTAATTAATTACTTTAGTGCTTTATGGTGCTCTAATGCAACTGCAGGTGCTCCAAGTAATACTCAAATGGATGCTAATCCAATCATTTTAGCAGAAGGTATGATATAATCTTTATATTTTAGGTTAATTTTTTTATTAAAAAAATCTATGCTGAGAATTGAATTAACAGTTTATAATACAAAATCATTTTTTTTGTAAATTTATCTTCTCGTTGGTGTGAAGGGTGCTATCCTATGTCGTCAAGATTTTGTAAATTTTGGTTGTTTAATGTATTTATCTAGTTATTATATATCACTTACATAATGCAGGCGATCACACACAAGCTGATACTAGAGTGCCTCAACCACTTATGACTCAGACAAGTAACTCCTCCTCTAGCCAAGTCGATCAATCTGTTGTAGATAAGTGTCTAGTTGCCTGGTTGCTCCTTACATGTCTGTGCTTGGCACTTCATTATGAAAAAGAGTGATCTATTGACCATTGAAAAGATTCACTCTCCAATTTGGTAGAATATCAAGCTCGCTAGGACTTCTATAGGAATAACTTTTTTAATTATCTTTCATATATTAAATGTAATCAATTGCATGGATAGCTAAAGTTATTAGATGTTTCAGCCCAACAACAACACCAACAACAACACATAAAGCCTTTTCCTACTAGGTAGAGTCGGCTATATAAATTAAACGTCTGTAGGGTTCTATTTGAAACAAAATTTTCAGAAATATCATTTACCCAAACGTTTCTTAATCACCTCTCCAAGTATCTTTTTTGACTTTCCTCTATATCTCTTGATAGGATTAAAAACTATTTGATCAACCTTTTTCACTGGTACCTGTTGCGGTCATTTTCTACATCCCCTAACTATCGTAATCGAGTTTCTGTAACTTTCTCCTCTATAGGTGCCACACCAATTCTCTTCTGAATATAATTATTTTGAATTTTATCTTTTCTTGTATGTCCACTCGTCACTCTTATTTTTGCTTTTGTTGACCCTTCAGAGTCCAACACTCACTACTATAGAGCATAGTTAGTCTAATAGTAGTTCAATAAAACTTCTCTTTAAACTTGTTAGATATTTTGCATTCACAAATGACTCTCGATGCATTTTTCCAATTCGTCCACCTTGCTTAGATTCTATGTGTGACATCCCTACCAATCTCTCTATTACTTTGTAAAATGGACCTAAGATATTGAAACATGAACACTTGTGATATATTATGCTTTCTAATTTTTATCTCCAAATCATTACTTTTTTGCTTCTTGCCAAATATACATTCCATATACTCTGTTTTACTCTTACTTAAATGAAAACCCTTTGATTCCAAGGCTTTCTTCCATATGTCCAATTTACAATTAGCCTTCTCTCTTGATTTTTCTACTAGGACTATGTCATTTGCAAAAGGCATACATTTCAGGACTTTATCTTGGATGTGTCCAGTAAGTACATCCATAACTAAAGTGAAAAGTTATGGACCTAAGGATGACCCTTGATGTAAATCGATCCTTATGAGGAAATCTGTCACCCCTTCTTGAGTTCTTACATTTGTTGTAACTCTATCGTACATATCTTTTATGGCAAGAGTATAAGCAATACAAATACCTTTCTTCTCCAATGCCTTCCATAGAACTTCGCCTGGCACTCAATCATAAGCTTTTTCCAAATCAATGAAAATTATATGTAAGTTTTTTTCTCTATTTCGGTACCATTTCATCAAACCCTGTCAAAGATATATAACCTCCATGGTTGATCTTCTTGGCATAAAATCAAATTGGATTTTTGATATGAGTTGCTTTTCTTAATCTATGCTTAATCGTGCTTTCCCAAAGTTTCATAGTATGGCTCATGAGTTTAATCCCTCGGTAGTTTCTACAATTCTGAATATCTCCCTTATTCTTGTAAATAGGTACCAACGTACTCTTCCTCCATTCATTTGGCATCTTCTTGGATCTTAATATCTCATTCAATAACTTGGTAAGCCAAAAAATACCTTTCTCTCCCAAACACCTTCAAACCTCAATAGATATGTTATCAGGACCCAAGGTCTTACCATTTTCCATCTTATTAAGCGCCTCCTTCACCTTAACTCCTCGAAATCTATGCTAAAAAATAAAGTTTTGCTCTCCTCCTGAGTAGTTAAACTTTTCATGTCTGTATTTGTTGTCTTCCCTTCATTGAAAAGTTTGTGAAAATAACTTCTCTACCTTTCTTTGATATCTTGTTTTGCTACCAAGACTTTTCCCTCTTCATCCTTAATGCATGTCACTTGATCCAAATCTCTTGTTTTTCTTTCCCTTCCCTTAAAATTAAAATAATGTTTGCATTAGAAACTAAATACATTAGTCTTCATCTTGATTGCCATTAGAGATTAATGAGGAATGTGCATATCTATTGAAACTTGCTATGCCCATTAAATTTTAGTTTAATTAATCTAGCCTTAATAGATGTGATTTACATGATGAAAGTGATCACATTGAAGCAGATATTAGAGTCAATCAATTACTTAGGAGTCAGCCAAACTGCTCCTCTTTTGGCTCACTCGATCATCCTATTGTAGTTAAGTGTCCACTTTTATGGTCTTGTTTTGTCTATCTCCATGCTTTAGAAGTCGAGTGGTACACTGACTACTAAGAATGTTCACTCTCCTAATTGATAGAGTATTGAGTTCTCTAGGACTTCTATAAGAGTGATTTTTATTGTCTTTCACATATTAAATGGAATGAATTAATTGCATGGGTAAGTATAGCCCTTAGATGATTTAGCAAAGAAAAGAATGGTTCAAAAATCGAATTACACAACCCTTATTTCAATTTCAGAGTATTGATATATATATATATATATATATATATATATATATAAAGCCAATAATATTATATGTAACATGTATTAATCTAATAACGTGAATTATTACGTTCCATTTATTTACTTTTCTTTTTCTATTTTAACACAAATGTCTATGCCTTTTTCGTTTGCTTCTCTCTCTAATTTGACATGAATCCTCATGTCCTTTTTTTTTTTAACTATATTAATATTTTTCTCTTTCTAGTTTAAAACACTAATACCTTTCAAATCAAGCATAAAAAAAAAAAATCACAACACTTAAGAAAGGTAACATAGTCCTACAACAAAAAAGAGGGTGCCTTAGACTTAAATGCATCGAAGTTATGATTGATTTTGACATAATTCGTTGATTGCACTACATCGCATGGTTGTGTCACCTAATGAATTGTGTATTGAATTTAATTAGAGTAAAACTAGAACACGCATCTCTTTGATGAAGAAGCATAACAAACTATAGAAAAAAAAATTCTCATAATTATTTTATGTAATTCTTTTAATTAAGTGATGAGATGTGTTGATTTTGTGAAACCCAATAAACTTAGTGATTTAAATGTTGTTTTGTGAAAATTAAGTGAAAATAAATTTGTGAAAATTTTTGCACCCTGAACTTTAGATGACTTGATAGAAATTATTGAATTTTTATGCATTATAATGTCCCAGCATATAAATAATTGCTGACATTAGATGCAATAATTTTAGGCAAAACAGACGATCAAACGGATGTTGAACCCAGAAGAGAGGCTATGATGAGGTATTCATTAGAATGGTCATCATTATCGGTTGATTCCCGGTTCTGGATAGTGTCTCCAAGTAGGCAAGGTGAGAAACCTGAACCTATGCACATAAATTGTTTTTCTCCTGTAAGTAATTTGAAACTTTTGAAATAATTATCATCCCTTTCATATATTGACTCATTGAAAATATCACTTTTGCTCCTATATTTGGGGAATGGACGTGCACATGTGCGGATCATTATAAATGTAGAGATTGTTTAAACTATTTGAGAAAAATCCAGAACCATCGGGGATTAGAAGTCCAAAAAGTGTTAAGAAAGATTTATACAAATCATAAAGATGCATTAAATGACATAAAAAAAATCAGATGAGTCAATGAATAATATTCTTGCAAAAGGCAATGCAGCAGATAAACTAAGTCAACGAGAGAATACGCAAGCCGCATTCTTACTCTCTCTCTCTCTTTCATATTCCTTCTTTTCAATATATATATATATATATATATATATATATATATATATATATATATATTCTCTAACCACACATATTCTGTCTTATTTACTTCCTACCATGTTCTCATCTCTTTACTTACATGGCCATGAAAGAGTTTATGATTAACAATATTGTATTCAGCTACGTATGAATTGAATTTTAATTAGTTCTGTACTACTTTAGTGTAACTCAGCCTTAAATTAATGATTTGTCAATTAATAAATGTTAACATCAGATGTCATTTAGCCAATGCAGGAGATCAGACACAAATTAATAGTAGAGCATCTGCCGACATCAACAATTCCTCTTCGGACTCTCTGAATCAAGATCCTCTAGGTAATTATTTTAGTAGTCGAAACAATTAAGAGACATTGATAGCATATCATGTAATCTTTCTAGAATCTACACACTTGGAATATGCCCTCTAAGATGTATATGAAAAGGAAGAAATTTCAGTAGTTAAAACTATAACACAATACGGAAAATGAATCATTTTAGCAAATGTACCAAACGAAGCATTCTTTCTGAAGTTATTCTATTATATTTTTAACTTAGTTGGGTATCATTACCATGATTTTCTTTGTTTTGTTCTTTCTGAATGAAAACAATCTTAATAATATTCATATGCCTTGAAAGGTCCACATCAACTTCGCTTATTGGACTTATTTTAAAGTAATCGAATTGAAAGCCCCTTCCATGCTTACTGGATAACTTCATTAACAAGAACAATTGATCGTATAGTTGAAACATAGAAGATCGCTTTTTATATAATCTCTCAATTTCTAAAAAGAAAAAAGAGAAAATGTTTTATTTGAAATTGTTGCAAAATTATAAAATTTTAGAATGGGATGCCTGCTAGCCTATAAGGGACAAAAATGCTTTTGGATTAATTTTTTTTAATTGTGTCTCAAATATTAAATGAAACAACTGCATGAGTAACTACAGGCATTAATTAGATGCTTAGTCACCAAAGAGAAGAATGATTAAAAAATTATGAGTGCTTTAGAATTTCAGCCAATTAAGTTACAACAGAATTCTTAAGTCATCGATTGCATTGTATTTGCATGTCAAGTAACCAGAAATTATAAAGCGAGAGAGTAAAAACAGGCATGTCTTGGCTGAAAAAGCATCCCTTAATGTATATGTTTTGATAAAATTATTATATCTTTGTTAAATGTCTGAGCAAAGTAAATCATTGAGGACAATCGTTTTCTCAAATGCAGGCGATCAGATGGAAGCTGAAACTGAAGCAGTGGGGACATATCAGGATCTTGCTACTCTATCTTTTTCTAGTGCAAGTCTTATTCTTAAAGACTTCAATGCTCTTGATATCAATTCCCCTGATTCCTCTAATTCGATTCATTTTTCACAAATACAAGGTGAGTGCACTTCTGCAATAGAACCTCAATCAATGTAGATAACCTATTCTTCTCTTCTTGCAAGTAATTGAAAACTAATGTTTATCATCGTTTATATATATATTGACTTGTTGAACATAAAAAAGAAGACTGAAGTATGAAGAATATGGAAAATTAGGAATAAGCGTAAATATCTTGTCAACAATTAATAAAATTGTTCACCACATGCATAACTTTTGTTAATTTTCTTGTTAACTTTGTTTCATCACAATCGCATCAAATGTCTTGCAAGCAGGTTTTAGTTTCATAAAGGGGAAAAGGCCAAGTCATTAATTACATTGCTTTTCCTTAAGGGCATTCCTTGGAATGCAAATTAAAATAGAAAACAAACATGAATTTTGGTATTGGTGTGCTGCTACTGATTCCAACAGTATATCTTTTACCCATAAAAAGGTGTTGACAACATTGGAATGAAGTAGAAACCAGAGCACCTTCTGGGAGCCAAAAAACCAAGAGAAACAGAATCTCTTTTCTCATCCACTACTGTTCTATGTCCTTCTCTTTAAAAATGGCGAAAAGGAAAAATAAATAAAAAGCAACGGAAAAAAGGATACAAGATCCACGCCTACAACAAAATCAGATCAACTTCTTTATGGGACAACAATATCACATCAAACTGAAGAAGATTATGGTCCCAATACTTAACTCTCTTTGCTGTCCAATGTAATATATATGAAGCTTTTCTATTAACTAATATCTATATATTAATTTCATCTACAAATTAATGTGTTTATCATTATTTGCATGATTGTTTTATTTGTGCAAACTCAGATGTTGTAATTACTTACATTAGTGCTTTATGGTGCTCTAATCATTTTTTCAATTCCATGCTTTGGAAATCGATTGATACACTGACTGCTAAGAATGTTCACCCTCCTAATTGATAGACTATCGAGTTCCCTAGGACTTCTAAAAGAGTATTTTTTTTTTTTACATGTCTTTCATATATTAAATGGAATCAATTAATTGCATGGATAAGTGTAGCCCTTATATGCTTTAGCAAAGAAAATAATGGTTCAACAATAGAAGTACACTGCCCTATTTTCAAATTCAGAGTGCTAATGTATATAAAGCCAATACATGAAATGTACTAATCTAATATCGTAAATTATCCGTTTGATAGATATTCTGATGTTTTATTTATTAATTTTTCTTTTTTATTTTGACACAAATTCCTCTGCCTTTTTTGTTTACTTTTCTCTTTCTAATTTGACATGAACCCTCAGGTCTTGTTTTCTTCATTTTTTAATACTTTTCTTTTTCTAATTTAACACGCACCATACCTTTCAAATCAAACGTCTCAAAGAAGAAAAAAAAAAAAAGCCACAACACTCAAGTTAGATAACTTAGTCACACACTAAAAAAGAGCCTGCATTAGACTTCAATGCAATGAAGTTCCAGTTGATTTTGACATAATTCGTTGATTGCATTACATTGCATGATTGTGTCACCTAATGAATTGTGCATTGAATTTAATTAGAGTAAAACTAGAACATGCATCTCTTGGAATAAGAAGCATAATAAACTTTAGAATAAAATATTATCATAATTTTTTTGTTATGTAATTCTTTCAATTAAGTGATGAGATGTGTTATTTTGTGGAACCCAATAAATTTAGTGATTTAGATGTTGTTTTGTGAAAATTAAGTGAAAAAGTGTTAAGAAAGATCTATACAAATCAGAAAGATGAATAAAATGAGATAAAAAAAAATCGGATGAGTCTATGAATAGCCATGTAATATTCTCGCAAAAGGCAATGCAGCAGAGAAACTAAGTCAACTAGATAATACGCAGCCCACATTCTTACTCTCCCTCTCTTTCATATTCCTTCTTTTCAATATATATATATATATATATATATATATATATATGTTCTGTCTTATGTACATCCTACCATGTTCTCATTTCTTTACTTACATTATTGTATATAGTTTCTTTAGTACTAGCTTTTGATTCATGCCAAAGTCAAAGAACCAAAATTTCAACAATAAGCCATGATTGCCACTGTTGGATTTATATTGGCTTTCTTTAATTAGACCCTTCAAAGTAAAGTCCAATAAAGTCAGTTTGTGATATGTTGAAATTCATGCCAATGTAGGAGTGCCCCCTCAAGAATTGGACAACGTGGCTTCGAGTTGTGAAGAGCTCCCGCGCCCTCCTGCTGGTACAAAGGACGACGGAGTTGCGCAAGGTGTGTCGCGATTGAATAAATATGCAAGCTGTGGGATTCCTAAAAACTGAACTAAATTATAATTTTATCATGGTGCACAAGTAATCATTAATTGAATATAGCTCAGTTTTGTATTTAATTTCCTTTTTTAAATTCATGCCATTCAGCCAAGTCACAAAGAGGGGAACCAAGCACTGAATCTATCCATGGATCCTTCCATTCTTCTGATTTGAAGCCATATGTGTCAGAACTAGATCGACAAAGAGGATACTCCCAGCTGTTGCAGTTTACCAATTGTACGTAGTTTGTAAACTCAAAAGTCTTATATATTTTAATCTTTCTTTTATATCACCTGTAAATTGCACAACCATACCAACACAATCTGGAGAATTCTTCTTTTCAATTTCCTCAAATATCCACTGCTATTAGAAATAGATAAAATTGTCACTTTTCTTCTTAACACAAAAATTTCCCTTTTTATTCAACTTCCCATTAACATTGCAAACTTATTAAAATATTGTTGTTTAAAGTTTTAAATTTTTTTTCTTTAAATAAAATCCAAATTGAATACATTTGGTATAGAAACTGCATTCTCAAGAACTGAACTGACTTAATATTTAATTATAGTTCAAAAGTAGTCATTAACTTTAATATACATCAATTTTGTATTTAATTCAGTTTTTCAAATTCATGCCATTCAGCCAATTCATAGAGTTGCCATAGTTTAGATTGATGACACAAGGAGTGGAACCAAGGATTGATTCTAAATCCATCAATTTATATTCACATATAAATTGATATTGTCCCATATCATGCGAAGTTGTTCTGTTGTGCCTTAAATGCAATTCTGTTATTTTTGTTCCACTTTTCTTTTATTTGTTGGAATAAAAATATGGTAAATTGACAATTAAATTTTTTTCAACTTTATTTTACTTCTATGCAGCTGGGCATGGTAGTAAAATTCATTGTCCAATAATCTTTGAGTCAGAAGGTATGTGGCGATAACAGTGCGGTTAAACAAATTCTTTTTACTTTTTGTTTAATTTACATCTTTTTTAAATTTATTTTTATTTTCCATTTCTTTAACAGCATAGTTGCCTTATGCTACCGCTGCAAAACCATTGCTTCTGCAATGTTATAAATGTGTTCGTGAAGGTTGGAAGTTAGCCAAGCTATAAATTATAGAGATAGCTATGCCATTTTCCTGGAACCAATTCCAACTACAAATAGATGCTAATGTGATAGGCTTGTGTACAATTAATATAAACAGTCGTTGAGAAATACGAAGACAGCCGTAGTCCAGATTACAACATCATTCCAAGCATGCCTTAGAAAAAGAAGTAGGAAGGGCCATTCAATCCTTGATATCTTAGTGGGAGACTCTACCTTCAAATGCATTAAAGCAGGCAGAGGCAATAAGAACAAACAGTTGCAACCTTAGGCCTTTTCTTAGAAACCCCTGATGATGCTACAAACAATCATATATATATATATACATATATTTTGTCGTCGCTCATCATATTATTTTTCTTTCCAATAGTCTTTTAATGAATATAACAATCCACATGCATTTGATATATCTTTAACTGAAAACACCTTTTTCAAGTCCAATGACTGATGATACTGTAATTGCTTGGTTCTTACTTCCTATTTCCTAGGCATGTCTTTCAGTGCCTTTTACAAGTCCGAAGTTCAAACACTGGGGATGATTGATAAGTTGCTTGGCCATGAGGGAAACCCTGATGAATTTGTTAGCTAGGATGCATATACACTAATATTTCTTGAATTCTTAAATAGATTTAATCAAGTGAATTTTTGATATGATTTCTTGTAAATTTAATTTTGTACAAAGCCTTTAATTCGTGCCATAGTCAAGTAAGGAAAATATCATATATTCAACGATGAACCATGATTGTGAATGCAGGATTTATGAAAATCCTGTGTTCCTTTTTAACCTTCAAATATATTTAAATTGGCTTTCTTTAATTAGACTCTTCAAGTTCAATAGAGTCCGATTGTGATATGTTGAATTTCATGCCAATGTAGGAGTGTCCATAAAAGAATTGGAGGACGACGCTTCAAGTTGTAATATGCCAATGGACAGAGTTGTGCCTATGGACGTGGACGAAGTTGTGCCTACGGAATGTAACCAAATATTAGCCTTTTATTACATTCAATTATGGATATGCGAGAGTTCTTTATGCCCAATCAAAATAATTTCCTTTTATACATGAAATAAATTTTATCTTTTTGTAATTTTTTATGATTAAGTATTAGTATTTTTTAAATATTTACGAAGACCCAAAATTGATGAAACAGTGATCTATTTTGTTCAACAAAATCAAAGAGCTTGCAACATTGGCAAATTCAAATATTGATCTATAAGCATGTATTGCTAGCTTTATTCTTTGCTTTGAAATTTAAATATTATAATTAGTTTCGCTCCTATTTTATTAAACTCTTTCCGGTTTATCTCTCCCACAGGGCCATTATATGTTAGGCCTAGTGATTGCAACAACAAACTCAATGGCAGAAACACCCTTCATGAAGCTAGCATTAATAGACAGACCAAGGCACCAGAGTGGTTGCGTGATCTTCGGCCAATTGTGCATGCATATGTGTTCGAAAAAAGTGAGATAGAAGAGGCCCACAAAAGGTATGAACCACTTGTCGGCAGGTTTCAATTTTTATTTGCAGTTACTTATCTTATTTTAATAAATCTATATTTGCATATTTAATCATTCTTTATTTTAGTGAGGAAATTGTTCGATCCAAATCCAAGTTTTCCATTTTGCATCGATCTGAATTTATTACGCTTAAACCGAAGCAACAGCTTCTTTCATCGGTAAGTTCTCCTACATACATGGACATGTGCATCCCAAGTTCCCTAGTTAACTTGGAAATAAAAACTTTACATATGGAGATATCCACACTTGTTCTTCTTAATTAGGTAATAAATTATGCTGCTGAGCATTTAACTTATAAAGCACGAAACAAAAAGGAAAGCAAGCATTCCATTTGGAGCTTTCCATTGTTATCTTCGGTAACCTATAATTTCTTATTTAATTAATTCACGTTGACTTTTCTTTTGAAAGATGAGTTTGTTGATATTGGCACAATGTTTGTTTTCCTCATCCAAACAGAATTATGCATTTGGTGACGCTAAAGACTTCAAAGAGTTTGTTGACAAGCACAAGTTACGAGAAAAATTTATGTCAAATTTTGTAGATTGTAAAAAGGTACAATTTTATTTAATTATTTAACCAAATTATTTCTCATGTTGAGTGAGATGTATAAATGTCTTACATTTGCATGATACAGATGCTTATTCCTGCTCACATAGGTCCCACAGAAAAGGGACACCACTACCTATATGTGGTTGATTTGGAACAACAAGAGGTTGCAATATGGGATTCTTTGGATTCCTGGACAAACCCATATGCAGGGGAACAAGAAAATAGAGCACGAGATATGGTAAGGGTGATATATTAGTACCATATTAAAATGCCATTCCTTTATTCTCAGAATGTTAAAATACTTTTGTCATGGTGGTGACCATATTGATTGAGTTAACTCTTGATATTTAGTTCCGTTCATTGGATAAATTGTTTGAAGAAGACATAAGAAAGGTATGTGGTGGAGGTTGGACCTTTGAAAGTTTTAATGTACAAAGGGCAAAATATGAATCAACACAAACCAATGGGTAAATTAAACTTATATTTTGTTCTCTTTATCTAAAATATGTAATTTTTTCAGCAAATTTTAATTACCACACTATTTTTTTGTTTGTAGATATGACTCTGGGATTTTCGTCATCAAATTTATGAGCAACTTTATGGAAAATAAAGCTGATGCAAATAAAAAGCTTTCCTCTGAAGTAAGTTGCTTATGCTGAATGTGTATTTATTAGGTTTCTTTGTTCATATAATTGTTCACTATATGTAAATAATTGTACTATAATGCTTCAGAGTGAAGCAGAAAGGTTGGATTTGGCTTTGGAATTGCTTTTGAGTGACATCAATGAGAATAGAGAAACATTAATTAGCAAAGCTACGGAGTGGTATCAAAGTCAGCAAAAATTAAGTATAATTGCCAATCTAAGAGAAGGTATGCTTCAAACCAGCTATTGATTAAATTTTTTTGGATGTGCAATTGACTCAAAATATACCTTTTATATTTGTAGGATAAGTTGATTTTATTCATGTCATTAATTCTTTGTTTGTTCCTTTTCTTTTTATCAAACTTGGATTAAATATACCAAGAATGAAAATTAATAGAAAGCCTTTGACTTGCTTCTTACAAGAAGTTTTTTTAAAACAACTTTAGATAATGGACATTTAAAGATTTGGAGGATAACTCTAAGTATACACCAACTAGAAGCAACACTGCCCACAATTTTTTCCTCTTGGTCTATGCCACTCACCTCTTGCATCACCGGTTGCTCTTTAAGTTGGATTCATCACTAGTTTAACTTATGACTATGCTCTCACTTTGATATATGTGCAATTATTTTTCATCCATGGCACATTCCAAAGTAGTGAAATTAAAAAAAAAAAAAAGAAAAAAGAACTTGAACATTTTGGTTATGGAATTCCAAACTCTATTATATTAAAGGAAAAGCTAAATTCCATAAAAAAAAAAAGTAAAAGGGAAAGCTTAATACATTTTGGTTATGAAACTTGTCTCAGGATGTTCACCTAAAAGTATATTAATTTTACTAATTATTAGGAGACATTCATATGTTGACTTATTTGATTCAATTGAGTGGTTAATTTATTCAATTTATTTTAAGATTTAAAATAATGATGATTCACCCACCTTAACTATCACCCAGCTTTAAAATAATGATGATTCACCAAATGAATAAATGCTGACATTAGATGTCATCCGGTCAATACGGACTGTCATACTCAAACCGATACTAGAGTACATCAATTATGTCCTGAGATGAACAACTCCATTTCTGCCTGGTCGGTCAACCTGTTAACGTTGTAGGTTAAGTGTCAAGTTGCGTACTTCCTCTGTGTATCTCAATGCTCTTACTTCACTAAAAAAAAGAGTTATCTATTGACTACTGAAAAGGTTCACTCTCTATGATAGAATATCTAGTTCTCTAGAACTTGTATAAGATTAATTTTTTTAATTCTTTTAACAAATATAATCAACTGCATGAATAACTAGAGTTATTAGATACTTAGCAAAGAAAAAAATGGTTAAAAAATGTTGTGTGCATTAGAATTTGACGCAGCGAGGTTATAATTGATTGTGACATGATTTGTTGATTGCATTGCGTGTCTAATGAATTATGCCCCAAATTTCAAAGTTAGAGGAATTAAAAGAATGATATAGATATCTTGAATGAAGAAGCATCCCTAAGTCGAGACGTTTTGATATAATTATTAAATTTTGATTCATTGAATGCCTGAGCAAAGTATTGCAAATTTTAATTGGAAGTCAATTTGGTTAGCAAATGTAGGCCATCAGATGTTGGCCAAAACTATAGCAATAGGGACAAATCAGGGAACTACCTCTCAATTGTTTCCTCCAAGTTTTCCTGTGATAGCACCAAATCATATTCCAGTTGTTGCAGGTAAGTGACTAGGTAGTCAATATGAACTTGTTGTGTTTGGCCAGCGTCAAGGATTAAGGAGTGCGTAAATTACATTGTGCACATATTAATAAATTCCATTTATGTTGCATACTAATAATATTAAGAGATTAATGTGAACTTCATGCATATGATCTAGGATGAATAAATATTGCTAGATGGCTTGACAGAATTATTAAATTGTTGTTCATTTTATGCCTGAGCAAAGTGAACCGTTTCTGACATTAGATCTCATAATTCAGCCAATGCAAGCGATCGGAGGGAAGTTGAAGCCAGAAATGAGGAGACGAGACATAAGCCATCAGATGGCACTCTATCCAGGAATAATACTCTCACAGATTTTGCTGCTTTAAATATCAATTCCCCAGTAATATTGAGTCTCAGTGAAAAACTTGCTAGGTTCGGTTTTAAGATAGTGCAACAAACTGGGGAGACTGAGTTAGTGGAAATTCAGGAAGTCATCGAATCCACTCCTGATGCTTGAAACTACTGAAATATTTATAGTAAGTTTAATACTCATTGAAAAGATACTTTTGTTGGTGGGTTAACTTTTTCTTTATATATATATATATATATATATATATATATATATATATATATATATAATATGACCAATCTAATTTCTAAAAGTAGTGTCTACCACATGTTGCCCTATAAATGGTTTAACACGTCATTGTATTGATGGAAAAAAAAAAAAAAAAAGAAAGTGCAATTTTTACCATAACTAGTTATATATAGAGTAAGGGATGGGGATTAATTGGCTTTTTGTTTAAATATTATAGTGTGCAAAGATTGAGATAGAATTAAGAAAGAGAAAGATTAATGAAAGAAAAAAAATTAAGACTCCAAAATTTGAATATAAAAAAGATAGATCTTAATCAAGTCATATCATAAAATAGATAAATATTTAGAAATCAAACATTTTCATGCCTATTTTACCCTTTAATTTATTCTATCATTACTATGTTATTTTATTAATTATTATACAAGAAAAACTCCAAAATATATTTTTATTTTAATATTGTAATATTTTTTGTCTCATACTTCTAATGAAATTAATTTATGTTGTCATTTTTAGTTTTCTAACTCAAATAGAATTAATGTTCCTAATTGAAAAATACAAATTATATTTTTAATTATAATATTACAGTTAATTTTTTTAGCTTCTGAATTGTAATGGAATTAGTTTTGTTATTATAATTAGTATTTGAATTCTTAAAAATCTACTTTTTCTTCATTACAATATTTTTTTCCTTTTAATACAATTAGTTTTACTAATTTTAATTCATTTATATTACAATGGAGTTCATTTTCCTAATTACAATGGATTTTTTAAAGTTTCTTTCCTCTTCTATTTTGTATTGCAAATACTTTTAATGACTTAATTTGACGACTTTAAAAATGTCTCTCCTTTTTTGGGTAAGCGTAAATAATCTCTCTTATCAATCTTGTTTGCAACATTCTGACCTTAAGAAGTTTTGTTAAATATATATTAAACGATAGATTATCATTAGTTTGTATAGAAATATCTATTTCGTATTGCGCGCGCGCGCACACACAAAGTGAGGGTCAGATGACTTGTCACGGAGGTGCTTATGACACGGCACTTATATGAATAGTCTAGAAGTCTCTTGAATTATCCATATACTTGAAGAATTGTGTAGATATGCATAGAATTGACTAGGCTTGTATAGAGAATTCTAGAAAGCTCTTGTATTATGTAAATATCTAAATATCTTGGAAGAATGTTTTAAAAAGCCTCTCGTCGCTGTAAGATCAAATCGATCTTCACCATCCATTACGGAGGTGGAAGCCTATAAATAGAAAAAGAGTTTGATAGAACTTGAAACTTCAAACATGTTGAGAGCAGAACAATGATGTTGATGGAAAGGGGTGGTGAGAGAAGAAGAGAACCAGTAGCACTAGGACTTACCAACCTGGCTCTAATATTATGATAAATTAGAAGAGATAAATTTGAAGAGGAGAGAAAAGAGATAAAATCTGAATTTTTCAGCTTAATTATTCCCTCAAACTACATGAAAATTTATACTTATCAAATGTACAAAAAAGGAAGGGAGCTAATTAAGTTAATTTATAGCCAATATACACAAATTCTATAACTGTTATAATCATAAGAATCAAGCCTATAATCTCTATAATTAAGCCTAAAATCAGGCCTATCATAACAAAGGGCAAGTCTCATTTGTAAGCAACCAAGTCTTAAGCCTAGTCACTTACTATCGCTCAAGAGGAGTGATCATGCAACTAGTTGACACATCTTTTCCCTATCCTTTTACCTCATGACCTACCAATGCTACAAAGTATAGAAAATAAAAGAATGCTCAATACACTCAAAAAAGCATTTGTATGTGAACAAAGTGATGGGCTGAAGATGGGCACCTCATTATATACTTTTGTAGCTCAAACACCTGATCCTTGAAAGATTGCTAGAACACATTCATGTTTGCCAAGGACTTGGGTGGAAACTTGAGTATTAAGTGCACATGGATTGTCTCATGCTCACTTTGACATCATAAATTCCACTTTCAAACACTTAAGATACTTCAAAACACATTTTATTTGCTAAATATGGGGGGCCTTTCTACAAATGCTAGTCTAGGGTCATCCTACCATTCGTCTTGACTTTAGATAAATATTGATATATGAAATGTACAATATCAAGGAATTTAAAATGCTAAATGCCATGAGTAAAATAAATAAACATTTCACACTATAGTATCCTTTTTGAATGTATTGTAAAAAGATAATTAATAATGTTAAACTATGACGATTTAACCATAGGACACTCTCAAAATATATCTATATATATTATGAGTTCGCATTACTGAATCCTAGGAGCAAAATTTTTAAGACACTAGCATCTTGAAGCATTCATGAGAAATAACTAATAAGCTAGTCATACATTAGCATAAAGCAATTATGAAACAATTAGTTATATACTAATGTAGAGCATTTAATCTGGTTATACACTAGTGCAAAACTACCTCCAAAGGCAAAACACAAAACATATGCCCCAAAAACTTTATGTATAGCTCATGCAATCCCAAAGATCTTATCAGTTGTTTCTCAATTTATTTATCCAGTATCTATATATTCAAAAGTAAATCTAAATTATAGATAATATTAACAAAAAGTGTTTTCAATAAATTAATCTACAAATTAATATTTATATAAATAGCATAAATCTCCATTATTGTCAAACTGAACAAAATTTAAAGAAACTCACATTCATACTTGAAACTAATTTGTATACACATCAAGACATAATGCCGTACTAATTTTAGGAAACTTTTGAATGACTTCACATATGTCTTAGCTTATGAATCAAAACATTTTACCATAAAAAAAACTTAAACTGTTCCACAATTTTTTAAGAAAATATAAAATAGTATAAATAAATATATATACTACTTATTATCTTTCATATCTGGCAGTAGCAAAGATATTTAACATAAAATTAATTAATTTCTTAAGAATAATCATTGTTAGAAATTTATCCACTCACTTGGTTCCAAACTACAGACTCAACATTTTTATATCTCTTAAGAATTGAACCTTGATTCTGCTTGAGAATTCAATTTTTTTCCTATGCATATAATATTTTGAAGTAAGAGGGCAAGCAACTACTCTCCAACTATTATATTGGACCCACTAATCAGGGCGTGATATGAAACTTAGATACTGAACATTTCTATCCAGTTTGACTACCCAAAGTTTCAATCTAAAAGAAGGCACAAGCATTGAATCAAAATATAAAACAAAAACTAGAGTTTTACAAGACAGCAGAAAATGGCCTTGCTCTGTCTTAAAAACTGTATTGATTGACTTGGAAATAAAATTTAAAATTAATGGCAACAAAGATATACGTCTCTAGTTTCATTCGCATATGACGGTATGAAATTCTAATATCTATACACTAAATTATAACCTCTAGAGCAACTGCTATCTAGAATTCAGTAGGAACAGAATTTTCTGCAGAAAAAGTATGGAATTTGATTTATAGTTAGGATTGAATCAGAAAGAATTTGAAAATCATAATAATGAAAATCGAAGTATTGTATGTCTACTTTCTAATGTCTTTGACGGTTCATAGAGATCAATTTTCCAGAGAAAGTTGACAAAAGAGATGAAGTTGCCCAGATGGCAGGGATTCAGAGTCCGTGGAAAATTTGCATTACTTTATGTAAAGAATGCTATCAATTGAGAAGGGACTGAAATATGAAGATAGGTGTCTTGGGTTCTACCCCATGGCAGTATTAATTTTCAAGTTTTGTACCCTGAAATATGATAGAATAAGAAATTGCTGCCAGTGGAAAACTTTTCATAGAACTTATGATTGTGCAGACAAATTATTTTACTTCACATCAAAACTGATATTAAATCAATAAGCTTTAAATCATAAAATTTGGTATCAAGAAAGATCTCCGTCTCAAGGTTCAGCAGCATTTTAGAATCAGTTCATTTTGATTTTTCTGATTCAAGTTACATACACATGAACATCAATTGCCAAAAGATTTTGCAACAAACAAAATGGATCTCTTTGAAAATAAAAGCTTACATAAAATGAGAACTGCAACCAAGAGTTGTTACAACTAATAGCCAAGCATCTAAGGACAACACGAAATGAACCCTCAAGTTTAAAAATAGCTTCTTTTTTTTTTTTCGCGGATGAAAAAAAAATATCCTGGTTGAGACTGGAATATAAAACACTTAATTGTAACAAATTATTCCAATACATCTTGACTGATAGAGATTAACTTTTTTTTTTTTTTTGAATGGGCTGCAAGTAACTTGAACTAATTTAATTGGGCTGAAGGCTACTTTATCTGATCAAATCTTATTATTCAACTCAACCTAACAAAACAGACTTGATTTGAGTGAGATTGATTAGATTTACCAGTCAACTTAATCAATAAACACCCCTACCTACTGCTACAAAAACCAAAAATCCAAATTCAACAGAAAAAAAATGAAAACAATGATCAATGTTATAAGATGTGCTATTTATTATTTTAGCTCTGCTTTTTACGCAGATTTTATTTTTTCAACAATCATGCAATATTATATTTAGAACAGATAACAAAAGTTTTTTAATTTTTTCAATAAAATAGTTCAATTTTTTATTATTATATAACAAGAAATAAAATTATATAAAAAAATAAAGTTTTGATAGAAAATTAATTAAAATAAACAATAATACTATATCAGAGCATTCGTGCAAGTAAAAATAATAATAGATATTATCAAGAAATAAAATGAAATATACTTACTGCATAATATTTATTTGTTGCTACAATCATATTTGGGAAAGTTGTTTACAAAACAATGGTTCTCAACTTCTCAGGAAATGTAATAAAATTGTAAGATATATTGAGTTTTATAATCTACTATATGATGTTTAATACACAATTTTTTAATTAAATATTTAATAAGATTTAATTTATAGAAATAATATGACTAATTATATTTTACTAGTTTATCTTTTAAAAACAATAAAAAATGAGATCACATTATTGTATAATATAAAATTAAAAAAAAGCTATTTAGTAATATTTTAAATTTTTAGAAGAATTGGAGGTGAGAATCTGGATTATTAATCGAGCTTAATAAAAATAAAGATTTAAAATTCACTAAGCTTGAGAAAATCCTTATCCTTGAAAATTGATGCATAAATTAGAATTTCAAGCGCAAAATTACAACTGCTTTTGACATAAGTCATTAATGAGAAATTTTAGAGTGAGAATAAAAGCATGCATATTTTGGATGAAGAAGCATCCCTTAACCTAGACGCTTTGGTAGAGTTATTAAATTTTTGTTGCATGCCTGAGCAAAGTAAATCATTGAGAATAATAGAAGTCATTTTTGCAAATGCCGTCCATCCGATGAAGTTAAAATTAGAGTAGTAGAGACAAAATAAAAAATTACCTCTTAATTTGTTTCTCGCAGTCCTCTGGATCTAGATTTTTTATACTCTAAGAAGAACTATATTGGATGACTTAAGAGGAAAAAAAAATTTTTGGTGACTAAAATAATTGATAAAATACAAATTTTACTATAAATAGCATTCAAGGATGTTATTCTCTATAAATTCATGAATTTAGACTTAGATAATTCATATCCTTATGGTTAGAGTACCTCAAATTTTTGTTGCAAGTAAGTCACTGGATGTTCAATATATACACATTATTTTGGAGGATTAAGGAGTGTAAATATTGCTCTTTTCTTAAACTAAATACGGACGCAGCCGTTGATGAAGATGGCAATTTCGAATTAGTGTTGTTGTCCGTGACAGTGACACCTCCATTAAGGTAGGAGCAACAAGAAAAATTCAAGGTAATGGGGATGTCAGCTGCGTCAAAACTTTGGTCTTATGTTTTGGACTTGAGGTAGCATCACGTCTATTCCGAGGATCTCATATCTCTGTTGAAGTGAATTCTCTTAATCTTGTGCTAACTTTTCATGGGGTACTGAGATCAACATCTTATTTTGATAGAATGGTAAATTACAGTTGATAAGGATCCCCTAAAGTCTCAAATTTTAAGTCATTATACCTTTCAATAAATATCAGCTTCTTAAATTTACCCGAGGACAAATTTTAACCAAATATGCATACTTCTCTTTTTTTCTTCACTCAAGCATTTTCGCCATATTCCCCTCCTCTAATCTTCACCTCCGACTCTACTCTTAAAATTATCTAATCCAATCTTGCTGCTGCAACTAGGCCCCCACCTCCTTGGTTACCGGCCAGTATGGATCCATAGTGAACACAGAAAGCTTTGGAGAAAATCAGACAAAACAATCACAAAATTATGTTATCTCTTCCTTATCAGCAACTGAAATCTGCTCTAATTCTTCAGCAATATCATCTAAAAACTCCAGATTCAATTTCGTTTTGCAAACCCTTTTTACTATCCAATCGGCAGTTCGATTTGTTTCCCTATATCTGTGAGACAGTATAGTGTCCCAATCATTGTTGAGCCATCATATGATGTTTTCAACCAGATGCGTCACCTGTAGATTTAGATGAAGTTCCCCTGTGACCAACCCCCCCGCTGTAACAGAGTTCAATTCCAGCCATACTCTCTGGGTCCCCATCTGCCAAGCGACCTCCTGCCCACCAGAATTGCCTAGAGTTACGATTTTATGATGGAACATGATCCTAATCCCTTCTCAAATCCTTTAATAGTTACCTGCATTGTCACGCAGAATTCTAGGATGGAGCATGATTCTAGAAAATGTGGAACAAGACACCAGCCAGTGCCTTGTGAAGATCTCAAAATTTAGTTTATATTTATTAACTTTTCTTCTACAATTCCTCAAATTCCTTAATTCAACAACCTCCATGCTTTCAGAAAACAAAACCCTTGCCTTTTTAATTTCAACTCTATCACTGGCACTTTATAAGAGTTGCTCGTTAGAGAGAACAATCCAAATTTGACTTGAAAGTTTAAGTGATCGCTGTTATTATTTGTCGAACACATAAAAAATTAGTCTATACCTCATAGAAGTGAAGAAAGGACGAGAGGAAAGCGGAGATAACGTTACTTGAAGAAAAAAGAAAAGTCTGCGTACGTGGCCAAATCTTGTATTTAGGCAAAATTAAAAGATTCAAACTTTTTAAAAGGTAGAATGAGTTAAAATTTTAGACTTAAGAGAATCGCTGTGCAAATGACAGTAGAAGATTGTGTGTATCCTTTGCTTTCTCCATTTCCCATGTCTCCCATTCTTGCAACTCTGGCAGATGCTCTAGCATCTGTTGCTTTCCAGTTTTGAATTTTGTTTGGAATAATGATATTTCTAAGCCTTTTTTTCACTACGCTCTTTGCTGTTGCACTCTTTTCTTCAGTTTTGGCTCCCACTTGCTTGTTTTTATTTTCAACTCCTGCTTTGCCACGTCATTAATTAATTCGGAACATAGCAAACGGAGTGAAAAAAAGGCATAAAAATATCATTACTCTTTTGTGTCGTTGGAGGATTTCCCACCCTAAGAGTGTATGTGGCTGATAAGGACGCCAAATATTTTCACTGTTCTAGTAAAAAAACAAAAAAGAGTGAAAACATAGCCTGTGTACACTAACTAAATTACTTTGAAGCATCTGTACAAAAAAAAAAAAAAAAAACACTTTGAAACACGTCCTAATAAAGTCCTTTAATAATGAGAGATCAATGAGGAACATGCACATCTAGGATGAAGAAGCATCTTATTATGTAGATGGCTTCTTAGAATTATGGAATGGTCATTCATTAATTATACGACTAATCAAAGTGAATAGTTGCTGACATAAGATGTCCTATATATTTTAACCATCGCAAGCGATCAAAGTGAAACTGAACCTAGAAATGAGAAGACAAGATGCGAGGTATCATATGGCTCCGCGTCTATGAACATCACTGCTAGAGACTTGGGTGCTTTTACACCCTTTCTGATATGATATCTAATCCTAGAAGGTTGCTTGATCCGGGTGATTTTGAGATAGATTAGGATTTTTTATTGTAAAGATAAAGAATTTGAAGAGTGAAAGTGAAAAAAATTAAGAGAAAAAAATAATAAAAAAATAGATTATATTTATTAAATTTTATGAAAAATAAAAAAGTTATTAATATTAAAAAATGAAAGGATTTAAATCCGTTTTAAAATAGAATCTTTATATTTAATTTTTTTAATTTTATATATTATTTTAAAATTTCAAATTAAAATTTAATATGAATTATATTCTTGTAAACTTTATATTTCAAGAAAATATAAACTATTGATTTAATAATTTTGTAAATTAGATAAAATTAAAATTAAATTTTACCTTCTAAGCATATCAATCTTATATTAATTGTAAAATAAAATAAAATTTTATCTTATAAATATTTTTTAAAAAATCTCTCAATATTTTTTTTGGGGGTGTATGATCCCGTCCCTTCTAAGCATCCGCCATTAAATGGGGAAATTAGATAGAATAGGTGCCGTGAAAAATCGGGGGTCAATGAGGAAGTACTTGGGTCCGTAAATTTGGGGAATCCAAAGTTTGATTGTTGGAGAATGAGAAGAGAACAGGGATGGAGGATCAAAGAGGAAAGCAGGAAAGAAGACAATATGGGGAATGAAATATCAAAAAATTTTACAGGCGAAGATGTGGCGTCGGTGGCTCTTATCATGTGTGGAACAGACGTCATCCATGGACCTACGCTTTGAAAGAATGTAAATACTAATACAAAGGTGTTAAATTAATTACCACTTTAATATGGTCATAATTTAAACTATAAATATTCAGTATGAAAGATAATTTATTTTGGATGTCTACACGTAAAATATTTATATCTTAATCATATCATATCACAAAATAGATAAATATTTAAAAATCAAACATTTTCTTGCCTATTTTACCCTTTAATTTATTCTATCATTACTATGTTATTTTATTAATTATTATATAAGAAAAATCCCCAAATATATTTTTATTTTAATATTATAATATTTATTTATTTTTTGTCTCATACTTCTAATGAAATTAATTTATGTTGTCATTATTAGTTTTCAAACTCAAGTAGAATTAATGTTCCTAATTAAAAAAATACAAAATTATATTTTTAATTATAATATTACAATTAATTTTTTTAGATTCTGAATTCTAATGGAATTAGTTTTTTTATTTTAATTAGTATTTGAATTCTAATAAATCTACTTTTCTTCATTACAATATTTTTTTTCTTTTAATACAATTAGTTTTACTAATTATAATTCATTCATATTTCAATGGAGTTCATTTTCCTAATTACAATTGATTTTTTAAAGATTTTTTCTCTTCTATTTTGCATTACAAATACTTTTACTTACTTAATTTGACGGCTTTAAATAATCTATCTTTTTTTTAGGTAAGCTTAAATAATCTCTCTTTATACGTCATGTTTGCGACATTCTAACCTGAAGAAGCTTTATTAAATATATATTAAATAAAAGATTATCATTAGTTTGTATATAACTATCTATTTCATATAGCACATATACACACACAAGAGAGGCTCAGACGACTTTTCATAGAGGTGCTTATTGAGTGACATGCAAGTGGTGACATGGCACTTACATGGACAGACTAGAAGTCTCTTGAATTATACATATACTTAAAGAATTGTGTAGATATGTGTAGAATTCACTAGGCTAGTACAGAGAATTCTAGAAAGCTCTTGTATTATGTAAATATCTAGATATCTTGGAAGAATGTTCTAAAAAGCTTCTCTTCATCGTAGAATCAAATTGATCTTCACCATCCATTGAGGATGTGGAAGCCTATAAATAGAGGGGAAATCTCATTTGTAAGCAACCAAGCAATTGTAAGCATTTAGGCACTTATAAACTTCCTTCTAGAGCAATACAATTTTCATTTACTAAAACTCTCTCTCAAGCCTAGTCACTTAGTTGACACATCTTTTCCCTTTGCTTTTACCTCATGACCTACCAATTCTACAAAGTTTAGAAAATAAAATGCTCAACACTCGAAAAAGTATTTGTATGTAAACAAAGTGATGGAACTGAAGATGGGCACCTCATTATATACTTTTTAGCTCAGATACTTGATCCTCGAAAGATTGCTAGAACTCATTCATGTTTGCCAAGGATTTAGTTGGAAACCTGAGTATTCAGTGCCCATGGATTGTCTAACGCTCACTTTGACATCATAAATTCCACTTTCAAACACTTTAGATGTTTCAAAATGTGTTTTATTTTATAAATATGGGGCCTTTCTACAAATGTCAGTTTAGGGTCATCCTACCATTCTTCTTGAATTTAGATAAACCTTTATATATGAAATGTACTATATCAAGAAATTTAAAATACCAAATGTCATGAACAAAGTAAATAAACATTTCACGTGTTAGTATTTTTTCATATGCATTGTAAAAAGATAATTAATAATGCTAAACTGTAAGGTTTTAACCATAGGACACTTTTAACTATGTATGTCACTTAAAATATATTTATATATATTATGAGTTGGTATTACTAAATCACAAGAGGAAATTTTTTAAGATGCTAACATCCCTGAGTACTTACGAGAAATAACTAATAAGCTAGTCATATGTTAGCATAAAACAATTATGAAACAACTAGTTATACATTAATGCAGAGCATTTAATCTAATTATATACTAGCACAAAACTACCTCCAAAGGCTAAGCACACAAAATATATGTCCCAAAGGCTTTATGTATAGCCTATGCAATTACAAATATGCAAATTAATTTGTTTGTCAATTTATTTATCTAGTATCTACATATTCAAAAGTAAATCTAGGTTATAGATAATATTAGCAACAAACATTTTTAATAAACTAATCTAAAAATTAATTTAGTATTTATATAAATAGCATAAATCTCCATTAGTGTCAAATTGAACGAAATTCAAAGAAACTCACATTCTTACTTGAAACTAATTTATATAAACATCTAGACATAATGTCATACTAATTCTAGGAAGCCGAAGCATTTGAATGACTTCAGATATATCTTAGCTTATGAATCAAAACTTTTTATCATAAAAAGAACTTTAACTGTTCCATAATGTTATAATAAAATAGAAAATAGTATAAATAAATATATATACTACTTATTGTCTCTCATTTCTTCCAAAACGAGTAGTAAAGATATTTAACATAAAATTAATCAATTTCTTAAGAATAATCATTGTTAAAAATTTATGCACTCACTTGAGTTTCAAACTACAGACCTAACAATTTCATAACTCTTAAGAATTGAACCTTGATTCTGCTTGAGAATTCAACTTTTTTCCAACGCATATAATATTTGAAGTTAGAGGGCAAGCAACTACTCTCCAACTATTAAATTGGGCCCACTAATCAAGGCGTGATATGAAACTTAGATGCTGAACTTTCTACCCTAATTGACTACCCAAAGTTTCAATCTAAAAGAAGACACAAGCATTGAATCAAAATATAAAACAAAAACTTGAGTTTTACAAGACAACAGAAAATGGCCTTGCTTTGCCTTAAAAACTGGATTGATTGACTTGGGAATAAAATTTAAAATTTATGGCAACAAAGATATAGGTCTCTAGTTTCATTCGCATATGACGGTATGAAATTCTAATATCCATACACTAAATTATAACCTCTTGAGCAACTGCTATCTAGAATTCAGTAGGAACAGAATTTTCTGCGAAAAAGGTATGGAATTTGATTTGTAGCTAGGATTGAATCAGACAGAATTTGAAAATCATAATAATGAAAATCGAAGTATTGTATGTCTACTTTCTAATGTCTTTGACGGTTCATAGAGATTAATTTTCCAGAGAAAGTTGACCAAAGAGATGAAGTTGCCAAGATAGCAGGGATTCAAAGTCCGCAGAAAATTTGCATTACTTTATGTAAAGAATGCTATCAGTTGAGAAGAGACTGAAATATGAAGATAGGTGTCTTGGGTTCTACCCCATGGCAGTATTAATTTTCAAGTTTTGTACGTTGAATAATAGAATAAGAAATTGCTGCCAGTGGAAAGCTTTTCGTAAAACTTATGATTGTGCAGACAAATTATTTTACTTCATATCAAAACTGATATTAAATCTTGACTGATAGAGATTAATTTTTTTTTTTTTTGAATGGGTTGCTCAAGTAACTTGAACTAATTTAATTGGGCTGAAGGCTATTTTATCTGATCAAATCTTATTATTCATCTCAACCCACCAAAACATACTTGATTTGAGTGAGATTGATTAGATTCACCGGTCAATTCAACCAATAAATACCCATACCCACTGCTACAAAAACCTAAAATCCAAATTCGATCGAAAACAAAAGTGAAAACAAGTATCAATGTTATAAGCTGTGCTATTTATTATTTTATCTCAGCCTACTACGCAGGTTTGTATCTTTTCAACAATCATGCAATATTATATTTAGAACAGATAACAAATGTTTTTTAATTTTTTAGTAAAATAGTTCAAATTTTTATTATTATATAACAAGAAATAAAATTATATAAAAAATTAAAGTTTTGATAGAAAATTAATTAAAATAAACAATAAAACTATATGATAGCATTCATGCAAGTAAAAATAATAATAGATATTATCAATAAATAAAATGAAATATAATTACTGCATAATATTTATTTGTTGCTACAATCATATTTGGAAAAGTTGTTTACAAAACTATGGTTCTCAACTTCTCAGGAAATGTAATAAAATTGTAAGATGTATTGCATTTTATAATTTATTATATGATGTTTAATACACAAATTTTTTAATTAAATATTTAAAAAATTTTATTTATAAAAATAACATCCTTAATCATATTTTGCTATTTAATCTTTTAAAAATAATAAAAATGAGATCACATAAGCATCGATAGAAGAATATTATTGTATAATAGAAAATTAAAAAAAACTATTTAGTAGTATTTTAAATTTTTAGAGGAATTGGAGATGAGAATCTAGACTATTAATCGAGCGTAATACAAATAAAGATTTAAAATTCACTAAGTTTGTGAAAATCCTTATGCTTGAAAATTGATGCGTAAATTAGAATTTCAAGTATCAAAATTACAACTGCTTTTGACATAAGTCATTAATTGCATTGCATATTTTGGATATTAATGAGAAATTTTAAAGTGAGAGTGAGAGCATACATATTTTGGATAAAGAAGCATCCCTTAGCCTAGACGTTTTGATAGAGTTATTAAATTTTTGTTACATGCCTGAGCAAAGTAAATCATTGAGGATAATAGAAGTAATTTTTGCAAATGTCTGCCACCCGATGAAAGTCAAAATTAGAACAGTGGAGACAAAATAGAAAATTGCCTCTCAATTTGTTCTTGGCATTCCTCTGGAATTAAATTTCTTATAGTCTAATAAGAACTATAAGGGATGGCTTAAGAAAAAAAAATTTGGTGATTAAAATAATTGATAAAATGCAAATTTTACTATAAAGAGCCTTCGAGGATGTTATTCTCTATAAATTCATGAATTTTGACCGTAGACAATTCATATCCCTATGGTGATAGTACCTCTGATTTTTGTTGCAGGTAAGTAACTGGGTGTTTAATGTATACACATTATTTTGGAGGATTAAGGAGTATAAATATTGCTCTTTTCTTGAACTAAATACCGATGCAGCCGTTGATGAAGATGGCAAATTCGGATTAGTGCTGTTGTCCGTGACAGTGACGCCTCCAGTAAGGTAGGAGCAACAAGAAAAATGCAAAGGTAATGGGGATGCCAGCTATGCCGAAGCTTCGGCCTTATGTTTTGGACTTGAGGTAGCATCACTTCTGTTCCGAGGATCTCATATCTGCGTTGAAGTGGATTCTCTTAATCTTGTGCAAGCTTTTCATGGAGTACCGAGATCAAAATCCTATTTTGACAGAATGGTAAATCACAGTTGACAAGGATCCCCTTAAGTCTCAAATTTTAAGTAATTTTACCTTTCAACAGATCTCAGCTTTTTAAATTTACTTGAGGACAAATATTAACCAAATATGCATACTTTTCTTTTTTTCTTCACTCAAGCACTTTCGCCATATTCCTCTTCTCCTATCTTTACCTCCGACTCTACTCTTAAATTATTTAATCCAATCTTGCTGCTGCAACTAGGCCCCCACCTCCTTGGTGACCAGCCAGTATGGATGCATAGTGAACACAGAAAGCTTTGGAGAAAATCAGACAAAACAATCACAAAATTATGTTATCTCTTCCTTATCAGCAACTGAAATCTGCTCTAATTCTTCAGCAATTTTATCTAAAAACTCCAGATTCAATTTCGTTTTACAAACCCCTTTAACTATCGAATCCGCAGTTCGATTTGTTTCCCTGTATGTATGAGACACTATAGTTTCCCAATCATTGTTGAGCCACCATCTGATGTTTTCAACCAGATGCTTCACCTGTAGATTTTGATGAAGTTCCCCTGTGACCAACCCCACCGCTGTAATAGTCCAATTCCAGCCATACTTTCTGGGTCCCCATCTGCCAAGCGACCTCTAGCCCAACAGAATTGCCCAGAGTTACGATTTTAGGATGGAGCATGATCCTAATCCCTTCTCAAATCCTTTAATAGTTACCTGCATTGTCATCCAGAATTCTAGGATGGAGCATGATTCTAGAAAAATGTGGAACAACCACCAGCCGTTGCCTTGTGAAGATCTCAAAATTTAGTTCATATTTATTAACTTTTCTTCTACAATTCCTCAAACTCATTAATTCAACAACCTCTATGCTTTTTTTAAAAAAAGGCTCTTGTTAATTTCAACTCTATCATTGACACTTTATAAGAGTTGCTCGTTAAAGACAGTAATCTAAACTTGACTTGAAAGTTTAGAGGTGACAAAAGTAATCACTGTTATTATTACTGGACACATAAAAAATTAATCTACCTCATAAAAGTGAAGAAAGGACTAGAGAAATATAGAGATAACGTTAATTGAAAAATAAAGAAAAATCTGCATAGGTGGCCAAATTTTGTATTTAGGCAAATTTAAAAGATTCAAACTCATTGAAAGGCAGGATGACTTAAAATTTTAGACTCAAAAGAATCATCGTGCACATGACAGAAGAAGATTAAGTGGATTCTTCGCATTCTCCATTTCCCATGTCTCCTGTTCTGGCACCTCTGGCAGATGCTGTAGCATCTTTTGCTTTTCCAGTTTTGGATTTTGTGGGTGAAGGATTTTACTCTCTAATTGTGTATGCGGCTGATAAGGATGCCAAATATCTCCACTGTTCTAGTAAAAAAAAAAAAAAGAAAAGAGTATAAACATTGCTCGCGTACACTAACTAAATTACTTTGAAGCATCTGTACCAAAAAAAAAAAAAAAACTCTGAAACACGTCCTAATAAAGTCCTTTAATAATAATAGAGAGATGAACGAGGAACATGCACATCTAGGATGAAGTAGCATCTTCTTATGTAGATGGCTTCGTAGAATTATGGAATTGTCGTTCATTAATTATAAGCCTAATCAAAGTGAATAGTTGCTGACATTAGATGTCATCTATATTTTACCCAATGCAAGCGATCAAAGTGATCAAAATGAAACTGAAGCTAGAAATGGATGCGAGGTATCATATGGCTATGCGTCTGTGAACATCACTGCTAGAGACTTGGGTGCTTTTACACCCTTTTCTGATATGATATCTAATCCTAGAAGGTTGCTTGATCCGGTGAATTTTGAGATGGAAGGTAGAGTATCTGAAGAATGAAAGAGAAAAAAATTAAGAGAGAAAAAAAATTAAAAAATAAATTATATTTATTAAATTTTATAAAAAGTAGAAAAATCATTAAAATGAAAAAATTAAAAATCTAAATCTATTTTAAAATAGAGTCTTTATATTTATTTTTTTAGTTTTATATATTATTTTAAAATTTTAAATTAAAATTTAATATGAATTATATTATTGTAAATTTTATATTTCAAGAAAATATAAACTTTTTATTTAATAATTTTGTAAGTTAGATAAAATTAAAATTAAATTTTACCTTCTAAGCATATTAATCTTATATTAATTGTAAAATAAAATAAAATTTTATCTTATAAATATTTTTAAAAGATCTCTCAAAAGTTTGTATTTTTGGGTGTATGCCCCCGTCCCTTCTAAGCATCCGCCATTGTGTGGGGGAATTAGAGAGAATAGATGCGGTGAAAAATCCGGGGTCAATGAGGGAGTATTGGGTCCGTGAATTTGGGTGATCCACAGTTTGATTGTTGGAGAATGAGAAGAGAACAGGGATGGGAGGATCAAAGAGGAAAGCAGGAAAGAAGACAGTGTGGAGAATGAAATATCAAAAAATTTTACAGGTGAAGACGTGGCGTCGGTGGCTCTAATTAAGTGTGGAACAGAGGTCAACCATGGACCTACGCTTTGAAAGAATGTAAATACTAAATAATAACACTTTTTTTTTAAGTGTGAGTTTATGGGATAGCTAACAAATGTGGATGAATCATTTTTTCAATTTCTCCCTTGTCGTCTCGGGCTATCCAGCCCACGCTACACTCCCCCGACTTTCTTAGCCAAGCATCGATATTTTAGAGCAAGCCACCCAGCCGGAGGTAGTTGCCACCGCATTAGAGACTGCTGGTGATTGGGGCATCTCCGAAATGCCCTTGTCTGAGATCAGAAATGATTATTTTATATTTTATTTTAATATATTATGTATATTATTATTCACATATTAAAAGAATTAAAATAAAAGAGCCTGCACTAAACGAATACATATTTAGAACGAAATATTACCACGGCTTGAGAAATTTTGCCAGCAGAATTGATAAAAATGGAAAATGATAGTAGTAAGCGGGAGTGAAATTTAACAAAATTTTTTAAAAAAAGAGAGATTATGTGAAGATATACAATAAAAATGTAAAAAAATTGTATACCATCATCAACTCACCATAAAATTAGATTACATGACATTACTTTGCATTTGGCGGAAGAGAGAGGAGAATTGAGCTAAAGTTGTGGGTTGAAAAGACAGCCGTCGCTTGAGTTAGTCTCATATTTCATCTTTTTATGGAAAGGATCAGAGATCCAGCATGATTTGTACTCCGGGGCTGCCAGGATCTCATTTCATCTTAATGATAAGTATTTTTTAGCTTTTGAAAAATTTTAAAATAAAATTTATAAAATATATTTTAATATAAATTAAAAATAAATACATAAATATTAAAACCAAAAAAAAATAAGAAAGACTTAAATCCCACGGTACTAAAAGGAAAAAAAAAAAAGAGATTGTAGACTTAGTGTACATCAATCACGACCCTGCCGTATTGGTTAGAGTCTTTACTTCTACCGATAAAGTCGAGGGTGGAACCGGCGGGGAAAGACCCAGAAAGCAAGAACATGGGCCGGTGGCCGACAAGCGCGTGTACCCGTGTTCTCCATCTACAAAGGGATAGCCTCTAATCGCTTCTTTCTTTGATTGACTCATTGCAGTTGCTTCTCTTGCAGTGAGCAAAAGCGATCTGTTCTGTTCTGTTCTTCATCCTCTGCTAATTGTTTCATTTTATTCTGAACTAGCTTGCTTGCGCTGGTCTTCCAGAAAAGTAGAGCCTCTACTCTCTGCTTTGTTGGTGGACCCATCCCAGTTGCTCCTCGCTCGCGATCTGTTCTTTCATCCTCTCCTAATTGCTCAATATACACTAAACTAGCTAGCTAGCGCTGCAGCACGGATCAGGTATGTAGCTTACCTTAAAGAACACATTTTTCATTTGGAAACACCTTAAATCAATTTTTAAAAAATTTAAGTTTTAACATTAACTATTTTTAATTCTTCTCACCTTTATACCAAAGAAATCTAATAAGCAACGGAGAAAGTTTGGGGAAAAATGTACAATAGTTAAATTTTCAGAAAATATTCTTTAAAATTGTCAAGAATTAAGACGAAATTTAACTTTTATACTAAAGAATTAGATGACATACCCAAAAAAATAGGAACACGTAACTAGATCCATTACTTTCCACTTTAAAACTCATACACGTGACTAGTATAATGAGGCGAAAATGAAGGGCTAGCAGAGTTCGGAGAGGGGGAGTCTAAAGTTGGGTCTTTGGCGTAAAATTGTTAAAAGGATCAAGAAATTTAACGGAGTAGAGGGGAGAGAGGTGGGTTTCGGAAAGAGAAGATGATAGGGATAAGAGGAAAGGAGGGGAGAGAAAGAAAGAAGAAGAAAAGGAATAAGGAAAACAAAAATAGAGTAATGGGAGATATGTGTGGGTGTGAACTC